>OY757246.1:15574110-16185229 GCA_963583935.1 Diaperis boleti
GGTGATATCTAAATGCGTTCTTTTGGTATTCACTGTATTGTTGGCTTTAATTGTTAATGTTTTTTGTAATAGACACCAATAATTCTCTTAGCAATGATAAGAATTGCACTATTAATATAGCTGATGTTTGGATTCAGATTAGCAATATTTTTGAAACATTGAAGGATAACATTATTTAATTTTATTTGTCCTTTTGTTTAACGACGCTCTCGGCGCTCACAGTTATTAGATGCACATCAGATTTACACCAATCTTGAGCTTTATTTGAAAAGTTAGGATTTCGAAGCTTTGGAAGATCAATTAAATAAAATTTTAAATTTGAACACCAATAAGATAAAAAGTAAGTCGAATATTTGGATGCGGTTTCGTCTATCTAACTTATCTATCCCTTTTGTATATGAGATCCAAATTACAAAGCTCTAGAGAGACGAGTTATTCTGTAACGAATTTTAAATCACACTGGTGCTCCAAAAAGATAGAAATCCAACAAAAAAAAAATTGTTTTACAGCTTTTCTTGGATTTTCAGTCATATCTGTGTATTTTAGAAAATTCTGAATATAAATCACAATTTACGATGTACGAGCTTTCTTTGAAAAGTTAGGATTTCGAAGCTCTGGAAGACCAATTAAATGAAATTTTAAATTTGAACACCTATAAGATAAAAAGTAAGTCCAATATCCGGATGCGGTTTCGTGTATCTAACTTATCCATCCTTTTTGTATATTAAATCCAAATTGCAAAGCTCTAGAGAGACGAGTTATTCTATAACGTATTTTAAATCACACTGGTGCTCCAAAAAGATAGAAATCCAACAAAAAATTTTTGTTTCACAGCTTGTCTTGGATTTTCGGCCATACCTGTATATTATATAAAATTCTGAATCTAAATCTATCACAATTTCCGATGTACGAGCTTTCTTTGAAAAGTTAGGATTTCGAAGCTCTGGAAGACCAATTAAATGAAATTTTAAATTTGAACACCTATAAGATAAAAAGTAAGTCCAATATCCGGATGCGGTTTCGTGTATCTAACTTATCTATCCCTTTTGTATATGAGATCCAAATTACAAAGCTCTAGAGAGACGAGTTATTCTATAACGAATTTTAAATCACACTGGTGCTCCAAAAACATAGAAATCCAACAAAAAAAATTGTTTTACAGCTTTTCTTGGATTTTCAGTCATATCTGTGTATTTTAGAAAATTCTGAATATAAATCACAATTTACGATGTACGAGCTTTCTTTGAAAAGTTAGGATTTCGAAGCTCTGGAAGACCAATTAAATGAAATTTTAAATTTGAACACCTATAAGATAAAAAGTAAGTCCAATATCCGGATGCGGTTTCGTGTGTCTAACTTATCTATTCTTTTGATATATGCCATCCAAATTGCAAACCTCTAGAAAGACGAGTTATTCTATAACGAATTTTAAATCACACTGGTGATCCAAAAAGATAAATTTAGAAATCTAACAAAAAATTTTTGTTTCACAGCTTTTCTTGGATTTTCAGTCAAATCTGTGTATTTTAGAAGAATCCGAATCTAAATCTATCACAATTTACGTTTTTCGAGCGTTCTTTGAAAAGTTAGGATTTCGAAGCTCAGGAAGACCAATTAAATAAAATTTTAAATTTCAACACCTATAAGATAAAAAGTAAGTCCAGTATCCGGATGCGGTTTCGTATATCTAACGTATCTATCCTTTTTGTACATGCCATCCAAATTGCAAAACCTCTAGAAAGACGAGTTATTCTATAACGAATTTTAAATCACACTGCCAAAAGATAAATCTAGAAATCTAACAAAAATTTTTTGTTTCACAGCTTTTCTTGGATTTTCAGTCATATCTGTGTATTTTACAAAATTCCGGATCTAAATCTATCACAATTTCCGATGTACGAGCTTTCTTTGAAAAGTTAGGATTTCGAAGCTCTGGAAGACCAATTAAATGAAATTTAAAATTTGAACACCTATAAGATAAAAAGTAAGTCCAATATCCGGATGCGGTTTCGTGTATCTAACTTATCCATCCTCTTTGTATATTAAATCCAAATTGCAAAGCTCTAGAGAGACGAGTTATTCTATAACGAATTTTAAATCACGCTGGTGCTCCAAAAAGATAGAAATCCAACAAAAAATTTTTGTTTCACAGCTTTTCTTGGATTTTCGGCCATATCTGTATATTTTATTAAATTCCGGATCTAAATCTATCACAACTTGCGATGTACGAGCTTTCTTTGAAAAGTTAGGATTTCGAAGCTCTGGAAGACCAATTAAATGAAATTTTAAATTTGAACACCTATAAGATAAAAAGTAAATCCAATATCCGGATGCGGTTTCGTGTATGTAACTTATCTATTCTTTTAGTAAATGAAATCCAAATTGCAAAGCTCTAGAGAGACGAGTTATTCTGTAACGAATTTTAAATCACACTGGTGCTCCAAAAAGATAGAAATCCAACAAAAAAAATTTGTTTCACAGCTTTTCTTGGATTTTCATTCATATCTGTGTATTTTAGAAGATTTCGAATCAAAATCTATCACAATTTACGATGTACGAGCTTTCTTTGTAAAGTTAGGATTTCTCGATTTAGAAGCTCTGGAGGACCAATTAAATGAAATTTTAAATTTCAACACCTATAAGATAAAAAGTAAGTCTAACGTCGTTACACGGACGAATTATTATCATTCGATAGCACCAAATCGACATTCATAATTTGTTGGCTATATTTTAATCTAAAATTTATTATATTTCTAATCTGATATTAAGATCATATTACATCATTACAGGAATATAAATTGTTATAATATGTAAATAACATGAAGTAAAAGGCTTACAGGTCAGAGAAAAATCGTTGAAACCAAGAATGAAATGGAAATAATACACTGAACTGTTCACTAGAATATATGATTAGAAAGGTCAGCAGCAATAAAGGTGTGAAAACCGAAATCAGCACACCTACGTAATAAGAAGGATTATGTATTATTCTTTTAAAACAACTGCTACACGCATTACAAGATTTTCATTTAAAAGCGTAATTTATCATTCCATTCAAACCGACGAAGGTCAAATGACATATTAAAAGAAGTAATGACTCTTTAAAGCAAAAAGGACATGTATTTTCAAGAAGCTTATACAGAAATAGTTCTTAGAAAAATTTTTGTTAAAAATCGTGAAGTTAATTCGTTCATTATGGATCTAAACTCACCCGCAAGGCAAGAATTTGAAGTCAAACTTTTTGGACAATTTAACTTATGTTTTTGTCAACCAATAAGATGTTTCAATTTCAAAATAAACAACCATTAGGACAATTATTTTAGTGGCAAGTTTTCGACAAGCTTTATTCTAGCGACAATTTTTTACAAGTTAAATTGTCAAGCTAAATAGGACTCGAGGTCTTGTATCTCAATCGCAAAAATTATTGTCAGCAATATTTTGACTTTTCGTGCAAAAATTGCAGTAAATTTGACTTATTTCCATATCGAATATTGAATTTTGTCCCGGACATTTCCACGTTCGATGTGTGCTCGCAATGTATCAGCCATTTTTCAAAAATGCCGGTTAAAGGCCGTCGAAGCTATTGTTTACAGCGCTCTGCTCTAGATACTGGTCTAAATCGCTTCTAATAAATTTATTTATAAAGAGAAAGGGACTTGTATGATATATAGAGTCTCATAATCCGTGATTAAGCCACGCTTATAAATAATAGGAAATGCAACGTATTATTTATGGTGTTAACTCGGCGGATGATTGATTTAATGCTGCGTTTGTTGTAATTGTCTTGTCCAACGAACGCATATAACTATATTACCGACTAATTTTGTTAATTCTAACGGTTCTTTTGCCCGTGAAATTATGAGCACTGTGTGAAAAAAGGCCATTATCTCGGAGGTGACTATATATTAGGAAATTATGCAAAACGGAATGTCTCAATCGCAGGCACTTTTCAATCAGTGATAAAGATTACGTACGGCGGATATAATAAAACGTCCGCAATTTTTTCTGGCAAAAACATCAATAATTATCCAACTCCTCCGACTCTGCCGCAAACCTTAGGGAATTGATAATTATACATGTCTCATGGCTGAAATAGTCCTAATTGCTACCCGAAACGATATCCTACTATAATTCGGGTCGTGTCCTTTCAGTCTTTGCGGCTATCGTGATTTTCAATACATTCTAACTCTAAATGTTAAACAAATAAATTATTTCTGTTACACCTCTGTGGCTTTCTATAAAGACGTTAACTATCTGGGGACTGGTCACAATAATAATTTTAAATTAAAGGTTGATTTTAATCCGTGATCACAATAATGTAAATGAATTTCGTTACTGAAATAAAAGCGTTCCCTCTAAAGTGCACGCCATTACGGAATTACACACGGATTTGTAAGAAAAAGTGGTGAAATCGTAAATTGAGAAAATGACCGATAATTAGCCCTGAGAGGGACCACTCGGGGCCCAATTAGCGTCGTCTCTAATGCTGCTGAATCATCCCGCTTTTAATGGTTTCGACACGATCGGACGTGTAATGTAAATACGTTCTTGCCTTATCGTTCGCATCTACGTTTTAGGGGGCGACCCACATGCAACGGGCTGGTTACGGTCCTGGTTTTGCATTAGAAGCAGATTTGATTGCATAATACAAGCGATAAAACCGATGCAACTACTCCTAACGCGACTTTCCCATGCACCTGCTCGATGGGTCGAAAGAGAACGAGGAATGCCAGAAGGTGCAGGCTGCGCCCCGTTCTACATTAATGGGTGCTTAGATAACACTTCGCGAGGTACGTCCTTGCCGAAATTTATTGAACGTCGAATGTGGGGCAGGTACAATCGGAGTAATCACAGTCTGGTAGAACTGAGTTATCACCCTGAAGTAATTGAAAATTATAATCACATCAGCCTCATAAAATTGCACTTTTCCTGTTAGTTATGTGGACAAATCAACCAAAGAATTGCTTTTTAATGGTGGGTAAGAAATTTGTATCTAACACATTGTATGATTATCAAACTTGGCTTTACGAGCTCGTTAGACACGTTGCTCGTCTGGTATCATAACAATAGGACACATTATGATCCTACATAATTAATCGTAAATATTTAATATGTGCATTGCCACTTGCACGCTAATTTTAGTACTTTGGAATGTTTCTAAACCAAATAAATATAGATATCAGTGTAAGAAATCTTTCGGGTGGTAGATTGAAAGGAAATACGGGATTTGTGATGGAAGAGCTAAATCGCTTCGATGGTGCAGAATACTAAGCTGCAGAATGATTGTCTTGACATACCATAATTATCTATGTTAAGGAAATAAAGCAAGAAAAGCTAAGAAAATTCCGAGAGTGCAAGACATTATTTCCTGAACATCTGGGAAAGTAGATATCGTAGACACAACTTTCATTACTGTTAATGAGTCACCGACATTACAATTGTCAATACCTGAAGTTAATTTATATGACTGTAAATAACGTATCTGTTATTAATATTTATAATTTTAATTAAAACATGTTTCCCGACGTTTTTTACTTCTTTGAGATTATGCTGCCGTTTCTACCTGGAAGTAGATGTAGGCAATAGTGGGAAAAAAAGTCACTCTCGTATCGCGATTTCAGCCGTGAGATCGGAATTGAACACGACGTTTAAATATTATAATCTCAAAGAGCCGATTTGAGCACAAACGTGCATTTGATTAGATAAGTTTGGACAGGTGAAGGTTATTGTTGACGATAATTAATTTAAAATGTACCATTTATTAATATTAAACTGTAGTGTTCGAGATTAGATCGCGATACCGCAATTTGCATTCATTTAATATTAAATTTCTCTCAACACGATTGTTGAGCGTTGATGATGAATCGGATTCCAGTCCATTTCCGCGATGGGTCCTTGCCGGAAACGCACCATTAAAAATCCCCTCGTTTTTTTCAGTGTCTTTAGAAAAATGAGCGCCTTTGAAATTATAGACATTGGAGATGCAAGGACAAAGAAAATTGCTCATTATGTGCCATAAACACGCGGTATTCGTCAGAAAAAGCGTCCTAAGCGGTAATTTCAGCTAAGTTGGGCGGCTATTAAGAGTGTTTTTCTATTGTCAATGGCCGGAGGCGGCGTCATTAGGGTTGGGGTGGCGGCAGGAGGCATAGAAATTTGAGAAAATCCTAGAAGATTTATTCTTTGGTTATTTTTATGTGTACAATTTTTTCCATTTCCTTCATCACTGCCTCCAAGCTTAGCCCTTAGCTGCGAGAACGTATCGAGGGCACTTTTCCCACATCCGAACACCTCTCCAGTGGCGGCGGTAAGCGAAAAATCGTTGACAAAAGAGCGACTCTCCCAATCGACATTCCTTCGAACGGCCGCAGCATTTCTCATTTGCGTAACTAGGAGTAATTACTGTTTACGTAAGGCATCCAGAAGTGTGGTGCAGTCGGAGCAGCGACACACAAATACCCACGATAGCCTCGTTTATAAACCACATTCACTTCGCTAATTGCCTTTTGCACAATATAACGTTAATCCGATGATGGGCCGAGGCGAAATCGTTGTTTTTCTCTACTCGAAGAATTAGCACTCCAGTGTTAATATTCCGAGGCAGCTGGAAGTGCATTTAAAAGCTGTAAAACTTCTTTACACGTTCATAAACCAAACGAAAAAACCGACACTGACCGGACTCGGACACTGTTGGGACTCACGAAACCAACACGGAGAAATAGGATTTAGGAGATGCTAGCATGTATTGCATAGCACCCCTATAATAATATATAAAATGTATACAATGATTACTATTCATTTTTTTATAAACAATTGTCAATGTCAAAATGCAATTAAAGAGCAGAATCAAAATCAAAATTTGTGCTTTCGGACCCTGCTGTATAGCAGACACTATTGAGGTTATGTTCATAGATGTCAAAGTTCATGTTAAACGACGGAATAAATTGACATAAATCTGACGAGTGTGACCAGAATGTGACATTCAATATGACCAACTAAAAATTACTGTTGTATCATAAAAATCGGTCAGAAAATACAAAATATTACCTACCGATTCCAACTGTAGCTAAGAACCATCTAGGGATCCACTCAAACACACACAAAAAGAACAATTACGAACACACGATCACACGGAATTTTATATATAAAGATATAGAGATTAATGGAAAAAAGCTAACCTTGAAATGAAGAGAAAAAGCTCAGTAGTGAAAAGTTTCAATAAAAATTATTTAAATTTGAGAATTCAGCATATCCTAATTTTTCTTTTTTTTTTTCAGGTAAATATGGTTCCGAATATCCTCCGTTCTACTTGGAGCCTTGATGGTTGACACAATGTCATGTAAGAATTAGTATGACTAAGTGTTGTCACTTATGCTTAGCAATAATAATTCGGTAGACAAAATAAAAACTAAGGTATACTAATATAAATATGTTACCAGTTCAACATACAGGTTGAATCGAAAGTACTTTTATATACTTAAACTGTGACATGTGGCACAACCCCTTTGTACCATCCCTAGTACGACGTTTATGGAAGCATTGGGATAAAAAGAAAACAGTTTTGTACCAATAAAAACAGTTCACAAAAACACAGTCCGCAAAAAACGTTTCATTGAAATTAAATTTGTTTCTTTACTTACCACTAAGGTTAATCGTTTCTACTAAATCTAGTAAATCCCGCTTCGTCCGTAAACAACACCAGATTTAAAAATTTTGTATAACAACCACTGATAATAATTTACACGGCGGCCGAGATCTTGAGGAAGTAAATGATCGCACTTTTTGTTTTAAATGCGATGAACTGCGAAACTCCAGATACAAGACAAGACGTCTGTTGCTTATTTCGGGGCGTGCTTCCAGTTGTGATCAAACTACAAACGTTGTTATACTTCCGTTGGGAAATAATTTGCAACGTTTGGTGTAGTTGGTTGTTCTTAAAACACTTTTGTTTTTTCACCAAGAATTTAGATGCACTTGGAACTCCAAAAATCGTTCTATCCACAAATCCTGACCAAGACGCGCATTACCGCCCGTTTCTCTTTAAAAGTGCACCATATCCGTACGTTCTAAATTTGAATACTCACCCATCTTAAATTAGGAATGAATCGCGTTCGGTCCGGTTCGATAATGGGATAATACCGATATTTTCTTGAACCACAAACTTTACATCGAAGGGGATGATAATAATAATCTAATCATCAGAAGGTATTACTAGTATTTTTATTTCACTCTGTATAAAGTAGTGAATAAATAGCAAATACAAAGGACCAATTTATGTGGATGTCATTATTGACTATCATTACCTAGTCATATGTCGAGAGTGTTTCTTGAAGAAGTGGAAGTACAACTATCCGAAAGAAGTTAGTTAGCGAGTACCGTTATCCTGTAAATAAGGCCAGTTTCAGATTAGGAGAAATATCATCTCGGTGTGCATAATTGCAAAAAGTATCGAAAATAGATGAGATATAATGATTGGAAATTAAAAATTCCTAGAACAGTAAAAAAATTCTTCTAGGAGTATAAATATATCGCTCAAGAATAAGTATGTAAAAAGATACAAAAAACTCATTAATATCATTTAAACAGGGGGGCCACGGGGTCGGGGCTGAGTTGGATAGCAGACATTCCAACCTGCATTTTGACGTCAATTTCATTGCTCTGATGAAATGACGTCGGCGGTCCATGAAACGGCCAAAATAGAGATAAACGAACGGTGGCTCCTTTTAGGTCTATGTTTATAGTTTAGGACACATGCAAAATTTTCCATCGGCTGTCGGGCTATATCACGAAATGAAAAGTGAAGAAATTAATGATGGACCAATAGGATAATAATAATAGTACTATGGATATTGATGTAGTAATATCCAAAAGACAATACCCATTAAATGACAACCATTTTCCTATTGTATCCACACTCCGTTTTTTGTAATTCACAGTTGCTCTTTGTGACAAAAAATCATTTCGTTCATGGCACCACATGTGAATGCGGTGGGCGGGTGTTCCGCCGCATCCACAACTGACTGATTGACTAATTATTGGAATGACAACCATTTTTTGACTTAAAAATTTTGAAATTAGATTGAACACGAGAGTGAGTTCTAGTTTTTAAAGGAAAAAAAAATCAATAAAGGGTTGTCATTTCTCATCCATTTAGTCAGTCGATGAGTATAGTGAAAATACGAAGATCTAGGTCGCGATCACAATAAATATAATGAAGGGGATGTAATATGTAGTTGTAAGGTCATAGGAAAGGAGTAATGTCCAAAACTACTAGAAAATGAGACGAATACTTTACGCAATGTTAGATTACTTTACCGTTTGGTCTGCAAAGTTCTAACGACTGACATTAGTTGGAAATGGAATTGATTTCATCTACTTTGTGCAGTCTGTGCCACATTGCTTTAGGTGTTTTGTCCAAAAATCGCGCGTTTGGGCTTGTTGCAGATCATCATCTCCTGGTCCATGTTCAAGGAAATATGCAATCGTAGAGCAAAAACAGGAAAAACACGTGTATATTTCCGACATTTATTCGCGCTGCAGCTCGGTTTCTTCGTGAGAAAAAAGCAAGGCGAATAAATTTTATCTGCGCGGAAAAGTGGCATAACCCGAATCTCAGCATCTTCTATCGTCGTTTCAGACAAAGAAAAGACCGAATCCGTTTCCGCCGAGCCCTGCCTGAACCGTGACCTCTTCTACGTGCGCACGTCCGTCGAAGGGTTCCTTATCTGTCAGATTATATCAATATTTCGGAGCCAGAGTCGGACGTGGGCCGCCTATCTCGTCGACAATAAGACGTAGTCGTTCGTGTTGAATACAAATTCGCTCATTTCACAGGGAAACGCCACGACTTTCCTCCGTCCAACTCTCGTTCGAATTGACACTAATTGAAGAAGTCGATCCGCTGCACAACTTGCAAGATGCAAACAAATCTAAATAGTCGTCACCGGCCCCGGTAAAAATCCCAACGCCACAATTACACAGTGTTTAATAGTTGCTGCCTATCATAATAACATGGTTGTGGCTTCGTATCAGCGGACATTTTGTTTGTTTTTCATTCCGCCGGGTCGGTTTCGTTCAAATGATCACGTAGAGGAGGCGTGTACCAACTGGGTATTGTCGCATTAACTTTGAAAATTTCAGGTGCATTGTACATAATGTGATGTCATCTTCTTTGTTACACGCCACTTCGTTTCCCGGCAATTTTTCCTTTGTTCATGCATATGCTAATCATATCCAATATTACAATGAAAATGCTAACGAACACTTCGCTACGTGGACGTTCCAGCCATTGTTCGCGAAGAAAAACCGACCAATCCCAAAATCCTGACGCGCGGCGGCGTTGACACCCAACTTCCGACTTCTTCGGCAGCAATGACGGTAACATCGAATCTTCGGCTAATTAAATTCGGCACCGCCAACGTCTTTTGTTTGCCTATCTCGAATTTAGTGCACCGTCATTGGCAAGCCGAGATTGCTTTTGAGAAAAAAACCATGCGCCGCCAAGAGAAAAATTGCTGGTACCTACATAAATTTCAACGAATTTGACAAGGTGTGCTATAAGACAAGGTCTATTAAAACCGGGGCCAACGGCGAATAACTGAATGTTTGCACTTCTGGAAGTCTGATGCTCTCAAGTATTGGGCCAATAATAATATTGGTACCGTCAGTAATGAGCCTATGAAACTTTTCGTCGTGCCAAAGAACAGAAAAAGAAAGTTCAATATCATTATGGCATCATATGTTCGTACTTAAAGAGCAGATGTGTACTTAATATTATGACAAAGTTCTATTTGGTGGAAAATCTCTTACCAAAGTTTAAAATTGGGTATTAATTATTACCCAATTGAAATTTAAATTTACAGTTTTAAAGAGATAACGAACCATTAAATTGCTTCAATTTGAAGGATAAAATATACTGCTGATATTTATACAAATGTCACGGACTTCAAATTTGCTTAAAATCCCGTTAATAAAGCACTAATTTAAAAAAGTCTTCTTGGAAAAATTATAACAGAAAACGTGATAAAATATTTATTACTTACTCAGTAGTTTATATAAAACATTTTTTTAAATGAGGAATATCCAGTAGAACCATCATTTGGGTAATAACTATAAAATTGATCGGAAATTTGAGACAGCAGTTGTATTTTCAGTATAATCGCATATCCTTGGTTACTAATTAATTGCTTGATTGAATTTATTGAATTTTTCCCATAGGATTGTGGTTTCGACAATTAATTCAAGTTCAAATTTGGTCATGGATTTATATGTTTCCAAACTTTTTAACATTATGTAAGAGTAACAAAAATGTTAATCCACACTTATCTACTATACGTATATACGTACTTCAGTATAGTTCTAGTATAGCTTTTAGGAGAGTAGAAAAGATATAGAGGAAAGGAAAGGAAATCAAATGCTTTCGAGAATATAGGAAACGCAACTCATTTGGAGGAGGTAATAAACTAATGTTATACCAGGTGATTCAGAGTAACTTTAATCAAGTCGTGGTTGCAAAATTTGGACAAGGGCGTAGGCATTAATGTGGGTTGTGATCGATAAATACCAGATTTTACGAAATATGCTCTTTTAGAACCTCAGTTAACGAGACGCCATTGCCTTTTCTCTATCCTGTCAAATGTCAAATATTTATGGTATAAACAAAGACAACTATTTCTGTTTCCAAATGGCACACTCGGTGTTATTAAGTACACGATTAAATTTTATTATATGTTTTGGAGTGCAAATAACGAACACGAGTGAAGTTTTTTTTTAAAAAGCAGAAAATATATCCATCTATAACTCCAACTTCGACTTACATCGTTTGATTTAATAATGTATTTTTAAACGAAAGACTGAAATGGAAACTGGAGCCGGTAGAAAAAACCCGACAAACATTCCGGGTGATTCCGCCGGAGGCGCTATTTCTCCCCTATCCCTCTTCTGCAGGCGTTCACACGTGAAATTGCCTCAGCAGAGGCGGATCGGCGTGTTTACCTGAAGCCTGAGAACAAAGGAAAAAAGGAATAAAAAATGTTGTCGTCGAAGTGGTTGTGTAACCTTAATTTTCTATGAAGCGACAATGTGGTAGAGCTTATAAGTCACGTGTTCCATATTATATTACCACCAAGTTTCATTCAGAAACGGCCTGTACCTAGATTTGCTGGTGTGGTAAAAATTCGCAAAACATAAAACATTAATTCTTATAATCAATGAGGCATGAAACTAGCAATTGTACATGAGACGTAAAACAAATTACCTGTAACCGAGGCGCTATTAAACCAGATCTCTATCCCAGAGTTCTTCCGAGACCTTCGACCTGGATTTCCAAGAAAATTTGTCGGGAAAGGGGAGGCAAAGCGAATCGGTTTGACAATCCCTGTTTCAGATCGCGATCTCTTCATGGTGGTTCCCATTTAGTAGTTGGGAGCCCCAGCTGTTCAGCAACCCCACGAACCCAGCGAAATGTGAGGCTACTCTCGAGTGGGAGTGAAGTTGATAAAAAATCATGAGACAGAACAGAGGAAAGCCTTACTCTCACGGTCGGTCCATAAAGCCGTGACAAATCGCCAATTAACTAAGTGACTTTATTGGACAATGATCGCTTCTTAATTCAATAAATGCGCAATGATAATTACGTTGGTATCGACGAACATTGAAAAAGTCCTCTGAGTGGGCCGAGGAAGGTAAAAAGCGCGCTTGCCTTCGCACTTTTAATTACCACTCGATTTGAATATAAAACCAATCTAGCCGGCCGTGATTGGACACCTGCACGATGCACTTTTTCATATGTATTTTTTTTATGGAGACGTGTACGTTTGTCATACGACGGCCATCTCGATGTGGCTGATAAGCCACTGGTTTCTGGGTGTGGTGCATTAATTACACGCCCGCTAGGAGGGTGGTTGCGCAACGTTTGCAGGTGTTAGAGATTGCAGATTCCTCCGGAAAAACGCACACACTATAACCATACTGGTTTCCCAGGAAAACCGCGAGTTCCGGCTAAACGCGGATTCGAAGCGTGGGACTTGCCAATGATTGATTTATGTGGGCTGAAATAAATATTAAAGCCTGTTGTTTTCTGAAACACCATAGGTGATCCTAGAGGCAGAAGGCCAAGCGCAGCAGACGCATGAATGATGTAAGACTCAGCAAGAATCTCGGGTAAAGGACATAGTAGTTGAGATAACGCTTTAACCATGCAACTTATCAAATGCAAGGAGAAAGACTTCACCTTTTTAAGTAATTATTATTTATAAGATGCGATTGCGACTGTGTGTTTCGACATCTCGTTTTTCAAATTACTATTAATTTTATTGCAGGCGGCATTAATATTTTATTGCCAGCATTAAGCAAATGAGAAAATTATTCATACTATGCATATTCCATCATCTTTGATAACGTGATAACAGAAAGAGTGCTCGTCGTAATATATAGCGTTGGAGTACATTCTTGGAACGCGCTGATGGAGCAGAATTAAAAATCACCACATGGCCCATTAAGTTTTTAAAACACCTAGAAAGTTACGTTCTGAAAGCCACGAATCTGGATGAAACAAGACCCTGTATATTCTGGCTGCTTCTCTCAGAATAATAGATTTTTCTGAAGAATTTGCCTTTGTTAGCTTCTACCGCAATGTTCTACATACAAACATTGTATAACATACCACAATTAAAGTACCTACAGCGTCAATGCAATCGAAAGCTCTACCGCTTGTCTGACCAATGGAAAGTAAGCGCATATTTAACATAATAGGCTCATAAATTATCCAACAAAGTATCCGAAGTATATTGAATAGGATCATACAATCGTAGATGTGACAACCTACCGAACCTACAATCGCATTGTGTAATAAACTTCTAATCAAAACGAGAATAAATCAGCGTTGACAAATAAGCCGATTCGGCATAACCAAATTAGGAAGTTCGTGCCTCCACCATACCAAAACAAACCAAAGAAGTCCTTATTCCACAAGCTTTATCTATCTAAGTTGCCTGACATGATGGATTGTGATACTAAACGGAAGATTATCGTAAAGTTCTTCCATAGTCGTGTGCCACGTTTCTTATAAACTCAAATTCAATGTAAGGCTTAAATTTTTTCAAGTTACATTTTTAACTTTCAGAATATCCTCACCACGCTTCACTACCAAATAATGTTGTTTAGGCCGTTTCCTCCATTTTGAGTGATTACCGAATTTCTTCTTGAAACTATTAGTTTTGTTATTTTAGGACTTAAAGAAGGATTTAAAATTCTATGGTCACATGGCACTTCTCCTGGCAAATGTTACCGTTCGTTCACATTCGTTTGCATTCGCAGCCATTTGAACCATTGCTACCTGCTCGCAGATACTCTTTCTCGGTGGCGTCACACATTTGAACGAATTACCTGCTTTTGCACCATTCGCAGTATTGCCACCCATTCGAAGTTCATAATTAATTTGTGTCTGTGCCCCTTTACACAAATCGCTTTGAATACTTCTGGAACTATTCTTGAAATAACTTGTCTTGAAATTTTAAATGTATATTGTAAACTTATATACGAGTCTCCAGTAGCCAAAAATCGCAAGGTAACAGCCAATCTTACTTCTGGGTGTATGGCTTTTCTCCTTCTTAACAATTTTTGGACGAATCAAAAAATCTTGTGACATTCTGGCGAAGTTTTTAAAAAAGTTGTCATTCAAGTCCACACCTCCAGTATAGGCTTTGTACACCAAAGATCTCCATATAACCACATGCATAAATTTAATTTTTTACAGGCGATATGATGTATGAATGATTTATGAAGATCAGATATAAAATACAATGTTTTTGAAAAGTGCAGTGTTGAAGGGGGGGATCTCACCAAGCCGCACAACAGATTAACAATTATTATTCGTCATTTGATGTTCTCAACCGTTCACCCATCCAAGAATTTGCTTGACTTGGATTATCACTACGCCGCATCCACAACTGACTAATAGTATTGGAAAGACAATCGTTCTTTAAATTTCTGAAAGCAGTTAAATGAGAATTGGTTCTAATTAAAATAAAAAAAATTTAAATTAAAATTTAAATATATCTATGTCGAACTCCACAAACTTTAATAACTGAAGGATTACTAATGGTACATGTTTCGGCAGAATGCTTCTGCCATCATCAGCCCTTAAAGAATATAAAAAAAATTATGACATTGACGTAATTTTTGAAAAAAAAAAAAAAAAAAAAAAAAATTACGTCAATGTCATAATTTTTTTTTATATTCTTTAAGGGCTGATGATGGCAGAAGCATTCTGCCGAAACATGTACCATTAGTAATCCTTCAGTTATTAAAGTTTGTGGAGTTCGACATAGATATATTTAAATTTTAATTTAAATTTACTCCACTTGGATTTAAGGACATTCTTCTTGTTTAAAAAAAATTTAGTCACAAAGAAATCTTATACCAGCAAAGAACATCATGCCAAATTCAGATTTACACCAAAACATATACGTCTTTTGAGCTTTATCTTAACGTCAAAAACATAACTCTCATCGGTCTCGCGGAGCCTCGAAATGACAACTTTTGAAAAAAACTGGTATGACTTAGATTAGGCCCGATTTGGACTATAGACAACATTGCGGATGTGACTAAGACCACAAGCCTGAAATTAAAACTTCTTTGACCATCCTAAGTCGGAATAATTTTCTTCCTGAGGCGTCATGAAACTAATCGGACCCACATACATACGATAAATAAGAAAAGCCGATCGTACAATACTTTCGACCAGATTTCCCAAATTAATATCGTCTAGACGGAAATTGTATTGCCGTCGAACAGATTGCTCAATAGGAAGGATTTTACTGCCAGAATTTTTTATGATTTTGAAGTGGGTCGAACTGAAGAACAGTTCTTACAGCGGTTGCATTTTGTATTTGGTTATAAAGTACCAGCTAAAGTGATTGTCGTTTGCAGAACTCCACCATGAACGTAAAGTGCAAAGCAGGATAATCTAACACCTATAAAACTGGGGCCCATTGCCACAAATTAGATGCACAATGAGAAAGGTTCAGGGTTGTAAATCAACAGGAAGCGGCAACGTCTTTGAGTTGCTTATTGGTGGAGGAAACGGACCGGACTCGAAATTTCTGGGCCAAAATTTATTTTTATAGCAATACACATTTAACTGAAATTTGATCTCTGCATGTCATTATTATTTTCTCATTTCATAAATTGGATGTGTTACTTTCATTTCACACTGAATATTATATTATGCTAGTTGTACAATAGTAATTTGTACTAATAAATAATACATACATACTTTCGCATTTTAATATCATTTAAAAAATAAAATGCATTACTTATTTATGATACGTTTTGAACACAATTTTCAAGTACGTTCATGGCTTCGCGCTTTCAAAAAAGCTCTCGGAGTGAGCCACACTTTGGTCTCGGAAATTTATGGCTGGGTTTAGACCTCCATTGTTAAAATAATTGTGGGCAATAGACCCCGTTTTATGGGTGTTAGATTATCGTGCACGTTACTATAGTGTTTCGTGTAATAAAGAACATACCGTAAAGTCTTTTTCCAATAATTTCCACTCCAGAAAATTTGTCTCATGTACACAGAATCATACAGATTAATTTTGCTCATCCGTGGTTTTCCATGCATGCACTAGCTCATTCTCTTTCTCGTCTATCCTTTTGATTACTTCTCGAATTTGGCCAGCTTTATTGACTGGAAATAGCAGTTTTCAGCTTTCTGATTGTTTCCTTATAGAGTTCTCCTGTTATGGTACAGCCTTTTTCATATTCAATTAGTAAGATTTCTTTCGTATCCCAAAACACCGACGCCATAAATTTTTCTGATGAATTCTGTGCTCTTGCTTTCTTGGTGGAGGAAATCCCTTATGGACCCACTGCAGGGATTCTTGTTTTGTGGATGGGTCTCTGTGATACACCCACGTCTCATCACCGGTTATAATTTTGGGAAACTGGTCTCTGTCTTCTGCTTGTTGCCTACACAATTTTCCTTGTAGTCTAATTGTAAAATCCCGACCTGGGCTCACCTACCTTTATTATTTTTCTAATTAAATGTATATTTTATGTAAGATAATGTGTAGAAGAAGAGAATTTGATAGGGTTGCAGCCCCATATCCTGGCAAGGCTATTTTTCATTTTAATTGCCAAGAAAATGGTAGGCAACCCTATTTGGACATGTTCTTTATGCCTTAAAGTTTTTTGATAAAAAAAGGAAAGAGATGCATTTTAAAAAAATCCGCAATATAATTTTTCAAAAAAGGATGAGGGTAGGTGGATCCAGGTCGGGATCTTGTACTATTCCAGGGTAAGCAATTTGGGACTCCAACGCCTTGACACTTTATTAATTGCCAAATCTTCCTGTAGAATTTGATATCCCCACTTTAGCTGCAATTATTGTAGTCCTTATTCTTGGATCGGCTAAGACCAATTCCACAATTTTCTAGATGTTTTCCTTAGTTCTTGCTTCAACAGGCCGCATCTTGGGTCATCTAGAATTGATTGCCGACCCCATCTAAACAGCTTAAAACAACAAGACACTTTGGATCTGCACCAAACTTTGTCAAAATCTATTAAAATCTCACAGCTACTTGACAGCAAAAATTTGCGATCGTCCCTTGTTTTCTTCAGGTAGATAATAAAGAATCTCCCCGACCATACACAGACCAACAAAAACTTTATTTATAATTGGTTTTGGACCTTGGTTTTGGCCAAAAGCTCACCCCTTTGTCCTGCGGATGAAATTATTACGTCTTATGTATTTTGAACTAAACTTCTTTGTAACGTCTTGAACTGTCTCATTCAAAAATCCATGAGCTTACACCGACGATATGAAGGGCTATTTTTCAGTGCTAAACCTGTTTCAAGTACATGCATGTTTTCCAAAGTGAGTTTACAACTATATCCCTCGTTTTTACGTCGATCAGTGTATACCGCTCGTTTACGCAACGGTCCCATGCGACATCCTGGAGTTTCTCTCCGCATTCTCGGAGAATTCCAATTATGATAATCCCGAAGTAGACACGCTGACTGGAGAGCAAGTGCAAGAGTTTGAAGCAACTCTGGCTGGCCTTCACGGCATGGGTGCGCTACGGTCTTAGGCGTTGTTGTTTTCCTATTTATTCGTCCCTGAATTGGTAGAGACAAGAAGTCTGTTGTTGTTATTATGAGTATTAAACTATGAGCGAATTAACTCGAAATGGCGTGGTATGCATATCGACTGAATTAATTATTGCATTTCAGTCTGCCTTTGGTTGCCGTCGCGCATTAAAGAAGTAATCAACGGAGAGCAATTTATTAATGAAACAAATAACACAGTGATGCTGTAAGTATCACAAAGTACCGCTAGATTACCGCATTCAATCACAAGAAGGCAGTATATTATATTGGACGTGATAATCGATTAGAAATGGCCGCGGCCGACTCTTTTTGGAGCTCCAACACTTTGTGACCAGATTTCTAGAAAACTCGATTGTCGAAGGCGTGACCCCGCGTCACCATCCACATGAAGACATCACAAAAAGGCGAAATTAAAGTTGAAGGTTGGTGATCCGTCAGAGCTCCTGACAGCTGTTTTGACTAGCCGTCCACTTATCTCGAGGGCCCCTCGCAATTTGGACCATCAACAATGTGAAATGCACGACAATCGGATAGTTCGGTAGTCGGCGGATTAAGATGGTAGCGTCCTCGCAGCGGGAGGCTCACGATCCGTTTTCCCGAGTTGGAAGATTTTATGAAACGTTTTCATTCATTAAGGAGGAGAGGTCTCTCGTAACGGATTCGGTTTGTTCGCTTTCGAAAAATACACCAGCAGGAATGTCGGGATGAACACGAACGAACGGCAGCGACGTGGTCAACGACGATTGCACGACACCCGGTGGCGGACGCAAGTCACGAACTTCCCTCTAGTCTGACTTACGACGGTCTGATGTCGTAACTAGCTGATTTCAAAGCTTATAATGCGTTGGAATACATATCTTGGCTCCCGTTCAGAGCACAAAGGAGTTTATAGACGACGATTCGACATCGATCTCTTTAAACGCTCTTCGGACTGAGAAAAATCTGCTGATTCTTCCTCTTCACAATTGTCGTTTCTGTCAACCTAATTTTGAATTAAGAGAATGGATTGAAGTGATGAATCGAAAATTGCAAGGTTTTTAGGTCAAGTGTACTTTGAAAGGCAAATGGGTGAATAATGCACGTGGTAATTAAAACCTACTAGCGACTTCAGCAACCCACGCTCTATTCTTACATATGGAATTTACTAAGTCACTACAAATGTAAATAAAACGCATACATTGTTCTAAATGTATTGCAGGTGAACACATTTTTGTTCCAGCTTTGAATATCTTATTGCCACAAGTTATAAACAAAAATGTTTTTTATTAAGAAATATGTACCATAATACAATGTTGCTAGAGCAGACAAGATCTCATTCAAATGAAACAAGTTCACTTTTTTTTCAAATAATATACCAACCGGATGGATTAAAACTTCTTTGGTGATAAGCGAGAAGCTGATGACTGAAGCTGCAGCATTTACACGCTTACATTAAACCAATAAATAAAAAGAATATGCAAATGGTGATTTAAGAAAAAAATGCTTAAACAAGAGAAACAAGTACGTCTGCTGAAGTCTGTTGCAACTGGCGGTGACATGAATCTGATAAATCTATGGGAATCTGTCAACAAAATATTTGTCTCTTAGCTTAAGTTCACCAGTTTTGAACTACCGCTGCTGATGGTACTGTTAGTTTAATTTTGCTCGGTTTCTCAAACTAAACACACGTTTAACTTCTTTCAAATTGATAGCTATTAAACGCATAAATCATCTAATTATACGTATATCTCGATGCGGAAATCAAAAATCGTTTTGAAAAATTCGTCCATTTTGAACGACGCATCGCACTGTGAAAAATTACAGGTTATGTGCGCCGAGGTGTTGGTCCATAATTTATGACGTCGTTCAGCAATTACTTAGTATTTATCGTTTTCTAGTAAAATATTGTAATTGTTGCTTCTGGTACATTAATTAAGCGCTACTAAACTGATTTCTCCGGTGAATAATTTATCACTCCTATACCGTATTATGCCAATTAGTACTTGTATGAAATTTCCATGTCCATATTATGACAAGACTTATTGTACGAAGGCGCAGTTGTAACTCCCGGAGCGCAGAATAACCGATAAACGACGAAATAAATTCATTAATGAGAGGAGGAGATAATAACAAAGAGAACGACGCAAGAACAATGACTCGTTACTATTAAAGTGGAAAGTTTTTTCACACTGTATATTTTCTAATCGTCGATCATGTACTCAAGTGGAACAAGAATCGCTTCTCTGAACATTACGGCCATCACCAGACGAAAAAAAGGTCCGCAAGAACGAACGTAAGCTCCCATCGCTTTGTCTTAAATTGTAAATATAATACACGTTTCATTGTGGTTAGAACGGACTAATAAAACAAGTCGCATTAGATTTTATTCCAGATTCCAATGGGAAGCGGTTTTTTCAAACGAAAAAATTTAATTGCGTTGAGTCCTTTCCCCTCTACCAATTCCGGCTTATTAACCGCAAAAAGAGAAAGGGCCGATGCGCAAAAAGCGGTTACTAATTTTTCTTTGTTTGTTTCAGGTGAGCGCCGTCCCGGAATCCTTCGGTCTTCTGGATTTACTTATAAGTAAAGTATACGATGATTTAAAATTTGCTGCCATATTGAAAAAGTCTTCCTGGCGCACTTCGAACATCTGGTCACCGAGTTGACACCGTCTTTAACTCACGCCCACGAACATCTTCAATAGTAAACTAATTATGGGAGATAAAAGTGCGCAAGGTTTGACGTTCAATTTGCCGAAGCTATACATCAACAGCAAGCGAGCCGAAGAGCGCTAACAACGCCGAAATAAATGTGCGCTGATGACGGCCGGTGTAGGAGTTTTTTTGCTTACCGGGTATTCGACGCGATTTCTATTCCAGCAATTAAGTAATTACGCCGGGCAAATTACTCCTTTTCAACGCGCGAATTTTTAAAGTGACATAATTTATGGCCGGGGAAAAATCAATTACTGGACGAGGCTTGGCTAGTCTTCGGAAGAATCAGTTGTATTGGAAATTCTAATGGTGCCTGCATGATTCCGGGAGCTGGAGTTGGTCCAATAATTCTCCAAAAAGTCGTGGATACCAATTCTTCAAATTTGAGGACAGGATAGAGCACCAACTCCATACTTCCCCAAAATTGGGTTTATGTTTATAAGTGGAATTTCTCACTTTTAAAATTATGTAAAATTTAATAGCCACAAAAAGTTAAACACTTAGACACTTGGATGTTTGCAGTGTGGTCAAGCATAAATGTTGGATTCTAAAATCTTTTGATGGGAATCATCTGTGTCCACAATGATCAGATAATTCCTGCAAACATTCCAATTGTGCGGTTGTCTAAAATGATATCTATTTAGCCTAATCTGATCAGATTGCATAGAATGCAAATGGTGCTCTTTACATCGCAATGCTTATATTTTAAACACTGCAAATTAGATAATGGCGTATTTGAGACAACCCGAGACAAAATCTGGGGGCTTGTGCCGAGAAGATACAAATCTCCGAGCCAATAATTGCGCAGCTACACGTTGGTCAATGCTGCTGCTGAAAATAATTATATTAGTTTTATTGTGACTGCTTCCTAGCTGCTTTCGCAACCCTGTTTTAATTACATGTTAATTGAAGCTCTAGTGTACGACGTTCGCATTCTGGTTGTAAATCCCATCACGGCCACGACCGCAGTTTGTATGGTAATGAATGGATGAGCTCGGACTCGAGCGTGCTATATGTGCACAGATGGATCTGTAAATTCCGGGAAACAACTCCGGGACCTCCGGTGTCATATCGACGAGGACGTGACCCAGCAAGAGATATCAATTTAATTGCTGTTTCGTTTCGACTTGCAGGAACAAAAGACGTCGAAAGGGTCGTTACACGCGAATACCGCAAATGTGGGGTTTTTTGCTCCGTATGTAAATTTCAATAAGTTGCCGGGAGTGATAAATGGAATGCGTTGTTTGATTATGCTTATCCTGGCATTTTAACTCGATTGGGTTTACATGAATTAATTTATCATTTAGAATAGGTTTCTTATAATGATACCGGACCACAGTAGCCGTACCCCGTCCTCATTCATTACTGTCCTCCGATAAACGACAAGCGGCTTAGGACAGTGCCAGCCTTTAACTACCTATAAAAAATCCTAATGAACAAAAGACATTGAGAAGGTCGTTATTCCATGCGAAAACCATAAACTCGTAATTGAAAACTGACGTGACGTGTTTTTCGACCCAAGTGCGGCTTTTTTCGCTTGATAATCGCACATGTGGGTTTCCGGACGATAAAATTGTTAATCAGGATCGACTCTATAACTTACCTGTTTATGACAGCCGTAAATGAATTAATTCGCTGGATTTGTTTAAGTTGTTAATCCTGCCAGTTCGTTTTTACAGGATAATGGCGGTCGTAACATAACACGGGGATTAAATCAGGATTTGCTTCAGCAACTAGTTCTAGCCATGCATTGGATGCTCGCATATTTATTGCGATATGTCGATTAAAGTAAATATGGCGCCTGTAAAATTGTAATAGTAATCTCTACGAACCGACCACTCTTTCTATCTCGAGAGAACATCGACACAATAATCTGGAGTTTACGGCCTTTCCACCGTTTTAATATCGATAGGTCAAGCGGGAGGAGTGTTCAAATTTCAGATTAATAAAAGTGTGAATGCGAAGAACGCTGCATTCCTTTTTTCCTCGTGGTAGTAATTACATAGTGATGCACTAAAATTCTATTCCCTGAATACCAATTTTTTCGGAACCGCCGCAAAAACTAACAATTCCCTCGGAATGATTAGTGCAAACGACCCGCATACCGTTAGGCTTGGCGTTAAAAATTGCGCAAATCGTATCGAAAAACGCTGAAACATGCACATAGGTGTGCCGACAAGTAAAAGGATGTTTTTTTCACATTTGAAGAATTCGCAATAGCGCAACATTTGATCCTTGTCAGCCCGGCACACGAGATCGGCTAGTGCAGGTAAATTTCAGCCAACCAAAGAGCACAATGAAAGTGCGATAATTCTCCAGCTGCGTTAATTTTCACTAGTTTTGCTTTTGTATCGACCGTGATAAATCCACCACTGCCGTATACGAAAAGGCAATTAAATCTTGTTTCCTGCAGTTCAGCCTTAGAGCTCGTTAGAACCAGCGCAAATACCTAATCTAATTAAACCGGTAATGAAAGGATAATTCTCGGCTGGATTTTTCGAAGGGGCCCCACTGCGCTTTTTAAGGTGAGCACTTTTGTTGACTCTTTGTTTCCGTTTGACCACATCCAAAATCAACTTCAACTGTGACGTCACTGAATTCACAAGAGTAAAATTACATCTTTCTTCAGACATTGTTTCGTCCAGTTGTAAAATTTTCTTAAGAACAATGAGACAGATTCGATTTCGCATTCAATTAACCTCAAGTCAAAATATCTTTTAACAAAAGGTTTGCATACTTTAGAATCACATTGTTAATCCCCAAGAGCCAAATGTAGTGACGCGAGAAAATCAAAAATCATAATTTATTATAGGAATGGGATATAAGGGAGGGGCCAGGAATGGAATCAACAGATTAGCAAATCTAGAAACTCAAAATCAAATCGTACGTGTATTTGATTTATGACGCCAAATAACAAGCATACAAATAAATGTTTCTTTTATCTTTTGCACTGCACATCCCCGAATTTTTGAGAATCCGATCGGCTTAGTTACTTCCCTGGTCATATGTGTATCTCAAGTGGCGTGCGTGCAACGCCCAGAATTATGTCCGCACACTGAAATAAATAAAGGTGATACACAAATATTTGCAAAATAAAAAGAGTTAATTCATGTGAAACGTACCCCCGGCGTAATTTATTAGCGAGTCGGACAAAGCGAACCGCAATGTCGAATGTAAAATAGCAGTGTAGAACGATTATGTGCGGAGACTATCATAATTCCTCATTGATATTCATATAGCAGTGGCGTAGAGAGATGTTAGTGAACCCGACCCCTCATAAATAAGACCACATGCATACGGCGCGCAGCACTACAATTAATACCAAGCGGACCATATTTTCTGGATTACGCGTCGTCCAAGAGAACTTTAATAATCCACCTCAATAAACACAGAGATTAGTTTTTTCGACGGAAAAAATTCGTTCGAAAACAAGGCGGCTCGTTACGCCTGTCATAATAAAGTGTACATGGGCACTTGCACGAGTGTAAAATAACATGCGAAATTTATTCGAGTTCGTGTTTCTCTCGAATTGCTCGGATAAATCGACCGGAATAACAATCGGAATTAATAGGGAGGATTAGATGTGACGGGTATTTGCATGAGAATTGGACGCTCCTGGCGTCTGTAAAAAACTTTAGGGGCCAGAAAATGAAAGCTCCCATGTCTATGTTATTTCTTGACCTAAGGCAAGAAGACTTCGTCTATTCCAAGCACATTCAACATGTTTGTTTAACGGTCAGTAGTTTCAACAAGATGACTGTTTCGTCTTATTTAAGACTTTCGTATTCTGCTAATTAGCAAAGTGCATTGCTACGTGCTCGGACAATAATACGAGGTGCCAATTTATTAATTTAATTAGACCGTATAATTTAAATTTAGCTGTGTCAATATTTTTTGTTTGATGGAGTAAACGGTATTGAATCACGACTTTTCTCCAATATAGCGAAAATTAATAAGGCTTCAACTTGCTGCTGTGACGGAATTTCATTTTCTACTTTCGCGGCTGGATCTATCGGCGAAAAAACTACCGTCTTTTTAATCAACTCGAAAAATTCCGTCTCGTCCTACTCCATTTTATTATCCGTCATGACAGTCTAATAACTATAATCGACACTGTTATTTTCACACGTCGTCTGTCATGCCGTAACAGTACGCACATCGTACACAGAGATTAATGGACATCCCCGCTTATTATTCTGTACTTACAGTCTGAGGTCAAATAAATACCCCGGCCGTATAATTATTAATTGCTCTATTAAATTCAATTACTGGACGACCGCCTGCAGTTTGGTCGGGACTCAAAAATGTCAACTCTTCGTACAGCGGCAAAGCTAAATTTCTGTTAAAAAATCAAAAATCTTTTTACATCTCACAAATTGTTGGCATCACGCAATCTAGCAACGCTAGATCAGCGAAGCCAAAAGTTCTTGCATGCCGCCATTAAAGCATATGGGAAGTCATAATTTTCGTTGGCTTCATTACAATTATCAAGATCATGAAAAGCGCACACACATTTACCATTCTCGCGACTGTGTACACATGGGCTGAACAAGCAAAAACGAACCAGCAGAAGCCTGCTCAAACACATAAATACCGTCGCGAGAATAATAAAATAAATAAACCCGAGCAAGCACCGGTACATGCGACGATTCGATAAATTAAATAAATTAAAAACAAAGAAAATTAATAAGGCATTACGTTACCGCCAGGAGCGTGCTCGCCGCTTTTCGGGCCCAGGGACGCTTTGTTATTGATTTCGTCCAAATTAATTAGAACATCCATCTTTGTCGACTTTAACTGTCGGTTGCGTCACTTCTATGTTCTAAATATACCTTAATTGCTCCAAATTGGAGGTGCAAGGAAAAAATGTGTTTTAATTGGCCACTATGTGACGATTATCTAATTGAAGTCATAGATCAAAAACTTAATTAATGGTTGTTATTCACTGTTTTGTGTTAAGGCCGATGTGATTTATGGGGCACGTTTGCTGTTTTTCGACAACCTCGGGGCTCGCTTCGTGTGGCTTTGATGAAAAGGCGACGCAACGGTAGTTTCATAGCGGACAAATTCATGATGCGAAATAATCACTAAGAATGTAACACGAAACGAGAATTTCATTCGTTTGCCTCTCTTCTACTACATACCTTTACTGTTCCTTTTGTATAGCAGAAGTAGCCCAAGACTTGTAGCAGATCCTTGCGTGACGCTTCCAGGTGTCAGAAAAAACATAGGAAAACGATATTTTACTCGGGTGTCGTCTACACTGCATGTACATTTGTAATCGAAATAACAAATTACGTATCTGTACCTGTAGATACGTGAGAACATGGGTGGTGTGAGGAACGCTAGAGGAAATAGCATGAGTGACGGCGGGCAATTTTTTATCGCGACTGTAGTGGTTTTGGTTTAAGATTTTTTTTAAAGAAATTTTTGAAAATGAACGATTTTGATGTCGCGAGACGAAATTTTGATTCTACAATTAGAAATTAGTAAAATATTCCGGTTTGATAATAGAATTCTAGCGGGTCAATTTTTGGATTACACTGACACTAGAATAAATGGAAAGTGACATAATAATAAATTGCAAAGTACAGACTGTGTTATAATAATTTTTGAAAATGAAGGATTTTGATGTCGCAAAACGAAATTTTGATTCTACAATTAGAAATTAGTAAAATATTCCGGTTTGATAATAGAACTCTGGCGATCCAATCTTTGGAATATACAGACACAAGAATACTTGGAAAGAATACATTGAAATAAATTTGAAAGTCGAGACTATGTTGTAATAATTTTTGAAAATGAACGATTTTGATGTCGCGAGACGAAATTTTGATTCTACAATTAGAAATTAGTAAAATATTCCGGTTTGATAATAGAACTTTGGCGAGGCAATTTTTGGATTAAACAGACACTAGAATATTTAGGAAGAGACATAGCAATAAATTAGAAAGTCGAGACTGTGTTGTAATAATTTTTGAACATGAACGATTTCGATGTCGCAAAACGAAATTTTGATTCTACAATTAGAAATTAGGAAAATATTCCGGTTTGATAATAGGCAATTTTTGGATTACACTGAAACTAGAATACATGAAAAGTGACATAGAAATAAATTGCGAAGTCCAGACTGTGTTATAATAATTTTTTTAAAATGAACGATTTCGATGTCGCTAGACGAAATTTTGATTCTAAAATTAGAAATTCCGGAAAATATTCCGGTTTGATAATAGAACTCTGGGGGGGGGGGCGATCCAATCTTTGGAATATACAGACACAAGAATACTTAGAAAGAATACATAGAAATAAATTTGAAAGTCGAGACTGTGTTGTAATAATTTTTGAAAATGAACGATTTCGATGTCGCAAAACGAAATTTTGATTTTACAATTAGAAATTAGTAAAATATTCCGCTTTGATAATGGAACTCTGGCGAGGCAATTTTTGGATTACACAGACATTAGAATATTTAAGAAGTGAAGAAATTTTTTTGAAAGAATCTGCACTTGCGGATCTACCACAGGTTTAAATATCTACCACACTTCGTGAGACACCCTTACATCGTTGGAGTTATTTTCCACATTAAAACAATCACAACAAAAAAATAAATCTGAACGGTGGATAATTAAAGAGGAAGATAAATTCGGAACTCGTGTTTTTTGGCGCCTTTTCTCTGTATGTCTTGCTGCTAGCTTTGTCCACCTTTGTTACAAATTGTTGAGAACCACCAGGGGGCGTCACCACCACCCACCCTTCCAGGAGGGTTGACGAGTGGACTCGATTTCCACGAATCTTGTAACAAACGAACCGAGGCGAACATTCAAGTTTCTATAGGTTCACTCTCGTCCTTTTTTTCTTTTCCTGAGTACCATTAGCTTAAAGAAGTTTCGGGAGCCGTTTAGCTCCAAGGAATTATTTTTTTGAGTGATTGGCGTCCCACTAGCGCAATTCTTACAACATTAGGAGAAATTGCATTAAACAATTTAAAACTTTAAAATATGGTGGATGCGCCGGTTCAGGGTAAACATCTTTCTTAAATTTTAGGAAGAATTTCGATTCTAATTATTCATTTTGAAAATTTGTTTTTACATATTTTTATTCAATTTATTTTTAAAATTTTGTTTAAATAACAATTTTTTATACACATGTAGCAGCGCTGTTATGTAAGCCCAAAATTTGTCTTTGTTTGCATTTTCGGGATCCATATTGTCGTCGACATTTGTAGATCCATAATTGTTGATTTTCCATGGGTTTTAAGTGTTAAAATAAACGAGAAAAAATAAGTGAACAAATATTGAAAGTATGAAAATGCGATTGAATTAAGAATTTTATCAAAATTTTCTGCGGAAGGTTCCAATTTGCGAATTGTTGTCCATCATTGAGTCTTCACAAAAATGACCTTTCCTTCAAAATGCAATGTCAAATTATCACATACAAACCTTTACTATTTAGCAAATAACTTCATCTTCAAAATTTTCATAGATAAATTTTACTTGATGAAAAGTCTATTTTATTTTTTCCTTCTTTTAATGCTCTGCAAAATCTGTTACAAAGATACTAAAAATGTTTGAATTTAAGGGATTTTCAGCACTTCAGCACTAAATCATGTCCGCCCTATAAGAATCAAACTTCTCACAGCTTTGAGAAACGTATCGTTCCCAAAAACCCGGCGGAAAGAGCCCGGACCGTAACGGCTTCATTACCATACAATCCGGCATTATGTTAATACCGCAACTACCGGTGTTCACAACTATTTAATTTAATAACAAATCGGTCGCATTAAAGCTCGTAAGCGTTTAACAAAAACCAACAAATATCTAACATTTATCAACGGTTTAAAGCGTCGGTAATCTCCGCAAATTAAATACTGTGAACGCTGCCGGCATCAAGGCGCATGCGTTAATGGCGGACATTTCTTTCTGTCACTCGGGCGCATTCCACAATGCCGGATTTATGCGATCACATTTATCCGGATGACGGAAACGGAACGCGCCCCGACGACGCTCAGGGTGCGATCAGATTTTCAGAGTAATTTAATTGCGGTCCAACACGATTATAAATGTAAATTGAATTTAAAATCGTATTCAAATGATATCTATATTCGATAATGAATTTAAATTTTTTAATTAAGACGTAGGTATCATATCGAAGCTTTTTCAATGTTGGTCACAACAGCTATAAATTTCGCGTCTCAGTTTTAATTTTACAGTCCCCGTTTCTTATGTAAAAATATCAAGGGCGGGGCGGAGCTTTGGTCTGCGACGTGTCGAGATAGGCGACCATTAGCGTCCAAAATTGGGCGCTCAGTAGGTTCGTTGTCCTAGGAGATCATTCAATAATGCAAATGGGATTATATTGGCGTAATTATGTAAAATGGAGCGAATAGACTTCTAGACATGCAACGAGCAATTAGACAAAATAAGTCGTGTTTTTGGAGGAAAACTCGGCACGGGGCATCGACACCGACCAGACATGACATGCCATAACTCGTGCCAAATCCTGGCGGGTAGGATGTAAATTGTAGATTTACGAACAGCATCGGTCCCGAATGTGCACCTTGCGGCGCGCCATTCGAAATTACACAATAATTCGTACCTTTTTTTCTTCGGACTGCCCCGTCGTCTTTCCTCAAATCTCATTTAATTTACAATTAAGGCGAATCCAGTTCCCAATAATACGATCAACGAAAGGAAATAATTACTTTGTGATCCGATGTGAGCTACGGCGGAATGTGCATTTCTAATTACGGTTATTGGCGTTCCCGGCCATCTAGAAACCTGAATCACATATCGAAACGAAATCATCATTCCGACTGGGAGCTGTGATTTTAATTTTTATCAACAGAACCGATTTTTATCAATTATGTACGGGGCTCCTCGCCTAGAAAAAGTACTGTTAGAGAAGGAGGTACTCGTAACCTCGATGGGCCATCGACGCGTCCTCGCACACATAGATATGTATACACAAGATCTTTTTTTTTCATTTCATCAATTCAAACAGATAGTGTGTAAGAATGTGCGATTGTTAAGATAAGGAGCGAACAGTAGCTGCAACGAGCGAGATTGCGGTGCATGTTTACGATTTTGCGCAAAGACCGTTGCACCGTTTCCACTTTGCATTTCAAATCGGCTTGTTTTTACGCCGACTTCGTGCCAGATCGAACTCGGGATATTTAGCATAAAGATATGTATTGGACGTGTCGTGGTGCTTTTGAACCTACACGTCGACTCTCGGTTTCAAATGAAGATCTATGGCGAGGTCTGCGCACCACCGCATTCCCACATCACTCATAAAAACACCATCTTTAAAGAGATTTACAACATTTCTGAAAAGAAATCTCGAATGGAATCTCTAAAACTGCACAATCTCGGCGTCCTTCGAAATAACATTTTATTCCAACAACTATTAAGGTAGAGGTTTAGATAAGGACCGAATTCATTTAAATTTTTGCCTAGTTATGAACAATGCACTTAAAAAGCAGAATTATCGTCTCGACAATATTTTTTAGGTTCCCTACTGAATTGGTAACTAGCATCCACATAGTTACAAACGAGTCCGGTAGATAAAATTTACCGGCCTAGGTAGTAGTTGACAGCGGCCGGTAACAACAAACCAGCACGCACACTTCATGGCCTTGCCAAACATACTGGTCTCACCCTACAGCTCGACCTGTAAAGTATTGGAGTCTAATACCGCAAATATATAGCTATTTTGGTACTAGTCCAAAACTCTTACAAAATCAATGGGCTTTAATAAGTTTTTTTTTTTCTCTTTGTAAAAAGGATACAATGTCAATCTTCTCAACCACAAGCCACAGAGGGCGGTATGTAGATCTGAAAACCTAAGAATCTAAAAACTTGCAAACCTGAGAAACTAAGAATATGAGAACTTAAAAACCTGAAAACGAGTACCTACCTAAAACCCGGAAAAGCTTAGAACCTGAAAAATTTCATTTCAACTTGAAACGACTTGAAACGACTTGAAGAGTTTTGAAGCGACCTGGGAAGATTTGAAATATTTTGAAGGGATTTGAAGCATTGGGAACGACTGGAAGAAATTTGAAACGACTTGAAGGAACTTGGAATATTTTGAATCTACTTGAAAGACTTGAAGCGACTCGAAACGACATGAAATGTTTTGAAGGGACTTGAGGTAGCTTGAAATTTATTGAATGGAATTGACTTAAAATGTCTGGAAAATACTTGAAGAGTTTTGGAGCGATCTGGGAATACTTCAAATAATATCTTGGAGAGACTGGAAGTCACTTGAAAAGACTTGAAATACGTTGAAGCGCCTTGAAAGGATTTGAAAAGTCTTGAAACGACTTGAAAGACTTGAAGCGAATTGAAAAGACTTGAGATGTTTTGAAAGGACTTGAGGTGACTTGAAATCTTTTGAAGGAAATTGAAGCGACTTGAAAGTCTTGAAATGTTTTGAAGAGTCTTGAAGCGACTTGAAAAGATTTGAATCGAATTGAAAATATGTATTTTAAATATTTTGAAGGGACTTGAGGCGATATGAAATATTTTGAAACCTCTTGAAGCGACTTAAAGAAACTTGAAGCGATTTAAAAGGACTTGAAATGTCTTGAAGTGACGTGAAATATGTTAGAAGGTCTTGAAGAGACTTGAAACGACATGAAATGTTTTGAAGGGACTTGGAAAGTTTTGAAAGGAATTGCAGAGACTTGAAAATACTTGAAATGTTTTGAAGAATCTTAAAGCGACCCGGGAAAAATTCAAATATTTTAAAGGGACTGGAAGCGACTTGAAAAGACTTAAAGAGTCTTGAATCGACCTGGGAAGATTTGAAATGTTTTGAAGGGAATTGAAGCTACTGGAAGAAACTTGAAATGTCTTGAAAAGTCTTGATGCGACCTGGGAAGATTTGATATATCTTGTAGGAATTGGAAGCAACTTGAAAAGACCTGAAATGTCTGGAAAATACTTGAAGAGTCTTGGAGCGATCTGGGAACACTTCAAATAATATCTTGAAGGGTGTGTAAACCACTTGAAAATACTTACTTGAAATACCCTGAAGTGACTTGAAAGGATTTGAAATATCTTGAAACGACTTGAAAGACTTGAAGCGAATTGAAAAGAAAAATTGAGATGTTTTGAAGGGACTTGAGGTGACTTGAAATGTGTTGAAGGGAACTGAAGCGACTTGAAAAGTTTTGAAAGGTCTTGAAGAGTCTTGAAATGACCTGGGAAGAACAAATTTTTTGAAGGAACGAGAAGCTACTTGAAAAGACTTGAAATGTCTTTTAACGACTTGAAGAGAAATGAAGTGGCTTGAAGATAATTGAAACGTTCATAGTAGTTTTCAATAATATGTACTAGTATTAACTAGTCTTAAGGAAAAATAATGAAGCAATTTTTTTTTAATAAATCCGACGCAATCAAGCATGGCTCAACGTATTTACACTTAAAATTAAAAAAAAAACTCACGTGAGATTGGGAGAGAGTTGGTCTATCCAAATCTCACATCTCACCAAGGGCATATAGGGGGATCGAAAAGTCGCCAAAATCGACTCACGTAATTAATGGACTAAGTACCTGAAAAAACTGAAAATTTGGGCATCTGAAAAACTGAAAATCTTAGAACCTGACAACCTAAAAACAAGAACTTGAAAATCTGAGAAACTAAAAACTTCAGTAGCTGAAAATCTGAAAATCCGAGGAACTGAAAACTTGAGAACTTGCAAACCTGAAAATCTGAGAAATTGGAAATTTCAGAAAATTAAAATTTCAGAACCTGAAGATTTGAAAGATATTTGACCTGAAAACTTCAGAACTTAAAAACTTCAAAAGCTGATAACCTGAGAACCTGAAAAAATAAATATCCGAGTTGGTACCTGAAGATCTTCAAATTTTAAAACCGGAGTACTTGAAAAACTGAAAACTGGAGTTGCTGAAAACCTGAAAATCTTAGAACCTGACAACGGGAAAATCTGAGAACTTAAAAATGTGAGAAAATAAAAATTTAAAAATCTGAGAACTTGAGTATCCGAAATAAGTACCTGAAGACTTGGAAATCTTAGAACCTGAAAACCTGAAGAAGTAAAAACCTATAAGAACCTGAAAATATGAGAACTTGCAAATTTGAGAAAATGTTAATTTCAGAACCTGAAAATTTGAAAAAATTATGACCTGAAAACCTCAGAACTTCAAAACCTGATAACTTGAGAACCTGAGAACCTGAGAACCTGAAAAACTGAAAATCTGAGTACCTGAAAATCTTTAAACTTTAAAACCGTAGTACTTGAAAAAATGAAACCTTGATTTGCTGAAAACCTGAAAATCTTAGAACCTGACAACGGGAAAATCTGAGAACTTAAAAATATGAGAAAATAAAAATTTGAAAACCTGATAACTTGAGTATCCGAAATAAGTACCTGAAAACTTGGAAATCTTAGAACCTGAAAACCTGAAGAAGTGAAAACCTAAGAACCTGAAAATCTAAAATTTGAGCCAATTAAAATCTTAGAACCTAAAAATTAAAAAGAAACTAAGCTGAAAACCTAAAATGTTGAAAACTTGAAAAACTCAAAACCTGAGAACCTCTCAACCTGTAAACCTGAGGTACTGACAATCTGAAAATTTGAGAAAACATAATTTGCATAAAACTGTAGCCACAAGGCTGCAACAGATGCAAAGAGACAATATAACAGCTGAAAAAAATACATTTCAAATTAGAATTAAATCAATAAATACATTCATGAGGCCAGAGATGAAAATGGAAAATATAGCAGCATAATGATTTTTCCTATTTTATGTATCTAATTATTATTAATAGTTTCAGGTTAGCCTTTTTCTATTCATATGCCTGAATAGATTTTATAATTTTACTTCGATGGTTTGTCCGATGCGAGGGCAAATTAACATCAAATTTCGAGGTTAGGTTAAGCTAAAAAGTTTATATGTTGCGCGTCCCAGGTTTTGTCGAAAATCCCCATCTTTTAGTGCAATTTTTACAGTCCTTCTTAACAAAGACTGCTAACAAACAGTATCGTCCGAAAGAAATGCAAATTCCCAAAATGGTAAAATGTCGTTTTTGTGTGGGATGCTTTAACGTTTTCATGCATTTTACACAAGCATACATTATACGGAATATTATGTCGTAATGTTACTTCTAAAGGTCGTAAACTCGCAAATTTTCAAAAGCTTACTTTATCTCTGGTTTTTGTTTTTCGTTAATACCGTAACATTCCTTTAGAGTTATAACAGTAAATATTATTTTTGAACTTTAGTGCTTTCTAAATTGGTAACAAGATAAATAAAATTAGTCCTGTGGTCGGTGTAATAGGGACAAAGGACCAGCCACAAAGAATAAAGGTAACAAAGAATTAGACTTGTTTTAGTGCTGGTCAAGTAGGTATTATTATGAGAATATCCTCTGGTTTTTAAGTATTGATGACGCAGATTTTTATTTGAGCATCATTAGCAAAATTTTATTTATTTATTTATTTAAAATTCAGTTAGGAAGCGTTATTACATCAGGCGTACGCATCTGGTCAAATTTTTTATTGCTATAAAAGTGTCTGGTAGATCAGTGAGTACAGATTGGATGCTGGTAATTTTTTTCTTGTGCTTCCTAGAAAAAGAAGTCGGAACCTCTATGCTATATTGGCAGAATCTAAACCTAAAATCAGTTTTTTACCAATGTTGAATTAGCAGATTTTTATTACTTCCTTCTACATGATGGAAGCACTTTTATGTGAGCATTGATTTAATTTTTTAACACGTAAGATTTATTAACTTTAGTGGTTAAAATTGAGACCGGAAATTAGATGATAATAATCTTGATAGCGCATGTTTGCAAAATTTAATGCATAATTGAGAATATATAGGAAGTTATTAAATTTCTCTGGTACAATGCGTTTCTCGATCGAGCAGCCAGTTCTTTGTGATTGAGATATTTCATGAAACTAAAGACTTCTTTAAGTCGTCCAAATAGAAATACCAAGAGAAACGAAATTTTTGTCCAGTAACCTACCGCGGATACAGTTTTTCGTCGTGGGGGCAATAATCTAATTTGTTTAACTGTTTATAACTTATTTTTTTCTATAATTGCAACTCCAGGCGCAACAAGCGATTAAGCAAAAACGCGGAGAAAGCAAAACGAAATTGCCCACGGAAAAAGTTCGCAAAACAACCACAGGATAACGGACGCAAAATAGACTGAAATAAACTGGTATTACGACTGAAAAACACTGCTGGTGCAGTTAATCATGGTGGTACAATCTATCGGATCAACATACTTAGCTTATTTCTTCATTAATTAATTTCTGATATGTGTAATTAAGACGGGAAAAAATTACGTGTTGGAAAAACGCCCATGGAAAGGCAGCAAGTCTTTTTTGGATTCAGTGTGACAATATTTTGTTGCAGAAGATGACCTTGCGCTTCGAAACCGGTTGGCAGTAAAACATTAAAGAGAGTATTATTATTATTGTTATTACTTTACCATTATAATTCAAAACTTGCTTTGAAAAACATAAGTGTCTACTTTGGTTAACATGAGATGTTTTCTCCAGCAACGCTGCACACGACTGCTGATAATAAATGGCGGAACGATTCTAATGGCTCCCGAGGTGCGAAAACTGAATACATTAAAACTCGGATTTTTAAATGCCAATCCATTTTGCAGTTTTTGTGGTTTATGGCACGGCGATGTTTGAATGATTTTATTTCCATGCCAGTGTCCCATGACTGCAACATTTCAGGACTTTGTTTTCGCGAGTCTCGCATGGTAGTAAATTTATTTCGAGCCGGTTTCCTTCCTGGTCGTCGCTAATTTAATTGGAATTTAAGCATCGCCTGAGAAGAATCCCTAACAGTACCTATCGCTACCGTGATAAATTTTGGAGAATTAGGCAAAAAGCGCTATGTAAAATCGCCAAACCGTGCCCGATTTATTCGTAGAAGTTCACATTGTTTTTCATAAACAATCCGGCAATGCTTATTAAGGTCGACATTTTTAATAACTGTGAATAGGTGGGTACCGACCGAACGAACTAATGGAACATTGTCTCGATGGCCGCCTCTCTCTTGAAAAACAGAAATAATTCATCCGATAAGTGAGTTCTCGATCGACGGAAAAAACTGCTCACAACCGACACCTATACGTGATTGCCAGAATTTTAATTAATTCCGCATTGAAAAACTATCTAATAGTTCCTTCCATTGAGCGAGTTGAAATATGAGATGATCGCCTTTGGACCGGCACCCATAAATAACTCTGGAACTTCAAAGAGAGCATAAAGCTTTAATTAATTTGGCGCGGAGACCATAATAATGAAATTGTGAAATCAAACCTGGAATTTGTTCTTCTGATTTTTGTTTGTAAAAACTTTCCATTTGTTATCTTAATTAGAGTAATTTCCTATATGCTTTCATTACGAATTCAGAACCTATGATCGCAATAATCTTAAGGCACTTGTATGAATTACAGTACGATATATTTTGCATTCCCTCGTAATTAAGGAAATACGGGTTACATTAGCTAGGCAAAACAACGGTGAGTGATTTTAGTTTTTTTACTTCTTCCGTCAACTACAGCTGAACGCTTTGAAATTTAGAAGTTCTAGCTATGGTTTTCAAAACGGTCGTGGCAATATTACTTTGTTGCCTTCATCAACGCCCATAATGAAGTAATGCCACATTAAAAATCACAAAGAGCAACCTATACGTTTTCATAATAGGTTTATCACAACTTGTATTAAGCGTAGTGACATGAAAAGTATTTCCACTCCAGTTAATACAGGCAATAAATAAACGAAGTAAACCTGATCAGTCAATTAATCCGTTAATGAGCCTATGGTGTAGGTTGTTTTTTACATCGATTCTACATTTTTCTGCTGCTTCTGATTTTTTTCCGGCGCATAAATGAGCTGTCGGGATATCGTCGCCCCCGCAATTATTGCGTAACTTGATAAAAATGTCGTTAAAACTTGAGACGTGCCACCTTTCTTCTCGTCGTCGTAAATATACGATCGCAAATGCCTCGGTGAGTAGTTAGTCGTTTGATGTTTATTGATATTATGACCGCAAATAACTCCGTAAGTGATTATATTTGTACGTCGATGTCGTGATGATTTACGACAGAATGTTACCGTTCGTTTGAACGGAAATAAAGTGAGCCTCCGGAAAAAAAATATGTTAGCTGTTCTAAATATTTACATTTTTCGTTAGGCTTCTCTATTTCTCGTAATGGCAGCAATGTTAATTAATTATTGTAACAATATTGAAACCGGGAAAAATAAGAAACGCATTCACAACCATTGGTATTTGTAACCGTCACTTTATGGTTATTTATAGTCATGGCAAATTATGTCCAAAATGGCATTTTAATTACGGCTGTAGAAAAAATAATTTAGGTGCATAATGCCACCTACCGCGTTTTTATGAGGTCTCTGACCACTGCAACTGAAAACAGATTGTTTGCAACTTATTTAAAAGATAAACGATGTTAAAAATGTTTCCATGGTTCGTACAATGAAGTGGAATTATTTTCAAATTTAGTATTTCCTGATAAAAAAGGAAAAAGTGGTAAAAAGTCAGCCCATGTGGCGATGAATCTGAAAGTACTTTTCTCCCTCCGAGCTGTCTCCCATATCTTCCAGCGTTTGATGTAGCTTGACGCTCTTGATAATGTAGAATTAGAAAACATAAAGAAATAAGCGGTAAGAGGCAATAAATTGTACGATTTTATAGTAATTTGATTGTAAAGTGACGTGTTTGTAAAATAACACATTTTTTAAATTGCCACGGAATCGTCCAGAGATTTCAACGACAAGGCAAGTGAGCACCTGATAAAGTCGGAATTCCTGCAAAGAAGTTGAGTCGTGTCTCGGAATCGAACACTTCGTGACAATGGCGTGAAGAGATAGTCGTCGGAGATACGAGCGAAACACTTTCGTCTGGGACGACGGACACCCGAAAGGATCCCTCCGGACGAATATGACTTACAAGAGCGATCCGGTGTTAAGTCGTCGCTATTTACGATAATTGGATCGGGCCTTCGGTCGGATTTACGAGACTCGAAACGCCAGATGGTGCCATAGCGACACAATGCCTCTAATTAATTTTGCTAATTGAGGCTAACTGTACAAGTGCGCTTGATGAACGGAAAGATTTATGGAATTTTCTCGGGTCGATTCTGTAGAGACGTCACAACAAGGCGGCGACATAAAGAGGAGGACAAACCAAAATAAAAATCATTTACGAAAATTGATCGGGTCTGAACGCGACAGTCAAGCTCAGCAGACATGTTGGCCTGTCTTCGGGTAATGGATGACGTCCAAAACTGTCATCCTCATTATCAGGGAATTATTTTCGATCGATCATCCTTTACGAGACCAAAGCGAAAGGGCTTCATTCTCTTCTGTGGATCATTTAAAATTTGAAAAAATCGGCAGTAGTTGGATTATGGTAATTCCGGCATTCCGATAGGATCGCAGATAAAGAAATGGGAGATTATTAAAATAGTTTAATTCCGATAATCTCCTTATGTAGATTAAAATATGCCGTGAGGAAAATTAACATAATGCACTGGCCAAGCGCGAAATCGATCGGACCCACAATTGGTACCGCCGACGAAATAACGTTGTTGGAAAACAACTTTTAATTTAACTATTTAAAATAGAACACGAGTCAAGTAACGGACAATTATTAAATTTTCTAAAAATTCCGTTTTCTCCGACAACACAACTGTTACTTTTGGCCTGCTGTGACGTTTCCTGCTTCTGCGGATCCGTGCTGCCCACACAGAGCACCGCCCGTACCAGTTCCAAATTTTTAATTAGATTTTAAGAAATGGCCGAAATTAAATCGGTAATACCGTAATAGAGTCGATTTTAAGCGCGCTATTATTAAGGAGCCGTAATCGCCACGAAATTTTAACGAGTGTCCCGCTGATACTATCTTTTGATTAAGGTTTAAATTAACAAAACAAAAACCGTATTTGATTAATTGATGTATAAATATTACGAAATGGTGTGCCCCGATCACGTTCCCACTGAACCACCCGCAAAAAATCATAATAACAATAATCATAACGCAACGCGATGGAAATGGTCATTTTTAATTAATGCGGCGGGTCCTCATTGACAGCTCGGATTTCTGGTTATCCACGATTTCACAATGCCTGTCAAAATACGCCACTTCGCGCTAATTGATCTGGAAATGTGTTATGACAAGGGCCGGCGATCCAATGCATTTTTTTTTCGGTCGGATGTGACATGTTAATTCCGAGCGGACCGCGACTAGATAGGTGTGAATTCTTCACACGTCTTCGCCGCAACACATTTTCTTTTACTTTGGTTGAAACGTTGTACCTATTCTTGATATCGTTATCTAGTCCTCGGGCGGCTGGAATGAGCTCACTTTTGAAATAACAAGTCTGCCGCTCGCGTGTAGGTGGCCGGACAATGGTTTGGTATTTCACCGCGAAGGTACAGACCATGACGTCGTCTATCGAGATCCTGCGAGGCACCCCCAGAAGAACCACAAACCTTCGTCTTTTCTTACTTGAGGAGGAACCCTTTCGAACCGCGGCCGTTTGAGCTGGGAATTTATTGGATATTTTGGCGTCGAGGACGACAATCGAGCTCCAGGCCTGGAGAATATTATCCAGTCGCATGCGAATTCACATTAACAATAAATTACGGTATTAAAATACCATCGCCGTAATGGGTTCTCGCTGTTCGTAATGGCCGGCCGATGTGTTCATTCATAATTGGCTCGGTTAAAGGGAAAACGCGTGTATCTTGTCTAGCCCGAAGCGCAGCTCCTGGAATAGGACACCCTGTAAATAACATCCTTGGACGCGTGGAGGTCTACTCGGAATTTATTGCAGCGATCCAAAGAATTTCGCTAATGTAGGTCAACACCCTATCGAAGCTCTCCTTTATCCTAGTATGAGTCAGCCGAAAGCTTTGACGAAGAGTGACGCCTCGCGACGTGGTGTTGTATTTACTCCCTTCGACACGTAATCACGCGCCAGGTGGCCCTCCAGCATCGCCTCCACGCAGTAGGCCTGGAAGGCGATGGCAATATCGCGATAAGCGCTTTCTATTAGCAAGCTCTAACATTGTTCACAGATTGAAGAGGATGACTGTACAGAACCGTCTCTCTGATTTTTTCACCGGAGCATAATTGATTGTTCTGTTGGCGTGCTCGACGTGCTGAAGAGAAGGCCGAAATTCCACGACGGTGCCCCTTATCTAAACAAGTTAGGGCACTTAGACTGCGGCATCGTGTGTCGGACGGCGATAGGTAAACAAGCTGAAAGGAATTGAGATGTGACCGCTCCCTTCGGGTTCACGATCGATCAAAACGACACCTCGTGACCCAAAAATCTCCACAAAAAGGAGCAAAAATTTTCTATATGGAAATATGACCTTCATAATCACTTCATTAATAGCCGTTTCACACTGTCAACAAGCACGGGTCACAGATTTCCTATAGATCTATGAATAGAAGTCACTATTCATTCTGTGGTAGCGTATGGTGAAGTTCTTTCCCTTCAAAGAAAATATAAAAGCTTTTTGAGAACAACGATATCCCAAGCCCAGCTTATATAGTCTCATACACAATTTTTATGCTAGAGGCGTACCCGTGAAAACAAACCTCAAAATGTCTTTGACATTTACCAGTCTAAGTGGATTTACAGCGAATCGAAATTCTCAGGCTCTGACACAAAATACCAAACATTGTTCCCTCCTGGAAGAGGTCAATCTCGAGGAAGAGGTATTTGTAGAAAATGCATCGCAGCCTACAGGAACTGCAACTAAATATGAAGAATCTCTATATATAAATGCGAAACTGATTTCTCACTGATCACCGCACAGCCCAGACCGAGTCTTGAAGCGTGAAATTTGGTAGGTACGTAGTCTTTAGGGCGTATAGGCGCACTAAGAAAGGATTTTTGAAAATTCCGTTTCTAAGGGGGTGAAAATGGGGTTAATTGGTGTCTCTAGACTCCAACTAAGTTGAAAACGAAAAACGGTAGAGAAGTGAAAATTCGTACCCGAACTCGCTTTTGAAAATAACTCGATCCCTTTTAGACGATTTTCCAAAAAATTATTCACAGACGGCGAAAAAGGGAAAACGGTTTTTATAAAAAATTTCATAACTCGACAACTCGGCATGCTAAAAACGTGAAAATTGGGATTTAGACTCAGCTTTGAAAATAACTAGACCCGTGCTTGACGATTTTGCAAAAAAATATTCACAAACCCCGAAAAAGGAGCGTAAATGGAGAGGGTAGTTTTCCTGAGAATTCTCATAGCTGGAAAACAAATAGTGTTACATACATAAATTGGGTTCTACATACTCCTTTAAAAAAGACCGGACCCGTGTTTGACGATTTTGGAAGAAAAAATTACCAACGGCGAAAAAAGGGGAGGGTAAATTTGGGGGTGATTTTTCTCAAAATTCTTATAACTTAAAGGTCAAAAACGTTACAGGTATGAGGAATGGCACTCGGACTCTTATCTCAAAATAACTAGACCCGTGTTTGACGATTTTGCAAAAATTTTATTACAAACCCCGAAAAAGGGGCCGTAAATGGGGAGGGTAGTTTTCCTGAGAATTCTCATAACAGGAAAACAAATAGTGTTACATACGTGAAAATTGGAAACTAGATTCTCCTTTAAAAAAGACCAGACCCGTGTTTGACGATTTTGGAAAAAAATTATCAACGACTAGAAAAGGAGAGGGTGGATTTGGGGGTAATTTTTCTCAAAATGCTTATAACTTAAAGGTCGAGAATGTTACAGGCATGATAATTGGCGCTCGGACTCTCATCTTAAAATAACTAGACCCGTGTTTGACGATTTTGCAAACAAATATTTACAAACCGTGAAAAGGGGGTAACAACAGTATGACATATGTGAAAATTGGAATCTAGATTCTCCTTTAAAATAGATGACGATTTAGCAAAAAAAAATACAAACCCCGAAAAGGGGCGTAAATTGGGAGGGTAGTTTTCCTGACAATTCTCATAACAAATAAATAATAATGGAAAACAAATAATGTGAAAATCGGACCCGTGTTTGACGATTTTGCAAAAAAGAAATTACCAACTGCGAAAAAAAGCGGGGGTGGATTGGGGAGTCATTTATCAGAAAATTCTTATAACTTGAAGGTCAATAATGTTACAGGCACTTGGACTCCCCTTTAAAAATAACTAGACCCCTGTTTGACAATTTTGCAAACAAATATTTACAAACCGCGAAAAGAGGGTGTAAATAGGGAAGGTAGTTTTCCTGAGAATTCTCATAACAAATAAATAATAGAAACAAACAGTGTTACGTGTTACGTGAAAATTGAAATTTAGATGCTCTTTTAAAAAAGACTGGACCCGTGTTTGAGGATTTTGCAAAAAAATTACCAACTGTACAAAAAAGGATTATGGATTTGGGAATGATTTTTCTCAAAATTCTTATAACTTGAAGACCGACAATGCTGCAGGCATGAGAACTGGAACTTTGACCCTCCTTTAAAAATAGCTGGACCCGGCTTTGACGATTTTGCAAAAAAATATTTACAAACCGCAAAAGAAAGAGTGTAAATGGGGTTATAGTTTTCCTCAGAATTCTCCTAACTGCAAGACAAACAGTTTAACATTATAATATGTAAAAATTGAATGGTCCAGTGATGAAAAAACTATATATTTTTTTAAATTAAAAACTGCTTTAAGCGGTTGCACCAATTCCAAATATAAGCGCCAGTAAAGCCGACCCCAAGTTACGCGGGCAAAGCCGCGGGTAACTGCTAGTATAGACATAAATGTAAATACCTTCTGTACAACGTAATTAACAAACTTTATATTTATCTTTAAAATTCGTCTTATCAACGTGTTTTCTATTTTCATAACCTTTCGTGCCGAATCAGGCTGGCATATTTATAAATCTACCCTTTCAAAAATAGTAATGACATCTGCAACTTCCTGGTAATAATTCACGTTCTACACTATCTATACTCATAAAGAATGATACAGTTGTACCTCTTAAGGAAATTGTTAACCGAAAGCGATGCAACCTTTTATTATACAAAAATAGTACAATCTCAATAAATAAATACAACAAAATATCACAATGCGGAAACGCCTTTTTTCGCGGCGTACGGCTTCTGAAACGCTATCTGCAAACCGCAAATATCCCGCTCTGTCGCCGCTCCTATAGCGGCAACTAATCGAATCAAACATTAAACTCGGTCTTCTTTTTGTAATCCTCGTTGTTATCACAATCACCGATCAAAAACTGTTGGATCTCTTCCAACGTTTTGCCTTTGGTTTCGGGTACGAACTTTACAATCAGTATCAAACCGAATGCGGTGCATCCAGCGAAGAACCAAAAAGGCACGTACATGCCAAACTCGTCTGTGGTGATTTGGAACAATTTTGAGGCTATGGCGCCCAGAGTTACTGAGAAGGTGTCAGCGCATCCTAGAGCCGCGGCTTTGACACTGGTGGGAAATAATTCACTTAAGATGGATACAGCTCCAAATGCTAATCCGACACTGAACAAAATGTTGTACGCCACCAGCGAGACTATGGGTAGCCAGTCGAACAATTCGGCTAAGTGAGGAAACCAATCACTGATGAAGAAATAGGTGGCCAAGAGGAAAACAGATATGCTGCAACCAGAAGTTGAAAGAATCAGTAGAGGTCTTTTCCCAAATCTGTCCACCACGAGTATGGCCACAAGTGTTGCAATCAGTTCAACGGAACAGTAGATAATTGTAGATAGTTCTGCACTGATGCTGGTTCCGGCCTCCTCAAAAATGGTTGTCGTGTAGAAGAGACAGGGATTCTTTCCACTAAATTTGTTCGTAAAGCAAATAATTACATAGATCAGGCAAGCTTTCCTGTTACTGGCCACCGTAAACAGGTCCGTTACTTTAGCCTTCTTACTGCGTTCTTGTCTTGCAACAACTTTGCATAAAGTATCTATTTCGTCTCGTACATTTTCAGTGCCTCGCAAAATCGCCAAACTCTTCGTAGCCTCCTCCAGTTTATGCTTCTTTATGTAAAAGTATGGAGATTCCGCCATGCCGATGAAAGTAACGAAATGAATTAGAGGAACAAATGCACAAATCATCGAAGTTGTGAAGATAGAGTACATTTGTCCAATCACATTGATGAAAAGAGTCCCAGCGATTCCCGCTATTGTAGGAGTGGAAGCCAAGAATCCTCTTATATCTGGATCTGCAATCTCTCCTATGTACATCGGTAATGCAGTATACAGTACTCCTTCCGTGGCACCGATTATAAATCGAATGGCCGAAATGGTCCAAATAGAATTGGCAAAACCAGTGGCGACAAAAGATAAGAAAATGATAGGAGTCATCAAGAGAGTTGTCGTTTTGCGCCCAATGAGGTCACACAAAAGTGCTGCTAAAAGGGCACCCACGGGGGCACCCACTAAGGGCATAATTGCACACCAAGAACCCTCATCACTGTTGGTGGGAATTACAGAATCGGGACTGAGCAGTTGTGGCAAATAGGGCGAGGTCCATCCTAGATTGATTCCTGACGTGACAATGGAAAATGTACCTGTGGAAATAATAGTTATGGTTAGGCAATGCCGGTAAAAAGAACGTGCACAAGTACCTGATATTGTGGCTAAGTACTGGAAAAGTCTACGGTTCTGTGAGATTTGCATGATTAAACCGTTTGAACACTTTTGGCCATCTCGTCTTCTTAAAAGGAAACAAAAAAGTAAACAAAGATTAGTTGAGTATATAAATTAATCTCTACACAAATTGACGATTGTTTGCAAAATTAAGTCTCTAGTCAATAAGATTTAGCTAAACTTTCTGCAAACAATATAAGTCTTGTTCAAACATCTGGAACTAAAAATATTTACAAGTGATTTTATATTATAATCCTGATCTCGCAGGTCGGGGTTAATGTGACGACGCCGTTGCAAACAAATTAGTATAATTTCTTCGGTCAACTACGCTTGCCATATTTGACGGTGTTTGAACTATTATATCTGCCGCAGGGCGATCATGGTTCGTTGCATTGTTGCAACTAGGTCAGTGGGAACAATCGATCACTGATAATAAACTTCAAGCCAAATTAGATACATTCACGGTACCAAACAAATTAATAATCACGTACTTTGTAGCGTAAATAAATGGAAAATTCCCTTTGTAATCTTCGTCAAATATTTGCTCTCTCTCCCACATGATTTTTATTGTGACCTATTTTTAACATGGAACAATGGACCTTCTGGCAAATTACCGCAATCCGGCACTATTAAGTGTGGATTAAAAAATATCGTCTTGCGTCACGTCTTTTAGGACGGTTTATAAATTATCCGTTTTTTGTTCTGTTTTGAGAAATTCTGAAGTCGTGTGGCTTTGGACTTTAGACGGCTTCGTCTTGGTAGTTCTATAACTCTCGTTCGCGATCGCATTTCAAAGTATTCTCTTCTGTAATTGTTATGTGCCATAAAAACCTGCACGGACATGTTGTCTTCCATCAAGCTTCATTCGTAATTGTGTAAACCAGCTGTGCGAATTCGCTTCAAATGACTTAATCTGCACTTTTCTCCGAAACGCTATCACCGGTACCGGTCGAGTGCAGATCAAAATCGCGACGTTTTTTCTTAGACTTGACGTCTTTTGGGAATTTTTCGTCGAAGTCTGTTAACTGTGACGTTGCGTGACAGGCGCACCACTGGGAGGAACTCATCCATAAATGTATCGATTGCACAACGCTGTAGATTAGTTATTAAAACAATAATGGTAGCGCAGCGAAGCTCCATCCTTGTCAAACAAGTGCGCACTTTGTGGAACATTACCATTACAAGTGTTAGACTCAAGACGAGTCTTTTTCTCTTGTCCGTTGCCTTACAAGTTGAGTTTTTAAACTGTAATTGCGAAGTTTACTGGTTCGAGCAAACGGCATTTGTCGAGGTGGTCTCTTGGATTGATTTATCGCATATGTTATGCGCAATTATACCATAATTAGCTTCCACCGTGGAGTTTTTCCCTCCTCTTAAAAGTTGTGTCAATTTAATAACGCAATATTCTCACTTCATGTAGTGTTTTTTTTTTTTTTTGAATATCTAATCGACTTTTTCCAAGTAAAACAAACAAGTCGATCCCGCAGACATGACACATGAAGGCCCTAATTAGGCGCTGAATACGGACGGACGCTCATTAGGATGCAGAAGGACATTATCTCGGACCCGAAGCGGCTCTATCACCTAAGTACCGAAAGCAATACAGATCCGAACCATAAATTATCGTACACGTCACGTTTTGATTAGGCCTACCAGGAACGCATTCGACTTGTCGCGTCGACAGTCGAATCGATTTCGCTATCAATACCATCTCAATTTATCCAGTACGGTCCATCGAATTCCGACGGAGATGTCAACGCTGAGATAACCCGATTTAACGACGCCCACGAACCAAATTTTGAGAGGTGACCACCAGAGGGTACTGCTTGATGTTGTCACCGCTCAATTTAAATATAGATGAATCGAAACATGCAACTTGGTGTTGATGAGTTGGGGACAGCCCACATTATTTATAATTTGGGAAAAAAGTAATGCAGGCAGGCCTCGACTGCTTCCATGAGACTGATATTGATATAACTATATTAAGTCTTAAGTGGTGCTGTTGATGGTCGATACCAACCTATTAAGGACGCCGTGAAAAATGTCGCCATTATTTCGCGACCGCCGGCAATAAATTTTGTTCGAGATCTGCCCAACATTCGGCAATTAAAAAACCCAAGAAAAAGACGCAAAACCAAAAAGACCACCTCGCATTACGTTTCCCCGATGCGGCTATGAATAACGTCCTACATTTTTATTGACGTTTATAATAGATCGGCGCACATTCAGCGGTCGTTTACGATAAAATATAGCGCCATCTGGACGACGATTTACGATTCAACATGAGCGTCCATCCGAATATGATATAGCACCGCTACGCCGAAACGGACTAGTGTCTCTTTCATTGTAGAAGTCCTGTTGTCAATTTGTTTACATTCTATTTCCTTTTGCACTTGCATTATGCAGAATCAGTTTCCTCCAAATTAAAAAAAGAAGTGCCACATGCGTTACTTTGTTGCATAAATGGAAGAGAGCCGAAGAGCAAATTCACCCCTCGGGGCCAGTATTGTAATGATGCTAATAAGTTAGCGATAACAGGGTTTGGCGATCGTAATGTTCGATCAATTCACCTCGGATCGTCCCTCTTCGTCTGACGTGAGCCATCCACACTCGACGCCACTGTGTTATCGATGAGGGTGTGTCTGCACAGTAGCGCGCCTAGGGCGCAACACGCGTTTGTACTTTTATGCAAGATACACCGACCACCCCTCGGCGAGGCTGATTATCGGACGAAAAGATTTTTAAAAACTGGCTGTTTCGTCGCACTTCAATCTTGAGCTTCGAGATCGAAAGAACTGCAACAATTTTTGGCCATCCGACCAGACCTTTTAGTCCCAATTGCTGCGGACACCCATGAAAGACCATGTATGGTGGCGCCGCTGTCTCTTAGAATTAATCTCCACGTATCGACCTGTGAAGCTCGATTGCGTAAATCCGAACATTCTGTACAAAATCGATGCGTCTTCCGATTCCGTTATTTTAATGGACAACGGGACGACGACGTTGGACATATATTTGCAGGACGCGACATCGCGTGGCCCACGCTGTCGACGACGCATATCAGCGCCATCTATCGGCAGGTCAACGTCCTGTCACGTCGGGCTCTCCGGATTCGGGTCCGGAGGTCCGGAACCGGAGAGGCTCGCCAATTGATTTATCACCTAGTGGTAATTACAGCCTCCATATGTTGGCATTAATACCTCTCAAACGAAAGCTATAGAATCGCGATTCTAATTGGAAAATTCAATGAGGTTGTGTACACAACAGGAGCAATCTCGCATTGTACGCTTACGATCGCAATTAATAAGTGTGAAATTGTGTGCGACTCTTAAGGCTAATTTTGCAGTGGTGGACTTTTGTTTATTTTGTTTATAAAATATGAACAAAGGGTTCTCTACTCCTTCTGATATCGCAACTAATTCATAATATTATGGTACATATTAGTTACAACGCCATGTTGGGGTCCTTAGAATTTAATTTATTTAAATTTCGTAAGCCAATTCTGCAGCTTTGTTCAGAAATGGTTAATCTCTTCCATCCACGGCATCGTTTGAAATGCATGCAACCGACCAAATTATGGAGAGGGCGAGGGGTCGAACCGCTCACTGTTTGCAAATTTCGTGCTCCTATCTATCTGAAAGAACGACATTTGAATACAATTTTGGCACATGTAAATCGGAAAGCGTTCTCTCACGGCCGTTTTTGTATGCAGATTGTCGGACGGGCGAACCGGCAAGATTTAACATAATGCTTATGATATTGTTCGCGGTTGTGGGCCGTTTTGACTCGAAACAATGGAAGGTGTTACTTTACCTACCATATTCTTTAACACGCGTTTCCACAAGTCGAAGGCAGCGTTGTTCGTTCTGTTTCAATAGGCACCCAGCACCGTGGCTAAGCAAACAATGCGAGCCATTGTGCTTTATCTTTAACGCCGTTTAAGAACTTTGACTCGAAACGAAAACAAACTCCAGATCACAAAAATGCTGTGTTGACTAGAGTTGAATACACCAAGACGTATTGCTTGCTGTATCGACAGCAGCTTGGAGTTTTTAGTGATCGATAAAGGAAGTCGCCAAAAAATTTCTGAAATTTGCTCTTGGAGGCCGTATAAACTGCGGCATTATAATTAACCGAGATGAAGCTCTGGGGCGCTCCGTCTCTATCCTAGTAATAATTGCATCAGCATCCATCTTGCTCATTTGCTAACGACTCTGCTTTCCGTCTCCGTTCCGTGCTCGCTCTTCGTGGCGAACTTCTTCTTCTGCCATCAGTAACCGCCGGTAATGATGAACCTCCCACTTCAGACATGCGGTATAATCAGTCATGTCCTGGCAAACACCTATAAACTCACTTGACCAGGACTTTGATATATTATTTGTGTGAACAACACAAGATTAAAAACAGGCAAGATTTGTTCTTTAAACTTGTCATGTTCCTTCTCTTGTACGGCTTCACACCTCCGGTTTTCGTCGACTATTAAAACGACACTAATGTACGCTTAATTTTTTTGCAGGTCTCGGCGACCGATCCGGACTGCGGCGTCAACGCCATGGTCAACTACACCCTAGGCGACGGCTTCGCCAAACTGAAGGAGTTCGAGGTGCGATCGGTAACGGGAGAGGTGTGCATCACCTCCAGCTTGGACTACGAGACCAGGAATGTGTACGAGTTTCCGGTCATCGCCACCGACAGAGGTAAATCATTTTTGACGTGAAAAAAATTGGATTTTCAAATATCTCTTAAGGTGACAACGGTGGACTGTTCTGCTCCAAACTTTTTGATTAATGGGAACTGTGTTTTAATTTCTAGTGTTACTTAAATTTTGTTGTGTCGTTGTTTCTAATTAACATTCATCCAAAACACCAAACAAACAATACATATTATTTCAAATTTACATGAACCATTTTAGACCTTATCTCAGCGAGCTAAAAAGCTAAACACGAAAGTGCTTGTCGGTCGGCAAGAGCGACTCCCACGACGGAGGGAATCCACGTCGAAGTCGACGACATCTTCATCGGCCTGCTTCAGGATCTGGTCGAGTGTTGGAATCCGCGACATCGCGGAAACAGACCGTGAATGTTCTCCACAACACATTAACTATTTATGATGTGCAAAACGAAGAGAACAAAGCGAAAATCACGATGTCATTCCTCTTTGCTCACGAAAACGTGCTTCGCCTTTTCAGCAGCGCCTGTGTGTCGAAGTGATCTAAACTAATCGCTCTAAGCTTGTTGTAATTGGAAGGATTAATTATGCCGACGAGTTTGCATTTACTGAAAGATCGAAAAGCACTAACGCTTTTTTTCGTGTTGGTCGTGTTCCGGAAGTCATCATGACAAAAATCCCGCGCTCTGGATCCGACACACATAAATCATGACCGTGCAGATTTTCGAAATTGAAAAGTCCAGCACATGAAGAATGGCCGCCGAGCCGTTTACCGTAATATTTTCCATAAAATGCACAAGATTAACGATTTGATGCTTTCCACTCAACATACCAGGTCGTGCAAGAGGATTATTATAATCATTTCCATATAACGGGCACCCACAAACTAATGGACCGACGAAAATGTCCCATAGATCCTATCGGATCACTTACCCTCCAAACAGCACAATCGCAATATGTGTTTTTTCCCGTTTCTTCGCAGTAATAAACCTATATCTTCCAACACCGTAATCACATTCCGCAGATCCCGGAGCACCATCATCTTGATAAATAATAATAACACTTCCGCTGCCTCGATGAAAATCATGGTTTATTCTAATAATTTCATAACGACGGCGATAAAACTGTAATAAACTTGTTTCTTCTTTAAGATAAAAAATCCTTTATTTGAAATTCAAATTTTCTGACAAAGAAATTGATACTGAAAGCGATCATCTTAAAAGTAACAGAGCCGCAATTAGCCTGCAGCAACGGTATCCACGTGCCGACCGTCAAGTGATTCCTATGGAAAGTTTACCAAATCGTTTTCATTCCAGGGGGCCTCAGCACCACCGCCATGGTGAAAATCCAAGTCACCGACGTCAACGACAACCGCCCCACGTTCTATCCCCGCGTGTACAACGTTTCCCTGCGCGAGGGCGGCGCCTCATCCTCTGCGACGACGCCGGTGGTGGTTGTTGCCACCACCGACCCGGATTCGGGGCGGTACGGTACTGTAACCTACAAGATAGTGGCAGGAAACGACGCAGGTCTCTTCCGGATCGACAAAAATACCGGCGAAATTTTCGTCAGTCGGCCCAATTTGCTTTCTACTCGCAGTCAGCCATATCACCGGCTCAACATTAGCGCCACCGATGGCGGTAATCTCAAGTCGTTGACGGATGCTGAAGTCTTCATCAGTGTTATCGATTCGGCGCAGCGTCCGCCAATTTTTGAACATCCGAGGTACACGTATTCGGTGAAGGAGGATGTCAAGAAGGATACTGTGATTGGGAATGTGAAGGCGACTGTTAGGGATTCAGGTAAGCGATTTTATTTCCTCAACCACTACTTTGACTTTGACAAATTCTAACGATACTATAAATTAGTAATCGCAAGTTTCTACAACTGAGGAAGTTAAATATAAAACTCACTTTAGAGAGATAAAATGTTCATGTTTAACACAAACGTAATTTAACTCGATTAGCATAACACGCTGTTAGTGTTTGAAAACTTCGCGATATTTTAAGATTTAAGATAATAAGCATGTACCTGCGTTCTGTTGCAACTGTCCAGAATCAAAGCTGTGGTAGTTCTCAAATCTCAAACATAAAAATTCATAGATGGATAAAAACTGACAACTCCACCTTAACAAATATTGCACCTGAAAGCCCAAAATGTGTAGATTTTATTATGCATTGAAGAAAAAAATATTTATAATGTAGTAACAAAAATATTAATAATTACACTATTTAATATTACATAAAATTTCAAAGATTTCAGGAATACATATTAACCTCAGATCAAGTTCTCGATGTTTTTCTACAACAATATGTTTTTCCATAACCAATTCAGTTTTGGCTTCAGGATCTTCTTTTTCTTCTTCTTCATATTCCACAACTTCTTCATAATCTCCTTCAGTGTCAGAAGTGTTGTCTTGCTTGAAGCATTTTTGACATAACAATAAATCATCTGTTTGGTCATCTGAAATGTGAACTCTATGTCATTCTGGGATAGAGCTCTGTGTTTTTGAGAAGTGATAACAAAAGGCAGTTTTTGCCTTTTCCTTTTGGAGTAGCTGGATAAACAAGACAATCGTTGATATCAATTGAAGGGGCAGTTGGTCCAGGTACAATCAATTCATCAAATTGTCATATTTTGGCAAAATTATTTCTTTGTCGACTGGCTGAAGAACTTCTTAAATTTGTTGGCCCATTTTCAGCAGTCTGTCTTCCAAAATATTTGATAAGCTTTTGCATTCATCCCGTATCACTCCGCCAATTCCCCAAGATGGCTCAACAGAATTTGCTATTGTCGCCCTACAATACCATTGGGCAGCATAAATGTTTTGGTTTGGGCACGAATTTCATTATGCACTCGTATAGGGTCTTTAATAACCTCCAATTTTTTTCCACAAAGTAAGATTTGATCTTTTCAAACCAGCTTCACTTGTAATTTCAGTGATTTGAGGATGTCTTCTCAAGAAAGCTCTTAGCCCGCCATTTCCAGGTCTATTCTCCTTAAAGGGATTATCTTGCAAAAATTTCCGCTTTTGTTCTAAGGAATTTTTTGCGCTAAATCTACAATCCATTTTGTTTCTTCTTCTTCTTCTGACAAAATTGCTGAAGGTCTAAATCATTCCCGATGGCCAGGATTTTTTTAATTTAATCTCTAGAGTTGATCTAGATATGCAATATTTTTGAGAAATCGCCCTGTAGGACCCCTGTCCAGATTTGCTTTCTTGTAGGGTATTTTCAATGAGATTAGTATCGTAGTTCCTTTTTTTGGCATCTTAAATTTGAAAAATAAGACTATTACAGTAATTGGACAATAGGAGTAAAAATTACATCAGACTTACCCTTCATTTTCATTTTCTTCTTCATTTCATTGCCCCCTTCTTTTAATTGCATTCTTTTGTGTCGTGAAATCAATGTTATCGTACTAGTACCGAGTTTACAACCACATTGATAAAAGTTCAGACTGCATATCCACCAAGACGGCTCAAAAATCCCACACCCTGCGCTTTCTCATTAACACTATCATCCAGCTTGCATTTTACGCAAGATTCATGCACCATTAAAAAACCTCATTGCTCAGTATTATGAAAAAGTTGCACGGTTTTATATTCACGTCCTTGAACCTGCGATGGCTCAAGCTCCCTCCGTGCTTGCTTAGTGCCGGTGATGGATGCAAAAGAAAAAATCCGATACGTAGAGGTCGGAGCAATTCTCTTTCAACCATTACATCTAGATAGAGAGCCGTATATTATATTGTAAAACGGCGGAAAAATGACAATCACGCGTTCGTGTTTACAGTAACAACCGCAGTGATAAAAACGTGTACCGTTGCATGTGGATATGGTGCCTGGAATAGAGAATGATCGTGGAATGTATGTAGGTAAAAACGAACGAAATCTAACGACAACGGACAAGGTAATTCAGTTCTTGAAAGCACAGTTGCTATCGATGACACCAAATTTTGGTTCTTGCACGGGCTGTTAATGCCAAATTTCCGTAATTTGTTTGAAACTCTTGCAGTAAAGATTATAACGCTGCCCATAAAATGTCTTTTGTAACGAGGAGGCTTGGGAACAGTGTAAATTAAATTAGAGAACTCACGAGAGATAGATAAAGGGGCCATTATTGTCACATAATAGAGTTTAAGTGAACGTAAAAACAATACAGCCAAAAAAGGTTTTCCTCGGTGCGATTCGTTCCACCACACTGATAGATAGTGAAATAGGTAAGGTCCCCGAAGGGTACTAATTTCAACCAAAATTTTTTTTGTCACCATCATCCCGATGTCTTCGTGTCCAGGTGCTTTGCCCCCGAAAATCGGCATGGCATTGCATCGTCTTGTCGCGACCGCGGCGAAGAACGGCCCGCTCCCCCCGTCCCCCCAATCAGGACCCGTCCGGCGAGATTTTGGGGGTTTCAAACAGCAAACCAACTTTTCAGCAATGTAATAAATCGACATTTGCTGTCGCGACGACCCGAGCACACCAAATGGTGTACGTTCCTTCATCCGAAATGCGCTGCTCTCTTTTATATTTATCGAGCTTGTCGTTGGAGATTCTCGGAGCGGTGCCGGTTTCACGGCCATCATTTATTTGTGGCACGGTATTTAAATCAATCAGCGCGTTTGAATAAATTTGTACCGGGATTATGAATGGGGCGCGCGTGGAAACGTTAGGAGTCGAGCGTTTTGGTGGCCAGAGCAATTATCAAAACTTTTTTGAGACGTCGTATATAGCTGAAACGATTTTGGGCTAAAGCTGCCGACAAGGTCATATCAGACCTACAAGTTACTTGATTGTATATTTAACACCCTCAAGGATCAGCACTGGGTTCTTTAATCCTTCTTTGTAATGGAATTTAGTTCATTTGTTATTGTACTCTCTAAAATAAGTACTAATAAAAACAATTAAGAATTTAAAATAATAATATAGTGCTATAACATCGGTACATCGGTTGCCATTTTTGATTTCTTTCAATTTCTCGTTTTCTGTAACAAAACCACGATGTATACATAAAACTACACATCACATTAAAACTTTTACCAATCACACAATAACACAAAATCTGTAATAGTTTGAAAACTTAGCGATGGTTGAATTTAGAGTGCCGATTTCGGATTCTTCGGGCATTGAGTGTCGCCAGGCAGGTAATGGTTTATGACCCTTTGGGTTTCCCCAACTGGCCGACAACCGCTTTGCCCGAAGTTTTGTTTGTCTGGATCATATACGTGCAAGAGAAACAAAGCACGGACAAGCAAAACGTGCACATGGACGAAATAAAGACTGGTAGAGCCACAAACCAAGTTACAATTAATGTAATAAAAATTAAAAAAATTATCATGCCAATTAATAATAATTTTGAACTTTTAACTTTTCGGTTCAGTTCAGTTTTATTGCAGTGAGCTCCTTGCACGTATATGTATCTTAAAAAATGGTAGTCGCTTTTTAAAAAAAATAAAAGAGAGTGTAAACTCTATATAGCGAAATTGAAGGAAGCGTTATACGTTATAAAGAGTTTTCGTTATACAGAGAGCAAAAGAAAACAATATAATAACAATATAAACCATACAGGCCTTAGCAATTTCTACGTTTAAGGAGTTTTTCGTTATATAGGAGTTTGCTATATATATAGAGTTTCCTCCCTAATGTTATGCCCAGTTCATTTTTCCCGACTTCAAAAAAGGAAGAGGTTCTATGTTCGGCTGTATGTATGTTTTTTTTGAAGTAAAACTTCTTTAGGGACACTTGACTTGGGGAGTAAGCTGGTGAATGCCTGACGAGAGCGTTACGAAAAGTGTGATCGGGCGAAGCGAAGTCTTCTAAAAAGTGTAATTTGCTTGGACTAGATTTTCATCGGCACATATCTCGAGAACGATTGAATCTATTACCTTTTTAGGGAGTTGTTTTTGTAGTAAATTTGATCAGCTTTAATTTTTGTTCTCATGATTGTTTACGTAGGACACAGTTTTCGAGTTATAAGCGATAAACGTAAGAATTTTTCAACTTTAAACCTATTTTGGAGTAGGGAGAGGCACACTTAAAAAAATCATATCTTTCGTAATATACAACCCAATCCATCAAGTGGCACATCCATAAACTCGGAAAGCATTGCTCTTTCAGAAAAAAAATATTGCAGAATTATTTGAAGTCGATGTTCGTTGTAATCCGCGCTGAAAATTTGATTTTGTTGGAATTTGCAAATCAACCCCCAAATTTGGCGCCCCGTAAAACGGAAACTGTTGGTCGCAAACAAAAAATGAATAGAACCAAAATTTGGCACAATTTTGTTCTCTACATATTTTATTTGAACTTTTTTTCGATAGCACTTACAACAACGGCGCTATTTGCCGAAAAGCGTCGCGGTGCAGAGTTTTTACCCCCCCACCCCTCGAGCGGCATGCCCCCGAGGTCGCAAACTCAGGTGCACTATCAGGAGACCTATGTCTACCATCCCACCAAATTTCATTTCTGTCCGACCTTTTGGGATCAAAACCCTCTTTTTTGTACCCATTGCCTGGACTAAATAGCGAATAGAAGTTTTACTTCAGTCGTGTGGTCTAAAGCACACTCGTATTTTTTTTTATGTATGTTCACCGATTTCTTCGTCAATTGTGGACAGATTTTGAAACTTCTTTCATTTGAAAGGATGTACGCTAGAGGTGATCTGATGAGGGGATCCCATCGCAATTGAGGAAAATCCCCAAATTTTTCCTTCCTTACCGACTTTTTTTTATGTATGTTCACCGATTTGTTCGTCAATTGTGGACCGAGACAGGCGGAAATATTATCTAATACAAAATATCGAACACAATTTGTCGAAAGTACAAAATATCGAAAGTACAAAATATCGAAAATACAAAATATCGAAAGTACAAAATATCGAAAAACAAATCATCAAAACTACAAAATATTGAACAATAAAATATCGAAATACACAATTTCAATGATCCAAGGAAAAACCAATTTTCACTCAATCTGGCCTGTCCACATTTCGAGTTGCACGTATACAAGGAAATATGAACTTCTTGGAGTATGCCTCTTTAAGGGGTCGAGCACAAAACGCGAGGCACCAATTTCAATGATCTACGAAGAAACAAATTTTTACTCAATCTGCCCTGTCCACATTTCGAGTTTCACGTACAGGGAAATATGACCTTCTTGGAGTATGCTTCTTTAAGGTGTCGAGCGCGAAGCGGGAGGCACCAATTTAAATGATCCACGAAGAAACAAATTTTCACTCTGTCTGCCCTGTACACATTTCGAGTTTCACGTACAGGGAAATGTGACCTTTTTGGAGGTCGAGCGCGAAGCGCGAAGCACCAATTTCAATAATCCACGGAAAAACAAATTTTTGAAATTTTTGCCTGCGGCATTTTGTACTTTCGATATTTTGTTTTTCGACAATTTGTGTTCAATATTTTGTAAATTGATCATATTTCCGCCTTCCCTTACTAGGTCCCAATCACTTAAAATTGCAAATTATTAGCATTTAAAAAAAAAGAAACCGACTTCAAAAACCGAAAAATAACTAAGAACATGTATTATTACATTGTGCTACCTACTGATCTGTGTGAAGTCGGTGTCAAGCCAAAGAAGTGGACAAATTTGTAATCTATTGTCATTATACAAATATATCAACAACGTTATAGCGCATCCAAAATTGTGTATCAGGCCGTCAACGACGTGTGCCACGCACGTGTCTGTCCGTTTGGGTTGTTTTGCTCAGCACGAGGGTGGGGGACCAATGCGGCGCGCGCGCGGTGAAACTTGCGATGTGGCGGGAGCGGACAGCCTATCTATCTACTACCTATTTATTTGGCTTGGCACCGACTTCAGACAGATCAGTAGGTAGCACAATGTAATAATACATGTACTTAGTTATTTTTCGGCTTTTGAAGTCGGTTTCTTTTTTTTTTAAAGCTAATTATATGCAATACAGTCTCGAGAAGCTAATTTTGTCGTTTTAACCGTTTACAGCACCAAATTTATGAAAAAAAGGTTCTTTTTGTTATCTCAAATAAATATATACAGAGAATATATAAAAATAACCAGTGCCTAAATAAAAATCTGGTAAAGATTGCCATGAAAGAAATTAAATTGTCATTTAGTTGTGCGTTGTAAAGAAGCAGAAGGAGGGTGTTTCAAACACCCTATTTAATGAAAAATTCGTCGTTTGTGTTTAATTTTTGATCTTTTATTTGTTATCTTTAGGACACACGTTCAATGTTTGTAATTTTTACCAAATCAATCTTAACCAGATTTTTACTTAGACACCGGATATAAGTAATGCTATAGAAATATAACATAATAGGATATGCGATCGAGCCGTCAGGCATTTATTCTCGCAGAGGCCGGGAAAAGTGCACATTAGATGTGCATCTATTCCAAATCCGCTGGTCGAGCGGAGTTGCAGTTTTGATCAAAACAGGTGTGGCACTTTGACATTGAAATTGAAATATTAAACCATATTGTCAACAGTTAGTAGTGCCTACCAACCTAATTTAAACTTCACAGCCTACTCTAATTTATAATGATTCACATTCAAATATTTTCCACAACATATTTAATTCACATTCTTTTAATATAACTAATATTCAAAAAAGATTATATATTTTTTTACTGGGGAAGTTAACGCCGGTTTGCTGCATGCCTTCCACTATCCTTTAAGAATTTGACTGGTGTGCTTTCTACAATTAGCTAATGTTGTAGCAATGGTCAGCACTTGAAAATAACTTATATATTGGGCTACCTGTTCTGCAAAAATAAAAATGCCACTCTTCTGATGGAGTCAACACTTGATCCTTTTGACTGACAAACCAAAGTGCTAGAAAACCATAGCCGCAATGAGTAAATGTATGTAAAAGTAAAATGTCCAACCAAAACTGATCGCAAATGTAAAAACAGCATGTCAACCTCAGTAGAATGCACCTATTCTTTCGCCGGATGATTTTTTATTGTAAACCATTGTAATTGCCCCCTCCTCGAGCATTGTGATGCTGTCAAGGCATGGCATTGCTCGTTTGCCTAAATGCTAATAAGGGTCCTTTACAAATCCGCACAAACAAAGAGCGACGGGGTATTTATTATACGCGCGTATATACGTTTAATTAATGCCGGGGACTCTTTTTGGGGACTTTTTTCGTCTTGGTCGTTTTTCTAGAGTTTCAATAGGTCCGCGTGGGTACGGATGGTGATTCATGTGAGGACGTTCTGCATGCCGATGTAGACGACCAAGGATATTTTTTTCTCGTTCTTTAAACGTAAGATTTTTGAGGCGTGGACGAATGTTTTATGCGGACACGAAACTATAACCTAATTGAATTAATAAAACCTGTTAATGTCGCTACTAATTGGCCATTTTATTAGCTGACAGCCACTCATAAAGAAACGATATTAAATATTAATACGTCGTTAAGGTGGACCGTCAGGAAATGGGACCGAAAAGGTGAAAGGAGCGGAACGGCGGAGACGGTACCGTTCCAGGGCCCGCGCGCGTACATACGAAAAATTCCTTCTAAACCCTTTCGCTCATGGTGTCTCATGGAAAAGTGAGTAAGACAGGTTTAGTAACTGCGTGGGCGTCTAGCACGAAAGTACACGCTATGATTGGTGGCTCGTATAAAATCCCGTCTATTTTTCTGGCGTTACAAGTCAGTGATGTAAATACGTAATGACCGGCATGGTAAGCGGCAAATCGTCCGGTATTCGCATTCTGCCACATTTGCACGGTAATAATCCGGCGTGTCGGTCTTCAATACGGACTATTGTCCTGTCTCTCGCCGTTGTCCGCCCATGTGGTCATTGTTTCAGTAGTATTCATTTATTTCACGGCGTTTCCCGGCTACCGCTCTACCTTAATGGGACATGCACGGCCGTTGTTTATTTTAATTGATAACCGAATCGGTTCTCACGTCGTCGAAGCCGGGAGTTTTCTCCGGGCGCGAAAAAAAATTACCATATAGACAGGATCCTGAAATGGTCCCATTACAATGCTAAATTGGTCATTGTTGTGCGGAATCGTAAGGTAGAGGTGGTGTATATGGGCCCGGCGGGTAATGTGGCCCATCGGCTATAGATAGTCCGGTTTGATTTCCTTGCGTTCTCGCTGTATTAACTTCCGGGTTAATTCCGCAGAAATTGGTTGCACGCAGAGCTTTTGTTTGTTACTTTTGGCCTACGTCCAGAACAGTGAAGCTATTGCCTTGTGTATTTCCAAAAATTATAGATTCTCCTCTTTTATATAATATCTGGTACCGCAAGTGTAAAAAAAATTGGTAAAATGAAACTGAAGGGATTGAAATCTATCTGCACCTTTCAATTGCACCCCGTATATCTGTGAGATCATCTTTCATTAATAAACTGTCTCGTATCCCTCCACCGCTTTATTCGATGAAATTACGTATTCATTAGAGACACCTGACGTGTTATTTTGCATATTAGGCTAATGGAGGTGTTACTTTTTATCTAAGGAAAACTGTTAATTTTAATTTGATATCTTTATTTAAACAAGTTTGCATGTTAGACCAAGATAAAACTCTCGTCGCGCGATTACATAATTCCGCAAAGATGGATGATGGCGGAGGTGCGGATTGACGTCCCATCTGAAATTACAACCAGTATTTTTTATTTTCGGTTAATTAACCCGTCTCTCGAGGGATGACTATCGTAAAACGGGCGCATTTAGCGTTAACCGGGAACGAAAAAACCGACATTACATTTTATGTTTCATTTGATTTTAAATTGCAATTCAACAAGGAATAAGTAATAAAACCGTCGTAAAATCGGCCTAACGACACACAAGAACCACGGCCTTCATTAACTTAACGATCGCCGTCCTTTTGCGAAAATATCAAACCTGGCTCTCTCGGCCGATTCGACGACGGATTTTCATGGGCATGTTTATGGGACCGAGGCGATTTATGGATTTTATCGTATGTATGCCTACATTCACGGGCAGTCATTGTAACTATTTGCTCGGATCGGACTAAAGCATCAAGGAATGATTCCCATGATCTTACAATAAAATAACACACTTGGAAACTTTTATTACAAATGCGTGCCACTTGGTAGATAACATGAATGTGACCTGTGTTCAATTGAAAATATATTTGGAGGAGGCCCTGATGCACACTACTTTTGCCATAACTGCACTTTGGGAAATTATAATTAATTGGAGTAAATACTATGTAGGTATCCCCAAAGTGCAGTTATGACAAAAGTAATGTACATTATGGCCTCCCCCAAATAATTTTTGTTGAACACTCGATATTTATACAAGAACGGGAATATCATATTTCTAGGGTGAAGTAAGCAAGGTTGGACGTAGCTTAGAAATATGTAGTTGAAATAATTTTCTGTTCTAAAGATTTTAGCTTCATCTATCAATAGAATTTATTCTACACCTAATAAATTTATAAATTTCACCACAATGAGTTTTTTTTATAACGTAACTGTCTATAATACTGTTAGATACTAAATCATCTTTTAGTATCTATACATAGTTTCAAATTTTATGTGGGTAGAAGTTTCTGAGGATTTTTACAAAATCTGTTTTATTTCCTTAACGGTTGATCACAATATTAATATCAATTTAAAAATATTAGGATTAAAATAAAATCTGCTTTCTATATTAAGCTAAAGAATAAGAGAAATGGCATAATGCTTAAGGCGAAACGCTCAGTCGCCTCAACTTTGGAACCGAATTACGGCTTTCATTGTTAGGCTATCTTAACGTATTGGGCATCAAAATTAGTAAAAAAAAAACCTTCATCACGGCAAAACGTTGTTTGTTCAGAAAAAAAAATTATTGCCAAAATGAAAAGCCAAAAATTTTTTTTCTTTAACAAACGTGTTGGTGCTTGATTTTTACTGATCTCTGTATTCGGTAAATGCAAGGTGTTTTTATAAATATTGAAAAATAAATTTGCAAATTGTCCCCAAAGTTCGCTAGTTTCAAGCAATGTTGGCGTGATTCAAGGTAACACAGGCCCCGCCCCTCAGCGGCAGGCAGACGTGTCGACAGCTGACCGTATTATCTTTCGTGTGTGCCGCAGCTCGTTCTTAAAAAGATAACGAAATAGTAAAGTAAACAAAAACGGGCGAATCGCCTTAAATAAAACTTTTCAAGTTCCTCAAGATCTGAAGTCTTTTTTGCTATTAGCATTGAATATCAACACTCAAACAGGAAAGAAATTTTGCGCCCAGGTTATATTATAAATCTCCGGGGGCTTATATTTTTTTAAAAAAGCAGGGTGCTTCACAAAACGGCAACATCTCATAATCCTAATTTCGTAAATATGTATGTACTAGCAGTTTCCCGCGGCTTTGCCCGCGTAAGTTGGGTTTGGCTTTACTGGCACTTATATTTGGAATTGGTACAGCCCCTTACTTAATTAAAGCAGTTTTAATAACAAATAACAGTAAATATAATAAATAAATAAATAATAAACAGTAAAAAAGACTTTTTTTTTGCAAAAACATCAAACACGGGTCTAGTTATTTTTAAAGCAGAGTCCAAGTGCCAATTCTCATGCCTGTCGGTCTTGAAGTCATAAAAATTTTGAAAAAAAAATTTTTCCAAATCTACCCTCCTTTTATTCCAGTTGGTAATTTTTTTTTGTAAAATCCTCAAACACGCCCCCTGTCAATTTTAAATGAAAATCTAGATCCCAATTTTCACGTATGTAACACTATTTGTTTTCCAGTTCTGAGAATTTTCAGGAAAACTACCCTTCCCATTTACACTCCTTTTTCGCGGTTTGTAAATATGTTTTTGCAAAATTGTCAAACACGGGTCTAGTTATTTTTAAAGGAGAGTCCAAGTGCCAATTCTCATGCCTGTAACATTGTCGATCTTCAGATTATAAGAATTTTGAGAAAAATCACTCCCAAATCCACCCTCACCTTTTTTCCGCAGTTGGATTTTTTTTTTATTTGGAAAATCATCAAACACGGGTCCGGTCTTCTTAAAAAGAGAATCTAGATCCCAATTTTCGCGTTTGTAACACTGTTTGTTATCCAGTTATGAGAATTCTCAGGAAAACTATTCTCCCCGTTTACGCCCTTTTTATGAGGTCTGTAAATATTTTTTTGCATCGGTTCAGTGGATCTAGAGATTAACTCCCCCGCCCCGTTACCCCCCTTAAAAATGGAATTTTAAAAAACCGTTTCTTAGTGAGCGCCTACGTGGTAAAATAAGTAAGTGTGCAAAATTTCATTGCAATCGGTTCAGTGGATCTCAAAATTAACTCTTCTGCCCCGTTACCCCCCTTAAAAATGGAATTTTTAAAAACCCTTTCTTAGTGAGCGCTTACATGGTCAAATAAGTATGCGTGCAAAATTTCATTCGAATCGGTTCAGTGGATCTAGAGATTACTCCCTCGCCCCGTTAACCCCTTAGGGATGGAATTTTGAAAAACCTTGTCTTAGTGAGCGCCTACGTGGTAAAATGAGCAAGTGTGCAAAATTTCATTCCAATCGGTTCAGTGGATCTAGAGATTAACTCCCCCGCCCTGTTACCCCTCTTTGGAATGGAATTTTGAAAAACCGTTTCCTAGTGAGCGCTTACGTGGTGAAATAAGTATTTGTGCAAAATTTCATTCCAATCGGTTCAGTGGATCTAGAGATTAACTCCCCTGCCCCGTTACCCATCTTTGGAATGGAATTTTGAAAAACCGTTTCTTAGTGAGCGCCTACGTGGTAAAATGAGCAAGTGTGCAAAATTTCATTCCAATCGGTTCAGTGGATCTAGAGATTACTCCCCCGCCCCGTTAGCCCCCTTTTGATTGGAATTTCTTAAAACCGTTTCTTAGTGAGCGTCTACGTGGTAAAATAAGTAAGCGTGCAAAGTTTCATTGCAATCCCTTCGATGGATCCGGAGATTTCATGATGAGTCCATCAGTGAGTGGTATTTGGATTTTATATATATATAGATTGTAGATATTTGTTTAAACATTTTTGAAAAATAAATTGATTCTTCTTACCATAGGGCGAATGTAAAAATTATATAATGGACGTCATGAAAACATCACGAAGTAAACACTGGTTTTTAAATAACATAAAATGAATATACAGTGTGCCCATTTTATTTGTTCACGCCTGAAGATTCAGAAGTAGGCAACATATTAAACGTTTCATCAACAACTATTTTTTTAAGGATTTATATTTCATATTTGATTAAAAGATTGTTTTGAATTGACGTTTTGAGTTTAATTTTAGACCCACTATAATTCTTTATATAATAAGATGTTGCCTATATCTAAATCTTCAGGCGTGAACAGATAAAATGTGCACCCTGTAATCGAATTGTTGATTATTTGTAAATTGTTGCAAAACAAATGTCAAAAATACAGCAAAACATTTAAAAGCTGGTGCCAAATTAAGAGTGTTAATGAGCATTTTTTTTACTTAGATTTTTAGTTGTATTTTGTTGAACTAAAAATGAGGATAAAAAAATGCAGATATATTTTATTATTTAAGAAAAATATTGTACCAAATTCATATAGTAAACAGGTATGTTTGAAATTAAATTATAATAATAATTCATGATTTTATCGGAGCATCTAGTCTAATTTTACATTGAATTACCCCGATTTACCCATATATTTTTATGTTCGATTTTGAATTACCTACCTACTTGCGTTTAATAATTAATGTAAATAAATGTTCGTTTTTTAGAGATGGTATTAAATTTATTTTATTTATTTACTAAATTATTTATTGCTTAAAAATACACCACACTAATCCTGAAATGTGTCTACCCAAAATATCAAGTGCGTTCTATAACCGAGACGGAAACATTTCGAATAGCTCATATCATTTCGATGGGAAATTGTTTCATTTCATTTTTTGCTTGAAACTCCATCATACGGACATCCACAAACTACCGAAAGTTAAAATCCCGTATAGTTGAGCATTCTGTTAGAGTGTTGATATTCAATGCTATTAGCTCACACTTCAACAGTAAGTTTTACATTAGGACTCCTCAAAGTCTCAGATTTGTCGTACTTCTTGTCTCAGGATCATCCAGATTTTAGACGGTTTTTATGACACTGAAATAAAAATTATCTGCTCATTACGAGAACACTTTGAGGGTGGAACGTGTCCATCATAAAAGTCTTTGTTTGCGAGGGGCTGGCATTGTTTACAGCGGTACTTTGGCCGCATTTATGATGCTACTTCGTTGCGTAGATAATTGACTCCAGCACAATGGGACGCCATCGTAAAAATCAGAATTTGGAAGACTTTCAAGTTTTTTTGAACTTTACGGGGTTGATGAGTCACTTAAATCTCCTCTTTGTATTTCTTTTAGTTTTCATAATTTTTTATGGACACAAGAACCAAAATTCGTCATGTGATTCAGTTTTAACTTTTTTACAAGCTTTCTTAAAACAGTTTTTAAGTATGAGGAAGCTTTCAAAGCTCATGTTTTACTACCCAATAAATTTCCGCTTTGTTTCAAACAAAAAAAGATCTACAATGATCTCTAAACATGTAAAGTATGAAATAGAACTAATTTAATTTCAAAAAAAGCAGCAGCACAATAAAACAATCCAGTTCATCAAATTATTTGCTGTAGGTTTACTATCCCTATGTTAATCTTCTCTTAATGGTGTAGTACAGATTGTGCATGAATCGATCGTAAACTTTCTTATCTGCAATTAAACCATGACGCAATAACCGCAACGGACAATACAGGATAAAGGCGTGCAAGTTGAGCTTCCTCCTTCCCGTATCCTCATACAGCCGATTTATATTAGTGATTTTTCGAGGAAACAACACCTAAACGGCTACGGCATTCATGGCGCAGCGCGGACATAAAGCCGGTTTACGGTGAGCTAATCTGTCTTCCTTTGAATGTAATAGTATTCTCAAGGAGCAAAGCACTAATAGTGATCGTTCTTATCATCATGGGAGGTATCCGTTTCGTAATTTGTGTTTTTCGCCGGTAAATATCAACGACCGGCGATAGTTGACAAATCAGTGACCCAATTGGGGCTCGAATTAAGGTGAAGCAGTGGAATACGCCCCAAGTGAATTTTAAATTTTTACTCAAAGTAAACATCAATTTTTTCTACTTCCTACGAATGCATTAAAATGCAAGTTTCTCTGACTGAAAACGTTGACTTATCTTGAAGTCAATTGGTGATAGAAATGATAAGTACTCTGGAACATATACAGTATGTCCCCGGATTGAGTTTACAAGAGGAAAAAAAATTTTATTTTTGATTTTATGCCAAAACCTCAAAGGAATAAGATTTTTTGCTTGTCCTGAAACCAGCAAATCTGTAATTAAAACTTCATTATTTTGACTCAGTGGAAAGAAAACTTAATTTTTCTCTTAATTTTGGACTTATATTTTTTTTTCTTTGCTCTTTAAATACCACCACATTGGCGATTTTATTTTTTTGACAACGATGTCACGTTGACAAATGAGTTTAAGCAAGTTAAATAACAAAAATGTTTGTGAAAAAAATTATTTTAAATAAATTAAAATTAATTTAATAAAAAAATGGCAACTCAAAGAAACACCTTTAACATAAAAAAAATAATTTTTAACAAGAACAATCATTATTCAATTAACCCCCCATAACCCCCCATCCATTTCTGCGCACAATTCTACTCCAAAACGATAGCTTGCCTTCGTGATAAGAAAACTTTAAGATTAAAATTAATCATTACCAAGTCCAAAATCAAGAGAAAAATATACGTTTCTTTCAACTCGGTCAGAATAATGAAGTTTTAATTACAGATTTGCTGGTTTCAGGACAAGCAAAAAATCTTATTCCTTTGAGGTTTTGGCGTAAAGTCAAAAATAAAAAAAAATTTCCTCTTGTAAACTCAATCCGGGGACATACTGTATATTTCGTCTTCTTTCATTTTTACAAAATGGACCAAGAAATAATAAGTCGCAACCCTAATAAATATTATAAGCTTGTGTTAATAAATTTTCTGTTCCCACCATTGTGGGACTTATTTCACGATCTAACAAAGACATAAACTTCAGGAACATTATCATGGTTTATTGATTCTATTTATAGGACACTGTGGCATTTCTTTCCTGGAAGCGGAAAAATTAATCGGTTTTGAGATTCCCGGTTTCGTCCACAGGCAGGGGCACCGAATAAAAACAAAATGACATTCTTGAAGCGACCATTCAACACCTCACGTGCGCCAGCGTGAGATTCATTTGTTTGATTCGGTTGTGACTTTTATTAATTACGGTCCTTTTGTTTTCCGATCTCCGTTGGGAGTCATTGCTTGCTTTCGATTTGATTTTCTTCTTGCTGGATGTAAGAGCGGCATGCCGGGGATTCTTCGTTTGCCGACCGAATAAAAAAAGATTTATGCACTTTAATTATTTAATTGCCACGTGAAATATTCCTTCGGCTGTTGCGGTTTTTTTCTCCCCATTGGTCCGTCCCGCAGTATTCCGGTCCTTTCATATCCACACAAAAGTGTTCGTAATTAATTGTTCTCTTGGCTACCAATTAACAACCGGCTCTTTATTGTTCATAAAAAATACCGCATTTCCTGAATTGCGGATCCGAAGGAGTGCCTGCAAATTTTTCGACTCGACGTTTTCAAATTCTTAGATATTTTTTTCTTGTTGCGCAAGAAACAATATGTGTCGAAAAAGATCTTTTTGTACCGCAGCTTGGTATTTAATTTAACTATACTACAACTATGAAATGAAGCTCAAATCGAAAGGAATATTTGCTTGTGGATATATTATAATAAAAATTAAAATTTATGTTGCATTGCCCATCATTAAGAAGATTAATTTGTTATCAGCCATTTGCCCCCGTAATAGTTCTTCCATTAACATCAAAGTGGAGAACTCCGTCTGATTAACATACCACTTGAGACGGCATCAAATATATCATTCTTTTTTATTACAGGTGACAACAAAAACATTCGCTACTCAATTTACTCCGGTGACCCGGAAGGCTATTTCCGGATCGACCCCTCGACCGGAGTCATCAAAACGGCGGCTGTTCTGGACCACGAGACCCGGAGTAACGTTCTGCTCAACATCCAAGCCACTAACGGTGATCCTCCCGTTTACGGTCACACGCAAGTCAACATCGAAATTCAGGACGTCAACGATAACGCCCCGGAATTCGAATCCAACATCGTCCGTATTTCCGTCCCGGAAAATGTGGAAACGGGGACGGCGCTGTACGCCGCGCATGCCCGCGATAAGGACTCCGGTATGTTAGAATCGTGAAGGAAGTTGGTTTTCCAGTACTAATTAAATTTGTAAGATGTTGGTAATGCAAGATATTCAGGTGGCTACTTACTTGAAGAACAGATAAAAACAGGATTCCTGTGAGGTGAAGCAATTGTTGACCATAGTTATTTTCTTTAAATGTCAACAAGTACCAAAAGCTCTGCTTCAACGGAGTATATGACTAAAAACATTTTACATAATCCAAAGAAAGTATATTGGATTTGATTTGTGGATTCGTTCTTCTCGTAGTAACTGCAGCAAATGACCTTCTTTTTGCACCTGCTACCCCAGCCTAATAAAAATTAGCTCGACATGTCAACGTGTATAATTCCAGTTTTATTTTATTACACTTCACAGTCATTAATTTTGATTAACTGAAGGTATAAATATTTCAACTTCAATTTAACAAAATTTTGTTGTGAGTAAAAATTGTTAGCATAAACATAGAATGGAGGAAAGACAAACGGAAAGGGCTGCGCAAACAATTGAATTGCAATTAAAACTGTATCTTTTTAGATACAAAAGTGCCACGACAAAATTTCCTGTTATCTTACTTTCGGACATCGGGCATGAAAGATATCATAGCCCTAAAAACACGCTTTATTTTCTGTCTCGAAAGATATACAAATTAGAAAAAGGTAGTACTATAATACCCTATACGAGGGGGTATTGATAAATAGTTGGCCTAGACAACTTCCAATTGTCAAAAACAAATGCGGTTGGTATGGATACTATAGTTTGACATTTAGTAAAGACGTACACAAAGTTTCGTGGGTAAGATTTCTTTCAAACTCTCAATTGCTCAATTTTACAATATCGTAATTTTTCAATTTTACAGTTTCTCAATTTGATTTTCTAATTTGTTGATTTCCCAATTTAGTAATTTCTCAGTTTCTAGATGTCTCAAATTCTTCGTTTTTTGGATTTTCAGGTTCCTCAAATTTTCAATTCCAGTGTCAATTTCTTAGTTTCCCGATTTTCAGTCTCCATTTTTTTAATCTCAGTTTCTCAATTTCCCAATTTAACTATCTGTCAGTAGGAGAATTTCTCAGTCTCTCAATTTCTCAATTTTACAGTTTCTCAATTTGATTTTCTAATTTGTTGATTTCCCAACTTAGTAATTTCTTAGTTTCTAGGTGTCTCAAATTCTTCTTCAGGTTCCTCAAATTTTCAATTCCAGTATCAATTTCTTAGTTTCCCGATTTCTCAATTTCTCAAGTGCTCAAACTTTTAACTTCTTAATTTGACAATTTCTCAGTCTCTAATTTTTTAATCTTAGTTTCTCAATTTCCCAATCTAACAATCTGTCAATAGGAAAATTTCTCAGTCTCTCAATCTTTCAATCTCTCAATTGCTCAATTTTCCAATCTCGTAATTTCTCAATTTGATTTTCGAATTTCTTGATTTCCCAATTTAGTAATTTTTCAGTTTCTAGGTGTCTCAAATTCTTCGTTTTTGGATATTCAAGTTTCTCAAATTTTCAATTCCAGTATCAATTTCTTAGTTTTCCGATTTCTCCATTTCTCAAGTGCTCAAACTTTTAACTTCTTAATTTGACAATTTCTCAGTCTCCAATTTTTTAATCTCAGTTTCTCAATTTCCCAATTTAACAATCTGTCAATAGGAGAACTTCTCAGTCTCTCAATCTTTCAATCTCTCAATTATTGCTCAATTTTCCAATCTCGTAATTTCTCAATTTGATTTTCTAATTTCTTGATTTCCCAATTTCGTAATTTCTCAGTTTCTAGGTGTCTCAAATTCTTCGTTTTTGGATATTCAGGTTTCTCAAATTTTCAATTCCTGTGTCCATTTCTTAGTTTCTGGATTTCTCCATTTCTCAAGTGCTCAAACTTTTTAACTTCTGAATTTGACAATTTTTCAGTCTCCAATTTTTTAATCTCAGTTTCTCAATTTCCCAATTTAACAATCTGTCAATAGGAAAATTTCTCAGTCTCTCAATCTTTCAATCTCTCAATTGGTCAATTTTCCAATCTCGTAATTTCTCAATTTGATTTTCTAATTTCTTGATTTCCCAATTTAGTAATTTCTCAGTTTCTAGGTGTCTCAAATTCTTCGTTTTTGGATATTCAAGTTTCTCAAATTTTCAATTCCTGTGTCAATTTCTTAGTTTCTCGATTTCTCCATTTCTCAAGTGCTCAAACTTTTAACTTCTGAATTTAACAATTTCTCAGTCTCCAATTTTTTAATCTCAGCTTCTCAATTTCCCAATTTAACAATCTGTCAATAGGAGAATTTCTCAGTCTCTCAATCGATTGCTCAATTTTCATATCTCGTAATTTCTCAATTTTACAGTTTCTCAATTTGATTTTCTAATTCTTTGATTTCCCAATTTAGTAATTTCTCAGTTTCTAGGTGTCTCAAATTCTTCGCTTTTGGATATTCAGGTTTCTCAAATTTTCAATTCCTTTGTCAATTTTTTAGTTTCTCGATTTTTCCATTTCTCAAGTGCTCAAACTTTTAACTTCTGAATTTCACAATTTCTCAGTCTCCAATTTTGTAATCTCAGTTTCTCAATTTCCCAATTTAACAATCTGTCAATAGGAAAATTTCTCAGTCTCTCAATCTTTCAATCTCTCAATTGCTCAATTTTCCAATCTCGTAATTTCTCAATTTGATTTTCTAATTTCTTGATTTCCCAATTTAGTAATTTTTGAGTTTCTAGGTGTCTCAAATTCTTCGTTTTTGGATATTCAAGTTTCTCAAATTTTCAATTCCTGTGTCAATTTCTTAGTTTCTCGATTTCTCCATTTCTCAAGTGCTCAAACTTTTAACTTCTGAATTTGACAATTTCTCAGTCTTCAATTTTTTAATCTCAGTCTCTCAATCAATTGCTCAATTTTCATATCTCATAATTTCTCAATTTTACAGTTTCTCAATTTGATTTTCTAATTCTTTGATTTCCCAATTTAGTAATTTCTCAGTTTCTAGGTGTCTCAAATTCTTCGTTTTTGGATATTCAGGTTTCTCAAATTTTCAGTTACTGTGTCAATTTCTTAGTTTCCCGATTTCTCCATTTCTCAAGTGCTCAAACTTTCAACTTCTAAATTTGACAATTTCTCAGTCTTCAATTTTTTAATCTCAGTTTCTCAATTTCTCAATTTAACAATCTGTCAGTAGGAGAATTTCTCAGTCTCTCAATCAATTGCTCAATTTGCATATCTCGTAATTTCTCAATTTGATTTTCTAATTCTTTGATTTCCCAATTTAGTAATTTTCCAGTTTTTAGGTGTCTCAAATTCTTCGATTTTGGATATTCAAGTTTCTCAAATTTTCAGTTTCTGTGTCAATTTCTTAGTTTCTCGATTTTTCCATTTCTCAAGTGTTCAAACTTTTAACTTCTGAATTTGATAATTTCTGTCTCCAATTTTTAATCTCATTTTCTCAATTTCCCAATTTAACAATAATTTTTGTATTTGAGATTTCATTGTTCTGTCTATGTTAGGCTAGAAACTTATCAATACGTCCTCGTATATATCAAAATAGTTCGTTAATCAAAGTGGCGTCTAACATTATAAATTAAATCCAAAGTCTTGTTAAGCCCTAAGCTTCAACCGAACTCTGTTCATTCAATTGTAGTCAATTTTTGGACCAGACTTTAATTATTTATACTCCGGTTAGAACTATATTTTATCTACCGTTATATCGATTTTCAAATCAATTCATAATTGAATCGATAGTTTTGCAGTAGCCTCAGGTCTGCCAAATGTCGGGCCCTTGGCGTAATATTTCCACATTTTCGTTCACGAGGTTTTACTAAAATTCGCATTTCAGGTGCCAACGGCGTCGTCCGCTACAAGATCGTCAACAACGGCGCTACCGGGGGTCTGTTCAGTGTTGACCCTAAGCTGGGTCACTTGACTCTGACAAGACATTTAGATTACGAAACGACCCAGCGGCACAGCTTGATTATAACAGCGACCGACACTGGAATTCCACCATTATCTGCCAACTTGACGGTGTTGGTAGAAGTGCAAGATGTGAACGACAATCCTCCGGTTTTCGAAAGAAATGAGTACAGCAAAGTGGTCGAGGAGTCCAGACCTGTCAACTCGCAGATTCTGCAAGTGACCGCCGTGGACTTGGATACCGGCAACAATGCCCGACTGACGTACAGGCTTCTCCCGGGGAACAACTCCGGGGAGGTTTTCGGGATTTTTCCGAACAGCGGGTGGTTGTATCTGAAGGGTAATTTGGACAGAGAAACTCGGGATCGATATGAGTTGACTGTGAGCGCCACCGATAATGGGACACCCTCCCAGAGTGCCACAACTCGAGTTATAGTTCAAGTCAGCGATGCCAACGATAATGACCCCAAATTTCTGAAGGACCTGTACGAGTTCAGCGTCGAAGAGAACCAGAGGAGAGGAACCGTGGTGGGCAGGATCGCGGCCACGGACGAAGATATTGGAGACAATGCTGTTATTAGGTACAGTTTGATACCCGGGAACTCCAGCTTCCAGATAAATCCAACAAATGGTAAGAGCAATTTTATGATTTCCACTTTTCTGCTTCACTTGACTCTTTTGCTCGCAAGTGGGCTCATCTGAATCTCGCCGGTGTCAGGTTCAAGGTTGGATCGAATCGTTTTGTCCCTCGGCCTAATAGCGAAATCGTGTAGTATTGAGCAAATGTTTGTGAACGAAAACGTTTTAATGCGACCGATGTCAAATAAAGTAAATGAAAAACAAATATGCTCTGTGTGGCCGACGCGACTTCCCTTCAATAAAAATTTGTTTGCTCTCACAATAGCTTAAGCTCATCTAATGTTGGCTCTTTTCTTTGGAATGTTTAACGTGCGTTTTGTGGAAATTCAATTGGACGTCGCTCTCGCGAGCGTGGATTAATTTCATGCCGGCGTTGAGGCGTCAAACGGATGAATTTTCCGTCCGTAATGCTGTCTTATTAGTTCCAATTAACACCTAGTACTAAAAGTCGGACTGCTGTGGCCTTCGAACCGGAACAAAAAACCGGAGGCATTAAGCCTTGTCTAAGAGCAACCACTTTGACTGAGTAGTCTCCAATTTGGGCAATAATTGGGACAGATTTCATCGCGACTGTGCATTAGCCGGAAGTTGGTGCAAATGGCATGGCACTTATTTTCCTAGTAGACCACATAATAATGTTTCAATTTAATGGTGACATTGCTCACTGTCCACGGCAATATTTAAAGCAGCACTCAATCTCTTCCCGTCCAACGTATTTTATGAACTTGACTACTAAGCAACGGGACACCTTATCACTGTCTAAATTTAGGTCGCATTTAAAACTGTCTCTTGTGTTCGATAAATAATTTTAGTCAAGAGCTCAGTAAGTTAAAAAAGATGTTACTGTCGACGTTGTATGTGCTTCCAAACTTCGCGACGGCGATGTCATACACGCGAGATCATGCCCTTTCGTTAGAAGGCCCTAATCTTGGCACTAACGACGTCGTAAACCAACCCACCGTGAGCATTTCTTCTATTTCTCCCATTCGGCAGCTAGGCCTATCGAATCGCAGCCATTATCTGAAGAGACGTTCGTTAAATCGCAAGATTTCCTGCAATAACGGCAATAAACCCATACGAGAAACTATAAAATTAGCCGACCACTACTTCGAGAAAGGGTCTATTATTAAAAGCAAGCTGTAAACGTCCGTGCTTAGGTCATTAATACCGAAATAGCGTTAAATTGCCGCCACGTCGAGACGACGAAGCTTTTGCATCTCGGAAAGATCCTCTTCATGTCGTAAAATCACGGAGGGTTATCAAAAGCCGGCAATTGAGCCATAAGACAAACGCATCGCGCAGATAAAAAAGTGGAACGTTGAACCTGGGCCCAGATTGATTCATGGACCTAAATGCGATTAAATACTGCATTTATCATGTTTTCAATACGAGTAATCCGACCTGTGATATACTAAATATGATTTATGACCTGAGTCTGATCTCCAATTTAATATCGTGAAAGTTTACCTCCGATAAATTTTCGATTCCTCTTTTTGCGACGAGAGCATTATTCAATGAAATCCCCGGATTAAGCGCGCGCTGGCCGGCCGGAGTGCGATTTATTGTCTTGCGACTACTGGAAGAGTATTTCTGGTACGAGGTTCGGACACAATTATTTTGATACAGGTCAAGACAATTTGGTGACGAGAAGCAAAAATCAAGTCAAAAACTAAATGTGTTAATAATTGGTCTCTCTGGTTGGTACGTTCACGGTACTGAAAGAAAATAAAAAAAGAAACAAATTTTATTTAAATTTATTTTTTTAATAACAGTGCTAATAATAGTCGAATCAAAACTGCTAAAAACTACCGTAGAAGGAACGAATCATTAATAACTTTCTATTACAAAAAAAGAACGGTCAAGCGGTCATTGAGAAAAGTTTGCAGCGGTGCTTTATAGACCCTACATTGTGAAATCGAAACAATTGAATAGTACGTTATTCGCATGTTACCGTATCGTTCCACGGGACGTCGCTTTATGACCAAGTGGGACTTCTTTACGATACCGTTAGGTTTCGCGATTACAAAATAGTCGATGATTAAACTACAGGTCTATGGGCAAAATTCATTCAGAGAGCATGCATGCATAACAAAGCATTCGCCACGGAGAGTTGGAACGAATGGTTGGTGCCATCAAAATTTGCAGTTTTTAAACGCAATGTGGAAAAGCAATTTGGCTACGAGATAGAGCTGCGGTGTGTCAGAGGTGGAGGAGCTGTATCAAAGAAGTTTGAGTATTTCTGTTAGGTAAAATAATCAGTCACTGTTTGCTCAAAAAACCTCTCAAACTCAATTCCTGTTCATTATCTTATGAACAGTACTCAGTTGGTAACGTGCAGCTATGCGTGCAGTAAATTAAATAACTGGCAAACTCCAGTCAAAAGGTATGTGTAAACTGTGCAAATAACGCAACCTCTAGATTTATTACATTTTCTAGAGGAAACAATAATTTGTTAGTTGTTGATAATCCGTGGCGTACATCCTGGAGAAACAAAAAGATATAACTAATTATAGTAGGTACACAAGAACATAGTATTGGACAACAAGTTCGTAGTCGCTATCACCGAAAGAAGATTTTATCACATTAATTTTAGAAATTTGTAAAATAAGGACCCAAAAGAATGTTTTTATTTTTCTGAACTCTTTAACAAAAGATTAATAAAATTGATCTCACCACTTTAGAGAGAGGAAAGTTTCACCAATACACGTCAAGAAAGAAATTTAGAATGAAAAAAATCGACAGAAGGTGCTTCTAGAAGATGTTCCAGCTACGCCACTGGTAAAGCCTCGAGTTTCTCCTTCGGCACCTGCGACCGATTGCCCAATCCGCCACTGGTGATTTTTCTCGGTTTATCGGCAATAAGTGTCATCCGACCGGCGTTTTTGAAGTTAACTTAATTAGGTGGCTGCACCTCCTCGACTTTTCGGCCAAAACCCGCCAGTTATGCGCCCATAATCGAACTTTAATATGATAATTGTGCCGTAAAACTCTCCGCAACGGACTTTCGTATTCATAAAACCCAGGATTTAATCGCCGAAGGTTTACCAAAATCCGGAGGTAATTAAATCGAATGTCCGCGCAACCCCTTGCCGGAGTGCAACACCGTCAGATGGCGCGCGATTCCTTTATTTAAGCTGCTCATTATAATAATTGCAAGAGAAATTGGTAACATAATTGTATAATATCAAGAATGTCACGCTCGTTCAATTTCCCGCGACGTGTTTCAACGACGCGTATGCCATAAACAATGAGACTTTTGAGCCGTAAACGTCGTTTTCGGTGGGCTACCTTGAGGAAAAACGAAGAAATCACGGAGGCATCTACCGGCGGTTGCCGTACTTAATTACAGGCACCTGTTAGCCCGTCTCTTATTCCGGTTTTAATTGAAAATGGGTTCTCACGAATCATAAAGCGACCATGATGGATGACGGCGACGCGGTGTTTCACTGGTTGGATGTCAACGGAGCTTCGGCTCTGGGAGGATCCCACAATTTTTTCCTCGTTTTTTCTTCTCGAGAAACCAATTACAACCCGCTGTCTATTCGGTCTTGTTAAATCGCCAAAATTCGCCTTGCGGTGCAGTTGGTTCCAAATTTTGTTATCATGTAAGGCTTTTTTCTTTTACCGGGCGAAATGCGCCAACATCAGTTTGCTAATTGATAAATTCAGAAATGGAATACCATTTGAGAATCTATTCTAATGTGTCTGCCTTCTATTCTAAAAAATTGAACATTTTTTAGTAAATTTTTACTGGGTTACAATAAAAGACTGAAGCAAAAATTGTGGATTGGTAACAATTGGTGTCACACGTACTATGTTGTCTTAGAGGTTATGGTTGACAAATTAAGTTTTAACAAATAAAGCTTGTGTTAATTCGATACAAAGCAAGAAAGGCTGAAGCGGAAATAAGCCACGATAATAAATGTCATAATCAAAAAGAAATTGTTACTTTGACTGTTTTCAAATTGCCATCTGAATTTGAAGATCAGTGTTCCCAACATAAAAGTCTTCATTTGTGATCAACCCAACAAAAGAATCTTTAATTGAAACCCGGTATCTATTTTTTTTCGCTGCAGATATTTTTCCAACGCGTGCAAGTTCTTTTGAAAACTCCCTTTGGAGAAATGGCTCTGGTCTTCCTTCCAGTTTAGTGATTCTGCTTCGTTTCCTACCTACAATTTGCTACTTTGGTTCAAAATCATTGGGTTGCTTGTTATTGATGTCACATGACAATGACATTGAAGTTTCGGGCAAAAGCATGTCTTCTTCTTCACCTTGTAACGTTCACTTCACACTTTTAAGAACACGCACTATGCTTCTTAGATTCAAGAATAATAATTTCACCATGGAATAATTGTTTGTCCAATTCCAAAATATTCCTAGAACACCACTTCATGAAATCTTCATACTGTTACACCGGTACGATGTTTATTTTACAAACGACTATTATCAGAGCTCCTCCACCATGCTCCATAGTTCCAAGTTACACTGACTATATCTGCCTCCAGGACGCTTTTATACTGCCCTGAGCTAATCATTTATTCGGCCTAATTCGCTGTTCTTTGAGTCATACCGGCCCCTCAACGCTTTTGAGGGCGCCCGAATTGTATTCTGATGATTTCATTTTGCGCTAGTTTTTGAGAGCAATGTTGTGTTTTTTCATAAAAAGCCAAAAATTAAAGAGAAAGAGTCTCAGTCAAGGAAAACTATTTTATCTATAAATAGTTAAATCGCTAAAAACAATATCCAGACCTGATCTGAAAGTTTCGACGGGGAACAAAACTTTGCGCCCCTTCTTTGGTCCGGCCTTTTTTTCCTTTCCGACGCCACAGGCGTCCGCTCCAATTAAATCATTTCCGAAGAGACTCTCCGTCCAATTTTACGCGGATCGGCCACGAACCTCCAAACACGTCTAAAATGCAGCACCGCGGGCCGCCAGACTAAGAACACATACACACATGATTGAAATGTATGAGGGTCCACATGCCAGTCACGTTGCCAGAATCTCGAGCGGCTACAGAAGCCAAGGAATGCTTTTAGCATTCCGCTTTCAGAACAAATAATAAACCGTTGACACTTTCCATAACTGCTTCGGTTCGGACTGCGCGGTTTTTGCGGATGTCACCCTCTCCACGTCCGCAGCCGTCGTGTTCTAGCGAAAAATCCGACAGTCCGGAAGTCGCATCTCGGTGGGGTTGTTTCCGTTCGGAGCAAGAGAGAGTGAATGGCGCGGGCCCTGCGAACTCGGTTTCGGCGTGTTTCGTTCAGTGGCCGGGAATGTGACCGAACCGCTTCTTCAGCCCTGGCCCCTCGACGTCGCGCTCGCTGAATTCCACGGACATACTTCACGCGCGGCCTCCGCTTCTCTGCAGCTGCAATTGGATCAAACGCACGAATTTTGCTTCTGACCCAAAATACGATCAACAAAGGCTGGAAATGCGAATGTTTGGTTTTTTACCTGCTCTTCGCGGTTCGATTACTCGTCGAGTAATCAACGCTAAGCCTCTTAGAGCTGAGGTGTCGAGATTAATCATGTGTTAGAGCCATGGATCGTCTCATCTTACGCGGACCTTGAAACCGAAAGTGATATTTATGTGAACTCGATCCAATCTTATTCTCTGTAATTTCAGCGAGGTTTGCACGATCGATCCTTTGATTGCATCCGATTTTGTTTTTCATTGCAGGCGAGATTACGGCCAAGCAACCCCTCGACCGCGAACAAAAAGAAACCTACGACTTGGTGGCCGAAGCTAGAGATCAAGGGACACCGTCCAGAAGCAGCAGGGTGGCGGTCAAAGTCCATGTTCTCGACATCAACGACAACGCTCCGGAAATCATTGATCCGCAGGAAGACGTCGTCAGTGTTCGTGAGGAACAACCACCGGGCACGGAAGTTGTGAGAATCAGAGCTGTGGATCCCGATAGCGGCGAGAATGCCACTGTTACCTATTCTATTCTGAAGGGTCGAGACTCGGATGGTCAAGGTGTCTTCAACATTGACCCTCTAACTGGAGTTATCCGCACTAGGATGATGTTGGACCACGAAGAGAAGGCCATCTATCGATTAGCTGTTGCTGCTCGTGACAACGGAAAACCTCCAAAGCAAACCGTGAGGATGTTGCGGGTCGAAGTATTAGACCTCAACGACAACAGACCGACTTTCACGAGTTCGAGCCTCGTTTTTAGAGTACGGGAAGATGTGAAGATTGGATACATTGTGGGTTCCGTGGCTGCTTCGGAACCATCTGACCAAGAAAACATCATCAGTGGAAGCACCGGAGGCCACATTACCTACACTCTTACGTCATTGATGCCAGAGAATGTAATTGATGCGTTTGATATTGACCGCAGCACTGGTTCCCTAGTGGTGGCAAAAGAACTAGACAGGGAGAAAGAATCCGAGTATCGCTTAGAAGTACGAGCCCTAGACACCAGTGCAATGAACAACCCTCAAAGCAGTGCCATAACTGTCCGAATTGACATTGCCGATATCAACGACAACGCGCCCCGGTGGATTGAAGACCTGGTGACCATCTCTTTGAGTGAGAATACACAGACGGGCACCTCCGTGCACAATTTCACAGCCACGGACTTGGACAGTGGCAGCAATGGCGAAGTTCGGTACCACCTCGTCCACCAGTATCCTGCCAACGACACCTTCACCATCGACACCCTCACAGGAACCCTGATCCTGTCCAACAGTTTGGACTACGAATCCATCGAAGAGTACACCATCGTCGTCGGCGCCACCGACCAATGCCTCAACATCTCCGAACGCAGGACTAGCTCCATCACAGCCAGAATCATCGTCACCGACTACAACGACAATTCTCCTCGATTCGTGCTTCCTGCGCCCCCCACGGCTTTCATAAGTGAATCCAGCAGTGTCGGTATGAGAATCACGCATTTGGTGGCTGTAGACAGTGATAGTGGTGACAACGGTCGAGTGACTTACGTGATCTCAAGCGGAAACGAAGGTAGTGTGTTCGCGTTGGGTTATGACACGGGCGTTTTGACCTTAGCCAAACCTCTTCCTGACGCACAAAGAACTTACATTCTAAATGTAACAGCCACCGATCATGGAACACCTACGCGTCATGCCGATATGGAGTTAAAATTGGTCGTACAAGGTTCCGAGGTGAACCCTCCCAGATTTTTCAACGCTTTGTACAGGGCTAGTGTTCCCGAGGATGCACCTGTTGGGACGTTCGTCACGAGGGTTACTACCAAGTCTGGAGTGGTGGAAGATGGTGAGTAAAGGATTTTGGTTCTGGGGTTGTTTTTTTCTTCATAACTTTCAAAAAGGATTACAATTGCACTGGTTTGTAAATTAATTGAAAACACTTATGTATGTTCACTTACTAAGTAAGTCATCTGAGCCATATATCTCGAAAATTGGAAGAAATACTACCTATCTAAAGTAATATATACATATAAGTTAATTTACAGGGTTACCGACAAAAAATCTTTGACGCTGTGGTTAATTTTTAAACCGATTTGAACAAAACATCAAAAAATAAACACTTCGCTATATCTACTCTAAAACATTTCTTGACGTTTAATTTTGGGCAGATGACAGTCCAATTAATTTTTTCAAATTGCAGTGTACACATATATATTTTTAATCATTCTTATAATTTATTATTTAAGACTTAAAAAAAAAAAACAAAAAGAATATAAATAAGTGACCTAAGAAAGGAGTAAAGACCTATTCTAATAAGAAAATTGTCTCCATGCTGTCCCAGACGCCTAGAAACGTCCAATAAAATGTTTAGGAATATATCTGGTCAAAATAACCTGATATCAAATCCACGCATTTTGGTTATTCGTGTTAATAATATAATATTGGACAATGATGCAAGCTTTCTCATCTAAACGTTATTTGTATGACAAAATTATTTATGATTTTTTGACTTATGACGCCATATTTTTTCTATTTTTGCATTCAAATCCTCAGAAGAAGGAATAAAAAATTCGAAAAAATAAAATTGACTGTCATCTGTCAAAAATGGGCAACAAGAAAATTTATCAAACATGATTTAAAATGATTTTATTTATATGATGTGTTCAAATCGGCAAACAAGAAGCAGCGTCAAAGATTTTTTGTCAGTCACCCTGTATATAAAAAATATTTTATGGGGAAACTAAGATTCATAAAAAAGTAAGCCTTGACTTCAAAATAACAAAACAGTAGCAAAAACTTTGACAAAAGACATTTCAGACGAGAGAATTCTAAGAAAGAAAACAAAGCATATTGGAGTCAGTGACACAATATAAAAAAAAAACATAATAAAAACAAGAAAAAGTTTTAATTGGAGGCTTTTGTCATATTGTGAAAGAAAGTTTTTCGTTTGCTTTGTTTCATTATCTTTATTACCTTATTCAATTAGTTCATTTTAAACGGGGATATATTTAGAACTATGTAATTGTAAGTTATAAAATTGTGACAGATTTTTGATTCTGTTGAACTATAAATTATTGTTTATCTCAAAGTTGAAGGAAAAATTGAAAACCCCACAAACCCCAACATTTTTGCGTAACAGTAGTTTTCCTGTTACGACTGCAAGTGTTAACGGAAATGCATATTAACCCGCAGTTTGAAAACACGCAAAAAATGAAAATAAGGAAGTGCGATGCGCTGGCGGCCCCCATTGTACCGATCGAGAAGCGCTCCGGGGTTCCATCATTGAATAACCTGATTTTATATTTACATTTATATTAATCGCGTATCGACGCCAAATGAATGAATATTCATAGTTTTATTAACCGCGCTCGGAGGATGGTAACCGAGATTAATTGGCTTCTCGATCGAATAAAACCAGCATTTGGTGATAAGCGTACAGGCAAACAGGTTACTAATTTCCCTCCGTATGTCCGGCGCATTCAAATTACAAATTCATTACGTGTTGTTCCTTGCAGGGAGCAACATCACCTTTTACATCCCGCAAGAGTTCGCAGATGGTGCGTTCGATATCGACCCGACATCGGCGAGGGTCACTACGAGCAAACCTCTGGATAGGGAAACGAGGGATTCTTACACGATTCCTGTGTATGTTACTGATAGTAGTACTCCGGGGAAGACGCTGTTCGACGTTTCGACGCTCATCATCAAGATTACGGACGTCAATGATCATCCTCCGCAGTTCAAGCCTGGTTCCTGCTATAGATTGTATGTGCCCGAGAACAATGACGTTGCTGTGATCCACACTGTTGTTGCCAACGACATGGATGAAGGAAACAATGGCGATATTGCGTACAGTATTAGTGGTGGCAATTTGGGGAATAAGTTCAGCATCAACGTGAGGACAGGGGAACTAACGGCAAAGTCTTTGGATCGAGAGACGCAATCGCGGTATCATCTGACGATTACAGCTCAGGATCGCGGAAAACCTTCATTGACTGGTATCTGCAACATCACCGTCGTCGTTGAAGACGAGAATGACAACGACCCAAAATTTGATATGTCCAAGTACTCAACTGCGATTCCTGAAGACATTCCCGTGGACACATCAATACTCAAAGTCCAAGCTTCCGATCCTGATATGGGAATTAATGCGAGGATTATCTATTCTTTGGCCAACGAAAGCCAGTGGTTATTTCGGATCGACAACAAAACTGGAGTCATCACAACGGCAGGGTAGGTTTCATTCTATTTATTTTTTCAAATTATTTTGTTTTTGCCTTACTTTAGGTTGTTCGATCGAGAGCTGCAGCCATCATATGAGTTTCTAGTAGTTGCTACAGACTGTGGCAAATACAATGCCCGTTCTCAGAAAGTACCGGTAACCGTACGAATTGACGACATCAACGATAACAAGCCGATCTTCGTCGAATATCCTTTTCGAGAGAAAGTGTCTGCGTACCAGCAACCTGGTCAGACTATTCTAAAGGTTTCAGCCAAAGATGCAGATCAAGGTACCAACTCCGAAATCGTCTACAGCCTTGTTAACGACGGTTCTTACTCCAAGTTTCGCATCAACCCCAACACTGGCATCCTAACTGCCACTCAAAGTTTGGCGAGTGAAAACGGCAAAGTGGTCTACATCAACATTCTTGCAACTGATAAAGGAAATCCACCCCGAAGTTCATCAGGGCTTGTCGAGATAACCGTTGGTGATATTCCGGAGGGCACTCCACAACTGCGTTTTCAAAACTCTACCTACATTGTGAACATCCCCGAACATACAGAGAAATATGGAGACATCCTCCGAGTATCAGCTTTGCGATCTGATGGGCGTCGCCAACGCATCTTGTACTCTTTCGGGACTGGAAACGAAGACAACATCTTTAGTATCGACACAGAAAGTGGCATGATTCAAGTTCGCGATCCTAAATATCTCGATTATGAACTTCACAAGGAGATCAAAATGGTGGTCGAAGCGAAAACTGAAGGTGGCCCAATTTTACACGGTTACTGCACTGTGATTGTCCAGTTGTCTGATATCAATGACAATGCTCCTAAATTCACCCAACAACAGTACTCGGCTTCGGTTTGGGAGGGTAACAAGAAAGGAGCCTTTGTTCTCCAGGTAGTGGCCTTCGATGACGACCAAGGCCCCAACTCCAGGATTCTCTACCATCTCGTTGATGGTAACCACGATAACGCCTTTAAAATAGAACCCGCTTTCAGCGGTATTTTGAAAACGAACATCGTCTTAGATCGCGAAATAAGAGATAATTATAAATTGACCGTTATTGCGACCGATGAAGGTGTGCCGCAGATGACCGGCACGGCAAGAATCGTCATCAATATTGTGGATGTCAATGATAATCAACCGACGTTTCCGCCACGAAGTATTATCAATGTGAGTGAGTCTACAGACATTGGAACGGTTTTGACCACGATGACTGCTAACGATGTCGATACAAATCCCACTCTGACGTACAGTTTCTCGAATGACAACAGCAGGGAAGATATGGAATTCTTTAGCATCGACAGGTTTAGCGGTAAAGTCATTCTCAAAAAGAAGCTAGATTTTGAGATTTGGCAAGAGTATAAATTGAAAATTGAAGCATCGGATACTGCGCATACTGCCAAGACGACACTTACGATTAAAGTGACAGATGTTAACGACAATCCACCGGTATTTTCCCAGCTGGTTTATCAAACAAACCTACCTGGTAAGTCCAACGCAAGTTGTTACGATTTGTTTTACCTACTAATACTATCTTTATTAGACGGTCACTCACCGGAGTTGACGGATATTCTAACAGTCAACACCACCGATAATGACTCTGGGGACAACGCCAAGGTGGAATATTTTCTTTTTAATCCAGTTCCAAGTTTTTCCATCGGTCGCACTGATGGGGTGCTAAGAGCCAACCTTTCAAACATATCTGCCTCCATGCAAGATGTTCGGTTAACGGTGCAAGCCGTGGATTTGGGAAAGCCTCCTTTGAAGGCAGTCGCTTCTATACGCGTCAAAGTAAGCAGCAGATCTGGACATGCATCATCTAGCAACAAAAGAGACTACAAGTAAATAGAAACTTAGAATTCTAAACTAAAAGTTACTTAATTAATTTTTTCCAGAATCCAAATACCGGAAGACAGTCCCAAAGGAACCACGGTTCTCCATTTGGCTAAACCACCAGGAAGCCAAAAGCACGGAAACAACTTCTACATAACCGAAGGCAACGACGACGGAACCTTCGAAGTCTCAAACCCATCTGGGGCTCTCATGGTTGTCAAGAATCTGGATCGAGAACTACAAGATGTCTACAACCTGAAAATAACCATCGGAGATTCAAGCTTTACTTCCAACTACTCGATGGTGGCTGTTTTCATCAGAGTCGACGATATAAACGACAACGCTCCGGTTTTCAAGCAAGCGGATTACGAAGTCACGATCAGTGAAGGTACTCCTGTTGGCACTTCTATCAAGAAAATTGTTGCCACCGACGCCGATTCTTTCGGGCCAAACTCTGAGATAACTTACGATATCACGTCTGGGAACGATGAAGGATTCTTTAAAATCGACATGCTCTCAGGAGATCTTTCTGTGAATAAAACTCTAGACTACGACAGTGGGAGCACAGAGTACAACCTGGTATTGCGGGCTTGTGATAGGGGCCCAGTTCCTTTATGCACTCTCAACACGTTCTTGATTGGCCTTCAAGATGAAAATGACAATGAACCCAAGTTCCCCGTAAGCGAATATTTGGAATTTGTTGGAGAAAACGAACCTGTTGGTACTGCAATCTTTACTGCCCACGCTACTGATCTCGATAGGGGTATTTTTGGCACTTTGAATTACTCCATCATCAGTGCCAGTTCTTCTAACTACCCCGGAATAGACGATTCGTGGCGTCTTTTCCACATCGACTCTTCCACAGGTCTTGTCACCACCAATGCTAAGTTCGATTACGAAGAACACAACCGTTATATTTTTCTGATACGGGCAACCGATGTTGGTGGCAAATCTTCCACAGTGAAGGTGAGAATTGAAATTGAGAGTAAAGATGAGTTCCATCCGCAGTTTACCGAACGAACGTACAAATTCGTTCTCGCCACTTCGGTGGCGTTACCTGTAGGATATGTGGTTGGCCATGTTACAGCGACAGACAGAGACAAGGGACCAGATGGGCGTGTTGTATACCAACTAACTACACAACACTCTGATTTCAAAATCAACAGAACCACCGGAGCTTTGATGATCAAAAGGAAACTTGACTCGGGAAGCTTGGAATCAGGACATGAGATCAGTTTGGTGGTGACTGCTAGTTCAGGTCGTCAAGGCTCTCTCACGAACATGACTGTGGTGGAAATAACTCTTGATCCTTTGGCCGATCCTGGTACCAACTTGGCAATCAATCGGGAAAATAACACCACAGTGGCTGCGGCAAACGGTGGAATTGCCGATTGGGCTCTCGGTCTCCTCATCTCCTTGATTCTACTTCTGATAACATTTGGTGCAGTGTTTGTGTTTTTACACATGCGTAATAAACGCAACAAGAAAATAAACAAGCCAAATTTGAATAGTGAAACCGTTAGCACGTCGAACAATTACGTGGACCCTAGTGCTTTTGATACTATCCCAATTCGTGGTGGGGGCGGAGTGGTTACAAGTAGTGCGAATCAGTTTGCACCTCCTAAATACGACGAAATCCCACCGTACGGTCCGGGACATGCCGCCAGCTCGAATTCTGGTGCCGCGACAACTTCAGAACTTTCCGGTTCGGAACAATCGGGTTCAAGTGGGCGAGGCTCCGCTGAAGATGGGGAAGACGGGGAAGACGAAGAGATCCGAATGATTAACGAAGGACCCCTACAGAGGGACTCGGGGATCCACCGGCAGAACGACGACGACGACAACATGTCCGATGTTTCTGTACGCAACACGCAAGAGTATCTCGCACGGTTAGGGATCAGCAGCAGCGGGGGTGTTCCACAGGCCGCATCACGGCTATGTTCGGATCCCCGCGCTGGTAGTAGCAAAGAGTCTCTTCATCATCACCAAGGGGTGCCCCTAGACAGCCTCCACATCTTCGACGAAGAGGGCAACGCTGAAAACGACATGACTTTGATCTATGCCAAGTTGAATGACGTCGCCGGAAGCGACCGCGCGAGTTCCACAGACGAAGGTGGCGTGAACCCTACAACTTTAGAGCACGTGATGGCTATTGGAGGTTATGGGGAGGTGCCAGCGGTAACGCACCAACCCTCCATGAACGGTTCGTTAAGTTCCATAGTCCATAGCGAAGAAGAGTTGGCCGGTAGTTATAACTGGGACTACCTTCTCGACTGGGGTCCTCAGTATCAACCTCTAGCTCATGTATTTTCCGAGATTGCAAGACTGAAAGACGACACCGCGTCGGTAAAAAGCGGTGCCAGCGGCACATCTAGCGTAAAGAGCAAAAGCTCTGCGCCAGTGAAGAATTTGCCTCCTCCTTTGATCACGAGTGTAGCTCCTAGGTCCATAGCAATGCCCGTTTTGAATTCAAGAGGGGGTTCTAGTCATCACGGCGGGAGTCACAGTCAGATGATGATGCTGCCGAGGTCGCCCATCAATCACGACGCTTCAGGGGCGACCTTTAGCACATCTACGGCGATGTCGCCTAGTTTTTCGCCTAGTTTGTCACCACTGGCCACGAAATCGCCCTCCATCTCGCCGCTCGTCACCCCGGGATTGCCCACGAGTCATCACGTGATGGGGCGGCAACCACCTCAAAGTAGAACGAAGACTGTTGTAGATACCGAAATGAGAATATAGAAGTGACGTGTTCAGAACTTTTTTATCAATTGTATTATAATTTCGTGTAAATAATTTATTAGAAATGCTCACTAGGTAGTGTTTTCTCTGCCTGCCATGTTTAGCCATAAAGACTAACTTTTTGTAATAAGCTTTTACAATGTTTTGTATAATTTTTTTAAATTATTGTAGATATGTAACTATTTGAGATTTCTGTAATTATAAATAGCGGAGAGTCTAAATTATTGCGTTTTGCGTGTTGTTAACCAAATTTATGCAAAATAAATGTGTTTGTTGTGTTGTTGATTGTGCGTAAATAAATGATGACGAATGTTTAGATGTAGAACTAAATACTTGTGTCATAAGAATGTTGCTGTATAAAAATGTACAAACAAATTAAATGAAGTTTTTTTTAAATAAAATTGATTGTTTTCTTTACCATACCAACAATTTGAAGTTTAGAAGAAAAATGTCGTAATAAATGGTGGAGATTGTACCCATAGTACATGAGCTCAGATTAGCCCTCTGATGATTGATTGATTTGAGTTAAAAATAATTTTTGGTACCAAACATAATATTTCGTGGGCCTAGTTTATTTTAATTTCATGGAATACTATTCTGGCGCTACCTCTATCTGTAATTATGTCTCCCAAAATCAAATTAATTAATCAATTAATTATCATATATTTCATATCAATTATTTCTATATCACTATATTCCTGGCGCTTTCTTTACCCCGAAATGTAAAAGAGCAAACTTGCTTTTTAATATTTCCTTTAATATAAAAATCCTACTACCTTAAAGGGGTTTGTATGAATAATTAATGTGGGAGGACCAATTTCGCCTGTTGAAACCACCCTCAGAATAATTTTAATAAAACCGTTACATTTCATAGCCACTGATATTTTTAGTACTTCTTCACTTCTTCTTTTCTATTTTAACACTTGAAATCCGTGTAAAATAAATAATGGCTTTAGTTTTTTTTTATTCTGCAAATCTTTTCTCTAAAGAAATTGCTCGAAAGAAATTATTTACAATAATCCCAAATTTACATGATTATCGCAATAAATGGTCCATATTTTCAATGCTTGGCAATATTTAAACAAAGTCTCTGGTATAAACAAAGCAATGGAGGTTACGTTTATGACATGACGCCACCCGAATGATTTAACTGAGAAATTCGTGTATGAACAGAATAACCATCGTTTGAAAATTACATTGACGTGTACTTGCAATAGATTTCGCAGAAGAATGCTTTTGGAATCTACTTTAATCCGGCAGTCTCGTAAAGTGATTTATTGACAATTCGATGTTTAAATTTAACACACAACACAACATGAAAAACTCGTAAAGCAAATACAATCAGATTTAATAAATTTTAAGAACAACGATAAGAGTTTGTGGCCGACCAACTCATTATTGGTCGAAGCTTCAAACCGTAAGGGCGGATCCAGTGTAGTCGCTGACCACAACTCCCCTCCCGATTTTCCCTTCTCTTCGGCCCGGTACGAACACCCTCTCTGGATGACGCTGTCAAACTAGCCCCAGGTCGGGCAGTCCATCAGAATTTCTCCTTGGTGAGTTGCAAGTCGCCTACTTCAACGGCGGATTAAAACATGGTCAAATTTGGGTTTTTTCAGAAGACACAAGAGAAACCAAGAAAGAAATAATAAAGTTGAAGAATGACAACAGACAGCTCAGAGAAGATACCGAAGAACTGAAGAGACAGAAATAAACCAGTTGAAGACGAAAAAGAGAAAACATGAAGAGAAGAGAAAATATTTCTAGAAAAATTCCTAGAAGAGGAGATAGGACAGATGGAGATAAAGATGGAAGAAAAAGAAAGAGGCGGAAAAAAAAATAACAGTAATAGCAGGGCTGAGACTAACATAGATGGGACAAAGCATGAGCAAAAAAGTCGAGAAGTGGGTTGAAGAGGAGCTGAAAACCGAAGTCAATATGCTGTAAAGGAAAAATACATGCCAGTAGCGAAAATAGAGACATGGGAACCGAAACAGAACTTCATGAGAAACAAAGAAAAACTGAGAAATCGGACAGGCTCAAAAATTTTCATAAACAATGATTTAACATGAGTGATAGCGAAGAGTGAATATAGCGGCAATAGGAGACAAAGGAGAATATTTTTTATTAAGTATATTGAGATTTCCCCAAGATAGACCATGCAATTCACAGGAGAACTTCGACTTGCCTACCCACCAAGGTGCTCTGAAGTTAGCAACATCCTGCAGTGGTTGGCAACGCGCGGAAGCTGGCAAGGCTAAAAAACGGCTGGCGTCCCTTCTAGGGGGTGGAAGGAGGACCGGCATACCACGTGCATACCGGAAATCCTTAGGTAACACCATTTCAATTTTTACCGTTAGTCGGCCATTTTTCTGCTACGTCATAAAACCCCCCATGATGAACACGAAATTGTTCAGCCTTTGGATCTACATGTCTTGTTAAGAATTCTAGCCTTTTTTAAAAAATAATGTTCATTATTGCTACTGGAAGTATTCCGTGGACCTCGCGTGAACCCATAAATTTCGTATCAGTTGCCTTCAGCCCTTCTTTCTCTGCAGTAGCATAAATTACCAAACTTATGAGTCACAGGCATCGCAAATAACTTGCTAAAGTCGCTGTTGTAATTTGTTTTTAGATATTGTTGTCAATTTCAGAAAGTTCAAATGTGTTGTTGACTTCTAGTTCCAGAGCCCGAACCACAGGCGCGCTCAATTTGAAACAAAGTGATTCTCTAACTTAACATAACGCAGATAAATAGATAAATAGATTGCCACGCAGATAAATCTTACTACCTGTCTTTCGGTAGGAGGCCGACAGCAGCTTGCGGTCATTTAAAAGCTATTTTGTCTCTGTTGACTTGAATTAACAAATTAACAAAAAGCCAAAAAGCGGCATAGCGCCACGCCGAATGTTGGGGTTCTAAAAAGTGTCTTATCTTTATGTTGTATTGCGCTCCCTTGCGATTTCCGTCGTTCGCATGTAACCGACATCTAGCTGTTTTAGACACCGGGAAGCCAAATTTCGGTATTCAGTGTTTTTGCTTTGTGCATGTTGGTAGTTTCGTTGCGCCTCGCTGCGTTTTGCGTCCGCTAGATGTCATCTCATCCCGCTCGTTTCAGAATTACTTCCAAAGAAAACATTGCGTTACTGTACATTTTATTATGTTTGTCCGTACATGTGTCCAAGCAACAGATAGACCAAATAGCATTCCGTTCGTGGTTCGCGTTGCAGGCTGCTGATTGGGGGAGTTATGTGGCCCTGCTTTGGTTAACCTGTACTTGAGAAGTGGGAGCAACGTCGATTCGACGTAAGGGGGTAATAGGAAAAATGAAGAAAGGAAAAGCGGCGGTACAAAACGAATCAAAAAACGAAACGTAAATGTATGCAAGCAGAAGAAATAGGAAGGCCGAAAAAATTAAGGGACACAGAAGAAGAAAGGAAGAGGAATGGAAGCAACGAGAGCAATAACGAGAAAAAACATATAAAAAGGCTGGAAATAAAGGAGAAGTCTGGGGAATAGGCGAGAGACAATGCTGTTAGGAGAAGAAGGGGGAGAACTAACCTGAGTATTATTTATTAAATATTTTTTATTGTATGGGAAAAATATAATACTTTTCAAAACCGTATTTAATTATGTTTCTTACTCCTTTGCTTTATTTTCTTTTTCCAAATCCATCTGTCAATCAATAAAAGATTGTTTGCTGATAATAATCAATAATAAATCTGAAATACTTATCTTATTGTTAGTGCAGAATATTTGATTCCACACTGCTATCTACAAATTTTATTGTGTTTTTCATGATAAACTATTTTTTTATTGCTCATGTAGACAAATAGTATCTTTGCAACCTTGTTTACGGTTGCAAAGTAACGGTTTGCCCATTTGATAATTTGGGTGCGCAAAGTTTACTTAACAAACTACTGAAAACTGAATTTGCCCCTGGACTCCAATTTTATGTTGGGATTTATTCCGCATTCGCAATAAAAAATAGTATGTCCAACTCGTGCGGCGTTGTCGATTGTCCCCTCAAGTTCGCTTTCGACTTGCCGCACTAGTTGCACAATATACTATTCCCAATGTTGCTTCATGATTCAACGGAGCTATGCAATGACCATTCGCTGAAATTGTTTTGTAAATATTCGTGTTTTTTTTTCCTAGCAATTTTTTGTTTTTAAAGCCGTAGAAAATACCCATATTCAATTGGAAATTTGTATTTCCCATGGTATTGAAATTGTCGACAGGTTTATCTTTATGGACTGTTAAAGTAATAACCAACGTGTAGACTTGAGGCTTCTAACGTAAGCGTAATTATTAGCATTGTGAGAATTTGCGCATGTACAAGTATTTATTTTTATATAATATGTTTTGATTAGTGGCACAGTTAACTAGTTGACAAAAACCAATCCATAAATGCCCTTTAAGTAAGAACTTGGAATAAAAACTGAAAGTGTTGTAATTCAGTTCCTATCGGACACCGGTAAGAGTTTCAACATTCTAGATTGCACATTGCACATACAAGTTATTGACTTTGTACTTCATACTTGCAGTTTATGATTTCTAATTATCGTACGTCGATTAAAGTGTTTGTTACCTTTCCCGCAAAAAATAATTATCACTATATAACAAAGAAATTCAGTTACTCAAGACTGATAACCATTTTATAAATACAGAAACCCCCCGTAAGTATTCAGTTGAAGCTAATCATGGATATTATAATCTTCGTAAGTTTCACCTTCATTTTATCTGCCCAAGCACTTACTTGTTATGCACAGGACGGAGATGGACGTCTTTCTGTTGTGAGTATAATGCGCAACATTTAAACATCACAATTAAAAATCAATTTCAGCCTGAAATTATTACAAAGTATGGGTATCCCGTTGAAGAACACTTTGTCACAACCACTGATGGGTACATTCTGCGTTTACATAGGATTCCTCACGGTAAAAAAACAAACACCAATTCCGAGAAGGTAGTTTTTTTGATGCACGGTTTGCTAAGCTCTTCGGCAGACTGGATCATCCCTGGAACAGATAGTGGTTTAGGTGAGACCTTTAAAACTAGTTGGTAAGCTTTACTATATATGTTTGGTTTAGACTTCCCAAAAAGATCAGTTGCTTTCGGGTATATGCCACTTATACGTACGCTTGGTTTATACCTGAAGTCAGTTTGTTGACACCGAGGGTGGCCGCCGGTAATTTGTTATTGTATTTCACTTTCGTTGCATTGTATTAATTTACGGAGGTCAAGAATGTTTTGCTTCCCAAATCGCCGTGAGCCTAATTTGTTCCCTGTGTTTGTGTTTTACAAAATTGTGAAAATCGCCCACCGAATCAGTTTGGAATTTCGCATTATACCATTTGGAGAATTTTGAAAGAACAAGAATTGTATCCCTATCTCGTACAGAAAGTCCAATATTTACAGGATTTATCTGAGGATTTAATAATAATAATTTAGGCCCGACCAACGTCTAGATGACGTAGAGGTATAATGGAGCATTTTACACACAAGTGCGTAATATAGTACTCCACACGAGTGTAATATTATGTTTTATCCAAAATCATTCCTAATAATTAGATCCTTTGTGTTTTTATACATTTCCTATTAAGAGCAGGTTGTTATAGTTTTGCATTTGGTTGATTTGGACTATTCCGTGAGACCGAGTTGTTCTCTCACTAGTGTGTAATGATCAACATTACACCCCCAAATTAGCATAGTAATTCGCTTATTACGTACGATTTTGAATAAAAGTAATAAAAGTAAAAGAGAGCTATGGAATGGTTGTTATCGTTTTGCATTTTGTTGATTTGGACTATTCCGTGAGTCCAAGTTGTTCTCTCACTAGTGTGTAATGATGTCTGAGGTTTCTCAATTTCTGTAGTTTATCAGCTGTTTGAACTTACGGCTTCTACTGTGTCTCAAATTTCTCAGGTGTACCACCTCTCAACTTTTTTGGTGTCTCAAGTTTCCTAAATGTCTAGTTTTTCGGGTGCCTCAACTTAAAACCACTACTATGTCTCAAATTTCCCAGATTTCTCCTATTAGTCGGATGTCTTAACTTCCTCATCAAATTCCTTATCTTAATCAAATTTCTCAAAGCCTTTAGGTTTCTCAATTTTTCCAGAGGTTTCAACTTTGTCAAATTTCTGAATTTTCTCAAATTTACAAAATTTGCGGGTATCTCAAGTTTTGTCAGGTGACAACTTCCAATTTCTTCTTTGTCTCAAATTTCTCGGGGTTCTTAAACTTCTCAGGTGTCTCAGCCCCAAACTTTCTTGCTATCTCAAATGTCTCAGGTTTCTCAATTTTTTCCAAATTTCTGTAGTTTATCAGGTGTTTGAACTTAGAACTTCTACTGCGTCTTAAATTTCTCAGAGTTCTAAAGTCTCTCATATCTTTCACCTCCAAATTTTTTTGGTGTCTTACGTTTCCCAAATATCACATTTTTTCCAAATTTCCGTATTTTTCAGGTGTCTCAACTTAGAACTACTACTGTGTCTCAAATTTCCCAGATTTCTGCTATTAGTCGGGTGTCTTAACTTCCTCATCAAATTTCTCAAAGCCTTTAGATTTCTTAATTTTTTCAAAGGTTTCAACTTTGTCAAATTTCTGAATTTTCTCAAATTTCCCAAATTCTTTGGTATCTCAGGTTTTCTCAGGTGTCAACTTCTAATTTGTTCTATGTCTCAAATGTCTCAGGTTTCTCAATTTTATCCAAATTTCCGTACTATATCAGGTGTTTGAACTCACAACTTCTACTGTTTCTCAAATTTTTCAGATTTCTCGAGTCTCTCAGGTGTTTAACTTCTAAACTTTTCTGGTGTCTCAAGTTTCCCAAATATGTCTGTAGTTTTTCGGGTGTCTCAACTTAAAGTTACTACCGGGTCTCAAATTTCCCAGATCTCTCCTATTAGACGGGTGTGTTAACTCCCTCATCAAATTTTTCAAAGCCTGTAGGTTTCTCAATTTTTACAGATGTTTTAACTTTGTCAATTTTCTGAATTTTCCCAAATTTCCCAAATTCTCGGGTATCTCAAGTTTTGTCAGGTGTCAAATTGTTCTTTGTCTCAAATTTCCCAGGTTTCTTAAGCTTCTCAGGTGTCTCACCTGTAATCTTTTTTGCTGACCCAAATGTCCCAGGTTTCTCAATCTTTTCCAAATTTCTGTAGGGTATCAGGTGTTTGAACTTACAATTTCTACAGTGTCTCTAATTTCTCAGATTTCTCAAGTCCCTCAGGTGTCCCACCTCTAAACTTTTTTAGTGTGTCAAGTTTCGCAAATATCTCAATTTTTCCTAATGTGTGTAGTTTTTCAGGTGTCTCAACTTAAAACTACTACTGTGTCTCAAATTTCCCAGATTTCTGCTATTAGTCGGGTGTCTTAACTTCCTCATCAAATTTCTTATCTTATTCAAATTTCTCAAAGCAATAAGGTTTCTGAATTTTCTCAAATTTCCCAAATTCTCTGGTATCTCGAGTTTTGTCAGGTGTCAACTTCCAACTTGTTCTTTGACTCAAATTTCTCAGGTATCTTATGTTTCTCAGGTGTCTTACCCCTAAACTTTTTTGCTGTCTCAAATGTTTTAGGTTTCTCATTTTTTTTCCGAATTTCTGTAGGTTATCAGGTGTTTGAACTTACAACTTCTACGGTGTCTCTAATTTCTGAGATTTATCAAGTCCCTCAGGTGTCCCACCTCTAAACTTTTTTGGTGTGTCAAGTTTCGCAAATATCGCAATTTTTCCTAATGTGTGTAGTTTTTCAGGTGCCTCAACTTAAAACTACTACTGTGTCTCAAATTTCCCAGATTTGTCCTATTAGTCGGGTGTCTTAACTTCCTCATCAAATTTCTTATCTAATTCAAATTTCTCAAAGCTTTTAGGTTTCTGAATTTTCTCAAATTTCCCAAATTCTCTGGTATCTCGAGTTTTGTCAGGTGTCAACTTCCAACTCGTTCTTTGACTCAAATTTCTCAGGTATCTTATGTTTCTCAGGTGTCTTACCCCTAAACTTTTTTGCTGTCTCAAATGTTTCAGGTTTCTAATTTCTTTTCCAAATTTCTGTAGGTTATCAGGTGTTTGAACTTACAACTTCTACGGTGTCTCTAATTTCGAAGATTTCTCAAGTCTCTCAGGTGTCCCACCTCTAAACTTTTTTGGTGTGTCAAGTTTCGCAAATATCTCAATTTTTCCTAATGTGTGTAGTTTTTCAGGTGTCTCAACTTAAAACTACTACTGTGTCTCAAATTTCCCAGATTTCTGCTATTAGTCGGGTGTCTTAACTTCCTCATCAAATTTCTTATCTTATTCAAATTTCTCAAAGCATTTAGGTTTCTGAATTTTCTCAAATTTCCCAAATTCTCTGGTATCTCGAGTTTTGTCAGGTGTCAACTTCCAACTTGTTCTTTGACTCAAATTTCTCAGGTATCTTATGTTTCTCAGGTGTCTTACCCCTAAACTTTTTTGCTGTCTCAAATGTTTCAGGTTTCTAATTTCTTTTCCAAATTTCTGTAGGTTATCAGGTGTTTGAAATTACAACTTCTACGGTGTCTCTAATTTCTGAGATTTCTCAAGTCTCTCAGGTGTCCCACCTCTAAACTTTTTTGGTGTGTCAAGTTTCGCAAATATCTCAATTTTTCCTAATGTGTGTAGTTTTTCAGGTGTCTCAACTTAAAACTACTACTGTGTCTCAAATTTCCCAGATTTGTCCTATTAGTCGGGTGTCTTAACTTCCTCATCAAATTTCTTATCTAATTCAAATTTCTCAAAGCTTTTAGGTTTCTGAATTTTCTCAAATTTCCCAAATTCTCTGGTATCTCGAGTTTTGTCAGGTGTCAACTTCCAACTTGTTCTTTGACTCAAATTTCTCAGGTATCTTATGTTTCTCAGGTGTCTTACCCTTAAACTTTTTTGCTGTCTCAAATGTTTCAGGTTTCTAATTTCTTTTCCAAATTTCTGTAGGTTATCAGGTGTTTGAACTTACAACTTCTACGGTGTCTCTAATTTCGGAGATTTCTCAAGTCTCTCAGGTGTCCCACCTCTAAACTTTTTTGGTGTGTCAAGTTTCGCAAATATCTCAATTTTTCCTAATGTGTGTAGTTTTTCAGGTGTCTCAACTTAAAACTACTACTGTGTCTCAAATTTCCCAGATTTCTGCTATTAGTCGGGTGTATTAACTTCCTCATCAAATTTCTTATCTTATTCAAATTTCTCAAAGCATTTAGGTTTCTGAATTTTCTCAAATTTCCCAAATTCTCTGGTATCTCGAGTTTTGTCAGGTGTCAACTTCCAACTTGTTCTTTGACTCAAATTTCTCAGGTATCTTATGTTTCTCAGGTGTCTTACCCCTAAACTTTTTTGCTGTCTCAAATGTTTCAGGTTTCTCATTTTTTCCCAAATTTCTGTAGGTTATCAGGTGTTTGAACTTACAACTTCTACGGTGTCTCTAATTTCTGAGATTTCTCAAGTCTCTGAGGTGTCCCACCTCTAAACTTTTTTGGTGTGTCAAGTTTCGCAAATATCTCAATTTTTCCTAATGTGTGTAGTTTTTCAGGTGCCTCAACTTAAAACTACTACTGTGTCTCAAATTTCCCAGATTTCTGCTATTAGTCGGGTGTCTTAACTTCCTCATCAAATTTCTTATCTTATTCAAGTTTCTCAAAGCTTTTAGGTTTCTAAATTTTCTCAAATTTCCCAAATTCTCTGGTATCTCGAGTTTTGTCAGGTGTCAACTTCCAACTTGTTCTTTGACTCAAATTTCTCAGGTATCTTATGTTTCTCAGGTGTCTTACCCCTAAACTTTTTTGCTGTCTCAAATGTTTCAGGTTTCTAATTTTTTTTCCAAATTTCTGTAGGTTATCAGGTGTTTGAACTTACAACTTCTACGGTGTCTCTAATTTCTGAGATTTCTCAAGTCTCTGAGGTGTCCCACCTCTAAACTTTTTTGGTGTGTCAAGTTTCGCAAATATCTCAATTTTTCGTAATGTGTGTAGTTTTTCAGGTGCCTCAACTTAAAACTACTACTGTGTCTCAAATTTCCCAGATTTCTGCTATTAGTCGGGTGTCTTAACTTCCTAATCAAATTTCTTATCTTATTCAAGTTTCTCAAAGCTTTTAGGTTTCTAAATTTTCTCAAATTTCCCAAATTCTCTGGTATCTCGATCTTTGTCAGGTGTCAACTTCCAACTTGTTCTTTGACTCAAATTTCTCAGGTATCTTATGTTTCTCAGGTGTCTTACCCCTAAACTTTTTTGCTGTCTCAAATGTTTCAGGTTTCTCATTTTTTTTTCCAAATTTCTGTAGGTTATCAGGTGTTTGAACTTACAACTTCTACGGTGTCTCTAATTTCTGAGATTTCTCAAGTCTTTGAGGTGTCCCACCTCTAAACTTTTTTGATGTGTCAAGTTTCGCAAATATCTCAATTTTTCCTAATGTGTGTAGTTTTTCAGGTGTCTCAACTTAAAACTACTACTGTGTCTCAAATTTCCCAGATTTCTGCTATTAGTCGGGTGTCTTAACTTCCTCATCAAATTTCTTATCTTATTCAAATTTCTCAAAGCATTTAGGTTTCTGAATTTTCTCAAATTTCCCAAATTCTCTGGTATCTCGAGTTTTGTCAGGTGTCAACTTCCAACTTGTTCTTTGACTCAAATTTCTCAGGTATCTTATGTTTCTCAGGTGTCTTACCCCTAAACTTTTTTGCTGTCTCAAATGTTTCAGGTTTCTCATTTTTTTTCCAAATTTCTGTAGGTTATCAGGTGTTTGAACTTACAACTTCTACGGTGTCTCTAATTTCTGAGATTTCTCAAGTCTCTGAGGTGTCCCACCTCTAAACTTTTTTGGTGTGTCAAGTTTCGCAAATATCTCAATTTTTCCTAATGTGTGTAGTTTTTCAGGTGTCTCAACTTAAAACTACTACTGTGTCTCAAATTTCCCAGATTTCTGCTATTAGTCGGGTGTCTTAACTTCCTCATCAAATTTCTTATCTTATTCAAATTTCTCAAAGCATTTAGGTTTCTGAATTTTCTCAAATTTCCCAAATTCTCTGGTATCTCGAGTTTTGTCAGGTGTCAACTTCCAACTTGTTCTTTGACTCAAATTTCTCAGGTATCTTATGTTTCTCAGGTGTCTTACCCCTAAACTTTTTTGCTGTCTCAAATGTTTCAGGTTTCTAATTTCTTTTCCAAATTTCTGTAGGTTATCAGGTGTTTGAAATTACAACTTCTACGGTGTCTCTAATTTCTGAGATTTCTCAAGTCTCTCAGGTGTCCCACCTCTAAACTTTTTTGGTGTGTCAAGTTTCGCAAATATCTCAATTTTTCCTAATGTGTGTAGTTTTTCAGGTGTCTCAACTTAAAACTACTACTGTGTCTCAAATTTCCCAGATTTCTGCTATTAGTCGGGTGTATTAACTTCCTCATCAAATTTCTTATCTTATTCAAATTTCTCAAAGCATTTAGGTTTCTGAATTTTCTCAAATTTCCCAAATTCTCTGGTATCTCGAGTTTTGTCAGGTGTCAACTTCCAACTTGTTCTTTGACTCAAATTTCTCAGGTATCTTATGTTTCTCAGGTGTCTTACCCCTAAACTTTTTTGCTGTCTCAAATGTTTCAGGTTTCTCATTTTTTTCCAAATTTCTGTAGTTTATCAGGTATTTGAACTTACAACTTCTACAATGTCTCAAATTTCTCAAGTCTCTCCGGTGTTTCACCTCTAAAATTTTTGGTGTTTCAAGTGTCCCAAATGTCTTAATTTTTCCAATTGCCTGTAGTTTTTCGGGTGTTTCAAATTAAAACTACTACTGTGTCTCAAATTTCCCGGATTTCCCTTATTAGTGGGGCGTTTTAACTTCTTCAGTAAGTTTTAAGTTTCTCAATTTTTTCAAATGTTTCAACTTTGTCAAATCTCTGAATTTTCTCAAATTTCCCAAATTCTCTGGTATATCAGGTTTTCTCAGGTGCCAACTTCCAATTTGTTCTATGTCTCAAATTTCTCAGGTTTCTTAAGCTTCTCAGGTGTCTCACCTCCAAACTTTTTTGGTGTCTCAAGTTTTCCAAATATATTTTTTATATATAATATATGTATTTTTCAGTTGTCTCAACTTAAAACTACTACTGTGTCTCAAATTTTCCAGATTTCTCCAATTAGTCGGATGTCTTAACTTCCTAATCAAATTTCTCAAATCAACATTACACCCTCAAATTAGCATAGTAATTCGCTTATTACACACGATTTGGGATAATAAAATTTATGCGATGCGGTGATTTACAAGAGTGATTTTGTGACCCGATTTTTATTCATAACGTATTTTGGACTGCATAGTTATTTATATTATTCAAGTAAAATACAATTTTCTAATATGATTTTCTGTTACATGACATGAGTTTATACAATCATTTTTTTTCTAGGATACATCCTCGCCGATGCTGGTTACGACGTCTGGATGGGCAACGCCCGCGGGAACCACTTCTCCCGCAACCACACATCTCTTAATCCCGATAAAGGCTCCAGGTTTTGGCAGTTCAGTTTTCACGAAATCGGTGTTCTAGACCTACCAGCCATGATCGACCACACGCTAAGCGTCACAAAACAAACCCAGCTTATCTACATTGGTCACTCCCAAGGTACTACCAGCTTCTACGTATTGACCTCCACGCTTCCAGAGTACAACAAGAAAATTAAAGCACAATTCAGTCTTGCTCCCATCGCCTACATGGACCATATAACAAGTCCTCTAATGCACGTGCTGGCATTCTGGTCGGGACCTCTCAACGTCCTTACAAGACTCATCGGAGTAAACGAATTTTTTCCCAGAAACGAGTTTTTGAAAATGCTTGGTGATGACCTCTGTTCCGATGGAGGTGTAACCCAAGTGCTCTGTACTAATGCTATGTTTGCTATTTCCGGGTTTAGTCCAAATCAGATAAATGCCTCATTGATTCCCGTAATTATGGGGCACAGTCCGGCAGGTGGTTCAGTTAAACAGTTTAGGCACTACGCTCAAGAAATCAATTCAGGCCATTTCCGGCAGTATGATTATAATAGGGTTGGTAATTTAGCACATTACGGAAGTTTACGCCCACCCAAGTACAACTTGTCAAACATTAAAACGCAAGTCTTTCTGTTCTTTAGTAGGAATGACTGGTTGTCTGCCGAAACAGACGTACTTAGGCTTTGTGCAGAAATGGGAGAAGCTTGTCAAGCTATGTTGTTGGTAGCAGATGGTAAATTTAATCATTTAGATTACATGTTTGGCATTACAGCACCGGATCTCGTTTATAAGCGGGTCTTAAGCATAATGGAAAGGTTGTAATGACTTTGGAAAAAAATAATAAGAGAATTCTCGATGCCTGAATTTTATAAATATCAATAAACATTTAAAAAGTATACAGTGTGGACAATTATATTTTTCGTGATCGTCTACTTACTGTGAGACGAGGTTGAGAAACTTTTAGTGCAAATAAAATCAGATTTAACAAATTTTAAGAACAATGATAAGAGCTTGTTGCCGAGCACCTTATTCTCCCGCTGACGCCATCCCTCCCGATGTTCTTCTCTATGGATAGTGCCGCCAACTTCGTCCCATATGGGTTAGGCATTCCGAGTTTTTCCTTGATGAATCGCCGGTTGCGTACTTCACCGGTGCATTAAAACATGGTCAAATTTGGGGTTCCTCATTACTAAAGTAATTGTCAAAAAATAATAGTACATTAGGCTCAGTAGGTACAATGTCTTACCAGTAGATACGTTGCAAAGCAAAATGCTTGAAGCCAACATGACGTCACAATTGGGTTTATTTTTATGCAGCCAACAATGCAAGTAGAAGGAATAGTTAATTAGGAAATCCACAAAATAAATAAAATAAGCAGTAATAATTTTTTATCATCATGATAATTAATGGCGGAATATAGAAAAACAAAAAGCAATGTTTAATTTTCTGTTCTGGAATATTCAATATTATTCCGCAACCAAAGCTGCATGGCTGCAACCCAAACGCAACGTTTGAAGTCACTTTTGGGTTGAGATGTTGGCTTCACCCATCAATATGTATTCTAGTCCATTCACCGTATCTATTGGTAAAACATCGTTGACCCCAACCCAAAAAAAGGAAAATGTGAGGTTATGTTTACAATGAATATTAGAACCAATGTATTCAATTCCATATACGCTTATTTGGCACTCCACACAAAAACATAAAAAAAATGTATGTGTGCTTAATAAAGTATGTTGTGAGTGCTGGAAAAAAAGTGGGCGGACAGCGTTACCGTGACGGTTCAGTTTCGTTTACTATTCAGAAAAAGCGAAAGGTGCACCTAAGAAGTTTTCACTTTAAAAAGTGGAGCCAGTGTCACTGTGACGGTTCACTTTCGTTCACTGTTCTGAAAAACACAAGGTGGCGCTTAAAGAAGTTTTCGTTTAAAAAATCTAAATGACACTATCTTTTAACTTTTATCTTTTATAAGTAGCGTTGATTTTGCTAATTTTTAGCTTTGTGAACCGATAGTTTTGAATACAGGGTGTCCATTTTATTTGTTCACGCCTGAAGGTTCAGATATAGGCAACATATTAAACATTTTACAGTTCACTTTGCGTAAATGATTTATTTTTTAAATGAAGAATCATAGTGGGTCTAAAATTAAGCTCAATATGACAATTCAAAGCAATCTTTGAATTGAACACAAAATTTACAAAAACATGTAATGTAATGTAATCAAAGAAATGTTGCACACACCAACCGTTCAGTAGTAACCATGCAGGGAACTGTAATATTAATAATCAAATTTCGAACTTACCTCATAGATGTCACTACATCTGGCTAAAGAGATGCCACAAAGTTTTGAATTGGTATTCAAATGGCTACAAATCGAATAAACGGTCAAAACTCGCTGGAGCTTCTCATAAAAAAATGCAAATTTATGTATTCAATTGAATACAAAGTGAGCGAAAGGGATTTCCTCCGTGAGTTAAAGCTGCATCACATACTAAATTTTCTCCAACCCTCTTAGAATAATTATTATCATTCCGTCATCTATACAAAAACGGACAGAAAACTCGAAGTTAATTACTTAATTTTCACCCCGTTTTCTTTCTTTTTAAATTCTTTCTTAATGGATAACAGGTAAGTTTTAGGAACTCGATTTTTCAACAAGTTCCCTGATAACAGTTATTGTAAGTGCTAAAAAGGTTAATAATCTGTAAATAGATTGTTAAAATGTTTACATGAACGTCATTCATATTTGGTTATAATTTCGACAGTCGTGATACTCTTCGGGTATCTAAACATCATTATATTATATCGTGTTTGATGCTTGAGAAATTGATCTTCTGCACCTTACCCAATAATGGATTTTTCTCTCCTACTAGTAGATAATAAAAACAATTGACAATGTTGGCATGGTTAATCTAGACTGCCGTAGTTGATGTGTTTACTTGACATCCTGTCTTTTTTATATTGTGCGCCGGACGGGCATTTAAAAAAAATACGTTTTACTATGTATAAACTTTCACGATAACACGACTTGTTCACGATGCTACCAATCACTGTCCCGTTCCGTCGTTCGTTCCCTTCTTATACCCCTACTGGTGTTCTCGATTCCTTCTATTCCGGGAATAGTGAGATCATCCTTTCGGCCGGCGCCACCGAATATGACATCAGCGCGACAGAACCTTCTCGCCTGATGAGAGCATCTTATGTAAAGAATCATTCCCAGACGTTCTCACGGTCTGTCGCCCATTCTGGATCAATGCCGTTATCGTATGTGGTCACTCCAATAATAATTGTTCCCCTACAGATGACATCATCCGCTTCCGGTGCCGTCGCGCCATCGTCGCAATATGATAGCTGATAGCTCAACAGTGTAGAACTGTGGAGCGGAAATTTCTTGTGTATAATTACTATTATCGGCTTATATTAATTAATTTCTAGGCATGTAGAGGTTCCGATGACTGGAAATATTGTCAACTTAATGATGTGTTTTAGGCTATACGCACAGCGCAGCCAAAATGATATTTCAATTATTCTTAAAAATGTGGAAACTAAATGTGAACTCTTTGTTCAACAACCAGACTTTTAGCTCAAGTTGCAAATACAATTTATTCACTACTCGCCAACATCATGGAGCTTTACTCGGGCCGTTCAAGAAAGATAGTTGAAAAGACGCGTGATCGGCACGTGATCGCTTGCTATTGGTTTTCGAAATGAATGAGGTATTAGAAAAGTGGGGTGGGAATGACCCGTTGCACACACTAGAGTGCAGCGAAGACAACCCAATTCCACCCAACACAGAATGCGTTCTCCCTTCCTCACGCATCGCAAGTATCGTTGCGTGTAAACTTGGTTTCAGTTTGCGACGATTTCACCCAGCCTAAAGCACGCAGGTTTCACGTGATAGCTCTCCCTTTTCAACGGCTCAAGTATAGTCACTATGACACACGTAAATCATGTGCTCTGAGTGGACACATCGATCCTAAGACGATTTCGTGATAATATTTACATATAGTTTTATAACCAATATTCCGTTTTTTTTTTAAATGTATAGTAACTTGGATTGAGTTTTTTTTTATAATAACGTAATAAAATATTCAATTATATTTTCTTTGTTACGGTTTCCTTCAGCAGCTTATAACTTTTTCAATGACCGGCAACAAGATGTAAGGTGCCATAGAAAACAAATATCGTCAATAATGCACTTTACGTTCCACGTGTCACCGGAAATACAGGTAACCATTAATCTATAGTCAGTAACGTGAACGTAATTTGCAAACGATTGTTTTTCTGTTCGTATATAAAATTTCCAGCAAAACTGTTCCACCTTTACCGTTTGTTCCGACCATGTGTTCTTGTGGCGTCATGTCGTAAACGTAGCCGCCATCGCTTTATATTTTATGACATCTCTCTATAAAATTTGGTTATTTATTCGAGACTTTGCTTATTTACTTAAATATTGACATGCAGTTCTATTTATGAAAATATGAATCATTTGTTGCCATAACCATATAAATTATGTAATTTCCCAAAAATCGATTTCTAGTTTAATTTCTTTTGTCTATGTACAGTTCCATGTTCTCGAATAATGTAGAATGTGTGTGTAGAAAGTAGTTTCTTTAAATTTATGTTAAATATCGTTGTAATTAATTTTCCACCTTTTTGTATGGACCAGAGAGAACGATTTTTGAGGAGGTTGACTTGTGCTATAAAGCGGGTTTGTACTTTTTATTTTCTCCAGTGCAAGTAAGAAATAAGTAAAATTATTATCTCATAAGGCATAATTAAAAAATAGAATTGAGGTGTCCTAGCGTTTTGCTTGATTGGATAAAAATGAATCATACAACATATTTCCCGTGGAAAGCAAAATTTGTCAGTTTGTTGGACAATTTTGACGGCCATATCCTACTGGAAGCGTGTTTTACACTATCATGTATGTTTACTGTGATATATTTGCACAATTTAAAATAAATTGAGATGGTCTTGGTAACAGGTTAAATGTCCGGGATTATGTAAACAAAATTATCAATTTTTGCTTCAAAATACTATTTATGATTCATTATTAATTTATTATTTTGCTAACTTATTATTTATACAATATAACATAATTTAGATTGTAAAAAAATAGGTCATGGATTTCAATTTATTATTATGAGCCTTTAAGATTCTAAATAAAAATATAGGTAATGGCTTTCGACTATTAACAATAGAAATTTCCAATAAAATTGTATGATTTATAGATTCAAAGATTTTTTAATTTTTAATATGTGCAGGTAATAATAGTCGCCGCTAAATGTAGTCACGCGTCAATTTTATATTTCAATCTTACTTTAGAGATTGAGGTGATGTAATTTACTCATATTATTCATAATGACTGCATTCCACTGCATGTAATTGTTTAGTCTGTCTCGTATCGCATGATGTTTGGGTTATTAGGTTATTAGGTTATTACTGCGGTTGAGACTGGAGAAGGTGACTATAAGGGCGAGTTCAGTCTTTGACCGAAAAACTCGTTTTTTTGCGGTGCTGCTTTGAATGACGACTCCCGGACGCAAACACCTGAATAATTATTCTTAACCGACTATATTTGAGAGAGTTCACAATAATTAAAAATTTTAGAATTTCCCTCGATTTCCATGGTATCACCTTCTTTTTTTAAGTCGGTAAAAACGAACTAAAGCTATATTTGGCGATTTTTATATTTATGCCCAACGCTGTGTATAAAGTGTAAACTTTGATTATACATACTCTCGGAGATTCTCAACAACAGGATATAAGTCTCTGAGAGGATATACATACTTATGCATAACTATAGTTTACACCTGGAATAAGTGATTATGGCTATGTTCAGAGAGTAATATAGCGATAAAAATCTCATGTCTAAACTTATCTTAAGAGAATTAGATGAGATGTTCCAACAGAAGATAGTGCTATTGAAGAATTCTTCAACACATGATTGATATTTGCTGTGTTATAAATGTTTTAAATAGTTATAAAAACAGTTTCTTAACTACATGTTTCCTCATATTTTAGTTTCAGAATGTTTAGTTCTGTAAGTCTATAATTTTCGTTTTGTGATTTATCGTGGGATTTTTAAATAAATTTCTGGTTCTTTCCAACGGAATTCTCAATTTCAAATTTTTAAATTATTATGAATGCTATGCAAAATGAAAATTTTGATACTATCGACACTATGGTACGTTAACCAACTTCTTGGCAGTAAGTTAATCTGTTTTCGAATAAATAAGAGTAAAGGTCGTTTAAAAGTGTTTAGAACCAATCAATAACGGCCAGAGTTCAGCATTTATTGAAAACCGGGTGATCAAGTGTAGGTGTTGTTGCAAAAATACAGGTTACTTTAGATAATGTTTGATAAAATATTTTTTTGCTCAGCGTACAAAACAGAAAGATTAAAAAGATGTATTTAAATTTGTCAAGATTATAACGAATCGTCCATTGTTTAGTTTGAGAAACAAATGAAAGTTTTAAAAATAAAAATATTGATTACAGATTTGATCAATATTATAATTTTAAAGAAGATTGTTATACATTTTTTTTTATTTCGCCTCATTGTTTACTTGAACCTTACCCCTTTACGATGATGTTGTGATGATGATGTTTGTTGAATTTTATCGATGCCCCTTGTTGCATCTTGCACAGGGGCGCTAATGGGGGCCAATCACTCAGAGACTTAATCACCTTGGAGCTAATGGGGCTCTTTGGTTAAACTGCTACATTTTCTTGGGATAAAAGTCGTAAAAAATATGTACGTCTTTAAAAATCTGGACAATATGAGAGTGATATTACACATAAATCCTGACATCAGTTACAAAAAAAGACCACATTGTAGCAGATTTAAATTTAAAAGTGTTAAAAATATATCGAAAATACTCATACTTATTTATCAAAGTTTATTCTTTTGACACATAACAAGCTTCAAAAATATTTTAATGAATTATGAACTTTCAGAAGCTTCCTGGAATTTATAAAGATGGTATTTTCAAAATAAAGTTGTCTCACAGATTTTGGCAGTAGGCTTCAAATATATGTTTTTTGAGCTGTATGTTGGAGATTTTAGAGACGCCTGTATTTTAAAATTCTTAGATCTGAAGTTGTGGAGGTTTGAATTTAGGAGGTATCGAAATACTATTTTTGAATTCTTTGAGCTTTAACTTTTTGAGAGATTCCGTTTTTTCAAAAAGTGTTTTTGTATAATGCGCTTGCTAATTGAAAGAAAGTTATTATTGTTCTATAGTTTCCAACTGTTAACTTCTTCAAAAACACTGTTTTATAATGAAGAAAATAAGGAAAGAATAAAACGCAAAACAGAAAAACGGAAATCTGTACAGGGTAGTTTTTAAAAAGGGTGACAAAAATTTACTGGTGTAAATACGTCCTCCCAAATAGTACTTAACTGTTTTTCAGTTTCAGTTTTTAGAAATGTCCATGTTTAGAAAAAAATTAAATAGAAATAACAAACATGTAGACGAGCACTGGAACGTTGTGTAGGTCGGGGTTTAACAGTGTATCACCAAACCTCGCGAGAGAAACTGACGAGTTGCGGAAGCTTAAATATGCTCCTCGGCCTGAAGAATCCTATTAATCCTTTTGTCATGTGTGCGTCGCTTGAAGCTGCCACTGTCGCGTAATTGTTGCACTATTTTTACAAAAGTTGTAGGGTGTGGAATTTGCCGGTTGGAGTAGCGCTCTTGATAAAGACGGGCAGCGGCTCTAGCTGAACCTTTTAAAAAAAGGCTCCACCATTATTGACAATTAGATTACACCACAAAGAATAATAATTGAAAACCAAAATTAAAAACCCGTAGTACAATAACGTAGCGTGACGTGTCATAATTCCTGTACTCGAAGAGCTACAGATTAGTAAAATGAGCTTCGGAACTTATTGAAATACAATAGGTACCTCCTAACAAGGCGGTATGAAAAGAGCACATATTATTGCATATTTAGATGATGGTCAAAAAACAACAAGAAATTGACGGAACTCTGGAATAGAAGAAGTCTACGATTTTTCACCCTTTCTTAAATATTTTCCCACCGACTTGCGGGTGTCTATATTTGTTCCAATGTGACATTGTAATGACGAAAATAATTCCCAAATTCGACAAATTTCAGCCCTAAAAGTAAGGCTAAATTTTTACTTTTTTTTTTGTTTAAGTGGCGCATCTACCATTTTTCACCTTTCCTTCAATCTTCCTCTATAGAATTCCGTCCGGGTGTCTATATCTGTTCAAATGTGACATTGTAATGACGATAACAATGCCAAAATTTCACAGAATACACCCTCAAAGGCAGGATAATTTTTTTACATTTTCTTTTAAGCGACGCATCCACCATTTTTCACCCTTTCCTCAATCTTAATCTATAGACTTCCGAGTGTCTATATCTGTTCAAATGTGACATTATAATGACGAACAAAATGCCCAAATTCGACAAATTTCAGCCCTCAAAGTAAGGCTAAATTTTTACTTTTTTTTTTGTTCAAGTGGCGCATCCACCATTTTTCACCCTTCCTTCAACTTTCCTCTATAGACTTCCGAGAGTCTATATCTGTTCAAATGTGACATTGTAATGACGACAACAATGCCAAAATTCGACAAATTTGAGCCCTCAAAGAAAAGCTGAATTATTTTCATTTTTCTTTCAAGTGGCACATCCACCATTTTTCAACCTTTTTTTAATTTTCCTTTATAGACTTCCGAGTGTCGTTTTCTCTTCAATTGTGAGATTGTAATGATGAAAAAAAAACCCAAATTTTACAGAATACACCCTCAAAAGCAGGCTGAATTATTTACCTTTTTTTTTAAGCGACGCATCCACCATTTTTCATTCTTTTTTAAATATTCTCTTATTGACTTGCGGGTGTCTATATCTGTCCAAATGTGACATTGTAATAACGAAAACAATGCCCAAATTCGACAAATTTCAGCCCTCAAAGTAAGGCTAAATTTTTACTTTTTTTTGTTCAAGTGGCGCATCCACCATTTTTCCCCCTTCCTTCAATCTTCCTCTATAAAGTTCCGGGTGTCTATATCTATTCAAATGTGACATTGTAATGACGATAACAATGCCCAAATTTCACAGAATACACCCTCAAAGAAAAGCTAAATTTAAAAAAAAAAATTCAAGTGGCGCGTCCATCATTTTTTACCTTTTCTTCAATCTTCCTCTATAGACTTCCGAGTGTCTTTTTCTCTTCAATTGTGAGATTGTAACGATGAAAATAAGGCCCAAATTTTACAGAATACATCTTCAAAGGCTGGCTGAATTATTTACATTTTCTTTAAGCGACGCATCCACCATTTTTTACCCTTTCTTCAATATTCCTCTATGGACTTCCGAGTGTCTATATCTTTTCAAATGTGACATTATAATGACGAAAACAATACCCAAATTCTACAAGTTTCAGCCCTCAAAGAAAGGCTGAATTTTTACAAAAAAAAATTCAAGTGGCGCGTCGACCATTTTTTACCTTTTCTTCAATCTTCTTCTATAGACTTCCGAGTGCCTTTTTCTCTTCAATTGTGAGATTGTAATGATAAAAAAAGGCTCCAATTTTACAGAAAGCACCCTCAAAGGCAGGCTGAATTATTTACATTTTGTTTAAGCGACGCATCCACCATTTTTCACACTTTCTTCAATATTCCTCTATGGACTTTCGAGTGTCTATATCTGTTCAAATGTGACATTGTAATGACGAAAACAATGCCAAAATTCGACAAATTTCAGCCCTCAAAGAAAGGCTGAATTTTTACAAAAAAAATTTCAAGCGACGCGTCCACCATTTTTTACCTTTTCTTTAATCTTCCTCTATAGACTTCCGAGTGTCATTTTCTCGTCAATTGTGAAATTGTAATGATGAAAAAAAAGCACAAATTTTACAGAATACACCCTCAAAGGCAGGCTGAATTTTTTAGAATTATTTTTAAGCGACGCATCCACCATTTTTCACCCATTCTTAATACAAAATATTTGATCAGCAATATGTTATCACCGGCGGTAGAACAGGAAGATTTTTTATAAATTGTTGAGCATGGATAGTTATCGACGGACTTGGGATGTGTTGTAATATTGAAGAGAGACTTAATGCCATAACATATCGAAATATTTTAGAAAATGTTGCCACTTTTTTGAAAATAATTTTATATTTCAGCATGATAACTGCCTTATTTATACCACAGACCTAGTTAATCAATGGTTTGTTGATAATAATATTGAGGTACTGGTTTGGCCAAAAGTCCAGATAGAAACATTATTGAAAATGTGTGGGGATTAATTAGATAGAGCACTATTGACATTAAGATCATTGCTATGCAACAATCTTTGTACAACACTTTTTTGAACTCGATGAAATCACGGGTAAGTTCACAAACAACAAATTCTTTTGAACATAACTGTATATATTGACGAATTTGACTCAAAGCTTTAATATTCAATTTGTCAGTATTATTTGACTTGACAATGGAACAATGCCATACGCTTTTAAAACGTCCAGTGATTATATATAGTTACACTTGAAGCATTGCTTTTCCACTACTAGTCTTGAAACGTATTATTATATGACCTGACTTGACCTGACCTGACACGAACCCGACACGAAAATGCAATAGATAAGTGGGGGGAAATTTTAGACCAGGAGACGGTAAGATTTTGGTTCGACGGGGTAAACTTAATTCGCGACTATAGCGACACGACACTCAATTAACTACGAAAATAATTTGTAAACTTTTATCGGAGGATTTTTGGATTAATTCATACCGGCTCTAAACACTTCGAAGCGGCGAACGGTGTAAGGAAGCCCCTCTTTCGTATAAGATGGCCTCCTTGGTACAAGGAGGCTCCCTTGGTAAAGGATCACCTGGAGAGACCCTTGTTACAGGGCAACGACAAAAACAAAGAACTCCAGCAGCCAAAATTTCTTTTTCAAACAAACAAATATAATTCGAGGAGGAAATGACAATAGAATTAAAAAATAAATCCATCTAGATGCATTAAGTCCTACAAATTAAAAATAGAAAACAAGTAAACAGACGTATATTGCAATTTTTTTACCTGTTTAATTACTTACTCCTACTACTTATTTTGTACGCATAATAAATAATGTTTTTTCCTGTTATAGAAAGAAATACAACCTATATGTCGAATACCAAAAAATGCGCTAATCTTTGCTATCTAAAATCATAAATAATACCACATAGCAAGGGGGGGCATGAATAATATTGTAATATTGTAATAATATTGTAATTTCGAATGTACCAGACGAGCTGCTCCACACCGTTGAATATTGTGGGGTCGGCTGCGAGGGTTAGAAACTCACTTACGGAGTAGAAGAATTAGAATTAATTGTAGCGAACACTTTAACATTGTAATTATTAAGTGGATTAATGTAAGTAAGTGTAAGTATTGTCACTGTAATGATAAATAAGTGTCGAGTGTCCATGCTTGTTAATCGTATTTATAAGATAAGTATTGCGAAAAGTGTTCAAAGTTCCAGGCGGAAATTGAACAGAAAAATTGTGATAAATAAATCCTGACTATAAATCTAAAATAATTTATTTTGATAAATTTATTACCAACATTACATTATCCATTTATTCCTATCCCAAGTATTTCAAAATTTGGTAGCTACGTAAGCACTGTACTTTTTTGTACTCATTGCTTATAAACCAGAAGAATGTCGATAAATCCAAGTGGAGTAAATTTAAATTAAAATTTAAATATATCTAAGCCGAACTCCACAAACTTTAATAAGTGTAAAATTACAAATGGAACATGTTTCGGCAGAACACTACTGCCATCATCAGCCCTTAAAGAATATAAAAAATTATGACGTTGACGTAATTTTGAATTAAATTTGCTTATAGATACCTATTTTCCGTTTATCGCCGATGCGCGGAAACAAGAATTTCCCGCACTGGGGTGTTTCTACTTTCCACGTCTAGGAGGGAGATTTGCTTCATAGGGTGGGTGTTGGTCAGTGCAACGAATGCAGGAAGTGACAGTAAGGCGGAATTCACGAAATAGCTTGCCACGTTCAACGAACTTTTAAATGTGCAAAATTCAAAATTATTTTAAATGATTTATTTTTGATTTCTTTTCGATCTTGATTCGTTTCAACATAATTGTGTTGTTTCGCGATCTATCCAAAAACACATTTATTGAAAGGACAGGACAGGATAACGTCTGTCGGGTCAGCTAGTATTAAATATATTATAAAATTTACTGGAAAAGTAATAAACAAACACAAAATTTAATTTCAATGAAAGAAAGCATAATTATTAGAAACGATAAATATTTATTAATAACAAATACGTCTTTTGCAAAACAATATTATTGACAGTAAGAAGACAAAACTGGACTGTGGGTAATGTAAAAAAGGTAAAAAAATTAAAGATTTTCTATTTTGTTAAGACTGGAGGTGTGCACACTGAAGAATTACTGACTTTTGGGTACGAAACCCTAAAAATGCGAACGGATGGAAATCGATCAGTAAGTCCTTAGAATTATTTTGTCTCTCGCTTTCTCTAACGGGAGAACTGAGTCAGCCGTACCCACCGCCAATTTGTGTGATTTCCTTTGGTAGCGCCCGAAAGTTAGGCAAATGCATTCATATTTTTCGCAAATGAACGCTCGGGAACATATTCCTCATTACTTGAGTATTTTTTATTTTGAGATGTACTGATGGGTATCAATGCAAAGTTAAAGACTGTGTTAATGTCGCTACGAAGCTTTTTTTGTTCTAACTATTATTGTTTCGGAGTAATTATTCAAGAAAAATTGTGAATTTTCAACTAGAATTTAGATTGATTTAAAAAAAGATATTAAGCCGTCACGGGACACCCGGCAGATGTGAGTCATCGGAATTGGGGGTTCGTCCGCACAGCGGTAGGCGCAGACGGCGTAGGCCAAAACCAAGCGCCTCCTGAATTCACTCACTCACTTACCCAGCCAACAAAAGGTTTTCGGAAAAATTGGAAAAATCTTTCAGAAACTAATATTGGGAATTACACACACTTACACAGTCCACGCCATTTGAAGATGAAAAATAAAAGGTTTGCAAAAAACAAAAGCTGTTGCTTCCATTTCTTAAAATTATAAAGGTTCTTCGTAGTAGAAAAAATACACAATGCACCTTGGAGGTTTCACTACCTCCTTGGCAAAAAACTTACGCAATGTATATATTGTAATAGACGTGGACCCGAGATGACTCATTGCTGTAGCGGCGTCATCAATTACTAGAATGTGCTGGATTTATACTACAACGTACTCGAGGTAGTATGACACACATCGAGAGCGCGATGGAACTATCTGGAGGCGCATAGAAGCATTTAGGCGCCGGTGTATTTATTAGAGAACGTTCCACCGAAAAGCTGTCAGTCGTATTATCGAAGATCAGTAGGTCGAGTCGGACAGTTGCTTTTATCTATCCGGAGTGCCGCGTGATGTGTAAAAATACAGGGTTAGTCAAAAGTACAAAATGGGCGGTTTATCTTTGTAAATATGAATTTTATGACAAAATGTCTTTGATAAGTCTTTTTACTAATTATTCTCTATTTCTTAACCTGCTCGTTGTTTTTATTGTGTCAACGCATTTCCATGGAAACGTAACTGATTTTTGTCTTTTGAATGACAACCTTTTTTTTTATTGAAATGACCTGGTATTTTTTGCGTGGTTTGATAACAAAATTTTAGAGAAAATGGTCATAATACTTTATTCAATCAAATAATCTTTAACTTAAATTAAATATTCAAACTGAAGACCCCCAGCAGCTTGATAGTAACCTAATCTGTCATAAAAATTGCGTAAGGAATTTTGTAGCCAGTTAGGTGGTATTTCTGCTATTCCATGTCTGATTTTGACTTCTAAATCTTCCAAATTTTGGGGTTTATCTTTGTAAACTTTAGTTTTTAGATTACCCCAGAGGAAAAAATCTAAGGGGCTTAAATCGAGGGACCTAACAGGCCATTCAATAGGCCTCCGACGTCCTGTCCAACTACCTGGAAAAATGTTATCCAGAAACAGGCGAACATCAACCCCATAATGGGATGGAGCGCCGTCTTGCTGAAATCAAATATCTCGGTTTGGCATTCCTTGTCGGGTACAAATGTAATCACGCAATAGGAGTAGGTATCTATCCGCAGTTAAATTTCCATCAATGAAATATGGACCTATAATGTACTGCTCAATGTGTCTGATTTTTTAGGTCCAGACTTTAGCATATCTTTTACATTTCCAGTTTCTCTAACATCCGTGTGAACGTTGTCGATCTCCATAACCAAGCATCATGAGGATTTCAATTCTTTCTGTTTCACCATGTTTACAAATTAAAATAAAACTATCATTATTAAATTGATTTGTTAACTAATTGAAAGGTTCTTCACAATGACAATACCATTAAAATAACAGAGGCCACTATAATTTTTTGTAGAATTATCATCACATGAATAAAAAGCCTCACTAAAAATTGGAGAATACGATTTGATACCAATTTTGTCGTTTATTAAAAATTATGATTTTACACAGAAATTTTGTTATAAAAGGATATTAAAAAAATATCAGGTCATTTCAAATAAAAAAAGAGAAACAAAAATCAGCTAAAAGATTACTAGGTTGTCATTCAAAAAACAAAAATCAGTTACGTTTTTAAAGACATTTTGTAATAAAATTCATATTTACGGAAATAAACCGCGTATTCCATACTTTTGACTAACCCTGTACAATACAAGTAGTAAATGGTAAATAGTGTAAATAATGTAAAATAGTGTAATATTAGAAGTATAAATAATTTGTACATAGTGTTAAAATGAATAAATAAATGGAACCCAGAAACGCTACAATATCTATTACTTGCGGTGGGTCATGAGTTACGTTACGTTATGTCCAAACTATTTTGAGCGAGCGAGGCGAGTAAAAGGCGACTTCGATAAAGCCACTTTACTGACGTAGTACATACAAACTTTGATCGCCAATCGTATAAATTTATAATAAAAAATGGGGATATAACTTATCACATTTTATTATGACAAAGTAAACAGATAGAAATCCACTTAAATGTGAACGCACACACGGATTAAGAGGGATTTAGAATCTTTGCTGCAGTGTTTCATTTTTACAGTAAATAGTATACATTGTATTTCGATACAAATGTGCTTTTAAGTTCTAATTAAACAACAAACATAAATATTATAGCATGTGTATTTAATTTGACAGCTGTCAAACATAACGTTAAAATTTTATGTTAATTCGTGTTTTTTTTTTTCTCATTTTGCGTGAACGAATACAAAAAACGCTGTTCAATACTCGTGCGCTGTCACTTTTCAGGGCTCGGGCTCATTGCAACAATCGGTATATGGTAATGTAGGGCTGTATTGACGGTTGGCAATAAATATAATTATTCAAAGTTTTATTAAATAAACAATTTGACATAAAAGGTTCAAATATAATTTTACGATATCCAATTTTTTGTGTGACTAATGGACAATCTTGATATTCTATGGAAGTCTGAAGCTTTAAGAATCGCCAAGATTAACACATTTCTGAAAGAGGGGGAAAGTCGGATCTATTCATATCAAAACGGTCGACCGACGGTAATGAGAAAAACATTAATTAAGATGAATTTTTCATTAGGAAACAATAAAAAGTCCAGCAATTTATGTCCATATTTGCATTTTGCTAAAAGAACGAGAAAAATATGTAAGAATACATTTTTTTTCTATCGCAGCCGCGTGATGGGTATAGAGGTGTCGAATGTGTAAATAATGAATAAATATCCATCGTCACAATGCGGCGTTGAGAGTGTTATACTTTCATTTAAGACACCATAATGCGATTGACCAGACACCAGTGGTCCGAACGATATTGAGTCTGTTGTGGAGAACGAAAGGTGCCGAATCTATTGAATCTTAGGGTCATTGCGTCTGCTCGGGGCACATGATTTACGGAATTCATAGCTACTGACCTCATGGTTTTGAGGAGTGGCTATGATGTACGAACAGGACCTGACCAGCAAGGAACCTCGTGAAGGTCGGAATCACGGGGAGCTCCTTCTGATCAATACGAAAAAAATATATATAAATATATCCATTTATTCAGTGTAATAAAGCTTACATGAAAAGTCAAAAGTAATTTGATTGTTAACACAACGAATATGTATGTCACAAAAACACGTTATAAACAAACAATATAAATTTAAAAACACGTTATAAACAAACAACATAAATTTAAATTGCGAAAAATTCGTCCACGGTATAAATTCTTTTTCGCCCACAAATTTTGCTGATGAATAATTTGTGTATGTCTTTGGTAACTTATTATAGATTTTGGCTCCCTAGTAGTGGACACCTTGTGAAGCTGTGACTCTATGGTAGGGTATTTTCACATTGTTCCTATTTCTTGTGCTGTAGTCGTAGTATTCTCCGTTCAAATTAAATTTGCAAACAAAATTGCCAAGGTGAGTACTTTATTTTCTTTGAAGATTTCTCTGCAACTCTGTCTTCCACTTACTTCTCGTAATGTTTCTTTTGCTTTGTTTTCGATTGTTCGCAGCGCCCTTGGATAGAAATGATGTATCATAGCAAAGAGATAGGTGTTCGTATCGGATATATTAAATGGTAAGTCGTTAACATAGATGAGAAAAAGGAGAGGGTCTACCACTGACCCTTGTCGTAGACACTCCCCTTTTTCCAACAAGTTGACAACTGCTGTAGTAACCGAGTGATTTTTCCTATATCCATGTTGACATGAACTCCAAAAACTGTTCTTGTCAAAAAATCTTATTATTCGTTCTTTTATTAAACTTTCCCATATTTTTGACAACGCAGGTAGAATAGATGTGGGTCTAAAATTTCCGCAGACGTTTGGATCATCTTTCTTTTATATTAGTATTATCTTAGCGATTTCTCTGGAAAGTGTCGTTCAGTAAAACATTTATTTATTACAACGGATAGAGGATATGCAATTACTTCTGCTGCTATTTTCAGTATTTTTGTCGTACAGATGTGTTTTTACTTTTCAGATTTCTTATTGTTGTTAATATTTCCTGAGGGCTGCATTCATATAAATAACATGAGCTTGTGTTATTTATCTTCAATTTTGCAAGATAGTCTCTTGGAGAATTTACAGTCTCTTCTATGTGTTGTACTATTTAGTATTTTGACAGTTCGTCTGCTGTTAAAGTGCTTTCTTTGGGTTTGTCAGCTTTCTTCTTACCCCTTTCAGTGTTTATCGATGTCCATACCGCTTTTTGCATGTTTGAAGATGCCAACACCATGTTCTCATTTTCTTGCTTTTTTGATTCTTACACTGCCTATATTCTTTTGTATCTTTTATATGTTTCGTACGAAACTTCATCTCTTTGAACTCCAGCTATAACTGCCAGGGCATCTAAAGCGTTCTTCATTTGTTTCAGTTCTGGTGAGTATTTCATATTTTTCTTTATTTTTGAGTTTCTTTTTCGCAATTGTAGGGATATCGTCAGGAAGGTTGCGAAACAATGTGTGAAGGCTTTTCTCATTTAGCATGTCTTTGAAGTGGAGTATATTAGATTTATTTGTCATACAGTGATGTGTTGGTTATTTTCATGTTCAGGATAAAGTCTTACTTACTTACTTACTTACTACTAATATAGTAATAATAAATCTTTATTTGCCCTACGGTCTTTCTGATTCCTATACATATACAATTAAACTTAACCATTATAATAATAACAAAAACTGAATAAAGTTCTCTATTTCTTCTCCCCTCCCCTTTCCTCTTCTCCCTTCTCCCTCCTCTTCCATACCTCTTTCATCCATTTAATTTCCCTTCCATCTACATTCAGTATTTCCTCTCTTTCTTTTCTCTCTCTTTGTTTCATCTCACTGCACTCGTTCCACATATGCTCAATCGTCTCTCTTTCCTCATAGCACATTCTACACATTCTTCCTCCATCTTCTGCCCAATACCTATTTTCCCTCGCCATCATCTTTCTTTCTTTCTCGCTCTCCCTCCCCAAATAGTTCGGTACTTCCTCTATCATGCATCTTCTGTACTTCCCGTTGTATCTGGATTCTCTAATTCTTTCTCTCCTCTCTTGTCTATCCGTATCCTTATCTCTTTCACTTAGTTCTACATTCATCCACACGCCTCTTTCTCTCAGTCTCTCTATTTCTTTGCTTGCATACCCATTCCTCCTGTAGTAATTCTCCCTATTATTCTCCTCTGAATTCTTCTTTTTTTTCTCTCCAGCACTCCTTTAGTATCCTACATTCTTTCCTCCCTTCCATCCGGTCTTCGAACTTGACCGCTTTTATTCCCGCTTTCACTCTCAACCTATTCCTCTTGCATTCTTCACTCACTATGTACCCTGGCGTTTCTCTCTCCACCCCTAGCACCCACCTCAGATATTTCTCTTGCACCCTCTCTATCTCCTCTTGTTCTTTCCATCCCCAGACCTCTGCTCCGTACAACAACACGCTTTCAATAAGACTTTCAAACATCATCATTCTCCTCTTAAAATCGCCTCCCCACCTTCTCTCTCCTATTCCTTATACACATCCTATCACCTTGTTCGCTTTTCTTGCCAGTTTTCTAATATATGCCTTATCTGTGGCTCTTTCATTTAACACATACCCCAAGTATTTGAATTCTTTTATTTGTTCTATTACTTCTCCCTCCCACCTCCAATCACTCTTTTCGTGCTTCCTCTTTCTCTTATTGAACACCAGCATTTTTGTTTTCTCTACATTCACTTCTAGTCTTTTCTTCTTCACATATTTTCCTAAACTCTTTATCATTTCTTTCATTTCTCTTTCACTCTTTGCCACCATTACCACATCATCCGCAAACGCCAGGCTCCACACTTTTTTTCTACCTACCACACACCCCCCCGCTTGTGCTCTCTCTAACATTCCGTCCATATCTGCCACATACATCGTGAACAACAAATGGCTGAGCGGGCAACCTTGCCTCACTCCCTTTGTTGTCACAAACCATTCACTTTCCCTCTCCCCTACCTTCACTTTACTTTTTGTCTTCTCATATAAATCTCCTCCACCTTTCTTACCAGCGATTCATTTACCCCTTTCTCCCTCAGACACTCAAACATCCTCTCTCTGTCCACCTTGTCAAAAGCCGCCTTGAAGTCTACGAATAATGCATACACCCTCCCCCCTTTCTTCTTTAACTCACTTTTTGTCAAATGGTCCAGGATGTATACATTATCCATAGTTCCCCTCCCCTCTCTAAATCCTGCTTGGCTGTCTGGTAATGCTCCCTTTTCCTCTATCTCTCTGCTCATCCCCCTCTCTCCACCCTACCGGTAATTCTTCTCCTCTCCACACCCCATTCATTACCTCCACCAGCCTCTCTAGCGCTCTTCTCGTCCCATACATCCAAAACTCATTCTGTATTCTATCCCTCCCTGGTGCCTTCCCTTTCCTCAGTTTCTTCACATGCCTCTCTACCTCTTCCATTGTAATTTCTTCTCCTTCAGGTTCTACTCGGTCTCTCTTCGTCTCTATTTCCGATTTCTTTTCTTCCTTTTCTCCCTCCAGCAGCCTCATGAAGTACTCCTCCCACTCATTTTCTTTTTTCTTTCTCTCTCTATTAATATAGTTCCATACCTCCTTCTCTGTTCTTATAGCTTTTATCTCTTCCTTCTCTCTCTCCTTCTTCTGCCTCTTCTTCTCCCTGCATGTCTCTCTGTATCTTCTTTTCACTTCTAAAAAGCCACTTCTATTCCCTTTAGTCTTTCTCCACTTTCTTAGTTCTTTTATTGCTTCCTTTTTACGTTGCTCACATTCTTTGTCCCACCATTTATTCTTTCTTTTTGTTCCTCCACCTCTTACTGTTATTTCCCTTTTTGTCGCTGCTTCTTCCAATATTTCTACCAATTCTTTCTCCATTTTCCCTACTTCTTGTTCTTTAAATCTTGCTTTTTCCAGTCTTATCTTATACTCTTCCACCCCTTGCTCGTCCCATACTTTAATTATCACTTCCCTTACTATTCCGTAGTCTATCACCGTCTCTCCTCTACCGCCTATGTAGGTCCATTCTCCTTCTTCATCCCCTTGTTTATTTCCATTCAGCACTTCCCATCCTTTTTCTTCTATCCATTCCATCAACTTCTTCCCTTCCGCGTTTTCTTTCTTGTCTTTGGATTTTCTTTTTCCCTCTCCTCTCTCTTCTTCCCAATACCTGGCTCCTCTTTCCCCAATTCTCCCGTTCAAATCCCCTCCCAGAAGCAGACATTCTTCCCTGTTGTCTTTTAATGTTTCTTCTATCTTGCTTATTGTTTCTTTCATCTCTTTGCTGTACACTGTCACTATTTTCCACCATTTACTGTCTATTTTCAAGTTTCTCACCATGTGACCTTCCTCTTCTCCCTTCTTTTTAGTATTCTCTTTTATTCCTTTTTTTACCCCTGTTATTATTCCCCCTGCTGCTCTTCCTTTTTTCTTTCCCCTTCTCGCCCCTTGCCATTCCCATTTGAACTCCTAATTGAACTACTAATATAGTATGTATAAAACAAAAATACTCTTGGGACTATCGTTAGTTATGATTTCCCATGAAAAGAAGTAAAAAGCCGTTCACATTTAACATTTCCTTTCATGAATTGATCCTAGTGATGACGTAACTTTAGAAATAAGTCGGGGAGCAAAACTGATTCAGGAAATCTGAAATTCTGAAGTTTCATTTTTATTACCTGCACCATGAGAATTTTGGATTATTATCCAATTACTGCAATGACAGATAATGTCAAAAATTAAGTGCAAAACTGATACTTTAAGCCAATAATAAACTTATTTAATGTGACTCTACTTGGGAACTTTTGACCTTATCTTCGAAAATTGATTGCAATATAATCACCTTACTTGTCAATGTCAACAGAAGATTTAGTGTTGAGATTACTCTCATTCAATACCTATAAAAACATGCTTCCAGAATAACTTCATTAATAGTCAAGATGTTTGTTACAACTCTCGTTATCAGTCTTCTGGTGGTGACTTCTTTCATTCACCCTTCACTGGGAGACGACGAAGATGCAACTCTCAGTGTTGTAAGTATCTTTGATGTGTTCTTTAGATGCAATTACTACGTAAGTTTAGATGGAGCTTATAACCAAATATGGTTATCCTGCCGAAGAACACTTTGTGACCACCTCAGATGGTTATATTCTACGTCTTCACAGAATTCCACCTGGTAGAACCACAAATGTGAAGAACAAAGTCGTGTTTCTCATGCACGGACTCCTTTGCTCCTCTGCTGATTGGATTTTCACTGGTCCTACTCGTGGTTTAGGTACTATAAATGATTGTTTTACTTCAAAGGATACAAGTGTTTTCTTAGGTTATCTGCTTGCTGACGAAGGCTACGATGTATGGATGGGTAACGCGCGTGGGAATCACGAATCGCGTAATCACACAACTTTAGATCCAGATAACGATGCCGAGTTCTGGGACTTCAGCTGGCACGAAATTGGTGTTACTGATATGCCTACCATGATAGACTACGTTTTAGAGACTACTGGTCAAGACCAACTAATTAACATTGGACACTCTCAGGGTACCACTACTTTCTACGTCATGACTTCCATGCGCCCAGAGTACAACGAAAAAATCATAGCACATTACAGTCTGGCACCTATTGCTTACATGGACCATATGACTAGTCCTCTAATAAAAATTCTGGCATATTTTTCGGGTCCTTTAGATGCACTAGCAGAGCTCATTGGACTAAACGAGTTTCTCCCAAGCAGTGAATTTTTAGCGACAGTTGGAGATGTTCTGTGCTCCGATGGTGACCCCACGCAAGTTCTCTGTTCTGATGTGCTTTTTATTATCTGCGGATTTAGTCCGGAAGAAATGAACGCAACAATGATACCGGTTTTAGTAGGGCACACTCCTGCAGGTGCTTCAGTTAGGCAGGTGATGCATTACGCCCAAGAAGTTACATCGGGGTATTTCCGGCAGTACGATTTTGGAGAAGACAATTTGATTACGTATGGATCTCCGGAGCCTCCAAACTATGATCTATCTAAAATAACAGCCCCCGTTTATATATTCTACAGTGGTAACGACTGGCTGTCGGCTGAAGAAGACGTTAATCGACTGTGTGTTGGTTTGGGCGATACATGTGCTGCGAAACTCTTAGTATCTGATCAAGGCTTTAATCACTTGGATTACTTGTATGGGATCCGAGCCCCAGAGATCGTGTATAAACGAATTATTAGCTTAATGAATAGGCATTAGCCAGATATTATTTTACTTTGTATTGTAAAAAATAAAATAATACTAATAAATAAATAGCAATGCTTAAAAAAATCTGTTTTGCAGGAAGTATTAATTGTGGTTTGATCGTTTCAATTTATTACTCAAGTACCACTCAAGAGAAATAGCACCTGCAATGACGTCTAAAAAAATACGCCGGAAAAATTAAAAAAATAACGCGGAATGTATCGACTATTAACATTTTCGGCAGACAACAAGCCGCGGCTTATTGATATCAATTTCTTGACTTCCAGTTGCTAACAGTTCAAATCAAGCAGCTCAAAATTTGCCTGTCTCATGATTTTCTGCTCTCAGTGGTAGATTTTATATTGCGGACTCGGTAAAGCGTTGTTCAGGACATTTAATCACTTAATCAGCGTTTAAAATTTCATAGAGTTCAGTCTTTTGGGTGTGACTTAATATAAATCACGCCCAACTCTTCACTCTTCTGTCACGAAATTCTTCTTTTCGGAAATTACAAATTACACTGATCGTCTTATCACTTATGCTCGACAGCACAAATATAAAGCGGAAAAAGTGACTTTGCTATCTCAATCCACTGCGGAGTTATATGACGATGATGTTGACAGTTGTACCAAATTCCAGTAAGCGCATGTAGCTAGTAGTAGAAATGCAAAAAAAGCAGCAGAATAGATTGCAATAAAAAGTACAATTAAATGCAAAACGAAAAAAAAGCCGATGGAAGCGTTGTATAGTTTGTGTGAAATTGTTTTTCTTCCCTAGTACATAGTTAATAATCATTTGCACCAGTTGTAATTCATGAAAAAAAAGAGAACGAAGTGTTAAACAATTACAAAATGCATTGTGTAATATTGCATGAAAATCCGGTCTATGACTGAGAAATGTCAGTCTCAAAAAATAAATAACCTCAAATTCGTGCAGACTTTTGGCATTATCATGATTATCATTTGAAAAAAAGTTAAACACAAATGTGCTAGTAGTTAAAAAATACTATATAAACCACGGTTGAGAAGCCTTTTCTTAGCCTCGCATTTGTATTTCCCGCGATGCTTCGTATCTTGGGAAATAAAATAGCACGGCTAAGAAAAATGGCTTCTCAACCTTGGTGTATAAATACTATTTATTTCGCCATCTATAGAGGTTGCCACGTAAATATCTACTTATGTGGATGAGAAAGCGCTTTGGAGTCCCCTGCCAGTTCATTGATTGTATTGTTATCTGTACATGAAGTTAAGAGAAATTGATGAAAACTGATGAAAATGGCTTGAAGATTTTAATCAATTAATCGCGAATTGATAAATTTATAAAAAATAGGTATAAATATCAGCAGTGCGATTTTCTGTTAGTCCACTGATCCGTTAATCAGGATGTGTTCTTCATTAATAGCCATTCTAGCTGTTCTGTTTCTGTCTTCAGTAGTTGCTTTTCCAAAAACACTAACTGCAGAAGACGATGAAGATGCCTATCTGACTGTCGTAAGTTTCCCATTACTACTTGTAGAATCACGTGTGATGGTATTTTCTAAATTTAGCCGGAACTCATAACGAAATACGGCTACCCCGCTGAAGAACATCATGTTGTCACATCTGACGGTTACATCTTAGCCCTACATCGAATTCCGCACGGAAAGAATTCAAACACTGTGTCCAATAAGGTGGTGTTCTTGCAACATGGAATACTTAGTTGTTCAGCTGACTGGATCATCACCGGAGTTGACCACGCTCTCGCTTACATCCTCGCTGATGAAGGATACGACGTCTGGATGGGCAACGCTCGTGGAAACTCACAGTCGAGGAACCACACAAGTTTGAATCCAGACGAGGATTCAGAATTCTGGGATTTCAGTTGGCACGAAATTGGTGTAATAGATTTGCCAACGATGATCGATTATGTCCTTGAAACAACGGGGCAGTCTCAACTTTATCACATCGGGCACTCTCAGGGCACGACCACATTTTACGTCATGACTTCAATGCTTCCCGAATACAACGACAAAATTAGAGCCCACTTCAGTTTGGCACCGATCGGATATATGAATCACATGACGAGCCCACTTATGCACATCATTGCATTTTGGTCCGGTCCTTTAAATCTTCTGCTCGATCTCATCGGCGTCAATGAATTTCTGCCAAGCAGTGACTTTTTGGCTTTGGTTGGTGAAGATCTTTGCGGGGATGAAGATATCACTCAAATTCTGTGCACCAACGTTCTGTTCGTCCTTTGTGGTTTTAGTCCTGCAGAAATGAACGCCACAGATCTTCCGGCCATTATGGGACACAGTCCTGCCGGATCATCAGTTCGACAGATGATGCACTACGCTCAAGAAATTAATTCAGGAGCTTTTCGACAGTATGATTTTGGTTTGGATAATATATTCAAGTATGGATCTTTGACGCCTCCAAATTATCCCTTATCGGAAATTACTGCTCCTGTTTATATGTTGTACAGTCATAACGATTGGTTGTCTGCGGAACAAGATGTTGTAAAGTTGTGCCAACATATTGGTGCTGCCTGTCTTGGAAAATTTTTAGTTTCTGATGAATCTTTCAATCATTTGGATTACATGTATGCAATTCATGCGAGGGAATATGTTTACAATAGGGTTATCAGTTTGATGGCTAAACATTGATGAATAAACTCCATTGTTTTATTAATTTGTTTAATATGAGAAATTCTAGTATGACACCGTATTGTGAAAAGCTTTGAAGCATACAGATTCCGTTTTTGTTATATTAACAACTTACAAGTTGAAATCTTTTGTTTATATTATAACAAAGGATAATAAGTTTTACGATGAGGTCGATCAGGCCGAGGCGTATAAATTATCTAAATCTGCTTTAGCAATATCGGCCGAATTCTGCTGAAAATGTCTCATTTAAATCAATAATTTTAATCAAAAATAAAATGAAACTAACTAACTAATAATAATCAGAGGGCACGAGATTTGTTACCGTAGAAACGTCTACAAACAAATTTTGATCAATAATGGAAGAATTTCAATATTATGCCGTGCTACCGCAAAAAATTCGCGAAGAAGTAACTACAATAAGTCTTAATTTACCACCGGAAAAGACCACCGCGCTGTAACGAAGTTACCGAAAATTCTTTCCAGTGCCGTCAGCTATGTTCCCCACTCTCAAGCGAAATTCTCCGCAGCGACTGTTCGATCAAGGCCGTGCACCCTATGCCGGAATTCAAATCTTTAACTCGACGTAAGAATACTTCCCAGTATCGTAGCGGAATAATTATTTCACTCATGTAATCAAAAAATTAGCGCGCTCCGAATGGAACTATTCCGGATTCTCTACGACCACCTACAGTCGCCGCGACACTTCGGACCACGCCCTTCTTACATCATTTTGATCAGTAAAGAGACGCGCTCCGGACGCTGCCATCCCGGATCCGTAACGATGCCCGGGCCCGATGTCGGTCCGGTTGGAAGAGAACGTATTGATGAAACCCCCACTCTTCGGCATTGCGACAAGCCGTGCACATCAGACCACGTCATCATCACCCCTCTAACGGCTCTGTAAAAGAACCCGCCCAAGAAGAACCGAATTCAACCTTCCTCCCCGCTTCCTCCCTGTTACTTCCCGGCCATCATAAGAAAGTATCCCGGTTTCAACTGGTCTCCGAGAAGGTAGGACCCGGCTGTCCAATCAGACCGGTCTTTTCTGCTGGCTATCCCGTACCAGCTCGGACCCTAACGTCCCACCACCGCGAGAACCAACGAGACGACTTATAGATAAAATTGCCTACAGGGTGAATCGCAAAATCTGTAGCAGGACCTTCGGGTATCAGACCGTGAAAACCGTGTGAATAGTAGTACACCGAGTGAACTATACGGGGTGAAATTAAAATATATGTAAAAATATATTTTTTTTAACTGGTGCATCATAAGGTCCAGTACAACGTATATATGAAAATTTGAGTTGAAAATTTTAATAGAGGATAAACTCTTTAAACCATCCTAGATGTGGGGCTCATGAAGCAATTTTTAAAAGTTTTCACTGTGACGCTTGTTTACGGCGGCGGTTGTCTATAGCGCCATTTTTTACGTGGTCTCTACAGGACCACGGGTAGCTAAAAATCGGAGTACGGAACTCCAGGGGTCAACTGTCTAGTTTGACAGGAGGGAAAAATAAAGCCGATTCGGTGTTACAGTCTAATGTTTCTCCTATTTACAATTATTTACAAAACTTAGTGATTTTGTTGGTGGTAACTCAGTGACGAAAACTGAGATTCACCCTGTATGCCCCTGTAGAATTACACCCTGTTTACGCCAGTTCAGACTCTGCGCCTTTGAGCTTGTGAGTCGTTAATGACAAAAGTTGCGGATCACCATGTAGACGTAGGTGTACCCGCCCCCTGTATACGGTTGTTCGTTTAGTTTCGGAACCCGAGCGGTCGGTGACCAAAGTTACGATGCACCCTGTTGATGTCGACGTTCCCGCCCCCTGTATACGATGGTTCGATACCCGAGCGGTTAGTGACAAAAGTTACAATGCCCCCTGTAGACCTTGATGCACCCACCCCTTGAATACGATGGTTCGGCTAGTGCGGAACCAGAGTGGTCGGTGACAAAAGTTATTATGCCCCCTGTAGACGGTGATGCACCCCCCCCCCTTCTTAAATGCGGCGGTTCCACAATTAGGAATTTCGGAACTCGAGCGATCGATGACGAAAGGATTCACTCAGTAGACTTCGACGTGCCCGCTCGCTGTATACGGCGACTCGATTATAACAATTTTCGGAACCCGGGCGGAGAAGTGAGGGTCTTATCATCGTGTATCTTTCCTCCGGAGTGAACGGGAATCGTGTCGGCTCCGGAGTGGCAACGTCCGGAACGCCCTTCTTCGCTGGTTAAGATGATGTAAAAATCATTCCGGTGCGATAATCGGAAGTATTTATTTTCGGCGGTTTCCGGTTCGATTAAAGGGCGTGGTCAAGCGTGACAAGGTCGGGGGTTGGGGGTGGTCGTAGCGACTCCGGAGTAGGCGCGTCTGGAGACCGCTAATTTTCCGGTGGTGATGATGAAAAAATTATCCGCCTGTGACACTGAAAACTATTTTTCCCGGCGAGTTATAAGTTTGATTTTCAGTCTCGTTTAAATAGCGAATCGACGGTGCCCTCCGCGATGTGAATGTCGCTTCGCTGGCGGCTCTTAATTTGGTATTTAAATTCGGATTTTCTGTAACTTCGTTACAACACGACAAAAAATTGATCTGCTCGGAGCTCGCCGACCGCTTGACTGTAGTGCTTATTGTTGTACGTAAACAATAATATGTCAGATTTACAATAAAACGGTTTATTAATAAGAACATCTTTACTCCGTCGCGATAGGTTCAATCCAATTCGTGTTACATACAAGGAAATCACTTAAAAGAAACACATCACCCAACCACACAGATCAGTCAGTCTTTTGTACATATTTATTTTCGGGAAAAGGAAGCACAGACGGTCTCGGCATGTACAAAACAATTGAGGTAGGGTCAACTCAAGTGATTCTTAAAAGTTTTTGTCTATTATTTCTGAACTAAAAATTCCAGTGGCGTCCACCGATTATAAAGCTAAACTTTAAAGAACTTTGTCTCGATACAGGGGCGGAGTGGAAAACCCAAACCAAGGGGGTTGCACTCTACTCATCAGGTGTTACCAGATTTTTTATATACATTTCGATTTTACCTTGTATAAAGTAGCATACAGGGTGAATCGTTAGACTTGTCATAGGTTAACCGTGTACCAAGATTTGTAAATATTGTAAACCGTAGCATACAGGGGGACAAATAAACAGTGGTATACAGGGTGAACTATCAGATCTGTCACCGAGCAACCGCGTACCGAAACTTGTAAACATTGTAAACAGTAGTATACAGGGTGAACCACAAGATCTGTCACCGAGTAACCGCCTACCGAAACTTGTAGATATTGTAAAACACCAAGTCGCATTTATTTTCCCTCCAACCAAACTAAACATCTGACCCCTGGCATACCGTACTCCAGCTTTTAGTTACCCGAGGTCCCGTGGAGCACACCACATAAAAAAAACGACACCCGAGGCAACCGCCGCCGTAAACAAGCGTCACAGCGCGACATGGAAAGGAGCACCAAGACTTTAAACTATGGTGTGACAGTAAAATCATCAAAGGGCTAGAAAGATGAGGATTTCTTACTGTGCTATTTATCCCAATTGTCCAAAAATTCTTCGCCCAACAGTTTGTGGACAAGAATGGCCGTACGTCTACGTTTAAAATTACATAAAATATTGATATATTACAATGAATCTCATGTGGAAAAGAGGCAATCTGACTGCTACAAACCAAAGAAGAGCTTGTTGGGGAGTCTGTAATTTATGGCAATTTTAACTGCGTTGTAAATAATAAAAGTTAAAAGATAAATGATAAGTATACTTATTGTTGAATAAATTAATATCTATCAATACTCACTCTTTTGTGGGTCATTTAACAGTTGAGGAGGCAGTACAGTTATAATTAAATGAAAAATATCATGATCATCTCAAATCAACTAGCTCTTAGTTCAGGACACGAGAACCATGTTTCGATGCAGATTGTGATCAAAACAAAATTAGTCTCTCTTTAAGATCTATCAATTTCAAGTGCCTAATCGCAAATTGATAAATTTGTTAGAAACATGGGTATAAATAACTGCGATGCGATTTTCAAACCATCAATCCGATCAGCTCTCAGTCAGGATGTGTTCTTCGCTGATAGCTACTCTAACTTTTCTGTTCTTGTCTTCGGCCGTTGCTTTTCCAAAAGCACCAACTGCCCAAGAAAACGAAGATGCCCTGCTGACTATCGTAAGTTGTATTTTTATAAAAATCTCCCGTGGTGTTAATTTCTAAATTTAGCCGCAACTCATCACGAAATACGACTATCCTGTTGAAGAACACCATGTTGTCACATCTGACGGTTACATCTTAACCATACATCGAATCCCTCATGGCAAAAATTCCAACACTGTTTCCAACAAGGTGGCTTTTTTGCAACATGGAATACTCAGTTCGTCAGCCGACTGGATCATCACCGGAGTTGATCACGCTCTTGCTTACATCCTCGCCGATGAAGGATACGACGTCTGGATGGGCAACGCTCGTGGAAACTCACAGTCGAGGAACCACACAAGTTTCAATCCAGACAAGGATGCAGAATTCTGGGATTTCAGTTGGCACGAAATTGGTCTAATTGATTTGCCGACAATGATCGATTACGTCCTTCAAACAACGGGGCAATCTCAACTTTATCACATCGGCCATTCCCAGGGCACGACGACATTTTACGTCATGACTTCAATGCTTCCCGAATACAACGACAAAATTAAAGCACATTTCAGTTTGGCACCTATCGGATATATGAATCACATGACGAGCCCACTTATGCACATTATTGCATTCTGGTCTGGTCCTTTAAATTTTCTGCTCGATCTCATAGGCGTCAATGAATTTCTGCCAAGCAGCGACTTTTTGGCCATGGTTGGTAAAGATCTTTGCGGGGATGAAGATATCACTCAAATTTTGTGCACCAACGTTCTGTTCGTCGTCTGTGGTTTTAGTCCTGCAGAAATGAACGCTACAGCTCTTCCTGGAATTATGGGGCACAGTCCTTCCGGCTCATCAGTTCGACAGATGATGCACTACGCTCAAGAAATTAACTCAGGAGCTTTTCGACAGTATGATTTTGGTTTGGATAATATATTCAAGTATGGATCTTTGACGCCTCCAAATTATCCCTTGTCGAAAATTAGTGCTCCTATTTATATGTTGTACAGTCATAATGATTGGTTGTCTGCGGAACAAGATGTTGTAAAGTTGTGCCAAAATATTGGTGCTGCCTGTCTTGGAAAATTCTTAGTTTCTGATGAATCTTTCAATCATTTGGACTACATGTATGGAATTCATGCGAGGGAATATGTGTACAATAAGCTTATCAGTTTGATGGCTAGACACTGATATAAACCGCATGTTTTACGTTTTATAACAAATGTGTAAAATTTACATAACAAATTAAGTTTTAAGAAATATTCGTACTCGTTATTTAATATGTGTAAACGTTTTATTTTGTAAATAAAATAATATATCTACATTTAAAAAATGAATTTATTGTTTTACCTTGAAATGTAAAAATAGTATACTATGATACGACATTTATAAGAAGCATACGTGGTGCAGAAAGAATTGTCTTTTCAAAAATGAGTTCTCAAGTTCTTCAATGTACGCCCCTAGAAATACAAGCTTTGGCCAAAATACGATGAGCAATTTGCATAACCCGCACAGACCCGTTCTTTTTCTTTGTGATCCGCGGTGTGCGATCTCTCCAAACCGTAAGCCCTCGTCCCAATCCAATGCGCCAAGTCTTACCAGCTTCGTCACCCCCAGACAGAAGGCCCCAACAAAATCGCGTGTCCCAAACAAGTGCCAACAATAGTAGGAGGGGAAGTATAGAATAGGATTGCCAAGATCTGCAAAAATTGCCAAAATTAATAATATTATGATACGAGTTTTATAAGAAGCATTTTGTCGCACGCACTGGTTTAGGGCACGCCGAGCCTAGCTTTATAAACGAGTTATCATACAGTATTTTTTCTACTTTGCCACTTTTTATACAAAATAATCAAATTTCACAATTTAGGGAATTTCGCGGCGGTTGGCCACGTTTGTGAGGTGTATTAAGGGCGTCTATGAAAAAGAATTAATTTGAAACGTCAATAAATAAGTTCTGGGTGACGGATAAACAACCCAAAAAACTACAAGATTTTCTATAAAGCGGATCATACCAAAATATCCTACATATTTGTTAGAAGAGATTGAGGTACGGATGAACACGATCCGTTTGTTCTAAATATTTTAAAACTTAACACAAAATCTGCACAAAAGTTTGACGTTTTAAGGTTGTGAAATCTCTCCATCCACAAAATGTTTAGAATCACATCCCGCCGCACAAACAAGTGGACCCCCTTATCCGCGTCATCACTGACCGGAGACACAAACACTCTCAGTCATCACAATAATTATAGTGGCATCACAGTATTTGACAAGCGCCATCAGTCCACTTGTTTGTGTTACCAGCTTGACCACCACCATCCGGCAACAAAATTGCGTGCCCCAAAAGCACGTGAAGGCACCCCCCAAATAAGTGCCAACAATATAGTAATGCCAATTCCCAAACAACAGCTGTTCCTGTTGTTCCCTCTGCCAGCCACTTGGAGTTGACACCTTGTCACCGAAGTATTATAGGTTAGGATTGCCAAGTTCGCCAATATTAAAAAAATAAATTATACTATTGTTAGTAGAATTATTATAACACCGTTTTTGTCTATTATGACACTCAAAACTGTATCGTAATAGCCTCAGTACGAACGAAAAGTAAAAAATAGTAGATTATATTACAAGTAACAGAAATGCTTCATTGTCAGCGAGTGAGATCTTTGAATCACGAGTGCGATAGCACGAGTTATACACATCTCACGAGCTTACAATGTCATTTCGGTCACGTGTAAGATACGACGTTTTATACCCGACGTGTAATTTCTTGTAAAAGTTAAAAATTAAAAAATTAATAAAAGTGTCAAAATAACGTTTCAAAAAATTATTTATGTCTTACCATGGTGTAACCATAGTAATTTACCCCTTTTTATAATTATATCACTTGTGAGAGAAATACTCCATTATACCTTCCTTTTGCGTGGCAAAAATAGTCATCTAGATGTTAGTCGGGTATAAAAAATATTACAACACTGCTTTTGTCTATTATGACACGCCAAAGCGTATCGTAATAGCCTCAGTACCCAAGCTGAGTGTCACCTTTTCAGATAAAAAACATAACCACAAACACAACCAGTACGACCTAATCCTAAAAATCCTTAGAATATTTATATTTAATATTCTTATTCCTCCTTTACCAGATAGTCTACCAACCTGATTTCATGTTGAGTTGCGACGGATCTTAAACGCTGGTTGCTATGGAAACGTCTTAACTAAAGAGCAGGCAGTAAAGCTCAATTTCATGCGAAATGCAACATAAGATTAGTCCTTACCGCCTGGTCTTTAGATAAGACGTAAGACCCCTTGCAAAGCAACATGAAATCAGACTGTAAGATCCGAAGGGAGGTCCTCCTTCAACCATTCTCTTACCAGATAAAAATTATTTTTTATCAAGTCATATAAATGAATATGTCGCCAATGTATTGCCTATCAAAATATGTTCAAGGCTATCCTTATTTAATTAATTAAAAAAACGAATTAGATATTTGTAACGAAGTTATCAAATTCCGCAAGGTTCGAGTGCATCGAGTTCCGCCAGCAACGGGCGCCGCTCGTTTATCCTACCCGCTTGTCTCTTTGCCACGTGAATAAAACCGATCGCACCACGCCGAAATCGCGTCTTTCTACTCGCCGAAAAAATACTTCTAGACATCGGACCGGCATAATTCTTTCGGTCCGGTCATCATAAAACTTGCCCGCTGCAAACGAGACCATCCCGGAGTCGCAACAACCACTCCCAGTTTTCGCTCTTGTAATGCCCTTCTCATCGCATCGTTTAAATGCTTAATATTGACGTATCGGGATGATTCTTTCACTCCGGGGATCGGGATGTGACCGCGCTCCGGGTCCCGTCGTTCCGGAGTTTGTGCGCTGCCCGCAAAATAGGAAAATAGGACGCCGAATCGTATACAAATGGTGGCCGTTTCGGTAGTGTGTGGTGAGTTCTAGTGACCAGTGAGTGAGTTGCTGTTCTCCTGTCCACCAGCATCAGACCAGAAGGACCGTACGCTTGTCGTTTCCTTTTCACCGACCTAAAGGGGCCAGCCCAAGTGTCTCTGGTGCCGACCTGGTGCAATGGGGGCAGGGCACTTGTGGTGGCTTCTGAGTAGAGGCTGTCCAGGTGTCTGGTCTTGCCAATTTACCACCGAAATATCCGGACGGGTCCTTCTAGGAATCCTCCCACTCAACCAGAAGGGACTAGCCTTGGTATCCTTGATTCCGACCTAATGTGGCTTCTTCCGAGAGGCTGTCCAGGTGTCTGGTTTACGGTACACCTGCTGGTCGATCATTGGGATATTCGGGCGGGTCTCTTGCTGGGACTCCCGACCACCGACCGAAAAGGACCGGTCCTGGTAGCTGAGTGTCGACCTAGTGTAACAAGGGCAGGGCACCTGCGGTGGGTTCTTCCGAGAGGCTGTCCAGGTGTCTGGTTTACGGTTCACCTGCTGGTCGAAAACCGAGATATCCGGACAGATTCTTTTTGGCGGCGCTTTTTTCTGCCAACCCTGTTCTACCCCACCTCCGACTCCAAGCGACGCGGCGGGTAGTGTAGGGCACGACTGTTTAGTCCCCGGAAATCAGTTAGGTGATAATGTAAAACCTTTGTATAGAAACCGCGAATATCTGTAATCCCTGTATATATTGCCCTTGTAAATATTCCATGTAAATTTATTTACCATCCACCGTACTCCACTAAACTACCAGTGGACACGTGTGGAGCATACCACAATAAAAAACTGGCGCTCGAGGCAACCCGACCGTAGAAAGCGTCACATGTTTTTCCATGTTTCACTCATTTGCTGATCAAATATAAATCGAAAGTATGAAGCGTAAGAAACATACAAATTAAAGTTGCCAACTTGTTACTGTTCACAACTACCGGACAAGCAGGTATAAACAGGTATATTATTCAATCTCAATATTTCTCTGTCGTTCATGTTTGCTTGCTTGAGTTTTGAATTCTTAAACTTTGATTCCTGGTAATTCCAACGATTTTTCACAGGGAAAACTATACCATCAATTATCTTCATTTTAATATACAGGGTGTTCCCTAAACAACTACTTTAATTTTAACCAGTAGTGGAAAGTAATCATTTTTATCTACCACTTTTTCGAAATCTCAATTTCTTTTAGCATTTTTGGAACAATTCAAATTCACGAACCGCCTATGGATATTTATTTTAACTTGACCTACAGACAATCAATTGTTTTTGTCCGAAAAAGCCAACGTCCTTATCAAGTTTCTAATTTTTTGCACTCTCGGGTGCATCAGTTACCTGCTGTTGAGAATCAGTATTGGTGGGCGAACTCTACCGGGCATGTTATTGTATTTTAATTTCGCTTTTAAAGTTATTGTCGTAAAATATGCCTGCTTTTTCTCGTGTGTCTAATTTCCATTAACGTTGTGCATTGTGTTTTGCAAAAAAACGCCAGTACCCGAAGATTAGCAAATCGAATTTAGAGAATTTTGAATTAAATCCCTATCACGTACAGAAAGTCTAATTTTTACATCCGGAGGATTCAATAATACATAATCATCGTAGAAGGTATTTTCAACTTAAATAATACATAGGGACAGACGAGAATCCACATGTTATTTATTAGGCCCCACAATTTTCAATAGCATTGGATGTTGAACACCTCCCTTCGGATCCTGTACCAAGAGACAAAGTGCCTTTACCTGACCCTTAAGCAACAAGTTTAAATAGATATAAAAAATTGAAAAAATTTCCACACGCTCCCGATTCCACAAACATTTAGTTCTTTCAGCGTATACTTTTCATGATTCCGTTAATAAATAATTCTTGTACTCGAATAAATTCAGCTATAGACACATACTTAAACCAGTCACAAACAATTCAAATATTGGTGTTGAGTGGTAACTCAAAAACTCGCTATTATTGTCTGGTGTTGCAACCACCACAGATAACATTCACCAAAGCTATAAAATTCTGTCCCACTGGTGATCAATTGAAAAATGTTTCTTGAAGCGTCTGTATTTCTTTTCCTAGCAATAACTGTCTGCTGTGACAATTTCCGCTCTTTACCTTCCTCGCTTGAAGATGAAGTTGACTTAACTGTTGTAAGTAATTGCGTTACATAATACATGTTCATACCTCCGTATGTTTGATTTCAGCCAGAAATTATTTCTAAATATAACCGCTCCGTTGAAACCCACGAGGTTGTTACCGAAGATGGCTACATCCTCACCTTGCACCGTATTCTTCCTTCTGGGCCTTCCAAAGGTCCAGTTCTTGTCATGCACGGAATCGTTGCTTCTTCGGCTGACTGGATAATTACAGGCCCACATCATGGACTCGGATATCTTTTAAACAATGAGGGCTACGATGTGTGGTTAGGAAATGCACGTGGAAACCGATATTCGCGAAATCACACTCTTCTGAGTCCTAACTCGAAGAAATTTTGGGACTTTTCATGGCACGAAATTGGAATTTTTGATCTACCCGCAATGATTGATCATGTCCTCGAAGTGACAAACAAAAATGATCTATTCTACGTGGCCCACTCACAAGGCACCACCGTTTTCTACGTGATGTGTACCTTTCGACCAGAGTACAATAAGAAAATTAGAGCTCAATTTAGTTTAGCACCGGTGGCGTTTCTGAGTCACATGACTAGTCCGATTTTACGGTTGCTAGCGAAGGAAAATCTCTTGCTGGAGGTAAAAATAAAAACATATATTTTTCAGAGTCACTACTCACTTGTTATTCAGACTGCAGCACACATCTTCAACCTAGAAGAATTGCTGCCCAAGGATGGACCCATTAGTATCCTCGGCCAAAAACTGTGTGGTGTCAACGAATTTACCAAAATATTATGCAGCAATACTCTTTTTGCAATTTGTGGCTTCAACTCGAAGCAGCTGAATACAACTCTTCTTCCACTGATTCTGGCACACGTTCCTGCAGGATGCTCTACGAAACAAATAGCACATTTTTCTCAGGAAATACTTTCAGGTATAGTTGTGTAGTGTCAATATTATTTACTATTTTTTCAATTTAGGACATTTTCGACAATACGACTACGGATTTTTGTCAAATTTGAAACGCTACCATCGATTAAGACCGAGAGATTACGATTTGAACGAAGTTACAGCCCCCATGTACTTCTTTTACAGCAAAAACGATTGGATTTCGTCTGCAAGAGACGTTCATATTCTTGCCAAAAAATTAAAAAATGTGAAAGGGAAGTTTCTCGTTTCCGACAGCGAATTTGACCACTTGGACTATTTGTTTGGGATCGAGGCGCCACGTCTTGTTTACAACAAGATTATAAGTTTAATGACAAGACATTAAAACTAAAGAATTAAAAGATATAGTTTGTGGAGTACTTTTATCTTATCAAACAGATTCCCTATCAACAATTACGGTACTTGAAGAATATAAAGAACAACTTGTTGCGCAGGACGTATTTTACATAAAAACATAAAAAGTAAACAAGCGAAAAAATTTAAGATAAGGGTTTAGGTATATTGAAATGATTAGATTTAAGATTGTTATAAATACTAACAGAGATATAAAAATTGTTTTTACATTGTATTCATTTAGAGATAACATTGTTTTCTTCAGAAAACATTATATAAAATAGAAATGACAGGTATTGATTTAATTTCATATGCTACTTGCTTTTCATGGATATCTTAGTTAAATTCGTTCCAACCTTTCGCATTATCATGATTATCATTTGAAGAAAAATTAAACAAATGTGCTAGTAGTAAAAAAAATGTATATAAACCACGGTGGAGAAGCCTTTTCTTAGAAGAGAAATTGCTTCTCAACCTTGGTGTATAATTACTATTTAATATATTCAACTTACTATTCAAAATTTGGTTTAGTCTTTCAATAGGCAAATAATCAACCTTAATCCTAGGGATTGATAAGAACTAAAGTGTTAGAGCACTATCACATCCACAACTGACTGATTGACTAATGATATTGGAATGACAACCATTTTTAGACTTAAAAATTTTGAAATTGGATTGATTGAACACGAGAGTGAGTTCTAGTTCTTAAAGAAAAAAAAAAGTAATATATGGTTGTTATTTCTCATCCATTTAGTCAGACGGTGAGTATAGTGGACAGGGCGAAGAAGAAGCCCATTCAGTGACATTTTTCGTAGCGATGCCTTTCAAGCAAAAGGCAGAAAACCAAGCAAATACTCTTCCAGCACTCTTCAGACAAATGGCTTCAGAAAGCCCGTCAGGCAAAACGCTCCAAATCAAACAAAGTAGCCATTTTTTTTTTCTTTTTTAGACCCTCGCCCCAGAAATGCCCTCCTCTCCAGACAAAGGTCTCTCTGGCATAACGGAAAATCAGATGCCCATCAGGCCAATACCCCTCAGGCAAAAAGCAGAACCAGGTTCAAAGCAACAAAGGCATTTTTTCTTTTGGTGAGAATGAGATTGCCTGTCCTCACAAACTCGGTAGTCAGTGCCAGCACCGAGTTACGAACCCTGGGGATTATCCCACAAGTCGGCTGAAAAGGCGGCACTTTCGATAAACCCCCATGGAGACTATCTAACGAACTTTTCTGCGGTAACTCATTTACTATACTGTTGTGTTTCTGGGTTCCATTGGTTTATTTATTTGAACACTATGTACAATTTATTTAAACTTCTAATATTACACTATTTACATTATTTACACTATTTACAATTCATTACTGACACTTCCCGTATTATTTATTTACACATCACGCGGCACTTCGAATAGATAAAAGCAACTGTTCGACTCGACCCACTGATCTTCGATGATACGACTAACTCACTAGACTGGTTGACTGATGCGACTAGATTTGTTTTCGCTGGAACGTCATCTAATAAATATACCGACGCCTAAATGCTTCTAGACGCTCCATATGTTCCATGGCGCTCTCGATCTGTACCGGATATTCCAAAAGACGATGTCATACTCGTCTACGTTGTAGTATAAATCCAGCACATTCTAGTAATTGATGACGCCGCTACAGCAATGAGTCATCTCGCGTCCACGTCCGTTACAATACGGTACGGTGAGATGGAGATAAAGAAGTCAAAAACCTGAAAATCATGCATTCTGCAGCTGAAGAACAATAACTATTAATGGAGGATTATATCTTTTTCTGTCGACGATATTTTTTATTAATAAACTCAAGAGCATAACTATAGCACCACCCTCAATTTTCCCGATTTCTTCCCTAAACGTTCAGTTGAGATAATATGGCTTTAGAGAATCATAAAACAATCAAAAAGAATAATAATCAACAAGTGTAATGCCAGTTATGAACAAATTGTGTGATTTATTATAAAAATACTGCAAATTCAAATGTGCATAACTATAGCACCACGCAGTTTTAAATAACAAAAATAAATAAAATAAAAGGTGACTGTGGCCCGGGCCATGTCACCGACTGTCTAACATAAATAATCGATTATTGTTATCAACAAAAGTCAGTAATTTCTCAGAATCAAGTTCAAAATGCCTCGTGGTAGAGTTATCTTTCTGAGTCGGAAAAGGATAAAATCTTAGCTTTTCAAACTGAAAGGCTAAGTCTCCGAGAAATTTCTCGAAGAATTAATCGGTCGCATAAAGTTGTGTCACATTATTTAGGAAACCCTGCTGAATATGGAACACATAAAACGGGCGGCCCAAAGAAGAAGGTCTCGCCTAGGACTGAGAGAAGAATAATTGCCACAGCAAGTAGCAGTTTGAAAAGTTGCAAAAGAATAGGTGAATAATGTGGAGCGAATGTCTCACGATGGACAATAAGAAGGATTTTGAGTAAAAATTAACACATCGTACGTCAAAAATTAAAAAAAGCTCCAAGAGTCCTTCCTCGACACAAAAACGTCAGGTTGGAATTTGCCCATCAGAGCATGAATCGCCACTGGGAGAACGTAACTAAAAAATTTGCAACAAATTTCAGTTTTTTTTGAAACATATTCTTTTCAGATAATTTTTTCTGATGAAAAAAAGTTTAAATTAGATGGTCCAGACGGATTTAATTGTTATTGGAGAGATTTGAGAAAAGAACCCCAATATTTTTCCAAACGAAATCTTGGTGGTGGCACTTTAATGGTGTGGGGAGCGTTTACCAAAGCAGGGGTTCTAACGCTAGCTTATCCGTCACCGCGAATGAATAGCAGGGAATATCTTGAGGTTCTCGAAGAACACTTGATACCTTTTTTAAATAATAACAATGATCAACAATTGCTATTACAACAAGATAACGCTCGGATACACGTCAGCAAAGAGTCGATGGGGTGCTTAGAAACTCAAAATATCGATTTATTAGAGTGGCCCTCCTGTTCCCCGGACATGAACCCAATTGAAAACCTTTGGGGAATCTTGGTCCGTCGACTGTATCAGGACAACAAACACTACGAAACCACAAATGAACTCAAAAATGCTCTAGAAGATGTTTGGACCAATTTAGAACCTGAAATTGTGAACAATTTGGTAGACAGCATGAACTCCAGAGTTTTTGAGCTTATTAGAAAAAATGGGGGACCAACCCACTATTAATCAAAAAATTGTTTTGTGAAAAATTTGCGTGGTGCTATAGTTATGCACATTTCAATTTTCAGTATTTTTGTAATAAATCACACAATTTGTTCACAACTGGCATTATACTTGTTGATTATTATTCATTTTGATTGTTTTATGATTCTCTAAAGTCATATTATCTCAACTAAACATTTAGGGCAAAAATCGGGAAAATTGAGGGTGGTGCTATAGTTATGCTCTTGAGTTTATTAGAAATCTTAACTTGGAGAGACTTTACAATTATAACTGCTTTTATTTACGACCATTTTATTCTTAGGCTATATCTTTGTTGCTAACGAATAAAAAAGGTACATTGAGGTGTAAAAATCCCTAAGGTCCTTAGCCTCCTCATCAATATTTGTGAAGATGTGGTCGATTTTTCCAACTGTTTTCAAGTCGATATTGTGGGTGGATTTTTTTTTCTTAAATGTTTGGATAGGATTTCATAGCAAATTTGTTCCAGTTTCCGAAACTGCCCTTCGATTTCCTGTACGATCATTGGTTGCTGAGATATTGATGGTTGAAGGCAAAAGAATCCTTTTTCGTTTAATATCGGATATCTCCGCGAAAAATGGTCCTAAACACAATCTAAAAAAAGGATATTAATTTAATAAATAGGGTATCTGGTTCATATGCTGGTTCAACCCGACATAATTTTTCCGAGCCCGTGGAGTAAAAAAAAGAAGGCCAAAAATTTGGGAAAAAAAATCCGCGCTATTTCTTTGGATTGCGTGGAAAACATGGCTCTTAAAAATTTTTGGCCAAAAGATCAGAAAATTAAAATTGTGGAGCTTTTTTTAAATCCTCGATACGACCATTTTTTACTTAAATACAGCCAGCCAAAAATCACCGAAAAAATTTTTTTTTTGCTCCCTTAATTTTTGTGAGTAGTGTATGATTATTCACGAATGTGATGGCAACTATTCACGAGAATGAGAATTGATCCCAGGAGCCGTTAGATGAGTGGAGCAAATCATTTGAGCGAGTAATTGTCTTTAAACATGAGTTATATACTATACTTTTTCTATGACCACCTAAACTTTTAGAAATTGTTATCTTTGCTTTTAGTTTAAAAAAAAAATCTTATACATACGGTGGAATACGTCTCTTTCTACTAAATTTTATCAAGCAATGTTATAATTAAATTTATGGTTGGTATGAGATATTCAACTACATTAATTATGCCATGCTTTGACTCTCTATTGATTGTACAGAATTGGTATTCGTAGATAAATTGCAGTAAAATGTTATTAACATCACGTGTATTTTTTAATCATGGGCATTACTTAGCGATAATTTAATTGTATGATCAAGCAATGAAAGCTCATTGTCTGTTAGACACCTGGGCCTTCAATACTACGCAAAATTTTTTGGTTTTGATTATCTCATTGATAATTAATAAAATTTTATTTAATTTAGAAAAGTAAAACCGGAAAATTCATTGTTTTCTTTAAAGATAATAATTACTAAATTATTTAATTTAAGCTTCCTTTTTACGATTACATTACAGAGCCAGGTTCTAGAAAAAAACGTAAATACAATTGGGGGAAACACTGCGAGCAATATCCCCGATGTTCGCCTAATCAACTTGAAACTAATTTTAACGGCTAACAATATTGTAACAAATTTAATTACACCAAGCGTCCTGTCCGGTTGTTGTCTTCCAAGGTCGCACATCAAAAAACAATTTATCCGCCTGTAATGTAACAAAACACAACGAGATAAAAATCAATTGTTAATTTTTTTTGTTGAAACGCTGCAATTATAAAAACAAACCTTAAAACGCATCATCCAAAAGTCGAGTGTAGGCACTGATCATGTTAGCACTACTTCTTTTTTTCAACATTTGGGCTGTCACGCAAGCTCTTCATCCAGACGCCGGTTTAAACATTGTGAGTACCTATTCTCATTCCCTATTTTGTGATTCTATAATGCCATCGCAGATTCAATTAACGACTAAATACGGCTACCCCCTCGAATCCCATGAGGTTACTACCATTGATGGTCATGTGTTAACGCTACACCGAATTCATCAAAATAGTACCACTGGTCCCCGCCGACCAATTTTACTTATGCACGGCTTGTTAAGTAGCTCTGTGGACTGGATAAACCTGGGACCTAAACGAGCACTGGGTCTTCTTCTGGCAGACAACGGTTATGATGTTTGGATGGGAAACCACCGCGGTACTACCTGGTCACGAAAACATGTCTCCATTGACCCTGACCTGGAACCAGAGAAATTTTTCGATTTTAGCTATCACGAGATTGGGATTTATGATCTGCCTGCCAAAATCGACTATATTCTAGGAGTAACAAAAGTGGAGAAGATTTTCTATGTGGGTCACTCACAAGGTAGTACTGCTTTTTTTGTGATGGCCAGTGAAAAACCCGAATATAACTCAAAAATTCATTTGATGACGGCACTGGCTCCTGTGGCTTACTCGAGTAATATACCAAATCCTTTCCTACCACCGTTAATTGAAAGTTACGGTTTAATCAAAGTCTCTTTTTGGAATAGTGAATATCCGTAAGTGACACTAACGTTACAGATAATTACAACGGTGTTAAAAATCCACGAGTTTCTTCCACACAGCGAATACATAACAGAGTTAGGCAATGTTCTTTGTGAGGAAGGTTCCATTTATCAACATTATTGCGTTTGGTTCCTTAATATCATTGGTGGGTTTAATTGGGCCATCGAACCGGTAAGTACATCATTACACTTTCGGCGATCATCTTAAGTGTTTCTTCCAGGACTTTATACCCGTGATTTCCTCTAATGCTCCGGCAGGATGTTCCATTAAGCAGATCCAGCATTACATGCAAGCAATCGCAACAGCCAGCTTCGCCCAATACGACTATGGCATTACCGAGAACCAAATAAGATACAATCAAAATGTACCTCCACATTACGATATCTCAAAAATTACGGCTCCCGTTAGTCTCCATTATGCAAATAACGACTGGCTAAATTCAGTAAAGGACGTTCTACGATTAGCAAGAGAACTTCCAAATGTTGCCAAAATAAGAAGAGTACCATCCCTGCGCTTCAACCATTTAGACTTTTTATGGGCTCAGAACAGTGTTGACTTGTTATATAATGATGCAATTAGGGAAATAAATGCACTGATTTAGGCGTGTTGTTTTGACCTCACGTATTACACCAACAATTAGTGGAAGGTTGCTCGGTTATCGCGTTGTTATTTTGCCAAACTATTAATCAACAGAGTTTAGTCGCAATGTATACCAAAAACGTGTTAGCAGTGTTGTTTCTACTGATATCTCTACTTGTTTTAGAAATTTTCAATGGTAGCAAACCTAAGCATCCCTACGCGGGACTGGATATCGTACGTTGACTGTGGGCCACACTTAAATATTAGTTTTAAAATTTTCAGGAAGATTTGGTGGGAAGATACGGTTTTCCTTTAGAAACACACAGTGTTACTACCACCGATGGTTACATTCTTACACTTCATCGAATACCACATGGACCGGAACAGACATCCCAAAACAGAACTCCTGTATTATTTCTACATGGTTTCGCACAGAGTGCTATGGATTTCGTAAATCTTGGGCCGACGAATGCCTTAAGTTTTCTTTTAGTTAATAAAGGGTACGACGTGTGGTTGGGTAATGTTCGCGGCAACAAATTTTCTAGAAATCACACCTTTCTAGATTCAAAAACTGAGGAACAATATTGGGACTTCAGGTACGTATTTACGTTACTAATGTTTTTTATAAAGGCTCTTTCAGTTTACACGAAATTGGAGAATACGATACTCCTGCTTTTATTGACTACATTCTAGCTAATACTGGGCACGATTCTCTACATTACATTGGGTACTCACAAGGCACCACGGTGTTCTTTATTATGGGCTCAGAGAAACCTCAATATATGAAAAAAATTAAATTGATGACTGCTCTTGCACCTGCAGTTTTTTTGGAAGATCCAAAGGGACCAGCTTTAAGTATTCTGAAACATCTTGGAAGACTTCTAGAGGTTTGTAAAAATTGGAATTAGTCAAAAGTCTTATATACTGTTTACAGATGTACTTCCAATTGTTCGATATTCGCAGCGTCTTTACCGAAGATAGTTATATTTCGATGTATTTAAGACACATTTGCAATGAAAATTCTATATTTGTTGAGCTGTGTCTGCATCAGATATTTGTCTTTCACGGCTACGACTACGATCAAGTCAATAAGGTAAAGACAAAAAAAAAATATACAAATAAAAAAATCGGTTTGATTTTTAGAGTGAATTATCTCTAATATATTCCAACACCCCGGCAGGAGCTTCACCGAAGCAACTGTTGCAGATCAATCAGTTTATGAAAACTGGTGAGTTCCAGCGATATGATTTTGGGGTTGAAGAAAATTTGAAAAACTACAACAGCGAAGAACCTCCGCATTACAATGTGTCAAGAATTGATGCTCCCGTGGCATTATATTACTCTGAAAACGATTTCACCATAAATGAGAAGGTGGTAACGTAATGAAGATAGCACCAAATTAAAGTTATAATTTTCAGAATATAAATCGAATTACAAGTTCTCTTCCTAATGTTGCCAAAGTCTACAAGGTCGGACTGACAGATTTCAATCACAACGATTTTATCAACGGCAAGGACGTCTCTGATCTGTTATACAAAGCGGTTATTGAAGAGATTTTGAAGCATTAGTCACAAAAATTTTGTGAAGTTTCGAATAAAATTTAGGATTAAATTTTGTTAAAGTTATACGACTATTTATAATGATTCATTGCACTTTGAACTTCCTTGTTTATTTTTATACTTTGAACCGCTTGTAATCGGCACACTTAATTGGCGGTCAGTAAAAATTACAGTGATGATAAGAACTACACTGTTACAGTTCAATAGCCAAACCCGTGAGCTACGCTCCACGTTCAACAACGGAGTGAAACAAAAATTAAATCTATGACCAACGCAACAAAATAATTATAGTCACCGGTAGGGTTAGGGTAGGTAAAACTGGTAAATAACGCAGGTTTTATTAAGAATATCCCCCTAATAAAAAAACAACCGAGGTCCAAAACAGAAAATCCCACAATCGACCGAACCAACCGTTCACGCCCTCAGTCGCCAATTTGGAGGTGAAAACACAGTCGTTCCACAATATACGTTTCAACTGCTCTTCCTCACAGATTCTTTATAAGAGCGTTCTCAAATGGAACATAATGCGAGAGTTGGAGTGGGGAAATTGTTGAAATAAATTATTCGTTGGGGCCGCTCCAAGTTACAACTGCGAAGATACTGAAGGATAAGATCTGCTCCTCAGCTTAACATAAATTTATTAATGTTATCATTATTTTAAGAGTCATTCAAAATAAATTAACACATTCCAAATTGAAAGTCATCGCTGTAATGACAAGCAATTGCCAACTAAAACTGAAAAACTGTTCTGTCAGCCCTTATTTTCTTAGAAAAACAAAATAAAAATAGATCCGCCCAAACTATTTGAATTGTTTCAATTTTTGTATTTAGGTCAAGTTAATTCAATACTTATTTCATTCGTAACCTTCATCGTTTTTTAGCTTAGAAAAAATTCTAAGGATGTGTATCTGTATTTACTCAATGTCATTCAATTGATTGTTATTAAGTTTTATCATCTTGTAAATAATACGAAGGTACTTAAGATCTCACCATGACCATCAATTTATGAAAAATTGTGCCTTCATTAATAGGTGTAATTTTTGCCGCGTCATGAACCAAAGAAATGATGGAAAAAATAACATATAGCACAAAGTTTAATGGTTAAAATAGTAGATTATATTATAAGTGACAGAAATGCTTCCTTGTCAGCGAGTGATACACGAGCTTACAATGGCATTTCGATTCGAATTTCGAATCATATTAAATTAATTACCAAAACGTCTTTGTTTGTTGAGTTTGTACTATTCCAATTGGATTCAGAAATGTTAAAAAAACCGTCGCCCGCAATTAATGGACAACCCCTTACAAAATCAAAGCTCTTACAAACAAGGAGGAGATTCCTCGGATAATAATTTGAGCCTTAAAATAAAGCCAAGAGGGTTGAGCTACCTACCAGGCGCGTCTCCAGGTGGCGGATAGGAGAATGGGGAGAGTCTCTGACTCTGCCTAGTGGGGGGTTAGTAGGGAAGACCGGGGTCTAAACCCCCCGCTGTGCTGAACGAAAGCCCCTCGCCGCGGACCAGCTCGTGACGCATACCGTAAACCGCCTGTCTGCCGACAGGGGGCACGGGGGTTGGTCTTAAGTGACTGTGCCGCGTGGATGAAGTACCACTATAAAAACTTCCCCTTGCAACATGGTGACTGGTGTTGCAGGTGCATAAACAGTCACCCACGTGTTTGTGCCGTGCGTGGCGACCCGTGCGGGTGGATGAAGGGATCCTGGTGGTTGAGCCTGATCTTGGCTACGGCCTTGGGAGGGCAACACGCCACTTTGGCCCGGATTTCACCCTAGACGGGCGGTCGAGACTAACCCACCTCGATCAATCGGCTGTGTCGTCCCGTCAGAGGGCCGGCAGGGTGAGCCCTTGGGGAGCATTGGGGCATGCAACTGCGTGGGCGGCTTCGGCAGACCGCATAGGCTGTGTGCAACAACCTCCTGGGGGCTATATCTCTCAAGTAGCCCTGGCGTTCGAATTTCGACGTCCCCATATGGGGCTCCGTGGCGGGTGGGGAGCTTGGGAGATGAAGATAAAACTCGCAGTATGGAACCTCATCCCCAAGAAGACCAGGGATCGCAAGATCCCAGAAAAAAGCTCTCTGGAGCTCAAAGAAGAAAGCTGCAGAGGCAGCGGCGTGAAGGCGCCCTCCCTGCAGCAAACGTAAGAGCTGACGTAGGAGCAGCCGGACGTCTCACGGGACAGACGACACCTTCGGGTGGAGCAGGACCGTCGACGTCCGGTGTGGCGACTACGTCGCAAGGAGCAGTGGCGACTGGCAAGCGATTGCGCTCCGACGGCTCCAGCCCAGCGAAAAATCGCGGAAAGCGGGCTAGGAGGGTCGAAGGCCAGCGTCCACAACAACAGCGGCAACAACTCCAGCGGCAGCCGCAACGAAGACAGGCCACGCAGGGGCGGCGACAAGCACCTGGGAGCCAACAGCAACAGCCGAGACCCGGACCCGCAAGGACCACGGGCGACGCTAGCTACCGGGAGATGACCACCAGCCACCTTCGCATGGCGGTCATCGACCGGAAAGATCCTCGGTGCCAGCTCGAAGAGAGTAAGGCACGAATTGTGCGGGAAAAAATCGAGGGACTTTTCGTCGAGACCCTTTATGGGTTAGGACCAGAAGACCCGATCCCCGCCTTTGACGGGTGCATCTTTGCAGGCGGTGTCCTTAGGATAACCTGCAGAGACATGCATACCCGTAATTGGCTACAGCAAGCTGTAGCGAACCTCCGAGATCTTTGGGAGGGAGCTCAGCTTACAATTATACCCGTTGAGGAGCTGCCCAGGCTGTGCAAGGCGACTCTGTGGATTCCGGGTCAACCGGTGTCCACTGAGGACGTCCTTAAACGAATGGACATCCAAAATAAATGGGCAAATGTACCAGGATGGATCCTCTTCCATGAGGCCGAACGGGAAGAACCATTGGGTAAACTTCTAGTTTTCGGACTCATGTCTGGAGAAAGAAACATCCTGGCAACTAAGAGCGATAGAGTCGACTACATGTTAGGACGACTCACGCTAAAGATTGTTAGGACCCAAGAGGAGGCCCAGCAGACGCAACAGGCTCCAACGCCGCCGGTGGAACCAGCACCGACGACGATGGAGGTAAGCTCTGCCGATGAATCCTCTAGGATCCTAAAACCTAGGGAGGGGATCATAACCCCTACCCAAAATACGGACGTCGAGGACACGTCAAGTGAACTCCACGATCCTACAGATAGTGTGGATCCGGTCTAATGGCCAAAGGATCCACACTAATCCAAGCAAACCTGCACCGCTGTCGGGAGGCGGCTGTCACCCTAAGTCGTCACCTGACAGCAAAGCAGATAACAATAGCCCTGCTACAAGAACCGTGGTGCGTAGGCAACCGGGTCTGTGGCATGGGCGACAAACCCACAGGGACCATCTACGTGGGGTCCCTCAAAGAAAGACCCAGAACTTGTGTTTATGTTTCAGGTCAACAAGACGCCTTCCAACTGACGGGCTACTGCAACCGGGACATCACGGCCGTGCAGGTCAACCTGGACTTTGGAGGGAATGTAATAAAGGTAGTCTTTGCCTCAGTATACCTCCCCGGCGACTCCAGGGAGCCACCCCCTTCGAAGGAGCTGGCGGACCTGGTTCGACATTGCGAGAGGGAAGGAAAACAACTCATTGCTGGATGCGACGCCAACGCACATCACATCGTATGGGGGAGCGGTGATTGCAACAGCAGAGGAACAGCACTGCTCGAATATCTTACGAGCACAAAGTTAGAAATACTCAATCGAGGGAGCGAACCTACGTTTGTCACCTCGAGGTGTCAGACTGTGATAGACATCACTCTCGCGACGCAAGAGATTTCCAAACATATAAGGGACTGGCAAGTATCATCGCACGTGACCATGTCAGACCACAGATGGATAACGTTTTCGTTAGAAGCAAAAGAGATGTTACCGAAGCCGTACAGGAACCCAAAACAAACTGACAGGGATCTATTTCTAGAAAACCTGTCAAATGTCAGGGGTCGGCTCGATATCTCTAATGATCTTAAGACGAACGAAGAACTGGAGAGGGCAGTCACTGACCTCACTAGGTCTCTGATGACGTCTTATGAGCAAGCTTGTCCGCTGAGATCGGGCACCCGCCAGGGCCACAACACCACATGGTGGTGTAAGGAACTGGAAAGGGGAAGAGCCTATCTGCGCAAGCTATTCAATAAGGCCAAAAGGACCAAAAATGCAGCCGACTGGGACGAATTTAAAGAATACCAGCGGCAATACAAAAAAGACGTTCGTTCTAAGCAGAGGTCATCATGGAGAAAATTCTGTGGGGACCTCGAATGTACCACCACCGCTGCCCGGCTGATGAAAATCCTGTCAAAGGATCCGGGACAGCAAGTAGGTAGCTTGAAGAAAGAGGACGGCACATACACGGACTCTGCCGATGAAACAGCCAAGGTACTGATGGCTACACATTTTCCGGGCTGTGTGGTCACAACGGATGTGAATCCGATCCAAAGCTGTCCGAAAGCCCCCTCCCTGGAGGACTGGGCTGAGGCTGCGCGGATTGTGAACCATACTAGCGTAGAATGGGCTATAAGAGCTTTCAAACCCTTCAAGTCACCGGGCGTGGACGGAATCTTCCCGGCCCTGCTACAGTGGGGACTTTCGGAGATTCTGGACAACCTCGTGATAATTTTTCGGGCATGTATTGCACTCGCATACGTACCGGAAATGTGGAGGGAGGTGAGAGTTGTCTTTATCCCCAAACCAGGGCGAGGAGATTATTCTCTCGCGAAATCTTTCCGTCCCATAAGTCTCACATCGTTTTTGTTAAAAACCTTGGAGAGACTATGCGACTACCAAATAAGGGATGGGGTGCTAAGGGCCAAACCATTACACCCCAACCAACATGCATATGTTCCAGGGAAATCGACCGAGTCCGCTCTACACGAGGTGGTGGGGCGGATTGAGGGAGCCCTGGAGCATAAACTATACTCCTTAGGAGTATTCATCGACATCGAGGGGGCTTTTGACAAGACCACCTTCGATAGCGTCGGGCGAGCACTTCAGAACCGCGATGTCTCAGGAACAGTACGTGACTGGATTCAGCGGGTGCTGGACTGCAGAACCGTACAGATTAGTGTAGCCGACGCAACTACTCGAGGAGTGGTTAAGAAGGGCTGTCCTCAGGGGGGAGTCCCATTGCTATGGGACATAGTAGTGGACGACCTTCTATGCACACTCAACGAGGCGGGATTCTACACTATCGGATACGCAGATGACCTGGTCATACTGCTTACTGGTAAGTACGAAAATGTACTATGCGACCTTATGCAGACAGCACTCTGCCTGGTACAAAAATGGTGTAAGAAGGAGGCTCTGGCTGTGAATCCACAAAAGACAGAGCTAGTCCTCTTCACGAACAGAAGGAAGATGGGACAGCTAAGGCTGCCCTCCCTTAACGGCATCAAGCTGAAACTCTCGCAGGATGTGAAGTACCTGGGCGTTATGTTGGATCATAAGCTGTCTTGGAAAAAGCACCTGGAGAGCAAAATAGACAAAGCCAGCGTCGCCCTGTGGCAGTGTAGGAGAGCGGTGGGAAGGTCCTGGGGCTTAACACCCAGGATTACCATCTGGCTCTACACGGCCGTCATCAGACCGATGCTGAGCTACGGAGCAATTGTCTGGTGGCAAAGAGTCAGACAAAAAACAACGATGACACGTCTCGGACGCATCCAACGGATGGCATGTGTCGCTGTGACGGGCGCCATGAGAACCACCCCGACCGCAGCTCTGGAGGCTATCCTGTGTCTGCCTCCCATCGATCTCTTCGTGGAGGGCATGGCACTTGCCTCCGCTCGTAGGCTGCGGGAAGGTAACCTTTGGAAAGCTGGGAAATCAGAACGCGGGCACGCCCGCATCTTGAGCGAGGGACTCCACAGAATACCTCTCTTGGGTGCGGGATCGGACCGTATCTGTCCTCAATATGCTTTCGAAAAATCCTATGCAGTGCATATGGATACAGAAGAACATCCGAAGTTTGAGATTTCAATCTTCACGGATGGATCAAAAACGAAAGCAGGCTCTGGAGCGGGAGTTCACATCCCCGAACTGCAATCTCAGCGCAACCCTAGGGGAATGTGCCAGTATTTTCCAGACGGAGATCGCGGCCATTCTTAGGGGTGCCACAGTAATCACTGGGCGCAATGTGAAAAAACGATGTGCTTCTTCAGCGACAGTCGAGCAGCTCTGCGGGCTCTGGCCAGTGGCAGGATTACCTCTCAAGTGGTACATGACTGCCATCTGGCACTGTCGAGAATAGCACTAAACAATGTCGTTGAGCTAAGATGGGTTCGAGGACATAACGGTAATGAGGGGAATGAGAGGGCCGACGAGCTGGCTCGACAGGGTGCAACGGGAACACCGGACGGAACCGAACCGCTCATCCGACCGGCCAATCGCTACCTCTCAAACCTGATCAAAACTGACACCCATTCTAGACACTGTGCTAGATGGGAAACGACAACAGGCTGCAGACAAAGCAAGATTTTTATCAAAAATCCTTGCTTTAAAAGAGCCAAGTCTTGTCTGCGTTTGTCGAGGGACAGACTCCGCCTTTTGGTGGGCATCTGGACCGGTCACTGCAGGCTAAATAAACACCCCCACGTGATGGGGGTGGTCAACGACCCAACGTGCAGGGGGTGTTTAGAGGAGGACGAGACTCTCGAACATATCCTACGGGAATGTCCGGCTCTCGCCTCGACCAGAAAGTCCATACTGGGGGAGACATGGCCCAGCTGGGCCAACTTGAGGTGTACCTCGCCTGGAACCATCCTAGCTTTTTTCGACAACGTCGAATGGCTGGATGAGAGACAGGAATGAGGGACGCGAGGGGGTGACACAATGGGCCCGCGGTGTGGTCTAAGTGTCGGTGAGGGGAGCAAATTCCCTCACACCCCTCAACACCTAATCTAATCTAATCTAAAGCCAAGAGGTTCACAATATTTCAGACTACATTAAGTGCACATGTCACAAGAAATTTATTATCCTTTCAAAGTACCTACAATATTTTATTTTGACATTTAACCTTTCAAATCGCCTGCCATTGCAGTGTTAAATTGTAACTTACCGATCCAATAAACCATAATATGGTAGGTACATTATAACTAATAGAGTAATAATAAATTGTACTTGAGAATTTAAGCGACATTACTAATTAGAAACTTAGAACATTATAGAAAAATAAAAACTTAAAGAATTGGAACCTGAAAGAACCTGAGATTGTGTACTTGATCATCTCAAGAACCTTAGAATCCTATAAATCTAAAAATTTGAGAAAATTGAGAAATCTAAGAAATTTGAGAATGCAAAGTTAAAAAATTTGACAAACTCAAAGGACCTGAGAAATTTGAGGAATTTTTGAGAACTGAGACGATGAGGGATCTAAAAATTTAAGAACCTAACTAAGGAAACTGATAATGTGAGAAACTTGTGTAAACGCAGAGCCACTTATAATTCAGTTAAAATTTAGTTGCCGACTAAATCAATAAACACGTGTAAACATTATAATGAGATCGGAAAAGTAGAATGCTATTTGGTCTATCTATTGTCTCGAAACATGTACGGAGACACAACGTTTTCTTTGGAAGCAATTTTGAAACGAAACGATCGCGACGGGACATCTATAGCGGGCGCAAACTAGATACCGAAATTTGGCTTCCCGGTGTCTAAAATAGCTAGATGTCGGTTACATACGAACGACGGAATTCGGAAATCGCAAGGGGGCGCAATACAAGCAAGATAAGACACTTTTCAGAACCCCAACATTCGGCGGGGCGCTATGCCTCTTTTTGCCCTTTTGTTTTCAGTTCTTACTCAGTGTTGGTTAATTCAAGTCAACAGAGACAACATAGCTTTTAAATGACCGCAAGCTGCTGTCGGCCTCATACCGAAAGACAGGTAGTGTTACAATTTGATTTTTGGCGCGCATTCACCGTCTAGATTCAGGAACGAATCAGCGTTTAGAGATAACCGGCACGTACAAAAAAGTACGAAATTTCTTGCAATACCACGCGATCGACATCTAACCGAGGTAACATCTCATCGTAATTTTTGTCCTGGACAAGAGTAAGGTCTAGGAATTGGCGTCAAGTACGGATAATACGATTGGGGCGTTCAGTTATTTTTATAACTAAATCGCATTAGCGAATAAAATCGTTTGGGTGTCGATTCGGGGAAAAGGAGGTATTTATTGCGTGCAGACGTTTACTATTCTCTTTTAATCAAATAGGCAGATACACCAGCATTTACCAGAGGATTGTTTCTTGTATCATTTACTTATGGAATAGCTGCTAAGTATTTCCACTCGTGGACTGACGTATTCCACACGTGGACTCAGGGAAATCCATAGGGTTGACTCTCAGGATCTCAAGATCTCAACTTCAGAGTCGTTGTAAAACGTGCGCCTGCGGGTAGGCAAGTCGAACTTCTCCTGTGCATTTTACAGGTCTATTTTGGGGATATCTCAACATGTACATCACCATAATTTTTTTACCGCCTCCACTTCAAAGAAGAAAAAAAGTTGTATCTCTCTAGCTGTATATTATGCCCACCGCTGATTTCTCTAGGGATCGTCTTTCTCTATTTATTATGCCCACCGCTGACTTCTCCAAGGACTCTTTGTCTATTATTCCCACCTGAGAATCTTTTTTCTTTTTGACCACCGCTATGTCCTCAAGAGGCTACCTATATCTATTTGTTGTGTGCAATGCTGTCTCCTCAATGCCTGTCCCTCTGTATCTATTTTGTCCCCCTTGACTAAGAATTTATCTCTTTATCTTTTATTACTTTATCTTTCTTTACTATACAAATCCCTGACTTCCCTGAGCTTATTTATTATTCCCACCACTAACTTCTCGAATAATTGTCTTTTTCTATGTACTACATAATTATATGCCCACCGCTGACTCTTCTAAGCATTGTCTTTATCTATAGATTGATCAACAATTAAAAAAAGGAAATTAAAATTTAAATATATCTAAGTCGAACTCCACAAACTTTAATAACTGTAAAATTACTAATTACTTGTTAAATTAGGGCTGATGGTGGCAGAAGTGTTCTGCCGAAACATGTTCCATTAGTAATTTTACAGTTATTACAGTTTGTGGAGTTCGACTTAGATATATTTAAATTTTAATTTAAATTTACTCCACCTGGATTTAAGAACATTCTTCTGGTTTAATTAAAAAAAGATTTTAATGTGAATTATTTTATAAAAGCATACTTAATAGCAATGTTAAAGTGTTCGGTGCACTTAATTGTCATTCTTCCACTTCACAAGTCTCACCTTCACGGCCAATTCCACAATACTGAACGATGCGGTGTGGAGCCGCTCCTCTGGTATATTCGTAATTACAATAGTTCTAAAACACATAAATATATACAGTGAGCGGCAAAAGTATGGAATAAATTCATTAAAAATTAAACATCTTTTTTAATCTTTGGACGGGCCAATTTTGGTTTATAAAAATGAATATTTTTATCACAAATAAAATTCCAAGCTGTCATTTATTTTCGAGTGACGACGTCATCGTTATTTTTTTTAAATAGAAACCCCCTATTTTTTTTTCTTGATTTAGATACCCTTTTAATTGTCTAAACAACAGTATAAAAATTTTGTTATCTTACGTAATGAAAGAGAAAAAAAATTTAATTGGATTTTTTTATGACAAACAAAAACAAGTCAAAAAATCAAACAGTCAAATGGTACTGTCAGTAAAATTAAAAATAAATTTAGAAGAACATGCCCAGGTTAAAGCGATTAGAAGAACGGGTCGTCTAAAAATTAACGAAGATACGTCCTTGTAGAAAATTTTACAAATGACAATAATCAGACCTTAGTAAATGATGATTCGTGGTTCCAGCAAGACGGTGCACCCCCACAATTTGCTCTTCCTGTTCGCCATTACTTGAACAATTGGTTTACTAGGAGGTGGATTGGGAGACGAGGATCGATAGAGTGGTTTGCAAGGTCTCCAGATCTCACACCCCTTGATTATTTTTTATGTCGTTAAATTAAAGAGGCTATCAGAATCAAGAAAAAAATAGGGGGTTTCTATTTAAAAAAAAATATATCGATGACGTTGGAATTTGTTTGGAATTTTATTCGGTATAAAAATATGTATTTTTATAACCTAAAAATGGCCCCTCTAAAGATTTCTTTGCAAAAAAAAATTGTTTAACTTTTAATTAATTTATTCCATACTTTTGTCGCTCACTGTATAACGCTTCGTTCTTTTATATTTATTACCATTACTACCAGCTTTAGTGCAAAATCGCTACAAAAACTCGGCGTTTGACCAAAATTTAATCTTCTAATAATACAGCAATAAAATTTTGATAAAAAATTACTAAACAATAAGAAACTAATGTGAATCTATTCCAACCTAATAAAATTTTAATTGAATTAGGCCTCACCATCAATAACATTATTGATAATAATTAAAGTTCGGCGATTGGGATTTACTTCAGCCCACTACCTAAGCTATAACTCTTGCAGTGGCGTCGCACGCTTGTCCTTGTTTACAAATTTCCGAGTTTTTGCTACGTACACCGCTGGGCCGGTGTGGTGGGAGACGTTTGCGAGAAATTAAATTCCGACCGCCGAACCTTATTGATAATGCAAACGTAAAAACTAATAAAATAAAACGATTTAAAATTAATTCCCGTTTATACAGAGTGATTCACGAAGTTTATGCAAATATTTAAATTTGTGATACTCTCTAATATGATGAACAAAATGCTTCTATGCCTACGCCTGTAACAATCGCTATTTCAAGTCGGTATGTGACAAAAAAATTGTCATTATTACTGTTTCCTTACTGAGAGGTCGAATAGATTAACAAGAAGAAAACGCAATTTTAATACATAATACTTTGCCTGAATGAAAAAATAATGAATTAATTTTATTTACAATATACATTTGCATATACATTCAATGTCATAACCGTCATTACCTTCGGATTGAAACTTTTACGTCAGAATATAATTTTTGCGAGCACTTTGTATGTTGGATTCAGTAATAGTAGTGCACATGCATGTAAGAACAGCAAGAAAACAAGCAAAACAAAAATGAAAATTGACATTCAGTTCTTAACAACATTTACATTTGTGTTAAAATTTGGAACAGCTTATAGGTCATCAGATGTGGGTCTCAGTCCTGTAAGTACTCCCATGTCTGGTCACTTTTTTCTCATATAGATTTTTCAAAACAGATAGAAATAATCCAAAATCATGGATACTCAAGCGAGACTCACTATATAACTACTGAAGACGGCTACGTCCTCACCTTCTACCGCATACCTTCAAGAAACAAACCCTCGGTTCTCCTGGTCCACGGCATGTCCGCCTCAACGGCCGAATATGTTAATTCTGGTAACAATAGTGTGGCTTTCATGTTAGCAGATTCTGGTTACGACGTATGGCTTGGTAATTGTCGCGGGAATGCATTTTCCAGAAATCATACTACTTTAAATGTAAATACTGACAAACAGCGATTCTACGATTTTAGTTGGCACGAAATTGGATATTTTGACTTACCAGCCGCAATTGACTACATTTTAGAACTAAAGAACGAATCTCGGTTGTATTATATTGGTATGTCCCAAGGGACTACAGCGTTCTTTGTTATGGCTAGTCTCAGACCGAACTACAATAACAAAATAAGACTTGCGCACATGTTAGCACCTACAGCTTTTATGAAGGATTGTCCAAATCAAATAATTGCCAGTTTGGCCAACAAATTTAACCAAATTGCACAACTTGCAAATCAACTGCAAATATATGAAGTACCGAATGTTGACCTTTTCAGAAGAATAGGTCCTCATCTTTGCTCACACTCCTATTTCAGGATATTCTGTCGGATTATGTTTGACCTCTTACTTAGTTCCGAATATTTGGATACGGTAAGATCATATAAATTGTAACAAAATTGTAGAAAACCAGTTCGTTTTAGGATTACATTCCAGTTTTTCTGACAAACTACCCATCCAACACGGCAATAAAACAATTAGCGCACTATGCTCAAATCATCAGAACAGGTAGATGCAAAAAAAGCAGTTCCTTTTTTCTAAAGAAGCTTTCCAGGTATATTTCAGCAGTTTGACTACGGGCCGAAGAGAAATCTGAAATTTTATGGTACCAAAGTTCCTCCTGTTTACAACATAAGTCGAATTACCTCACCAGTGGCCCTCTATTATGGAATAGGAGACACTATCCAAGCTTTTGAGGTAAAAACTAATGTAAATTGTAAAAATATAACAGAAAAAATTACTTCAGGGCGTCATAACGTTAAAAGCTCAACTTCCTAATATTGTACTGGATTACGTAGTGCCTCGAAAAAGCTTCAACCATTTCGATTTCATTCTAGCCACGGATTTGAGGACGTTAGTGTACAACAAGCTACTAGAAATCAATGAAAAGTACTAGTAGTTTTCTAATTTTGTAAATAATACTAAAAATATTGTTACAATAGATAAATAAAGTTTTGTACCGTCGTTTTTTACCGACTAGCGCTCTAGCCCAAGGCCAGTAATATTCAGCGCGTTCTTTAGTTTAGTACACGAAGCATCGCTAGAAATAAAAGTGCGAGGCTGTCAACCGTGGTTTATATACAATTTTTTTCACTACTAGCACATTTGTTTAACTTTTCTTCAAATGATAATCATGATAATGTCGGATCGAATTTGATGTTATCTATTTTTTGAGACTGACATTTCCCAGTCAGAGACCGGATTTTCATGCAAAATTACACAATGTATTTTGTAATAGTCGTTCTATGTTTTTTTACTTGAATTGCAGTAATTGATGTCAAATATTTACAACTGGTGCAATTTGTAAAAATCGAAGGGCGCTGTTGGTAGATAAAATAATACACGATAATTATGCATTTTGCATGAAATCCGGTCTTTTCAATTATTAACTACTAGTCAATAATTATATTCAGACGATGTGTAGTTTGTTCCAGCAAGTAGCCCAAGAACAATTAAAGAATATTGCGAATTGTTCATTCGGTGTTTACTTGAAATAAAATTCATCTCTAACCAATTCATCTTTCCCTGAATTCCCTTATGGCTTTAAAATAATCGAAGCATTATTAGTAAATAAACCCTTATTCGATTCCATCTATCCTATCTTCTTTTCTAGGAAGTTTTTCTCTTCTCTCCATTTTTCCTCTTTTTCTTCCATCGCTTTCTTCAGTTGGTTCACTTCTCTCTTCAGCTCTTCCATATCTTCCATCAGCTGTCTGTTGTCATTTTTCAGCTCTTTCACTTCTTTCCTCGTCTCTATTGTGTCTTGCTTGAGTTGCTTGCTTAAGGCCCTCCATTTTTTTTGTCATTTCCTCCATCTCCTTTCCCACTTCTTCTTGCTTCTTCCCCTGGAAATCTTGCTGTTTTTTTACTTTTTTGAAAAGCTACTGGACTTTTTTCTATGACTCTTTTTCTTTTAATTTCCTCTTTATTGTCTTGAATTCCGCCTTTGTCTTCTCCCTGTTTCATACCGGTTCGCAACCTTCTACACTGTAACGTGTATTGTTGGTTGCCGACGTTCTTTGTTGTTGACGTTACTGTTTCTTCTGGTTTTTCTCTACTCCTCGCACTCTATCTCTTCCCACCTTTTGTTTATGTTACTTTTCTCCTGTGTTCTTCACTTTTCTCTGTTTTGATTACTCTATTTTCCTCCACATGCTCTCGTGACGGTCGGTAATATCAATTAAAATTGACTAGTTAGAGCGGAAAATTCGCGCTGAAAACTAAACATTTTCCAACGTCATTTATGAGCGTTGGGTGGGAGATAGACAAAAACTTAGTGAAATCAATTTTATGGAGAATTGAATGGGGAACATAAGTCCGATAACATTTTCTCGTTATGGTTACCGTTTACAAGAAAAATGCAGAAAAGCTTTATGAGGTCACGGTCGGGGGCCGTTTTCTAAACAAAAAGGGATGAAACCCCCCTCGGGGGGCTGGAAACTCTTCGGATCTTTATTTGGGTCCTTGTTGAGATTACGTGATAACCAAAATTTTAACATTTCATTTCTTTCTTCTAAAAAGTGTAATTTAGGGACAGATGGGCGTTACCCTTCTTACACCTCTCTCCTCCTGCCTTTAACGATGTTTGACTACCAGATCGTGTACAGATAAAACTGCTAAAAAGGCTTTAAAAAAGAAAATGCACACATAAGTCCTGTAACATTTTCTCGTCGGAGTTACTGTTTAGGAGAAAGATGATTAAAAGCTTTATGAGCACACTCGGAGGCGCTTTTTTAGGCAAAAGGGGATGAAGCTTCCTCCGGGAGGTTGGGAACTCTTCGGATCTTTATTTGGGTCCCTGTTGGGAGTTCTTAAGGCGTTTCTCTTAAAAATCGCTGTATTATTAATTACTGATCAATAATCTTCAAATTTTGAATAGTTGTAGAAAACTGTCTTGCTAAATATGCAAAAATGTCGAACTGAACATACGTAACTTTTGTCACCATTTTATTGACACTTACGAATTTGAAACCCACCAAGAAACATGCGTATCGCCATGCCTTTAGTTTTTCTTATTGTTTGCTACATTATTGAGGATGTAAGCGCAAATACAACTATGTAATAATGTTTTAAATAAAACCCCGTTCTGTTGATTTCTACGTCAAGTAAGTAGTTCCACCTATACAGCCATGCTACAAATTCGCCGTGTACAGTCCGAGTAAAATCTTAGACCTATACCACAGCATCAAAATTATGCGGGACAGAGAACCCCTGTTATCTTAGAACTTCGCGGCCGTAAAAGTTAGCTTTTTTGGACGCATCTGCTGTTTGTGGTTGAGGCGTGAGTCGAGGTGCACACGACGTTTTTTAGACGATGATCACAAAAGTACAATACAGTGTATACTCAATATACGAATTTGGACAGTGTCCGAATAAAATGCTCAAAACTAGAAATCAGCATTGAAAATGTCCCAAACCCGAAATATTCATTCCTACCTAGTATTACGCTTTCAATTACACCAATTTTTTTAACAGATGGGTTGGTATCTTACTTGATTCGTTGACACAGTTCCAGACATGATCGAGTCTGGCCTTTTTGACGATATTGAATCGTGTGGAAAAAGACTTGTTCAAAATGTACATAGTCTAATTTTGAATATGAAAAATAATGCAGCAGAAACTTATAATTCTATCGTCTGTAAATTTATAGGGGAGAATTTCATATAATAAAAAGGAAGAATATTTTGTCCTATTGCACAGGAAAATTTTGTAGTCCAGGAAAATTCGCTAAAAACTATATCGCGGGACTGAAAAGAAAAAAACGCGAGTATAATAAAACTCGCAGAGTTATTTCTACGAATTAAAAAAAGAAAGACTGCTGCTCCACCGGATGAAAATTACGGTCTGACAGAAATTCATCTCGATGAAAACGAATTTATTAGGAATACGTCAAAGCTAGCTCGAAATATTGTCTGTTCTGAATTTCGAAAGAGCGCAGCTATAATGATGTGGGGAAGAGAACATGAAGCAAAAGCACTTTGAAAAAGACTATGGGGTACTTGTGCGTGAGTGCGGACTGTTTATTGACAAGAAAAATTGTTTTCTCGGTGCTAGTCCGGATGGAATTATTGATCAAGATCATATTGTGGAAATAAAATGCCCTTGGTCCATTCGAGATTTAAATCCCCGACAAACGGTCAATGAAGAAAAAATTAAGTACTTAAAAATAGACCAAAATGGCGACGTTAAACTAAGGCAAAAAGATAATTATTACTTTCAGGTTCAGGGGCAATTGGCAATTACTGGTGCTAACAATTATTGCTACTTTGTTGTATGGATTGTATCGATTGGAATTGTTGTCGACAAGTAAAAAAAAATTATTCCATAGCAATTTTATTTTGTATGTTCTTTTGCAGATTGAAAAAGATAATTATGTCCTTTTGGGACAACATTGTGCCAAAATTTAAAAAATATATATTTAAATGTAATGGCCCGTGAAATACTAAAAAATAGTTGAAGTGTCACGTTCTGTGTACGATGTCACGTTCTCAATTTTATGGACTCCGGTCAATAATACTTTTTAATCCCAAATGTCGTCTCGGGTGGTGGTTGAATTTAGAATATTGTATTTGTATCGTGCTAGCATTTGGGTCGTTAGACAGGTAGAGGTTTATGACTCTTTGGCTTGGATTTTTGTTTACGTCCTACTACTTATGTCACTCTTTGAACTTTTTGATCACTCTCACCCAGTAATTGCTCGTCCTTGCGAAATGCCCCTTAACCAAAATTTCAAAATTTATAAATTACTTCTTCCATTCGTCGTTTTTTCGTCTAATTTGCTTGGACTATTTACCTGCTACTCTACTTAAATGTACTCATGTTCACAAATTACGATCAACCATATGATACTGGCAGTAAAGATTCTGCTTTAAACGCCTATAACAACCAACCCCGGTCTCCCCTATTTTCAGGAATGTGACAAAAAATTTCGTCATTATTACGGTTTCCTGAGGTCGAGTCGATTAACAAGACGAAAATGAAATTTTGGAACATAATACTTCGCCTTGGCACTGTAGAACTCTTAACACTGAAATCAACAAAGTAATTAATTAATTTTTTTTTACAATATCGTAAACATTTGCATTCAATGTCATAAGCGTCATTACCTTTGGATTGAAACTTATGTTGGATATATGTTGGATTCAGTAATAGTAGTGTACATGCATGTAAGAACAGCAATAAACAAGCAAAACAAAAATGAAAATTGACTTTCAGTGCTTCACAACATTTACATTTGTGTTAAAATTTGGAACAGCAACCTATAAATCAGATGTGGGTCTCAGTCCTGTAAGTATTCCCATGTCTGGTCACTTTTTTCTCATATAGATTTTTCAAAACAGATAGAAATAATCCAAAATCATGGATACTCAAGCGAGACTCACTATATAACTACTGAAGACGGCTACGTCCTCACCTTCTACCGCATACCTTCAAGAAACAAACCCTCGGTTCTCCTGGTCCACGGCATGTCCGCCTCAACGGCCGAATATGTTAATTCTGGTAACAATAGTGTGGCTTTCATGTTAGCAGATTCTGGTTATGACGTATGGCTTGGTAATTGTCGCGGGAATGCCTTTTCCAGAAATCACACCACTTTAAATGTAAATACTGACAAAAAGCGATTCTACGATTTTAGTTGGCACGAAATTGGATATTTTGACTTACCAGCCGCAATTGACTATATTTTAGAACTAAAGAACGAATCTCGGTTGTATTATATTGGTATGTCCCAAGGGACTACAGCGTTTTTTGTTATGGCTAGTCTCAGACCGAACTACAATAACAAAATAAGACTTGCGCACATGTTAGCACCTACAGCTTTTATGAAGGATTGTCCAAATCAAATAATTGCCAGTTTGGCCAACAAATGTAACCAAATTGCACAACTTGCAAATCAACTGCAAATATATGAAGTACCGAATGTTGACCTTTTCAGAAGAATAGGTCCTCATCTTTGCTCACACTCCTATTTCAGGATATTCTGTCGGATTATGTTTGACCTCTTACTTAGTTCCGAATATTTGGATACGGTAAGATCATATAAATTGTAACAAAATTGTAGAAAACCAGTTCGTTTTAGGATTACATTCCAGTTTTTCTGACAAACTACCCATCCAACACGGCAATAAAACAATTGGCGCACTATGCTCAAATCATTAGAACAGGTAGATGCAAAAAAAGCAGTTCCTTTTTTTATAGAAAGCTTTCCAGGTATATTTCAGCAATTTGACTACGGGCCGAAGAGAAATCTGAAAGTTTATGGTACCAAAGTTCCTCCTGTTTACAACATAAGTAGAATTACCTCACCAGTGGCCCTCTATTATGGAATAGGAGACACTATCCAAGCTTTTGAGGTAAAAACTAATGTAAATTATAAAAATATAACAGAAAAAATTACTTCAGGGCGTCATAACGTTAAAAGCTCAACTTCCTAATATTGTACTGGATTACGTAGTACCTCGAAAAAGCTTCAATCATTTCGATTTCATTCTAGCCACGGATTTGAGGACGTTGGTGTACAACAAGCTACTAGAAATCAATGAAAAATACTAGTGGTTTTCTAATTTTGTAAATAATGCTAAAAATATTGTTACAAGAGATAAATAAAGTTTTGTCTTTTATTAGTAATATGCAGTGCCTCCTTTAGTTTAATACACGAAGCATCGAGGGAAATAAAAGTGCGAGCCTAAGAAAAGGCTTGTCAACCATGGTTTATATACTATTATTTTCACTACTAGCACATTTGTTTAACTTTTCTTCAAATGATAATCATGATAATGTCGGAACGAATTTGATGTTATCTATTTTTTGAGACTGACATTTCTCAATCAGAGACCGGATTTTCATGCAAAATTACACAACGCATTTTGTAATAGTTGCTCTTTGCTTTTTTACAGAAATTTCAGTAATTAATGCCAAATATTCACAACTGGTGCAATTTGTAAAGATCGAAAGGCGCTGTTGGTAGATAAAATAATACACGATAATTATGCATCTTGCATGAAATCCGGTCTCTTCAGTTATTAACTACTAGTCAATAATGATATGATATTCAGACGATGTGTAGTTTGTTCCAGAAAATAGCCCAAGAACAATTAATAAATATTGCAAATTCTTCATTCTCGTGTTTACTTGAAATAAAATTCATCTCTAACCAAAACGTGCGTCATCTTTCTCTAAATTCCCTTATGGGTTTAAAATAATCGAAGAACTATTAGTAAATAAACCCTTATATCTTAGCTTAAACAAAAAAGGATTTTTTTGCTGCATCGGGAGAGGCTGCCAATTAATTACTTCACTGTTGGACGGTGCACTAAATTTTCTTAAAATGCCTTTATTTTCAAAAAGTAACATGACCGATATGCTTACATATATCCTACGGTGAAACCCATGGGAACGCTCCTACGGCTCGGGAGTTGGACAGTGTGTGAGGAGTAATAATTAGAGCATGTTCCTCTGAACTCAAAACAAAAAATGTTGTTCTTACAAGACATAGCATCGTGTCAGATAATGATCAGATTAAGAACAATTCGCGAAATTCCAGATATTTTTGATTTTTTTTAATAATAACAATAGCATCAGCAACAGACTAGTGATGCCCTAATGATGCCAACATTGTTGGCAAAACGTGCGTCGGTAATTTTAATAAAAAAAAATATTGTTGGTGTTTTAGGGGAAAAACTGAATTAAAAAGTAGGTATCTACAACCAAAAGTGATCCAAACGGTAGGCACATAAATAAGGGAATAACTAAAGGAAAGAATACGTCAGAACTAGAAATACAGGAAATAATACGAGAGCGCGACAAATATCGTAAAATAAAAGACGAAATATAATTATTACATAACATACTAGAAGAAATAAATTAAAATTGACTAATAATAAACAATAACTCAATTAATTTTATTTTCCTCCCATCTCTTCCCTCCTTCTCTCTACATTCTTTCTTCTGTCTAATACTCCTTTCATCCTTCAGCCTAGTCCTTTCCCTTCTTCTCCTATCAGTACTTTCCAACCTTCTCTCTCCTCACTCAGCTCCTCACATTCTTTCATCATGTGCTCTATTATTTCTGCTCCTTCTCTACACAGTCTGCACACTCTCTTGTCTCTTTCTTTCCAATATTTGTTTTCTCTTTCCTAGTTCCCACATCTAAACCTTGCTATTACTTTCTTTTCGTTCTTCTCGCTTTCCCTTCTCATGTATGTCGGCAGTTCCTCCGTGATTAGTGATCTGTACTTTCCATTGTACCTTGCCTCATTTATCCTCGTTCTCCTTTCCTGCTTCTGTACGTCTCGATCCACCTCAACTATCTCTCTTAGTATATTTACCCCATTGTTTCTTCGCCTCTCTACCTCCTCCACTGCATACTCTCGTAGTATTTTCTTCTCTCTTTTCCTGTTTTTTCATCCTCCCATTCTTTTATCTCTTTCCAACACTCTTGTAGGATCTTACATTCCGTTCTTTCTCTTATTCTTTCTTCAAATCTTACTGCTCTTTTTCCTGCTTCCACTCTTATCTTGTCTCTCTTTACTTCTACCAGTACGATATATGCTGGCGTTTCCCTGTCCAATCCTAGTACTCACCTCCAGTACTTAGCTTGGATTGCTTTCAGCTTTTCCTGCTCCTTCCATCCCCATATTTCTGCTCCGTACATCATGACACTCTCTACTAGACTTTCGTACATCAGTCCTCTCCTTCTTATATCTGGTCCGAATTTCCTCTCGTCTATTCCTCATACATGACCTACCACCCCGTTCGCTTTCCTTTCTAAATAGTTCCTTTATATGACTTTTCTCGTTGTTAGTCTCGTTAAAGGTGTAGCCCAAGTATTTAAATTCTTTTACTTTTTCTAGTTCTTTTCCTTCCCATTTCCATTCCTCTTTCTTTCTTCTGTCTCCTCATTTTTGTTTTCTCCACGTTTAATTCTAGCTTCTTTCTTTTCAGGTATCTTCCTAGACATTTTATCATTCCTTTCATTTCTTTGGCCTCCCTCTCTATTAGCACCATTTATCTATCATCGGCGTATGCCAACGAGTGCACTTTCGTGTTTCCTACCACCACTCCCCCGCCTGCGCTAGTCTTAGTTTTTCTTCCAGGTCGCTTATATATGCCGCGAATAGAATAGAATATATCCTTCTACTTACTCATTCTTCTTCTTACTCATTTCGTCGTCCATAATTTTTTTTTTGTTTCCCGTTTCTAGGTAAATTTCCGCCTTCAGCTCTACAAACAGCACGTACATCTTCCCTCCTTTCTTATCGAGTTCTTTATCTATTAGATGTTTCAAGATGTACACGTTATCGATGGTGCTTCTCCCTCTCCTAAAACCCGCTTCTCCATCTGGTAACAACTCTTCTTCCTCTAGTTCTTCCTTCAATTTCTCTTCCAGTATCATTGCGTAGATCTTGTACGCCGTGCTCAGCAGACTTATTCCTCGGTAGTTCTCCACTTTTTCTCTTTTTCCTTTTTTGTGTATCGGCCACACTATCCCCATCCTCTATTGGCTTGGTAACCCCTTCCCTTGCCAGACGTCGTTTACTACCTCCCTCATTATCTCTATTATTTCTTCTGTTGCATGGATCCACGCTTCATTTTGCAGTTCATCTTTTCCCGCCGTTTTTCGTTTCTTCATTCTTCCTATCACTCTCTTAATCATTTCCTTCGTAATCTCTTCCCCTTTCTCTTGTTCTCTTGTTTCTTCTTCTTTCCGTCTAGTAATTCTTTAAAGTATTCTCTCCATTCTTTTATCCTTATCTTCTCGTCTGCCTTCTTTTTCTCTTTTTGTTCTCTGTTTATGTATTTCCAAACTTCTTCTTCTTCTGTGTTGATTGATCTAATTTCCTCTTCTTCTTCTCTTTTCTTTTCTTCCTTCTTCTTCTCACAAGTGTCTTGTATTTCTTTAATTGCGTCCGGTATTCCTCTTTCGATGCCTTCCCATTTCTTCATTTTCTCATTTGCTTTCTGGATAGTCTTCTCATTTCTTTGCATTCTTTATTCCACCATCTATTTCTTCCCATTATTTCTCCCACTTCTACTTCTATTTTCTTTGTTGTCATCGCTTCTCTCATTCTCCTTTCGAGTTCTTACTGTTTCGGTGTCTTTTTGTTTTTCTTTTTCTCTTTCAATATGTTGTAGCGCACTTCTGTACTTTTCTATGCTTTCTTCTTCCCACATTGTTTTTATACTTTTTTCTTTCTCGGGTTTTTTTCTTTTTATTTAATCTCCGGCGATTTCTATTTCTAACAGTTGGTGAGCTGATTCCACTCTCTTTCCCACTTCGAATTTTCTTACTTCATCCCATGCATGTTGATTGACTATTGCGTAATCAACTGATTCTCCTCTCGGCCCCACGTACGTAAATTCCTCGTATCCTTTCTCTTCTATAAATTCGATCATTTTTCTTCCTTCTTTATTTTCTGTCTTGTCCATCGATGTTCTTCTCGCATCTTCTGTCTCATTATTTCGCCTTCCTAATCTTGTCCCAATTCTCGCATTGAAGTCGCCCCCAATTATTACAGTTCTTTTTTCTGTATCACTTATGGTCTCTTCTAACATTTGTTTTGTTTTACTCATCTCAACTTTTTTTGTTCCTAGTTCTAGATTACTTTCTGTTATTCCAGCTCTCTGTAGTTCTTGTTTTGTTTTTATTTCGTCCTCAATTTCTTTTCTTACTCCTGTGATGATGCCTCCTTTTGCTCGTCCTTTCTTGTTTTTCCTTTCTGCTGCTTTACATCTCCATACATAGTTTCTCGGCATTCTCTCTTCTATCTTCTTCCACTCCTTTTCATCTACCCACGTTTCTACCATTCCAATTACGTCAAATTTACTTATGTATTTCCAGAAATCCTCTCGTTTGTTTCTTATCCCCGGTACATTCCAATATACCAATTTTATTCTTCCTTTTGTTTTCTTCTGTTGCTTTTGTGTTGAATCGTGTACCTTTTTTCATTTTGCCTTCTGTCTCCTTTTTCAGTCGCTCGGTGTCATCGTTCCATTTCCTCCAATTTCCCTCGACCTGAAGTTTCCTGTATCTTACCCTTACCGTATTTCCTTGTTACATTTCCCGCTTCGCCATCGATCTCTCTTTCTTTCCATGTTAGGTCGTTGTTTACAAAGATTTTTTCTTCATTCCTCATGACATTTATCTTCTAGACAAAAACTTCATAAGATCAATTTTATTAAGAACCAGCTGGTACCCGGCGCGCGTTGCCACGCCCATAAAATCAAGTAAAACACATCTCAGTCGATTTGACCGGTGCAACGAACAGGTAAACCACGATGGATAAAGACTAAACCGATCCGAATATTATTTGATTTGTGGTATTGCTATTAGACAAATCCAACAAATCAAAGATCATAAAAATCGGTCAAACCCAAGGAGGCCCCTTTATCTACTTTATCACCTATTCTCATACCTAGAAAATTACCAAATATACAAAAAAAAATCATAAAATTCGGTCCAGCCCAAGAGCGCGCCCTGGACCCCCATGTCCATGTGAAAAATAGTTCATCACCTATATATTCTCATACCTAACAAATATACAAAAAAAATTATAAAAATTGGTCCAGCTCAAGGGGCCCCCCATAAAAACAGCCAAACGTACAAATAATAAAACACATTCTTTTTTAGTGAATAGTATTTTGGAATATGTATTTAATTTAATTTTTTTCCTTATTATTCTAAAGCAGTAGGGTAAACAATATTTTTGGTTTTCCCATTTGGCGAATACATAAATAAGTTTTTCGGTGTTCCCTCTTTGACAATGTAAGAAACATGGACTTCCGAAACATTGAGCCCAGGACCACTCAGTGACTGTCCTTTGGCTTTGTTGATGATAATTGCCAAAGCACGGCATACTGGAAATTGAAGCCGAAAGGCAAACCGAATCATTGGTATGCATAGGATGAGCATTACATTTTGGATGGTCGTTTTAATGAACACTATGTTGTTGAAGTGTTTCAACAGCTTTTGTTCTGAAATTTCTTAACCGCATTTCCTCTACATGACTTTCACGTTGGTCGGATGTCTCACCTGTCCTATTGCCTTTCATTTGCCTAGATTTTTTGGTTGATTTTCCAACAGATGGTTTTCCTTTTTTGGCATTTTAAAGTAGTTTCTGAAGCAGTAAGCAAAAGTAAGACATCCAAAATACTCGGCGCAAGTGGCTGCACCCCAAAAATTAAGTAAAACTATGTTTTTTGTAAACAGCAAATTAGTGTTATAAAATTATTTGGTTAGCGTAACTTGCCCGATTGCACGTCCTTTTCAAGAAGGATTTAATTTGCGCCCACTTCGAAAGCAATCCTGGACACATCCACAATCAATTTTGGCACTTTTTCCTCGATTTCACCACACTGTTCCTCCCTGCTTTTGAAGAAAACTGATGAGTGACATTTTTGTCTGACAGTTTTCAATTTCGCCTGGTTTGAACTTTACATTTTTTTTTTACCAATTGGGGTAGTGACCCCCCCTATTTTACTCCCGACTGCAAACATTATTTGTGGTCTAAATTTCATGAGGATCTGTTTACCGGTTTAGGCGGGCATAAAACACGAACAAACAAACAAATATTCAACAGTAATATCCCAAGTGCATGAAAATAACCGATTAAATTTTGACGTTTTGTCAAAATGTTTTGCTTAGAAATATGTCGAGTAAATTTTCCACGTAACAAAATCCCGAATGCGGAGCATGAGGGATTTTGGGTGGAAAATTTACGAGAAATATTTCTTAAAGCACAACGTTGCGACGAAAACGTCAAAATTTAATCAGGTTGTTTTCATGCACGCGGGATATTCGGGATTATTTCCTGAATGAATAATAAATTTTGTGATATTTCACATTGTTTTCACATGTTGTAAGCCCAGTGACTAATAAATTCAGAAGCGATTAAATTTTGACACATATTTAACCGCGGCAAAATTTTGACATGCAATTAATCGCTGTAAAATGGGCAGAAACCATAGTAATTATAATTTTTTCGTTGCATGAAGAAAATAATCATTTTTATATATTAGATTGAATGGGGAACATAAGTCCGATAACGTTGGAGTTACCGTTTACGAGAAAAATTCAGAAAAGCTTCATGAGGTCACGCCTCGGGGGCCGTTTTCTAAGCAAAAAGGGATGAAACTCCCCCCTAGGGGCTGGTAACTCTTCGGATCTTTATTTGGGTCCCTGTTGGGAGTTCTTAAGGCGTTTCTCTCACCCCATGTTTGCAGTGTACATTTATAAAAATCGCTGTATTGTTAATTACTGATCAATAATCTTCAAATTTTGAATATTTGTAGGAAAAGGATTGCTTTAGAACCTACGCATTTTTTTTTTCAAAACTGTCTTGCTAAATATCTAAAATGTCGGACTGAACATACATAACTTTTCTCACAATTTTATTGACACTTACGAATTTAAAACCTACCAAGAAACATGCCTATCACCTTGCCTATAGTTTTTTCTTATTGTTTGCTACATTATTGAAGATGGAAGCGCAAATACAACTATGTAATAATGTTTTAAATAAAACCCTTGTTCTGTTGATTTCTACGTCAAGAAAGTAGCTCCACCTATACAGTCATGCTGCAAATTCGCCGTGTACAGTACGAGTAAAATATTAGACCTATACCACATCATCAAAATTATGCGGGACGGAGAGCCCCTGTTATCTTAGAAATTTGCGGCCGTAAAAGTTAGCTTTTTGGACGCATCTGCTGTTTGTGGCTGAGGCGTGAGTCGAGGTGCACACGACGTTTTTTAGACGATGATCACAATTGTACAATACAGTGTATACTCAATATACGAATTTATATAACAGATCGGTTGGTATCTTACTTGATTCGTTGATTGATATTTTTATAAAATTTTGAAATGTGAGGAGTCTATTCTTTTTGATTTAATTAATTCCCTATAATAAAGATAAAGTGCATAAACCATTTACTACGTAACTACTACGTAACTACTGTAGTAAATTGAGAGGCAATTTTTGGAGGGAAGCAAGGAAGACGAAATCAACACAGTTCCAGACGTGATCGAGTTTTTCCTTTTTGAAGACATTGAGTCGTGTGAAAAAGGACTTGTTCAAAATGTGCATAGTCTAATTTTGAATATGAAAAATAATGCAGCAGAAACTTAGAATTCTATCGTCTGTAAATTTATAAGGGACAATTTCATATAATAAAAAGGAAGAATATTTTGTCCTATTGCACAGAAAAATTCGCTGAAAACTATATCGCGGGACTGAAAAGAAAACGCGAGTATAATAAAACTTTCTACGAATTAAAAAAAGAAAGACTGCTGCTCCACCCGATGAAAATTACGGTCTGACAGAAATTCATCTAGATGAAAACGAATTTATTAGGAATACGTCAAAGCTAGCTCGAAATATTGTCTGTTCTGAATTTCGAAAGAGCGCAGCTATAATGATGTGGGGAAGAGAACATGAAGCAAAAGCACTTTGAAAAAGACTATGGGGTACTTGTGCGTGAGTGCGGACTGTTTATTGACAAGGAAAATTGTTTTCACGGTGCCAGTCCGGATGGAATTATTGATCAAGATCATATTGTGGAAATAAAATGCCCTTGGTCCATTCGAGACTTAAATCCCCGACAAACGGTCAATGAAGAAAAAATTAAGTAGTTAAAAATAGACCAAAATGGGGACGTTAAACTAAAGCAAAGAGATAATTATTACTTTCAGGTTCAGGGGCAATTGGCAATTACTGGTGCTAACAATTATTGCTACTTTGTTGTATGAATTGTATCGATTGGAATTGTTGTCGACAAGTAAAAAAAAATTATTCCATAGCAATTTTATTTTGTATGTTCTTTTGCAGATTGAAAAAGATAATTATGTCCTTTTGGAACAACATTGTGCCAAAATTTAAAAAAATATATTTAAATGTATAAATGAAATACTAAAAAATAGTGTCACGTTCTGTGTACGACGTCACGTTCTCAATTTTATGGACCTGTCGTTAGACAGGTAGAGGTTTATGACTCTTTGGCTGTGCTTTGGGTTTCACGACTGGCGGCTGCAAATATTTTTGAACAGAAAGCATTGTTTCACAGAATGTACTTTTTCTCTATTACACAATGCATTTTGTAATTGTTTAACACTTTGTTCTTTTTTTTTACATGACTTGCAGTAATTAATGACGTCATTGCAGGTGCTATTTCTCTCGAGTGGTACTTGAGTAATAAATTTAAACGATCAAACCACAATCAATCCTTCCTGCAAAACATATTTTTTTAAGCATTACTATTTATTTATTAGTATTATTTTTATTTTTTACAATACAAAGTAAAAACATATCTGGCTAATGTCTATTCATTAAGCTAATAATTCGCTTATACACGATCTCTGGGGCTCGGATCCCATACAAGTAATCCAAGTGATTAAAGCCTTGATCAGATACTAAGAGTTTCGCAGCACATGTATCGCCCAAACCAACACACAGTCGATTAACGTCTTCTTCAGCCGACAGCCAGTCGTTACCACTGTAGAATATATAAACGGGGGCTGTTATTTTAGATAGATCATAGTTTGGAGGCTCGGAAGATCCATACGTAATCAAATTGTCTTCTCCATAATCGTACTGGCGGAAATACCCCGATGTAACTTCTTGAGCGTAATGCATCAACTGCCTAACTGAAGCACCTGCAGGAGTGTGCCCTACTAGAACCGGTATCATTGTTGCATTCATTTCTTCCGGACTAAATCCACAGATAACAAAAAGCACATCAGAACAGAGAACTTGCGTGGGGTCACCATCGGAGCACAGATCATCTCCGATTGTCGCTAAAAATTCATTGCTTGGGAGAAACTCGTTTAGTCCAATGAGCTCTGCTAGTGCATCTAAAGGACCCGCAAAATATGCCAGAATTTTCAATAGAGGACTAGTCATATGGCCCATGTAAGCAATAGGTGCCAGACTGTAATGTGCTATGATTTTTTCGTTGTACTCTGGTCGCATGGAAGTCATGACGTAGAAGGTAGTGGTACCCTGAGAGTGTCCAATGTGAATTAGTTGGTCTTGACCAGTAGTCTCTAAAACGTAGTCTATCATGGTAGGCATATCAATAGCACCAATTTCGTGCCAGCTGAAGTACCAGAACTCGGCATCGTTATCTGGATCTAAAGTTGTGTGATTACGCGATTCGTGATTCCCACGCGCGTTACCCATCCATACATCGTAGCCTTCGTCAGCAAGCAGATAACCTAAGAAAACACTTGCGTCATTTGAAGTAGAACAATCATTTATAGTACCTAAACCGTGAGTAGGACCAGTGAAAATCCAATCAGCAGAGGAGCAAAGGAGTCCGTGCATGAGAAACACGACTTTGTTCTTCGCATTTGTGGTTCTACCATGTGGAATTCTGTGAAGACGTAGAATATAACCATCTGAGGTGGTGACAAAGTGTTCCTCGGCAGGATAACCATATTTGGTTATAAGCTCCATCTAAACCAACGTAGTAATTGAATCTAAAGGACACACCAAAGATACTTACAACACCGAGAGTTGCATCTTCGTCGTCACCCAGTAAGGGGTCTATGAAAGAAGACACCACCAGAAGATTGATAACAAGAGTTGTAACAAACATCTTGACGAATAATAAGGTTATTCTGGAAGCATCATGTTTTTATAAGTATTGAATGAGAGTAATCTCAACACTAGATCTTCTGCTGACATTGACACCTGTGTTTTCAAGTAAGGTGATTATATTGCAATCAATTTTCGAAGATACGATCAAAAATTGTCAAGTAGAGGCACATTGAGTAAAAATTTGTTATTGGCTTAAAGTATCTCTTTTGCACTTAATTTTTGACATTATCTGTCATTGTAGTAATTGGATCATAATTCAACGTTAGGTAATAAAAATGAATTTTAGATTTCCTGAATCAGTTTTCCTCCCCGATTGGTTGACTTATTTCTTAAGTTACGTCAGCACTAGGATCAATTCATAAAAGGAAGTGTTAAATGGAACGGCTTCTACTTCTTTTTATGGGAAAACATAACTAACGATATTACCAAGAGATTTTTGTTTTATACATACTATATTATTTAAGATTAAACGACTTACCTTGTAAGGAAGTTCAATCGTAATTATACGATTAGTCCGGTCCGAGATAGACCACCTGGTAGTAACGCATTTCCGTGCGTGTGTGTGCACTGTATGTTTAAAGAAGAAAAAACAACACCGTGATTCAGCCCAGATCCACTTACTCCCATTACGGTTTTTAGGGAATAAGTATCGCGAATCTAGGGCTGGGATGACTGGGAGGGGTGTTCTATCTCGGACCGGACAAATGGTATAATTACGATTGAACTTCCTTACAAGGTAAGTCGTTTAATCTTAAATTATACTTCTAAGTCCGGTCCTCATAGAACACCTGGTAGTTGTTGAAAGATAGCAGATGAGCGATGATCATACAAAAAAGACTTCTTTTTATGATTATAATTATGGTAATAATGAAAATGATTATAGTCGATTAACAAATTTCTTAAACATTCCAAGTCAAAAAAGGTAATACATAGTAACTAAGTTTGTTGGAGGCTCAAAACGCTTTTATCAAATACAGTATTATCAACGAGGTCTGTTATAAAATTTAAAAAGTATTGGATTTCTTTGGCGAACCTGCATTGGATCTAATAGTGTCTATACTAATTCCAGACCTATGGGATGCTGAGGAAGCTGCATGTAGAATACTGTATCCAGAAAAAAAATTTAACATCGATGCCGCTTTTATTTAATACATGTTTTATCCACCTAGAAAGAGTTTGAGAAGTAGCAGCGCGAAAAGGCTGCTTATGAGTGATAAATAAATTTTGGATTCTGCCCCTTAAATTTTTTTATATATTTTTTTTAATATAAAATTGTAAAGTTGATCCTACGCAAATATCTATTTTTTCAGGGAAAAAAAGGAACAATTAGTTTTGGTTGAATTGAGCTAGGGGATGAAGTTTTTAATATATCAAAAACAAGAATTTCTAATCTGTCATTGAAAACTAAAATATTATTTACTGTAATCTTACTTAAAGTTTGCAATCTATGAGCTGTACAAAGAAAACATAGGGTAATAGGTTTTAATGTAGGTTGCTCTAGTGATAGGTCTTCGAGAGGGTGCCACAGAGATAAGAAATCTAATACCGTCTGAGAATCCCAAGTTTGAGAATATTTTGGAAATACTGGTCTTTGCTTAAAGATTCCCCTCATAAAACGATTTATAATATTTTCATCATAAGTATTTATTTTTATTTAGTTTATAATTGATCTAACGAGTTGATAGTTCCATAACTAGCTACAGAATTATAATTCTGTTGTAAAAAATCCAAAACATATTTGATAGTAAGTCGGAAAACATCTAAATTACCAGTATTCCAAATGACCACCATTTTTTTAAAGCTGTGTCATAATGTTTTATGGTGTTGGAACTAAGAACTAAGAAATTCTGAAGAGATGATAAGACTCCTGCAACCAGGGTAAGAGACTTCCAGAGAGGATAAAGGGACAGCAATAGATATTTATCAGGTGGAAGAATAACCAATTCTGATATTAAAAGTTTCATGAATGTGTGTCTTCCATTTTTGGTACCACAACTATACCTTCACTCTACTCTACTAAAATTTTATTAAGTGTTATCGATATTAAAGAAAATGGGGGGAATGCATAGAGAAAAAAAAAGTTTTACCAATTAATTGTAAATGAATCCACTGCCTCTGAACCTGGATCCCTTTTCCAAGAAACATAATAAGCGCATTAATTTGTTGTTCAGATTTGATGCGAATAAATCTATCTCCGGAATACCCAAGACATCAAAATTTTTTTTTTTTTTTGGAAGAGAGTATTCAGTTTCGATAGACTTAGACCTTGACTCGTAATCAGCTTTTTCATTACGTTGTGACTCAATATAGGATGCAAAAAATCCATTCTGCATTCCCAAATTTCGCGTGACAGATTTGATAACGTTGTATGTTTGATGCCTCCCATTTTGTTAATATAAGCAATAGCTGTTTTATTATCGATTCTCAAAAAGAATGTTGCAATATTGTTTACATTATGCAAAACATTTTAATATAGTTTTATATAAATACATATATAGTTTATATTTTTTAATATAGGCCAATAGTTCTAAATAGTTAGTGCGATACACTGTATCTCTCGAGGGCTCCAGAACCCTCTTGAACTTTCTCCGGCACAATAAATTTCTAAAGCGAACAAAGGAGGTAGTTACGATTGTTTTGATGAATTTAAAGATTTCAACCACCACTGCAGATCTTTTCTAATAGTGGATATAATTTGAAGATGGCCGTTACAATCACCATTATACCGTTTAAGAGCTGCCTTTCTAAAGTCTTGGTATACATCCAACCATACTTCACAGTAGAGCAAATTAGTTAGTTTTTGGCACTAGAAAAATGTTTGACACAAACTGTGGGTTTGTCAGGCTACATTTACTTATGGCACCAATCTTTAAAAGATTAGGAAGGGCCTCTTTGTACAAAGCCACTTCTGCCCTCGCAAATGATTGTGGTATCGCCAAATAATTTTGGATAGGTGGCTCGTTAAAAGGAATCCAATAGCCTTTAATGCATTGTAGAATATTAAAATCGTGGGTTAATTTACACCACTCGTTCCAAAAATGTTGTAGTCTGCCAGCAAAACAATGTACCTTTAATGAGGCCGATGCTTGCTCCCCATGCTTGCTTCCGGAAGTTGGTTTGCCGTACGTACGTATTCCTTCCTAAGCGAACTGGATTCTCGAGATGGATAGAGATTTTGTTTGAATTTCGTGTTGCGTAGAAGGCGCTCGGAGTTTAAAGAATGTTGGGCTGATGTTGACGGACGTGATTTGGTAAAGGTCGTTTTTGCCTTGAGCTCATGACTTGTTTTCTTGACTGCCTGAGCATATTTACATTTTTCTGCAAAGTCCGCACCGAAAAGAAGAGAATCAATTACACAGGCCCTCGCAGTTTTTTGAACTGAGGAGGCCAATTTGGGCTGAGCCTGGTATCTACGATGAATCGACAATAAGTGATGAACATTGCAGAACATTTTTCCCGAGTCTGCTAACAACGCGATAAGTTCTTCACTTTTCTGATTTGGTTCATCAAGTAATAAATTTAACGCTGAGTCTAGTGCAGCGAGACCGGTGCCTATTTCACTTTGGAATCTGGCCATAAAAGAATCGAGTCTTGTTTCGTTTTCATTAAACAAATTCAACAATTTCGGAGTTAATCTTGGAGTGCTCAAAACAGGACAATTTTCCGATACAACCCATTTTGCCAATAATTTATCCCTTCCGGCTTTGTCTAAACCCACCGTCAGATAACTACTCCAACATGATATCAGATTCTCGTTAAGCGAAGGCCCCATTTTTTTTGCAGTCCGGATCTGTTCGTAATAGCAAATTATAAAAGGCTGAATTGTTATCCAATTCAACATCCGAGCTGTCTCTAACCGATATGGCTATGTTTTGACTGGGAGGCGACACGCAAAATGATTCGTCAGCAGCGCTGTCACTGCTGCTGCCTGAACAAGAACAGAAATATCTTACCAAAAATGTTCAGAAACCAGGAGTGAGCAAAAAAAGATGCATAACATTATAAGCTCCTGTAATAAAAGAGAAAAGTTTGTCTACCACGCAGGGCATAAAGTGAAAAACTTTCTTTCAAAAAGAACAGCTCCGAAAAGACGGGCCCAAAGCAGCAGGCAGCCGCTCCCAGAGAAGTCCCACCCCCAACATCCGCCCCCGGCACCGCCACGTGGGCTCAAGTCGTTGGAGGAACGAAGTCCAAAGCAAAGGAAAAGGCTGAGTTCACCAGCCAGAGGAACAACATCCTCACCTCAATCCTTGCGGCAAAGGACAAGAGTGATCTGGCGAAAGCCTTGATCACTCTTGCCAGTCAAATAATAAATTAATTATTGTATTTTTTTAGATGGATAGAAGCTCCCTCATCCCACATTCCCTGCAGATCGCCTTCTGGAACGCCAATGGGCTTTAAGCAGCTGGTAATGCGAAACCAAACTCCAGGCGGAACCCAGAGATCCCAAAATCCGCTTCACACTTCATCGAAACGATCGACCCGGAGGTCGAGGAGGAGGCACAGCGATTTATGTAAGAAGCATAGTCAAACACTGTGTTGCAGCCGTTTCAGATCTCCAACACCTGGAGGTCACTGGGATAACAGTAACCACTGCGAATGAGCCACTCTGCCTATTTGCATGTTACAACCGCCCTCAGCCGACCTTCAGACTCCTCGAAGACAACCTGCGGGAACTCATGGATGGCAACATTCCAACCATCGCGGCAGGCGATTTCAACGCCAAACACCTGGAATGGCACAGCCGATCGACGAACCTCAATGGGCGGACGCTCGACGCCTTCCTCACAGGAAACGCCGAAGTGGTAGTTATGGCCCCGGACGAGCCGACCTACCATAACTACCAAACAGGAGTCCCCGACACACTCAGCTCGGATCACAGCCCCTTGATGCACATCGGGACGGAAGCCAACGACCCGGTTGAGAGGCACGCCAGGAGGGTGAATTGGACAGAATTCTCCGCCCACTGTGAAGTCAACTTCGGAGATTTTCCACAAACCGTGGATGCCGAAGGAATCGACGCCGCAATCGAAGTCTTCGAGAACAAGATCAAAAACGCGCTGGCGGAAGCGAGCGAAGAACTCACACAGATGCCATCCCAACGGCGCACGATTCCGTATCGAATCGTGAATCTGATCCGCGCGAAAAATCGAGCGAGAAGAACAGCTCGGCGCAGCGGCCTCGCAGCGGACAGAACTGCAGCAAACCGACTCCAATGGGAAGTCAAACTAGCACTCCAAGAGTTCAGAAACGAACGTTGGACAGAGAAGCTAGAGTCCCTATCCACAGAGGATAACTCCGTCTGGAAGATGGCCAGAGCCCTTCGCATCGACCGCAAACCCCTCCCTCCGATCCACGGAAGCAACGGCGTCGTCTTCACGGACGAAGACAAAGCCGAAGTTTTCGCCGACAGTCTGGAGCTGCAATGCAGAGTCAATCTCCAGAATGCCGACTTCGACCACCTCGAAGAAGTGGAAGAACAAGTCCGGGAAATCATCGATCGACCCTGAAGCACAAATCCCTCCCACAAACCCATTCGAAATTCGCCAGATCCTCCAACATCTGAAGCCAAGAAAAGCCCCAGGACAGGACAACATCAGCAACAGGACGCTGAAGGAACTCCCAGATGGCGCCGTCGACGCTCTGGTTTGTATTTGCAATGCAATTCTCAAACACAGAGTCTTTCCAGATAGATGGAAGCATGCGACGGTCATCTTCATCCCGAAGCCAGGAAAGGACCCGAAGTTCCCGCAGAACCACAGGCCAATCAGCCTGCCCTCGGCAGCGGGAAAAGTGGCGGAACGAGTCATACAGAAGAGACTCACCCACTGCATCAAGATGACCAACACCCTGCCAGACGAACGATTTGGATTCCGTCCAAAGCATTCCACCACCGACCAACTCCTCCGAGTCGTAGAATACGCCGCCACCGGGATCGAGCGCAAGCAAGTGACCGGTGCAGTATTTCTCGACGTGGTGATTTCTGTCCTCTCACCAACCCTGTACGCGGCCTTCACCGCGGACATCCCAAGGACTGCAAACACCACGCTCGCCATCTACGCAGACGACACAGCAATCCTCACCAGATCCAAACAGCCTTGGCTGGCGACCCGCTACCTGCAGGAAGCCATCGACAAGCTCGAAGACTGGTGCCAGAAATGGATGATCGACGTCAATCCCGAGAAGAGCACAGCCCTCCTCGTGACGCGCCGACTCGTCCAGCCTGAGGGAGAAATCGAGATGTTCGACCGGGTCATCCCCTGGGCAAACCAGGCAAAATACCTAGGTGTCATTATCGACAAAAAGCTCGACTTCCGCCAGCACCTAGAATACTCTTTGGGTAAAGGGAAAATGGCAGTAGGCAAGCTCTCCTCGCTGGTCTGCAGGCGTAGCAAGATGTCGATAAAGAACAAATTGTTGATTTACAGAGCAATCATTCGTCCGACTCTAACATATGCTTCGGCGGCTTGGGCACACGCCCCCTCGAAGACAAACATGTGTAAGTTGCAGGTCCTCCAGAACAAATTCCTCCGCCACGCCTTCGACGCTCCATGGTTCGTCAGAAATGACCAACTTCACCGTGAGGCAGGGTTCCCGCTGCTGAGGGAGTTCCTCCATGAGATCGCCCTCCGGACCATCAAAAAGGCCGAAGAACATCCCAATCCACTGGTCAGACAAGCGGTCGACTACGACGAGAGTGGACCATCAAAAAGAAAGCGGCCCAGAATGGCGCTGCTAGAAGGGTGACAGCTTCACTGACCCTTCCAACGCGACACCCTTCAGGTACTAACCTCTCTTTCAGGCCTCAGGACAGGTAAAATTCTTTTCTTTCATTTTCATTTTGTCATTTCCGATGTCCCAAAAAAGGAATCCGACTTTCTCGTTATGTTGGCACCATTGCCCTCATTCGAGATGTCAGTCCGAAAACAGCAAAACTGTCAAACGAGTCGCCATTTCCACTCCGTCTACCGTCTGAACACACGCTCGCTTCCTGTTGCAATTGCACTACACTATCACTACACTAAAGTACGAAAAATTTGGCCGCGAAACACCGTCCTACAACAGACCGGACTTAGAAGTATAATCTACTTTTTCTGTGTCTTGCTTGGATTTTTGTTTACGTCCTACTACTTATGTCACACTTTGAACTTTTTGATCACTCTCACCCAGTAATTGCTCGTCCTTGCGAAATGCCCCTTAACCAAAATTTCAAAATTTATAAATTACTTCTTCCATTCGTCGATTTTTCGTCTAATTTGCTTGGACTATTTACCTGCTGCTCTACTTAAATTTAATGTACTCATGTCAAACTGCGTATGATACTGGCAGTAAAGATTCTGCTTATATGAGGCCACCAATTAGATTGCTGCCTTTCATAACACGGTTTTTAAACGCCTATAACAACCAACCCCGGTCTCCCCTATTATCAGGAATGTGACAAAAAATTTCGTCATTATTACGGTTTCCTGACTCAGAGGTCGAGTCGATTAACAAGAAGAAAATGAAATTTTGGTACATAATACTTTGCCTTGGCACTGTAGAACTCTTAACAGTGAAATCAACAAAGTAATGAATTAATTTTTTTTACAATATCGTAAACATTTGCATTCAATGTCATAAGCGTCATTACCTTTGGGTTGAAACTTATGTTGGATTCATTAATAGTAGTGCACCTGCATGTAAGAACAGCAAAAAACAAGCAAAACAAAAATGAAAATTGACATTAAGTGCTTCACAACATTTACATTTGTGTTAAAATTTGGAGCAGCAACCTATAAATCCGATGTGGGTCTCAGTCCTGTAAGTATTCCCAAGTCTGGTAATTTTTTTCTCATATAGATTTACCAAAAAAACAGATAGAAATGATCCAAAATCATGGTTACTCAAGCGAGACTCACTACATAACTACTGAAGACGGCTACGTCCTCACCTTCTACCGTATACCTTCAAGAGACAAACCTTCTGTTCTTCTGGTCCATGGCATGGGTGCCTCATCGGCGGAATTTGTTAATGCTGGCAACTTTAGTGTGGCTTTCCTGTTATCGGATTCTGGTTATGACGTATGGCTTAGTAATTGTCGCGGGAATGCATTTTCCAGAAATCACACTACTTTAAATGTGAATACTGACAAAAAGCGATTCTACGATTTTAGTTGGCACGAAATTGGATATTTTGACCTACCAGCCGCAATTGACTATATTTTAGAACTAAAGAACGAAACTGGGTTGTATTATATTGGTATGTCCCAGGGGACCACAGCGTTTTTTGTTATGGCTAGTCTCAGGCCCAAATACAATAACAAAATAAGGCTTGCGCACATGTTAGCACCTACAGGCTTTATGAAGCATTGTCCAAATAAACTATTGGTCACTGTGTGCAACAATGTTAAACAAATTTTGCAAATTACGAATCAACTGCAGATATATGAAGTACCGAATGTTGACCTTGTCAGAAGAATAGGTCCTCATTTTTGCTCACACCCCCTTTTCAGGATATTCTGTCGGAGTATATTTGACCTCTTATTTAGTGTCGAAGGTTTTGATACGGTAAGATGATATAAATGTTATTGTAACAACGTAGAAAAAACAGTTTTAGGATGCCATGCCAGTTCTTTTGACAAACTTTCCATCTAACGCGGCAATAAAACAATTGGCGCACTATGCTCAAATCATCAAAACAGGTAGATGAAAAAACAAACAGTTTATTTTTTGATATAGGAAGCTTTGTAGGTAGATTTCAGCAATTTGACTACGGGCCGAAAAGAAATCTGAAATTTTATGGTACCAAACTTCCTCCTGTTTACAATATAAGTCAAATTACCTCACCAGTGGCCTTCTATTATTCAAAAGGAGACACTATCCAAGCTTTTGAGGTAAAAAGAAATGTAAACAGCAAAAATTACTTCATAACGTTACAGGATGTCATAGCGATGAAAGCTCAATTTCCTAATATTGCACTGGATTACGTCGTTCCTCGAAAAAGTTTTAATCACTTCGATTTCATTCTAGGCAAGGATTTGAGGACGTTAGTGTACAATAAGCTACTAGAAATCAATGAAAAATACTAATAGTTATTGTCTTTTAAACAGCTGGAATTTATGGTCTTAAAAACTATAAATAGACCATACTTACCGACTAGCCCTTAACACCAATTCCAGTAATATGCACTAATGCACTCACTGCCTTCCCGCCTGAGGAATCTACCTAAACCCTCACCTTGACCGCCTCGGCTGCGCAAACTCTAACATACATAAATTGTCGGTGATCTGACAGTACCTCCTAACTAACATTTTTAGCAAAAATGACTTATCTACATAGTTGTAAGCACACTCTGAAGAAGCTGCTAAGCTGCTTACTGCAGAAATAGTTATTTATTATGCGAGTTCCTGTGTAAATTGGGTGCTTTCCGAGTGAAACGAGTGCTTTTTTAAACCCCGAGTGTCGGAAAGCCCCAAATTTACACAGGAACGAGTGTAATACAATGTTTTATAATTCGACACAATCGCGGCAAGTCTTTAAATTGCTTAAAATTGTGTAACGTTTATCTGACATCTGTTTAGAATAAAATTTATTTTTTACTACATATATGCGTCTAGCCAAATATGTTTCTGATACAAATGTTACAAGTGTATTTTGGGACAGGATGGCCCCCTTGGGATAGGGGGGAGGGCTTTGTACAGGGAGGCCCCTTTGGTCGAGTTTATTTCATTATTTTCTGATACAAATGTTACAAGTGACTAGACGGGCTAGACGCAAACGAAAACTTTTGGACTCGGGATCATTAAAAGGTTTGTCGACGCCGACTGGGGAAATTGTTAAAGTTTCTTCTTTAAGGAGTTGGGACTTGACCAATTATCCCCGACTTCCCACTTCTTGTTTTCTTCTAAGTGTTTCGAAATTGAAATGGTTGGGGGGCACAAATTTTAGTTGCGTATTTTATGTAGGTTTGGAAAATATCGATTTCATGTTTTTTTTTTTTGTAGAAAGGAATCGATAAATGTAGGTCTGGATAGAGAATTGAATAAGCTTTAAAATGATGTATCACACGACCCCTCATGCCATTTAAATTTTTTAAGGGGGTGGCTCCCCTGGCTAAAGGGGTGAGATCTAAGACATAAAAGTTTGGTACAATTTCGTCCCCCTTGATAACAAAATTGACCTGTTCGAGCGTTTGCTTCTGAGTTTTTCGAAATTTGAATTGTTGGGGGGTACAAATTTTAGTTGGGACACCCTGTATAAACGGCGTGGGCGATCAGCCGTTAGTGTGAGCTGCCGCCGTCGAGCCCATAAAAAATGCCTGTAATCGTTCCGCTCCCTATACGTTTTGTTGACTTCCTGGATTTTCATTGTCCTAACAATTGTAGTAGTCTTTGTAGTTTAATGTAATAATAATAATTGTAATTTTGTAAATAAGTGTAAATTTGTTTGGGTCACCACTTCGGAGAATTATGTAACAGATGTGCGCGCCGGGATGGTGAGTGAGGGTGAAGTGAGTTTTTGGGTAGTCTTAAGTCCGACGTCCTGTGTAAAAGACGTATTTTTGTCCAATCGGATTCTGTAAATTTTTAGTTTAATAAAGTAGTTTAGTATTTGTTTACATCAATCTATACTACACAATGATGAACATATAAAAGATAAACAGTAAATAAAGTTAAAGAAATTAGGAGAACGTTGCAAATAGAAAGCTGCAAATCCTACAAAAAAATATATATATATGGTTATAGAACAAACGGGAGAAAATATTTTCAAACAATTTTGGTCCACTTGGACAAGTGTCTTTGCAACACGATTAAAATTGCCGATAAAAAGAAACCGAAAACAGCTGGCAAATAACTTTAAATTAGTTATCATTGGCAGATAACTTTGAACTATTTTCTTGTTTGTGGAAAAGGTAAAATACATGTTTGCAATGTAATGTATTTGCACGCACTGTGCTTGGTCTGGTAGATCGTGGGTAACGAAGGGCGAACATAGAATGAGTAATAGTACTGTGATAACCTCCTCCTTACGTTACCGCCACCTTTTGAATAAGAACTTGAAATGAAATGTCAATGACGTCACCAAACGTTAAATTTGAAAATTTTAAACAAACCGCGAAATTTATAAAAAAGGTTATAAAAAGCAAAAACGGAACCCTACGTTGTTTAATTTTTTTGACACGACAAAAAAGTGGCGGGAGATTGAAACTTACCGAAACAAAAACAAACCCTAGGTTCTTTTGGATACATGGCGAGAGCTAATCAGGAGTAAATTGATAACAAAAAAATATGGTTTAAAATATTTATTAGTATTAGTCATTTTGTGGGTTTGACTTTTGCGATACTTGTGTACTGTGATTTACAATTTCTAGTGACTTCGTATTAGGTTTGTAACAATTCAATTTGACCAATTAGCAACAATTTAAGCAATAAATTACTACTGACAATTTACAACAGTTCTTGAGAGAAATAGCAAACAATAACAGAATTTAACAATTTTGGCGTACATGACGAGTGAGGTTAAGTCAGCCAATGTTACTCCACCTTTGAACTTCCGAAGTTTTACAGAAATCTACAACAAACGGATACAGTGAAATGTCTACGTCCAAAGTGTGCATATTCGAACCTGAGGGAGAAAGCTAGGATGTTGAAACTCATGAAGTTATCTAATGTGGAAAATGATGGAAATTTTGTAAATCTGGTGAAATGACTAAAGCGAAGTTTAACAAGGCAAATATTTTTAAATGGGAAAAGATTGTATGAGTTTGTTACTGACAGTTTATTTTACTGGGCTAGAATTGGCTGCTTACTTTCGTGTTTTTCTTTCGGTTTGTCCAAACCAACTCCAAGTTAAGAAAACTGATCTCGGGGCTCAGTACTTGTGAATGAAGCAATACGGTGCCCGAAAACAACGCTGCAAAGTCCAGCTTAGTTTTGGCTCAGAAGTTAACAGTAACTCCAACTCGGAATAGCGCTGCAGCCCGGAAAAAAATTCAAACGACTTTGAATGACCCCCTTTTGAAAGTGACCCCAGGGTACATGTTATCCAGATTAAGACCGCAGCAAGATGCAACACGAACCACGAAATGAATGCTATTTGGTCTATCTGTTGATTCGATACATATATGGACATACATAACAAAATAAAATATACAGAAACGAAATGTAAAGGGCGCTATTTCAAAACGAGCGCGACGCAACGATATCTAGGGCGCAATACTAGATACAGGGGAAATACTAGATACAGAAAATTGGTTTCACAATGCTTACGCTACATATCGGCACATGCAAACGGCGGTACCGATGATCAAGCGCTGTGCCCCTTTTTTTCCTTTGGTCCTATTAAGTTCTTGGTGGTTAATTTAAGTTAACAGAGACAAAATAGCTTTTAAATAACCGCAAGCTGCTGTCGACTTCATACAGAAAAACGTGTACATACTTATTTATCGATTTATCCGGGTTTGAAATAGTGGATATTATTTAAACAAAAGCTAGAATTTTAACCAGATGTGCAAGAACGAAAGCGGGCGACTAACGCCCCATCCTGGCGGCGGTTTATGACGCTGGAGGAGGGCCGACTAAGGGTAAAATTGAAATGGTTTTACCTAAGAATTTCTGGTATCCACGTGGAACAATTGCTGGTCAATTTCATGGACATCTCGTTACGGGGAGTCAGACAGAGAAAAAAAATAGATAGAATAAAGAAGTTACCTGTAAATACTTCCGGCGGCACGACACACGCGATTTTTAATTCAACCGGTCCTTGTGGTAATGTGAATTTTCGATAATGCAATTTATACATAGTACACACTCAACTTTAAAAACATGAAAGCTCGTAGTGAAATAAAATCAGATAAAAACAAAAATTAAACACTAGTTACAAAACAACGATTCAAGTCGTAATGGCCGCTGGTCTTCCTTAGTCCAGTCACAGCGCCCTACCAACCAACCAAAGTTGCAGTGCTGCCAATCTTCGCAGCTGGAAGGGCAGGGTAGACAAGCCGAACTTCCTCTGTGCAAACGGGTCAATTTTGGGGTTTCTCAGTTCGGAAAACAATTTAAGTCAGCGATCAAAAAGACTTCCCTCTCACTATTGCAGAAAAGATAGAAAGGACCAATCTGATACTTGTGTTAAGTTACCTAAATAGGACAGACTTCCAGTATTACTCAATAATTTTCCATCGAATACCTCACTGAAACTAATTTTGTAGTACAGGGTGATTATAAATGATTTTCCATCCAGTTAACTTTGGAAAATATGTCAACGTATGTTTACCGATCATTTGCCGCTTATTTTAATTAATTAGTAGGCAACCAACAATTTACTCCTTGATCATTGTGCACAGCGAATGTTGTGCATTTCAATGAAGCGGCAAATGGTTAAAAATACGTTGACATATTTTCCAAAGCCAACATTGTTCCATCAATGTTCATTTATAATCACCCTATATTTGCAGCTAAAATAGAAAATTATCATTTTTACGGTCAAAACTGTAAAAAATGGAAAGGTAAGCGGTTAGTTGTAGAGAGGCCTTTAATACCTTTCAAATGAGGTATCACTCTACCCCTAGTGCCATTTAAGAAGAAAATTCGAGGATTTTTCAATCACAGTAATCAATTCGGAGAAATCTGGACTGGGGAGTTTTAAATGGGACAGCCTGTACAAAAACTCAAACTTTAAAAACGTTTTAATCTTTACTCTCGTTCGAAATTGCACAAGCTTTTGAAAAGAATACAAATAATACATTTAGATCAGTTTGTTTAGACCTAATAATGTTCTTGCTTTGTTCATCAATAAAAAGCACATACAAAAACACCAACGATAACGAAGAAGTAAAACGTGTAAATCTAGACCGCTGAAATTTTATGGTTAATATTTTGATAAAGAAACTTCTTACTAACAGAAGCATTCAGTCTTACAAAAATCTTAAATATCCAAAATGTTAGCACTACAACTTGTTACAGTGTTAACTTTTCAATTATCTTCAGCAACCCCCATCTCTGACATCGGCCTAAACACGGTGCGTACCTTTGCTCTAAATAAAACATATTTTCCTTTTAACTTTTAAGGTGGAACTGATCAAAAACCACGGTTATGAATCAGAAACACACTACATAAGGACCCAAGACAACTACATTCTAACTTACCACAGAGTACTTCAACGAAATCCCAACCCAGAATTGGGTGAAAAACCCGTGGCACTTTTGATGCACGGCATAGCCTCTTCATCCGCAGAGTATGTAGATATGGGCCCCAAAAGGAGTCTGGCTTACATTTTAACCGAAGCTGGATACGACGTATGGTTAGCAAATACTCGTGGAAATGCATATTCTAGAAACCACACCGTATTAGATCCAGACATACATTCGGAGATGTTTTACAATTTCAGTTGGCACGAAATAGGTTACTATGACTTACCGGCAGCTATAGATTACATTCTGAATTTTAAGCAAGATACAAGTTTATACTATGTGGGACATTCACAAGGTGGTACCGTTTTTTTGGTGATGGCGTCGACAAGACCAGAATACAACGAAAAAATAAAACTGGCATCACTAATGGCACCGGCTTCTTACATGGTACATCAAAGAAGTTCCGTGAAAAGTCTTAGTCGGTCGGTCTACGTGCTGGAATCTCTTTCAAAGCTGTATCAGTTTCATGAGCTACCCTTTGTTGGTGAAGTTCGAAAGTTCTTGTCCAACTATTGCACATACAAAATAGCTGCTTGTAGCAAAGTCTTCGGAAGACTTGGAGGAAACCCAGCACAGGTACAATACTATTATCAGTTTTAAGAATACGATGATGTTGTTTTAGGACAGGATTCCCGTAATCTTCTCCAATCTGCCATCAAATGTCTCACTCAAACAATTCCTCCACTTTCTTCAGCTTATTAAAAATGGTACAAGTATTCAAAAATGCCTACAAATATATAAAGGTGCGATTCCAGGTGGGTTCTCACAGTATGATTATGGTGCAGAACAAAATGAACAGATCTATGGAACGTCGACTCCGCCGATTTATGATATGGGGCAAATTTCATCTCCGGTTGCAGTCTACTTCAGCGAAGGCGACCGTGTTGTTAACTACAAGGTTAAAGACTTTTATTGATTAACAACAACCATAAAAAAAATTAATTTTAGGATGTAAAAACTATGACAGAACAACTGCCTAATGTGGTCCATATAAATCTGAACAAGTACGGATATGAACACACCGACTATACAAAAGCCAGGAATGTTGTAAATATGCTTTATAAAGAAATGATCTCAGTTATGAGAGAATTTGTATAACAAGTCAAAGAAAAAGTAAGGGAAATGTAAATAAACGTGTCCGATTTTTTTAAAGATTTTTATCTACCCCTCAAATTTTAACGACGAAATGGCAGGACGTAAAATTAGGAAATAGCAAACTATCAATCACAAAATAAAAAAAATCTAAATAGCGAAATAGCAAAGAGTGAAGTTATGGAAATATCAATTTATTAACAAAATAGCAAAATAATACATAAATTATCAAAGTATGAAAATACCAAATTATCGATACACTAAAATTAAAAGAATGGTTATACTATAGAGTGATCAAGAAGGTCAGTTTGAGTTGGTATTACATACTTTTAAAATACTTTTTAACCGACTTCAAAAAAGGAGGAGGTTATCAATTCGGTTGTATGTTTTTTTTTTTTTTAATGTTTGTTACCGCAGAACTCCGTCATTTATAAACCGATTTGTTAAATTCTTCTTTTATTTGAAAGAGTATACTTGCAGATTGGTCCGATTGTCACCATTTCAGGATCTGATGAGGGGATCTCATGGAAATCGAGAAAAATCCTCAAATTTTCGCTCCCTTTAATTAACCGACTTCATGTATGTTCACCGATTTCTTCGTCAATTGTGGACCGATTTACAAAATTCTTCTTTTATTTGAAAGGGTATACTCTAAAGATGGTTACATTGTTAAAAAATCAGGATCTGATCAGCAAATCCCATGGAAATCGAGAAAAATCCTCAAATTTTCGCTCCCTTTTATTAACCGACTTCATGTATGTTCACCGATTTCTTCGTCAACTGTGGACCGATTTACAAAATTCTTCTTTTATTTGAAAGGGTATACTCTAAAGATGGTTTGTTGATTGTTAAAAAATCAGGATCTGATCAGGAAATCCCATGGAAATCAAGAAATATCGTCAAATCTTCGCTCCCTTTTATTAACCGACTTCATGTATGTATACCGATTTCTTCGTCAATTGTGGACCAATTTACAAAATTCTTCTTTTATTTGAAAGAGTATACTCTAAAGGTGGTTACATTGTTAAAAAATCAGGATCTGATCAGGGAATCCCATGGAAATCTAGAGAAATCCTCAAATTTTCGCTCCCTCTTTAACAGACTTATCATGTATGTTCACCGATTTCTTCGTCAATTGTGGACCGATTTACAAAATTCTTCTTTTATTTGAAAGGGCATACTCTAAAGGTGGTTACACTGTTAAAAAATCCAGGATCTGATTAGGGAATCTCATGGAAATCGCGAAAAATCCTCAAATTCTCGCTCCCTTTTTAACCGACTTATCATGTATGTTCACCGATTTCTTTGTCAGTTGTGGACCGATTTACAAAATTCTTCTTCTATTTGAAAGGGTATACTCTTGACGTGATTCCATTGTCAAAAAATCAGGATCTGATCAGGGAATCCCATGGAAATCGAGAAAAATCCCCATATTTTTTCTTCATTTTATCTATATAATTATGTTCATACCGATTTCTTCGTCAACTTTATTGAGGACCTCAATATTGGAGAAGCGTCTTTACTAGGTATCACTAACTTATCACTTAAAATTGTAAAAAAATTTGCTTTTAAAAAAAAAGAGAACCGACTTCAAAAAGTGAAAAATAATTGAATACATGTATTATTACATGTACTACCCAATGATCTGTCTGAAGTCGGTGCTAAGCCAAATAGGTAGTAGATAGATAGGCTGCCTACTCCAGCCACATCGAAGGTCTCCCGGCGAACGCACCGGAATGCGTGAGCGTGGGTGGGGGGCTCGTGCTGAGCAAAACACCCCAAACGGCAGACGTCGTTGACGGCCGTCTCGAATGATATCGAATTTTGTATGCGTTATAACGTTGTTGATATTTTTGTATAATTACAATATGTTACAAATTTGTAACCTATTTGGCTTGGCACCGACTTCAGACAGGTCATTGGGTAGTACATGTAATAATACATGTATTCAATTATTTTTCACTTTTTGAAGTCGGTTCTCTTTTTTTTTAAAGCAAATTTTTTGTTCGGCCATTTGTAACACTGCAGCCGGATACACATATTTGACGTAACGTCAACTGAGAGAAAATTGTAGGTTAGGTGAATAGAAATTCTATTAATTTAAGGAAATTAAACGAAGCAAAAATTAAACTTGAAATACAGAACGATAATCACACTCAAGGTAATGCTCAAAATGCCCCCACAAATTGCTGCCCATTCGGTCTAATTTCACGTTTTAATTTATTTCAAATTTGAAATGTCAGTAAGTTGTGAATGACGGCTTTTAGTGTCAAGACGTCAACAACCGGAAGTTGCTACAATTCTACAATTTAAATTGAAATTCATTATTACCAATTCAAATAGTCCTTCTTGATCACGCTGTATATAAAATTAACGAAAAATCAAATTAATGGAATTAATACCAAGTTAGCAAACGTGAAAAGTCAAATTAACAAAATGACTGTCATTATGGAATTAAAGATAAGCAAAAAAAATTGGGACGACATTATCAAACATTATTATTAAAAGGTTGACGAAAAACCAACAAATAAGATTATCAATAGAAATATCAATATAGCAAATATAACACCAATCCGTCCGACCTAATTCTAATAATTTATTATGTATTTTTTTGTCACTTAGCTTTGTAAGAAATAGACTCGTCGAATATAGGAAAATCGTTCATACAGCGGCGTTTGTTTACATAACGTTACCAGACCCATAAATTAGCTTTTTTTGGAATGTTTAAGAGGGTTTTTTCGGCGACTCGCCCCAAAATTAACACATATTGAGAAACTGTAGTCAGTCTTGCTTTGTTCTTCATTCAAACAAGTGTTCATTATCGAGGTTTGCTTTAATATTAATTCAAAAGTGATTGAGGTGAGGTTTTAAGTTAAAGTGTTTTGAGTGATTTATTGCTGTGAAATTGCCAGACAACAGATTGGTGAGTCGGTTCTAATTTACATTTAACTGTTAACCAATTGCAAGTTGATATTATCATGAGAGTACTATAGTTATTTTGCAATATTGCTGAGATTGAAGTACTGGTTGATTCATTAATTGAGTCATTGTTGAGTTATGATATTTGTACAAGAGACATTATTGATAATGAAGTACTGGTTGATTCATTAAATGAGTCATTGTTGTGTTATGAGTTTTGTACAAGAGATATTATTGAGATTGAGCCTTGACGTCAAGTTAATTAATCTGTAATTATTCTGCCGACCTCCCAATGTGAATCCAAGGACAACTGGGGGTGCTGGTGGGAGATCGTTGATCATTGCACTGGCCCATCAGCACTTTGGGGAGATTTATGATATCTCCAGGATGAATTCTAGAGTTGTATTGATTTTGTACTCGTTGAGTATGCTGGCAGTACGAGTCCGGATTAAGTTTAATCCATTGCACGGATACTACTGTCGAAGTTGAACCAGTTAGTCATGACTCAGGTAGGGTAAAGCCCAGACGGTCACGCGGACAAAGGCTCTATCAGGGGATACCCCGTGATGGTATTGCACATCCTTTTGATAGGCCTAAGACTAGTTAAGATGGAGCGGGGTGGTACATTTCAGATATCTACACCGTGGTGACTGAAGAGTAGCTGTTCTTACATCATCATCTCTACCATCTCGTCATCATCATCTCTACCATCTTGCCAGCATCATCATCATCAACATCATCATCAGTATGTCACCACGTGCCATCGTTAGCAGGGGTATCGTTATGATGCTCAGGTACCGCCCATTGCACGACTCACTTCTAGTCGTTTCAGTAATAGTCTAGGCAGGAGCTCTGGGTTTCCCCGGTCAAAGAAGGACCGCGTTTGTACGTTTGGGGTCTCCCACAGCTCCATTGCACTGCTTGCTATTACTTGAGTGTCTAAGGTCTCCTAACTACCTAGGCAGAGCTCAATCGAAATGTTAATAATTGATATGTTTGATAATTGAGACAATTGATAATTGATATGATTAAGTATTCAGGTTCTAAAACAAACCAGTATCATCAGTTGATCAGTAAATGACGAACTCAAAGTATTAATTCTAATCTGTTGATTTGAAAGACTCAGAAAAGGTTACAATTTAAGATTGACGAATCTAATTAGGATTAGTTGTTCATAAATCATTTTCCATTTAGAATTGCAACATGACCTTTCGATACTCGATACCTCTCTCGACCAACATAACTGGCCATCCAAGGAGTAATTTTGTAAAACAGGTAAAGCACTTAATATTAAAATTTTAATGTGTTAAAGACGTTAGGCCTTTTGTTCACACGATGTAATGACAAATTTTGATAAATGGGAATTAACACTCAGTATATTTTCAAATAGAAAAACAACGTGTTACACAAATCAGTGAAAGGGCAAAATGTGAAATTAACAATATAAAATATCTACCAATTTGAGAGAAAATATCCAAAATCCAATATTATTGAGACGTAACATTTTGTTCTAATGAAGATATTGTCAACAATTATTATTCTTATTCCTAATTGAGTTTTGTATATAACAATAATGATGTCACACTATCTTGAACACGCCGCAGCAATGAGTCATTGAGGGTCCACGTCCGTTACAATACGTTAATACGTAACCAATATTCCTTCTTTTTTTTCACATAAAATTTCACAACAATTTCGCTCTTCATTCATTTGATAGGTTGACAAAAAGTAGAGACCTCTTCCAAATTCAGTAGCAAACACGGAAAAGCAATTACTAAAAAACGTGGACAAAAAAAGTAAACAGTCGTGCAGGAAACTTTATGTGACTAAACGCTTTCTTGTATTTTGAATACTATCGTAGAATTTGTACAGAAATTTAACCTAAAAAAATTAATCATGATTTGTCAGTGTCAACGGCGAGGTGTACCAATTATTAAATGGTGCCAATGCACTTGTTTAGATAGTCACATAATATCATAAGAAGGTCAATAAAAACATGAGTTAAAAGACTACGTAATAATTACACATTACACTCTGTATTCAAAGATTTTTAGGTTGCGACCACAAGCCCTGAAAGTCTTTACCAAAATTATATTACCTTGCAATAATAGCAATTCACAGTATCACTATTTTTAGGTGTTTTTATTTTGCAACAAAATTCTGCTTTGTCTAGACAGCTTTAACAGTTAAGCTAGATTAAAGACATGATACAATTGCTTTCTGATAAGAGACAAATTCCCTCAGTTGCACTCTTATATTCCTTAATAAGAAAGTAATTTCATTAAAACTTGGCAATTTAATTCTAATTTTCATTAATGTTTATTGTGGCATGTAAACCAACCAGTTCAGTAACTTATAAGATTCTTAAATAAATATAAACCTATAGCCACTATTTAGATGATATATTTGTTTACTATTTACATTTTAACCCTCCTTCATCTTGCACCAATGATTATTGTCACTGGTGCATTAGAAATACAAAATAATGTTGTTTAATGGTTTTTGTACATTTCATGATTATAATTAGAAGTATGGAAAACCTCCATTTTCCAATTATTTCCTCTTCTGCTTCTTCTTCTCTGACTTAGTAACCTGAGTTACTGGAGCCTCAGGCTCCACCGTGCTACTAATGTGCTTATTAAAATATTGCAACATCTCCAACACTGATAAATTTTCACCAAGAAATTTCAGATTCCTAGAACGAAACGTGTGTAAACTTTCGTTACAAAACCTCCGTCACTTACCTCTTATCCAATAAGTCAATGCTAACTTCCGGTTGGCTCCTATTACAAACAACAACTGGTTTAACTGCACAATTTATATTTGTTTGTAAAACGGTGGGTCTTGTCATGTAGTACAGAAAATCTCTGAAAATTGATAATTAAGAAATTGGGGCGAAGTGAGGTTATGTTTACCTAGCTGTCACCGCGTTTGGATGGAACGGATCGAACTGAATTTGAATTTTCTTCACAGGTTTTAAATTGATTTGTTTCAGTTGTTTATTTATTGCGCTCAATACGCCTCCGGAGCGAGTGAATGTACCACTGTAATATATCGACATGATGTTTATTATGAACCACAAAGATTGAGGTTAGAAACTGTGGAAACTGTTAGGGATTTTTGTTTATCAAAAGGGTCACACATGGGTGAATTGTTGGTTGCATAACAACTCAATTGGTATGTTCCAAACATTAATAAATTATAAAATGTTTAAATATCATTATTGGTTTATCATAGATGATTATTAAACTCGAAATTAAAAAATATTGGAGTGTGATGAGGGCAGTTGCTTCAAGTTTTATCCTAATAATAACGATTTAATTATAGTAATATATAAATTGTCTTTATCTAACTGCAATGAAATAGTACATTATTATACGAGTTTAACAAGAGGCTTCATTGCGACATGAGTGGGTTTGGGGCACGACGAGCGCAGCGAGAAGTGCCCCAATAGAACGAATGTCACAATGCCTCGTTAAACGAGTGTAATATACTATTTTTTCTACTTTGAAGCTCTTCGTTTTATGAAAATGTTAAAATAATGTTTTTTAAATATTCTAGGGATTTTTAGGATTAGGTAGTACTGGTTGTGTTTGTGGTTATATTTTTTATCTGAGAAGTTGACACTTGGCTTGACCTCGACAGGAGTTGGCTAGAAATGCTCAATACCAACGTAATACGTATAAGGAAAAACACCAAAAACAGTTTCACAAAAAGTTCCTTTGTGACACTACTTTTAGTTTCACAAAAACTCAATTATGACACCAAAGTAGAAATGTATATTACTAAGTCATAAAAAATATTGAATGCATATAAAAAGGTGTATCAAAACAATTAAAGTCAAATTAAGAAGATACAGGGTGATTTACGAACTGTGGTAGATATTTAAACCTCAAATTTTGACGGTATTAAAAAACGATTAATGTAAAGTTGAAAAATTAGTAGCAACCAGCGATGCAGCCAAAACATTTTGATAGTCGCTGGATTTCATTTTGGGCAAAAAACTTACAAACTATCTCGGTTTTTATTGATCAACCTTTTCCGACTGACAAAAACCACCCTTGCATTCAATTGAAAAAGATAAAGACTCACCTCACTCAAGACGAAGAGAGTTCCCACACCCCCCACAAGTTTCACCGTAGGTCATAATCATATCGGTCATGTCACTATTTGAAAATAAAGGCATTTTAAAATATGTGTGCACCGTCCACAGTCAAAGCAAAACTGAAAGTAATTCATCGCACTTATTCCAGCAAAAGGTCCTTTTTTGTTTAGGCCAAGAGGTAAACTAATGGTTCTTCAATTATGCCAGCGGTTCTCAATTGGTTTTCGAGTAAATTTTAAAATCATATACATATCTTTTTTATGGAATTTATGGAAAGATTGCCATCAGCTCAGCTCGCGATGCGAGAAGTAAACTGTGCAAAGAGATGTGAATTTGAAGGTCCAACGATAGTCAACCCTTATTTTTTAAATGCAATGAAAATTGCGTCATATCAGTGGTATGTATAATGACATTATTATACAGCTGTTGTAGATAATAGTAATTTTTGTATTAAGGGCATAATGAAGGCGTTTATGGCCCGCTGCGTGATAGAGGGTCATAGACGCTAATTATGCCCGTGGTGTATACAAAATTTTATGTCCGGTCGAAGTGTCAAATTATAAATTGTTATTAATAATGTTTCATGTTCGGGTCTCGCTTCGACCAGAAAGTCCACATTGGAAGAGATATGGCCCGGCTGGGCCATTTTAAGGAGTACCTCGCCTGGAACCATCATCCTATCTTTATTCGATGATATTGGATAGCTGGAAGAGAGGCAGGAATGAGGGACTTGAGGGGGTGACACAATGGACCCGCGGTGTCGTCTAAGTGTCAGTAAGAGGAGCCAATTCTCTCACACCCTTCAACATCTAATCTATAGAATTTGTAGATTTTTTATTGAGGTTTTCGTAAAGCGGGATCTAAAAACTTTTACAGTCCTATACTAAATTGTTAAAACTGTTGACATAAATAAATATATTCGCCAGATTTGTAGAGCATAATCAAAGATATGATTGTTATCTAAAAGAAATCATTTCCAGCTGTATCTTGATCTTACAAGAGGGCGCCTCAAGTTTCCCTCGCGCGTCATACAAAGCATTCTACCTTGAATGTCTCATCAAAGACCGAATTGCTTCATTGAAGGATTACTAATCCTTTGTTTTTGCAAACGTGCGCTCCGATGTTTTCGAGGTAAATCTCGTCTGAAAATAAACGGAGAAAAATAGCACGCAAACCCAGAAAAAAGCCGATATGACTGCTTTTCTCTTCCTATCCGCAAATAACAAAAGCTCAGCTTTCCAGAGAGTCCCCTTCAAGCACTCATTCAACTGCGAAACGTTGAAATTCTACAACTCGTATTGAGAGCTACTTGAACAACTTTATCACTCTATCTACAGGTTTGTACTAAATGTTGAATTCCCGAAGTTTGAAAAGCAAGAAAATCTAAGAGTCGAAGGTCAGTCAACATCTCGACAACACCCCCAATGATTGATAAGGGTCACACCCCACTCCCTTCTGTTTACCAAACACCTGAAAGATTGAAGGATTGAATGACCATGTTTGCATTCAATCCAATTGCCGTCCTTGACATTTAATCGCCTTAGGTAAAATATTTATTAATCTTATAAATAAGAATGTCAAACTAACATTTTATCACAGCTTTGATTAAAATGTATCACAAGTCGCCTTCATCCGCACAGGCCGCAAGTTAAATAACTGCAAAAACTCCTGAAAAAAATCCATGCATAATCTGCGTCGAATTGAATCGGTTCTCACCTCCTATTTTCCTTGTCCGTTACGCTAACCACGGGATTTTCCTTCTTTTTCTCTTTCTGTTTCCGGTCTTCCTATAATAAAGTTTGTGTCAATCAGAGTTTTTAACAAGATTCGAAAAGTTTTGCTTAAATATTCAACAGATGGATCTGTTTAACCAAAGGATTACCTCTCGGAGTTCGCCTATCTTGTATTGCTTCAACTCTTTCTTGGCGTCGCTGGAGTGACCTGCATCGTCGAATGCCTTAGTGCAGTCTTTGCCTGCCCATTCGGTGACGAGCTCTGCTCCACCGGGATGCTGCAAAAAAGTTTTTGTGAAATGCATAATCGGAAACATAACTAAATATATAAACTTTTCCGTTTATGCATTTAATTTGACGGCTGTCAAACCTAACCTCAAAATTTGATGTTAATTCTTGCTATTTCTTATTTTGCGTGAACATATTGCCTATGGGAGTTCAAAAAACATTATCAAATAATTTAAAAAAGACAAATAGAACGAATACAAGATTAAAAGAGAAGATGTGGGAAAACAAGTGAATCATGAGATTCGGATATAGAATGATCAATAGAATGTCTTCAACGTCTTGAATATCTAAATTAGAAATGAAATCATTATTACAGTTAAAGACAAAATAATTTAAAGAACAATTAATTGGAAAAAATGGAGGAAAAGAAGACAACAATTACTGGAAATATTAAAACTAAATAAGCAGAGAATCACAAAATAAGAGGTTAAAGTATTATTAACGAGCATAAAGCTATCTACTTCCTTCAGACATAATAAAATACAGGATATAAGGACCACTATAAAAGGAGACGAAAAACAAGATATGGATATACAAACAAGTGTTTTACTGAAAGAGAACTGAAAGAACGAACTCCAAAAAATGGCAATGCAAGATTTCTAAGAAAAATATGGGGCACGATGCAGATGCCGAAAAGTGAAGAGGGTATACATAAATGGACGCAACCAAGAAAAGTACATCATGGAAGGATCATGGAATGGTGACACCAATCAATAACGAATTTTCTGTTCCCTCGATTTTGTCCCAACCTCCCATAACTGTTTTTATCATTAATAACGACATCTGCAGATATTGACAGTTTATAAATTGCCTATTGCTTCAAATGCAATAAATAAATCATCAACAGATTAGTCGACTAATGAGAGATATCGCAAAACCGGTGCCGAAGATTTTCGTGGAAAAATAAATTCGGCTAAAATAAAATAATTATTTATGTGGGATATAAAATGCGAATTTTGTGAAATGATAATTAGTAGGATTAGTAAACGGGCTTTAACCGAAAATGGCTTAAAACAAAAGCAGAATGGCAATGACATGCCGTCAACAATATTACAAAACAAGCGCGTTTATTTAAAAATATTTTGTGAATGTCAATACATTGTTTTTTGATACTTTTCAATACTTTGTTAAAACGTATAATATTTAATTACAAAATTTCTATTATAAATCAATCATGAATGTGTTTTGTTGAAGTCATTATAACAGGATCGTTAAAAAAGAAATGCATTGCGAACATGTATTGTAATACCATGAGATCAGCGGTTTTTTTTATGGAATGGCCGTGTCTGCAAATTGACTGACAGTAAAATTTGAGGTTATGGTAAACATTGTCAGGTTTATGTTTCTCATGTTAAATTGTTTTGCGAAAAACTTTTAAGACAGCGTTCTATAGAATACTTCCATTCATCATTTCACATTCAAATTTTAACTCATATTGTCAAAAGTTAGTATAGTGTCGACCTAATAATTACACAGCCTACTCTAATTTATAATTTAAATGATCTCATGGCATAGATAGATCGAAAAGTTTATGTTGAATCAACATATTATAATTTGCATGCACTCCATTAGTTTTGGCATTCAAGTTCGTAATATACACCCAATTATATCCATTCGGAAGATTTACCTATCATAGCGAAATATAATGTAGTAATAATTGTTGAATGAGAGAATGAAATGGTGAAAATCAAAGGTTAGTGAACATTTGGAGTTAAAACTCGCAATAAACCGGTATAATTTAATTATAAATTAGGTAGAAATTGTACAATCATGGTCATGTTGGAACAAATAACTATCAATAAATTCGTCTTCCAGGAATACCAGGGTTTAATTTCAATAATATGACCTTTATATAAAATCGTAAATTATAATATTAGTATGTATTAATAAAATGACTATGTGAAAGAAATCAACAGCTTCGTAGCCGCGATCACGTTATAAAAGAAATCGCACAGGTACAAATATTAGATAATACACGTGTATTCGGTTCTTATTTTACGTTGAAAGCGCTAATTTTTATCTACCTCTATTCATATCTCCAAAGTACTCGATTATATTTTTATCAGTCGGAAGTATCGTTACGTAAAAATATTCAGTAGATTTAATCCGAATACCCTGTTTATTAAAAAATGTTTAGAAAGGCCTTCAGTATATACCACCGGGGATTCGTTGAGTAAATTATTTTCATGTAACATTTTTTTCTCGCTATTTACGTTAACAAAAGTTTGAAATTTAATGTAAAGAGTTACATTACGAAGGGATGGAGGAGTCCATCTGAATGTACTATCTAGAACTGTACTGTCTAGAGTTGTTCATTGGGATACAAAAACGGAATAAAAAATGCAACAGCTGTTCGTTTTCTGGGTTTTCTTCAAATGAAGAGGAAAATCAGCTAATAGTAGAGTGCCAGTCTCGCTTAGATGTGTCACACTGTGGACCTTTCAATTCACTGAGCTAGAATTTTCAGGAATGAAAGCTAGTGCTCTAAATACATTAAATATGAGTTCGTCAAGAAATAGTCCTGTGCAAAAAAAAGTTATTTTCTTGTATAGGCTCTTGTCCAAAGGTCCACACACATCAAAAACCATTATTGAAGAAAAATATGATATTGATAGCAAGTAATTTAAAATTTTAATTTAAAGTCTTTATTTTGTTTGATTTGTTTTATTTCTTAATTAAAAACTGTCATCTTTTTAATTCCTTTTGAAAAATTCTAATCGAAATTATCAAAAATATTAAAGAAACTGCCTCAGATGCAATTACTCTGGGCGAGGGATGCAGTGGAGAGAGAGAGAGGGTGATCGGGGTTCTGTGCTTTGCCCGCTCAGTCCCGAGAATCCGAAATTTTACATTATTCTACATTTATAATAATTGTTTCTAGTTTATTATTTACGTCAAAAATATGAACGTGGTACTGCAGGAAGCACAATATATGAAGCAATAATTTTACAAGAAAACATTTTTTTGATTTAGGGCTTAGATTTGGAGATAACGGGTGAGAAACGGCAAAAATCGCATAAAGTAATTACTCAATGTTTTTGCAAAAACTGTTCAATTATTTTTGGCTAAAGACCTAGAGAGAATGTTTTGGAAAAATATCACAAAAATCAAACTATTAATCAAGTAATTCACTGGATTTTTTTTTGCACAGAACGATTTCCAGACGAATTCATATTTAACATATTTAGGGCATTAGCTTTTATTCGTGAAAATTTTAGCTTTGTGAATTGAAAGGCCCACAGAATCGTTTTCTAAGCGAGCACTCGATTATAATACGAATACTGCTATATCCGAAGCCACAGAAATTATTCAAACCCTATTAAATTCTGTCAAGACTGTCATAAAAAATTTAAAAAAACATGCGTCACATCTATTTGAGCTCTATTTTCAAAGAATTTTTATTACTTGCTTGCAACTGATTAGATTCCACTGCACTTTGACTGCATAAACAATGTATGTCGGATAGGGAATCCCAGTTGCTGACCTCACCACAGTGGGCCTTCCCTGGTGCGTAATATTCTCTTTTCATCTCTGTTTAAAAAATCTCTTATTATTATTTACCTCATCCACGTAATCCGTGACATCGTAGACAATATTTTTTACGAGAATCCATATTTTGTTTCCGTTTTTTCCGTCGTTTTTGGCGATTTCTTCTAAGGAATAAACTTTGGCCTCGTTCTCCATGTCGACCACAATCACACACTAAAGACGAGGTCTGGATACTTACTAGACGCCGAGTAAATTTTAAATGACTATTACGCGAACAGAAACGCGTTATCTTCGTGGAATTGCCGTTTATCGTATTGTTTCAATTTTGTAATCTCGACGTGATTTTGATCACACAACATAAACATACAGATCTGAATCTTTTTTCCTTTTATAACTAAATATATCATATTACTTCACGCAAGATGTCTGTTTTATGTGTTAATATGTTAGTGTTATTAAAATAAGTAATCACGTAGGAGACAAATAATAATTGGTCAAAGTTCAAAAAACTGATAGCCAAGGAACTACATAATATTAACATACACTCAACATAAGGGCTATTCCTAAGCGAAGTAATAATTATGATAAGCTTAATAATTTAATGTACTTTTGTTTGAAGAACTTGAGATACCCACCTAAAATTTATCACACGGTGACTTGGCAGTTTTTTAAGCCAGTATCAATTACTTTGTATTTCTTCCTCCACTTTTATTATTTCATTTCTCAGTAAACAGGACGTGAGTTTCTAAATTCGCTCTTGCATTAAAAAAAAATAAAAAATAGATTTCCGTGGTTCCTAAAAGATTTTTTTGCACAGCCGGGTGTAAAAGTTGCACATATAGCATGGATTTAAGGGCGTTATGACATTCTATTTCCCCTAGGGCCAAAAAGTAGTAATTTTGGCTCTAGAACTTTTCACGCCCAATTAATAAAACATCATGTTAACTAATTTTTATTAATATGTAAAGTAATGTTACAATTTATTCCTACAATTTTCTTTGCGGGTACATACTTGATCATTACCAAAATAAACCAAAAGTACCTTTGCTGAGTAAGTTCTTACTTCCTTTACTCGCACTCTTTATTGACAAATTCATTATAAGCCTTTTCATACAATAACCGTGATTACTGCTATTTTTGGACTTCTTTGTTATTTTTATTACGGTGGTGAAATAACACTACTCCGGTTGTGCAAGAAACATTGTATGTATTGCGGGCGAAATATGTTTTCGCCCTTGGCGCATTCAATCTTCCACCGCGGGCCAAAAACTATATTATTTCGCCCTCAATACATAAATAGCTTTTCTCCATTCTATTGATTCCTAACTTTCAGAAATAACTGAAAGTCGTACCAGCCATTTAGCTATTTAAATAAAAGTTAGTTCCAAAACTCGCTCGTTGCATCAAGCAATGAGAAACAAAATTGCCTCCTTCCAAGAATTGGTGATAAAACTCGCTATCGTCCTTCATAACATATAGATTAACAAAACATTTTTGATTATAGTAGCCTCAAGCTTAAATTGTCACGGGGTTGGGAGGGGAAATTATGCAGGGCCAACTTATTTATGAACGTCCTAAACTGGTTCTGAAATAAACATTCTACTCTTGATCGACTTTTCGGCGAAGATGTAAAGGAATGGTGACAGGACCGTATTGCCAAAAATGTAAATTGAGTTGATCACTTCCCTCAGTACGTGTAACAAATTCATATTTTACTGTTCAACTTTAGAATACATTAAAAGTGCAAGCCTTAGAAAACATATTCTGGACCAAATAAATAAAAACAAATACCTCACTTTAGCTAGTAATAATTCATAACAAAATATTAAATACGTGTCTGAAGAACGACGCGTGGCCGTACAGAAACCCCGTCTTGCAATCGAGTCGACCAGTTGCAACAAGACAATCAAAACCGGTTAGAGTCCATATGGTATCGGTTACGACTTACTTGTTCCGCAATGTCTCGATTCCGATAAAAAATTCGATAAAAAATTCGTGACAATTTAAGGTTGAGGCTACTATACAACAAAATAATTGGGCTTACGCCCGTTTAAGGCAGGCAGGCCACATAACATCTTTGGTCTTGGTGAGTAGCGCCACCACCTTGCCGAGCTGAAGGTGCAAATCGGACCGGTAGCTCTTGGCGCACCTGGGAGGTCAAGCCATCTTGACCCCAGTACCGGCCGGGGTTCCTTTTGGCTAACAACCAATTGGAACCCTAAACTGTTGTTACTACCCCAACAGGGAAAGATCCCCACGACCGGTCCCAGTCGGATAGGGACCAAGGTGATGGTGGTGGGGTCTCGGAAAACGAATCACCCGTTGACGACTCTGGCAATGCCCATGGACGCTTTGAGTGGACCAACACTCTAAGGAATGACTTGCTCGACTGCTACGAGACGAGCGAGCCGCGGCGAAGGGGTTACATGGCAAGGATGCATGCTCTGTGGGGTGAGAAACACCCGGAGCATCACTTTTTCGCGCCACAAAAACTCCGCGACTATGTGGCCTATCTTCGTCGCATTCAATACGAGAGAGCACCGGAGCAGTTGATGGAGGTACAACCGGACGAGCCGGAGATCCGCCACGATGTTCCGGTAAATTTGGAGATGCCTCCGAACAGAAAGTCTCTCCACAAAATTCCACCACCCAAAGCCAGCGATGTAGTTGCAGCGGACGAATCATTAGATAGGAACCTCCCTGAGGAGATGGTCTATCGAGAGGCGACGAGGCTTTCTTCTTCGGTCTCACGTGGTGAGAGCACTGAGGCTGAGAGGAAATTCGAATGTCGCCTTGAAAAGATAGACAAGAAGATAGGAACCGCAAGGCAGGATATTTCTCAAATTCAGTGTGTGATGGAATTCATCAAAGAGATGAAACCTTTCACGCCAAAAAACCGGCGCATCGCGTGTCTTTTTCGCCGGACCCATCATACACTGAATGTAGCGGTGCTTGCTGTTGAGAAGCAGCACTGCATGGATAGAGTTCGCAGTCTTGTGACTGCAAGAAAGTCCCTGGTAAGGAGTAGGCGAAGGTTGGTCGAGAACAACAAGTTCAAGACAAATCCTTCGAGGCTCTTCCAGCGGGCAAACTCTATCCCAGAGAAATTGCCGGCGGTGCAGGAGGTCGAAGTCTTTTGGAGGGAAATATACGAGGGGTCGAAACCGTTGCGTAAAGACACTCCAGCCCTTGCACAATTTGAGAACTTCGTAAGAAGATCTCAATTAAGACCAGTGGTGTGCAATCCGATAACCCCGGAAGAAATTGGCGAGACCGTCTGGCCAGGGTATTTAATTCCTGGCTTAATGGTGAGCGGCCCATTCCGGAGTGGGTTGTCGAGGGCGAACCGTTTTACTACCTAAAACGGGTGATTTGTCTCAGCCTCAGAACTACCGGCCAATAACTTGCCTAAATGCGTGCTACAAGATTTTCACCAGACTCCTGTACTACCGAATATTCCACGCTATTAACCCGGTGTATTCGAAAATTTTCGAACAGCGAGGCTGTAAAAGGGGCGTGGACGGCTGCAAGGAAAACCTGCTGATCGATAGGAGCGTCACGCAGGATGCCGTCCAATATAAGCGCAACCTATCTATGGCTTGGATCGATTATCGTAAGGCATTCGACACAACATCTCACGAGCTGATTATTCACTTGCTCGAATGTCTTGCGGTACCCGATACATTGGTGAGATGCATCAAACAACTGATGTCACTCTGGAAGACTCGGTTCTCGATAACATCTCGACGGGACCGAGTTCAGACAGAGTTGATATCATTCAGAAGAGGAGTATTCCAGGGAGATTTCTTGAGTCCTCTTCTGTTTTGCATCTCACTGTTGCCGCGTGATGGGGTATAGAGGTGCCGAATGTGAACTGTAGGGCTTGTCACAGAGCCCCTGAAACAGCAATGCATATATTGGCGGCATGCCCGGTGTATGCAGCTTCGGCCTATATCCATCGCCACAATGCGGCGTTGAGAGTGTTATACTTTCATTTAAGACACCATTATGCGATAGACCAGACACCAGTGCTGCCCTATGTCCCGAGCGATATTGAGTCCGTTGTGGAGAACGAAAGGTGCCGAATCTATTGGAACTTCTCGTTCTCCACCGTCAGGCAGATAACAGCGAACAAGCCTGACGTGGTTCTATTGGACCACTCCTCCAAGCAGATATTTGTTATTGAATTTTCGGCGCCTGCTGAAAATAACATCTGCGTCAACGAGGAGGAAAAGCGGACAAAATATCAAGACCTGCTCTTTGAACTTAGGAGGCTGTACTCAAGTTACTCAGTGAAGCCCGTCGTTTTGGTAATTGGGTGCATGGGAGGCATCAAGGACTCGCTCGTCTCCAATCTGAAAATCATTCCTGCCTGCCGTAAACCGGCAGAGACCCTTGCGGCTGGAATGCAGAAAGCGGTCATCTTGGGGTCGTTGCGTCTGCTCAGGGCACATGATTCACGGGATTCATAGCTACTTACCTCATGGTTTTGAGGAGTGGCTATGATGTACGAATAGGACCTGACCAGCAAGGAACCCCGTGAAGGTCGGAATCACGGGGAGCTCCTTCTGGGCAATACGCAAAAAAAAAATATAAAAAAAAATAATACTGCTTTTGTACGGTTTGTTTTGGTGCTACTTCATATAAGTTTTAAAGTTGGTTTCAAAAACAGATAACACTTATTTTTAAAGAAGTTACTTCATCTAAATTGGCTAAATATGAAATTGAAAATTAAAAAAAAATCCTACTAACTATATTATGGAAAATACCAAAAATGTGCCAGAGGAGTTGCTCCACACCCTTGAATATTGTGGGATTCGTTGCGAAGGTTACAGACTCACTTACGGGGTAGAAGAATTAGAATTATTTGTACCGAACAATTATTGCAATTTATTACAATATTATTGCAATTATTAAGTGGGTTTTTATCAGAGGTGATTTGGAGGAATCTGTTATCATTCCAATAAAACACAGTTACATACATTTTTCTTTTTTTGAGTGGTGGTCGAAGGCAAGCATAGTGTACAATAACTATAGTACATATTTCGTGTACGGTAGTTTTAAATATTTTCACGCCACGTGCTGGATTTATTATTGCTACTTGGACCAAATTGAGCACCATTTTCTCGTATACATTATCTTATTTACATTTTGGTAATAGCTTAGTTTTAAGTAACAATCAAGTTGAGGTAACATTATACTATAGGCTGAGGCTTACGTACTTGTTCCTGGCATGCGTCTTGGTTCGGTTATTTCTACGTAGACCCTAGTTGGTCCTGCTAGTTAGTTTGGTTCTTGTAATTCCCTCTAAAGCTTCGAGGTTTCGAGAGAATTCGATGAGATGGTTCGACTTTTTCCCTGCATGTAGAAGGTACACTTTCTTTTCAATTCTTTTTAAGTGCCTCTAAAAATTATCTCGTCAGGATTTGAGTGCTCTCATGTGTAAACCTTTTCCCGAGTTTCCCCGGTACGATCGGGAAAAAGGCTAATTTAGTTCTTCCTTTCTCTGTCTCTGTGCCATATGTCACAGATTAGAGCTTCCAGATATTGTCTTGAACTTACCAAGGTGTCCTTCGACGCGTACCCTCTTATTATTCCTCTGGTAGCTATGCCAAACACTTGCTGCACTTTCCTTTTGACTGTGATTGTCAGTTTATGGACCCAGACGAAACTATAGGAATAATGGCACCCTTGTATACGGTTCTCAGGGAGTCAAATACTGCCGCATTCCATGTAATGTGTGCCTTTGTCCTTAGTACCTGTAAGATTTTCTTATTTGCTGCATCCATATGCTCTTGAAAGTTTTTGTCAAAAGTCACTTAATGTCTCCTTAATCTTTATTTTCCTCCATAAATCTTCACTACAATATCACTGTGGTGTATCCTTTTCGGAGATTTGTTGATTAGCAGTTTTGTTTTTCTACGGAAACCTACAGTTTCTGCTTCTCCGCCGGGATGTTGAGGCAATTTTGAATTTTATTCTTGAGTTCCTTTCGCTCATCCGTGGCAATCACAAAGGTAATGTCGTCCGCAAATGCCCGAACTTCCTGCGGTAGCTGTTTGGTCAATAGGTTTTCCTTTACGTAGTTCCACAAGGTTGGACCAATGAGGTCTATTTCCTGTGGGCATTCTTTTCCTGTTTCTTATTGAAACAGAATGCTCCGACGCCGTGGTAAGACAAAAGACGCTTGATCATGAAGAAGAAAAAGTAGAATGTAGAAGATGGTCTTTTACAAACGAACGTTCAGGAAAAAGAGTACAATCCAAAATTTTGATCACACCTTGACCAACGAAAACCTTTCTTCAATTTTGACCGATGAGGGGGTTAGTATCACCATATGTGGAGAAGTAAAAATATTCAGCAATAGGTGAAAAACATAGATATAATTTATGAAAAGAAATACGATGCAGCAGTGAATGATACACAAAAAAGAAGAAATTAGAAGAACTGACGGAAAAGAAATACAAACCATTGAAAGTTTCCAAGAATGATGAAAGGAAGAAACAAAGAACTCGAACAACTTCTCTACAATGTTAGAAGGATTCAGACGGAAAGAAATGACAAAAATATAGTTGAACGCTGTCTATTGTGGGTTATTTACTAAAAGGTATAGAACAAGGCAGCAAATTACAGAAGAAGAATTTACTGAAGTTGTAAAAAGGTGCACGCTTTTGCCAAAACAAAAATAGTTCCAACCCTGTTTCACAACCGATAGACCGTTTACCCAACAAGACTAATGCCGAAATGATCAAGAACAACCACAATAAAGAGGCGTAAATGTTGAACTGCCTACAGCCTCTGAAACACCGGAACCTACTCAAGTTGAACCTCCAACATCGGCATGTCCTAAACCCAAATCCAGAAAGATTTTCTTTACCTAGGAAACGGAGATATAGTAGTATTCAAGAATTACCTCCGTTGAGACAAGCTTCACCTGGAGCTTAAAAGAGAAAATTAAGAAAACCTAGCAAGAAAGGACGATGCATTGAAAAGGGAAGTTTTTACACTTGATTTCAAATAAACATATTAAATGCATTTCAACCTAGAATTTCATCAAAATCCGACTTTCCTTATTTGTTAATTCATTACATTTACTTTATAAAAGATGTTTTGCATGTTGTCAGATGTAAACTAATGTACACTTTCGACAAGTAGGTTGAGTCGTTGATATGGCTACTTTCATAATATGTCGTCTAAGAATTATATCTTTATAACAATTATTGTTATGTTGCAGTTAGAGACGAATCTATTATAGTTCTAAAGTAAAAAGTAGAACAAAAAAAGTATTAATAAAGAAATGAATGAAATAACAACAATAAATATAATGAAAAGTTTGACGATCCAAGAAATAAAAGAATTCAGAAAAAAACAATACATGAGATATAAATTAAAAAAAAATGAGATGAATTGAAAAGGGAAGTAGGAGAAAAGGCAAGACAGGAAAGGGAAATGTTATCAAGAAAAGTAAAAAAGAAGATTTTTCTTGAAGGAAAATAAATAAATAACTCTTTTTGTTGTTTTGTCTGGATGTTTTGTTGTTTGATTATTTCTGTTTGTCATCCACATTTTTTTTACATTTGATTTCAATTAAACAAATTAATTGCATTTCCACCTAGAATTTCATCAAAATCCGACGTTCCTAATTTGTTAATTCATTACATTTACTTTATAAAAGATGTTTTGCATGTTGTCAGGTGTAAACAAATGTACACTTTCGACAAGTAGGTTGTCTCGTTGATATGGCTACTTTCATAATATGTCGTCTAAAAAATATATTTTTATAACAATTATTGTTATATTGCAGTTAGAGACGAATCTATTATAGCTCTAAAGTAAAAAGTAGAACGAAAAAAGTATCAATAAAGAAATGAATGAAACAGCAACAATAAATATAATGAAGAGTTTGACGATCCAAGAAATAAAAGAATTCAGAAAAACGCAATACATGAGATATAAATTAAAGAAAATGAGATGAATTGAAAAGGGAAGTAGGAGAAAAGGCAAGACAGGAAAGGGAAAAGTTATCAAGAAAAATAAAAAAGAAGATTTTTGTTGACGGAAAATAAATAAATAACTCTTTTTGTTGTTTTGTCTTGATGTTTTTTTGTTTGATTATTTCTGTTTGTTCTGTTTGTCATCCACATTTTTTTGACATTTGATTTCAAATAAACATATTAAATGCATTTCCACCTAGAATTTCATCAAAATCCGACGGTCCTAATTTGTTAATTCATTACATTTACTTTATAAAAGATTTTTTGCATGTTGTCAGGTGTAAACTAATGTACACTTTCGACAAGTAGGTTGCCTCGTTGATATGGCTACTTTCATAATATGTCGTCTAAAAATTATATTTTTATAACAATTATTGTTATATTGCAGTTAGAGACGAATCTATTATAGTTCTAAAGTAAAAAGTATTACGAAAAAAGTATCAATAAAGAAATGAATGAAACAACAACAATAAATATAATGAAGAGTTTGAGGATCCAAGAAATAAAAGAATTCAGAAAAAAGCAATACATGAGATATAAATTGAAAGAAAATGAGATGAATTGAAAAGGGAAGTAGGAGAAAAGGCAAGACATGAAAGGGAAAAGTTATCGAGAAAAGTAAAAAAGAAGATTTTAGTTGAAGGAAGATAAATAAATAACTCTTTTTGTTAAGTTTTGTCTGGATGTTTCGTTGTTTGATTATATCTGTTTGTTCTGTTTGTCATCCACATTTTTTTACATTTGATTTCAAATAAACATATTAAATGCATTTCCACCTAGAATTTCATCAAAATCCGACATTCCTAATGTGTTAATTCATTACATTTACTTTATAAAAGATGTTTTGCATGTTGTCAGATGTAAACTAATGTACACTTTCGACAAGTAGGTTGAGTCGTTGATATGGCTACTTTCATAATATGTCGTCTAAGAAATATATCTTTATAACAATTATTGTTATGTTGCAGTTAGAGACGAATCTATTATAGTTCTAAAGTAAAAAGTAGAACAAAAAAAGTATTAATAAAGAAATGAATGAAATAACAACAATAAATATAATGAAAAGTTTGACGATCCAAGAAATAAAAGAATTCAGAAAAAAACAATACATGAGATATAAATTAAAAAAAAATGAGATGAATTGAAAAGGGAAGTAGGAGAAAAGGCAAGACAGGAAAGGGAAATGTTATCAAGAAAAGTAAAAAAGAAGATTTTTCTTGAAGGAGAATAAATAAATAACTCTTTTTGTTGTTTTGTCTAGATGTTTCGTTGTTTGATTATATCTGTTTGTTCTGTTTGTCACCCACATTTTTTTTACATTTGATTTCAAATAAACAAATTAAATGCATTTCCACCTAGAATTTCATCAAAATCCGACATTCCTAATTTGTTAATTCATTACATTTACTTTTTAAAAGATGTTTTGCATGTTGTCAGGTGTAAATTAATGTACACTTTCGACAAGTAGGTTGCCTCGTTGATATGGCTACTTTCATAATATGTCGTCTAAAAAATTAATTTTTATAACAATTATTGTTATATTGCAGTTAGAGACGAATCTATTATAGTTCTAAAGTAAAAAGTAGAACGAAAAAAGTATCAATAAAGAAATGAAAGAAACAACAACAATAAATGTAATGAAGAGTTTGACGATCCAAGAAATAAAATAATTCAGGAAAAAGCAATACATGAGATATAAATTAAAAGAAAATGAGACTAATTGAAAAGGGAAGTAGGAGAAAAGGCAAGACAGGAAAGGGAAAAGTTATCAAGAATCGTAAAAAACAAGATTTTTCTTGAAGGAAAATAAATAAATAACTCTTTTTGTTAAGTTTTGTGTGGATGTTTCGTTGTTTGATTATATCTGTTTGTTCTGTTTGTCATCCACATTTTTTTTACATTTGATTTCAAATAAAAATATTAAATGCATTTTCACCTAGAATTTCATCAAAATCCGACATTCCTAATTTGTTAATTCATTACATTTACATTATAAAAGATGTTTTGCATGTTGTCAGGTGTAAAATCATGTACACTTTCGACAAGTAGGTTGCCTCGTTGATATGGATACTTTCATAATATGTCGTCTAAAATAGTAGATTATATTATTAAGAGCATAAGTTACGGTTTATGTGCTGAGCCTGGACTGTTGACCGACGAACGAAGTGAGTCGGTTAAGTCCAGGCGAAGCACATAAAGCGACTTATGCTCTGAATGATATATACTATTTTATCCCCAAATCTTACTCAGAAGCCCCCTTGGTCAGGAGCCCCCTTGTTCGGGTTACCTCTTGGTCGAGTCCTCCCTTGATCGGGAGCCCCCTTGGTTCGCAGCCCCCTTGGACGGGAGCCCCTTGGTCAGGGGCGCTTGTAAATAAAACAAGGAGGAGCTAGTCGTTTCATTTACACGCGTCCCCATCCACTAGTTCACTTTCAAATAATTAGAAAACAACAATTTAGTAACAATTTGAAAGAATTCATTGACAAGGTACAAGTGTCACTTATTTTATGTGATTAGGCACATAAAATAACACCTGTTGGCTACTTTATGAGCCTAATCACATAAAATGATACTTTTACCTTGTCAATGGAGGCACATAAGTTGTCACTTTTGTGACGTTTGCTAATAAAATATATTTTTATAACAATTATTGTTATATTGCAGTTTGAGACGAATCTATTATAGTTCTAAAGTAAAAAGTAGAACGAAAAAAGTATCAATAAGGAAATGAATGAAACAACAACAATAAATGTAATGAAGAGTTTGACGATCCAAGAAATAAAAGAATTCAGAAAAAAGCAATACACGAGATATAATTAAATTAAAAGAAAATGGGAAGAATTGAAAAGGGAAGTAGGAGAAAAGGCAAGACAGGAAAGGGAAAAGTTATCAAGAATCGTAAAAAACAAGATTTTTCTTGAAGGAAAATAAATAAATAACTCTTTTTGTTAAGTTTTGTGTGGATGTTTCGTTGTTTGATTATATCTGTTTGTTCTGTTTGTCATCCATATTTTTCTTACATTTGATTTCAAATAAACAAATTATATGCATTTCCACCTAGAATTTCATCAAAATCCGACGTTCCTAATTTGTTAATTCGTTACATTTACTTTATAAAAGATGTTTTGCATGTTGTCAGGTGTAAACTAATGTACACTTTCGACAAGTAGGTTGCCTCGTTGATATGGCTACTTTCACAATATGTCGTCTAAAAAATATATTTTTATAACAATTATTGTTATATTGCAGTTAGAGACGTATCTATTATAGCTCTAAAGTAAAAAGTAGAACGAAAAAAGTATCAATAAAGAAATGAATGAAACAACAACAATAAATATAATGAAAAGTTTGACGATCCAAGAAATAAAAGAATTCAGAAAAAAGCAATACATGAGATATAAATTAAAAGAAAATGAGATGAATTGAAAACGGAAGTAAGAGAAAAGGCAAGACAGGAAAGAAAAAAGTTATCAAGAAAAGTAGAAAAGGAGATTTTTCTTGAAGGAAAATAAGTAAATAACTCTTTTTGTTGTTTTGTCTGGATGTTTCGTTGTTTGATTATTTCTGTTTGTTCTGGTTGTCAACGACATTTTTTTTTACATTTGATTTCAAATAAACAAATTAAATGCATTTCCACCTAGAATTTCATCAAAATCCGACATTCCTAATGTGTTAATTCATTACATTTACTTTATAAAAGATGTTTTGCATGTTGTCAGGTGTAAACTAATGTACACTTTCGACAAGTAGGTTGTCTCGTTGATATGGCTACTTTCATAATATGTCGTCTAAAAAATATATTTTTATAACAATTATTGTTATATTGCAGTTAGAGACGAATCTATTATAGTTCTAAAGTAAAAAGTAGAACGAAAAAAGTATCAAGAAAGAAATGAATGAAACAACAACAATAAATATAATGAAAAGTTTGACGATCCAAGAAATAAAAGAATTCAGAAAAAAGCAATACATGAGATATAAATTAAAAGAAAATGAGATGAATTGAAAAGGGAAGTAGGAGAAAAGGCAAGACAGGAAAGGGAAAAGTTATCAAGAAAAGTAAAAAAGAAGATTTTTGTTGAAGGAAAATAAATAAATAACTCTTTTTGTTAAGTTTTGTGTGGATGTTTCGTTGTTTGATTATTTCTGTTTGTTCTGTTTGTCATCGACATTTTTTTTTACATTTGATTTCAAATAAACAAATTAAATGTATTTCCACCTAAAATTTCATCAAAATCCGACGTTCCTAATTTGTTGATTCATTACATTTACTTTATAAAAGATGTTTTGCATGTTGTCAGGTGTAAACAAATGTACACTTTCGACAAGTAGGTTGTCTCGTTGATATGGCTACTTTCATAATATGTCGTCTAAAAAATATATTTTTATAACAATTATTGTTATATTGCAGTTAGAGACGGATCTATTATAGTTCTAAAGTAAAAAGTAGAACGAAAAAATATTAATAAAGAAATGAATACAACAACAACAATAAATATAATGAAGAGTTTGACGATCCAAGAAATAAAAGAATTCAGAAAAAAGCAATACATGAGATATAAATTAAAACAAAGTGAGATGAATTGAAAAGGGAAGTAGGAGAAAAGGCAAGACAGGAAAGGGAAAAGTTATCAAGAAAAGTAAAAAAAAAGATTTTTGTTGAAGGAAAATAAATAAATAACTCTTTTTGTTAAGTTTTGTGTGGATGTTTCGTTGTTTGATTATTTCTGTTTGTTCTGTTTGTCATCCACATTCTTTTTACATTTGAATTCAAATAAAAATATTAAATGCATTTCCACCTAGAATTTCATCAAAATCCGACGTTCCTAATTTGTTAATTCATTACATTTACTTACATTTAGTTCACATTACTGTTGTCAGGTGTAAACTAATGTACGCTTTCGACAAGTAGGTTGCCTCGTTGATATGGCTACTTTCATAATATGTCGTCTAAAAAATATATTTTTATAACAATAATTATATTACAGTTATATTATATTACAATATTATATTACAATTATATTGCAGTTAGAGACGAATCTATTATACATAGTTCTAAAGTAAAAAATAGAACGAAAAAAGTATCAATAAAGAAATGAATGAAACAACAACAATAAATATAATGAAGAGTTTGACGGTCCAAGAAATAAAAGAAATCAGAAAAAAGCAATACATGAGATATAAATTAAAAGAAAATGAAATGAATTGAAAAGGGAAGTAGGAGAAAAGGCAAGACAGGAAAGGGAAAAGTTATCAAGAAAATTAGAAAAGGATATTTTTCTTGAAGGAAAATAAATAAATAACTCTTTTTGTTGTTTTGTCTGGATGTTTCGTTGTTTGATTATATCTGTTTGTTCTGTTTGTCATCCACATTTTTTTTACATTTGATTTCAAATAAAAATATTAAATGCATTTTCACCTAGAATTTCATCAAAATCCGACATTCCTAATTTGTTAATTCATTACATTTACATTATAAAAGATGTTTTGCATGTTGTCAGGTGTAAAATCATGTACACTTTCGACAAGTAGGTTGCCTCGTTGATATGGATACTTTCATAATATGTCGTCTAAAATAGTAGATTATATTATTAAGAGCATAAGTTACGGTTTATGTGCTGAGCCTGGACTGTTGACCGACGAACGAAGTGAGTCGGTTAAGTCCAGGCGAAGCACATAAAGCGACTTATGCTCTGAATGATATATACTATTTTATCCCCAAATCTTACTCAGAAGCCCCCTTGGTCAGGAGCCCCCTTGTTCGGGTTACCTCTTGGTCGAGTCCTCCCTTGATCGGGAGCCCCCTTGGTTCGCAGCCCCCTTGGACGGGAGCCCCTTGGTCAGGGGCGCTTGTAAATAAAACAAGGAGGAGCTAGTCGTTTCATTTACACGCGTCCCCATCCACTAGTTCACTTTCAAATAATTAGAAAACAACAATTTAGTAACAATTTGAAAGAATTCATTGACAAGGTACAAGTGTCACTTATTTTATGTGATTAGGCACATAAAATAACACCTGTTGGCTACTTTATGAGCCTAATCACATAAAATGATACTTTTACCTTGTCAATGGAGGCACATAAGTTGTCACTTTTGTGACGTTTGCTAATAAAATATATTTTTATAACAATTATTGTTATATTGCAGTTTGAGACGAATCTATTATAGTTCTAAAGTAAAAAGTAGAACGAAAAAAGTATCAATAAGGAAATGAATGAAACAACAACAATAAATGTAATGAAGAGTTTGACGATCCAAGAAATAAAAGAATTCAGAAAAAAGCAATACACGAGATATAATTAAATTAAAAGAAAATGGGAAGAATTGAAAAGGGAAGTAGGAGAAAAGGCAAGACAGGAAAGGGAAAAGTTATCAAGAATCGTAAAAAACAAGATTTTTCTTGAAGGAAAATAAATAAATAACTCTTTTTGTTAAGTTTTGTGTGGATGTTTCGTTGTTTGATTATATCTGTTTGTTCTGTTTGTCATCCATATTTTTCTTACATTTGATTTCAAATAAACAAATTATATGCATTTCCACCTAGAATTTCATCAAAATCCGACGTTCCTAATTTGTTAATTCGTTACATTTACTTTATAAAAGATGTTTTGCATGTTGTCAGGTGTAAACTAATGTACACTTTCGACAAGTAGGTTGCCTCGTTGATATGGCTACTTTCACAATATGTCGTCTAAAAAATATATTTTTATAACAATTATTGTTATATTGCAGTTAGAGACGTATCTATTATAGCTCTAAAGTAAAAAGTAGAACGAAAAAAGTATCAATAAAGAAATGAATGAAACAACAACAATAAATATAATGAAAAGTTTGACGATCCAAGAAATAAAAGAATTCAGAAAAAAGCAATACATGAGATATAAATTAAAAGAAAATGAGATGAATTGAAAACGGAAGTAAGAGAAAAGGCAAGACAGGAAAGAAAAAAGTTATCAAGAAAAGTAGAAAAGGAGATTTTTCTTGAAGGAAAATAAGTAAATAACTCTTTTTGTTGTTTTGTCTGGATGTTTCGTTGTTTGATTATTTCTGTTTGTTCTGGTTGTCAACGACATTTTTTTTTACATTTGATTTCAAATAAACAAATTAAATGCATTTCCACCTAGAATTTCATCAAAATCCGACATTCCTAATGTGTTAATTCATTACATTTACTTTATAAAAGATGTTTTGCATGTTGTCAGGTGTAAACTAATGTACACTTTCGACAAGTAGGTTGTCTCGTTGATATGGCTACTTTCATAATATGTCGTCTAAAAAATATATTTTTATAACAATTATTGTTATATTGCAGTTAGAGACGAATCTATTATAGTTCTAAAGTAAAAAGTAGAACGAAAAAAGTATCAAGAAAGAAATGAATGAAACAACAACAATAAATATAATGAAAAGTTTGACGATCCAAGAAATAAAAGAATTCAGAAAAAAGCAATACATGAGATATAAATTAAAAGAAAATGAGATGAATTGAAAAGGGAAGTAGGAGAAAAGGCAAGACAGGAAAGGGAAAAGTTATCAAGAAAAGTAAAAAAGAAGATTTTTGTTGAAGGAAAATAAATAAATAACTCTTTTTGTTAAGTTTTGTGTGGATGTTTCGTTGTTTGATTATTTCTGTTTGTTCTGTTTGTCATCGACATTTTTTTTTACATTTGATTTCAAATAAACAAATTAAATGTATTTCCACCTAAAATTTCATCAAAATCCGACGTTCCTAATTTGTTGATTCATTACATTTACTTTATAAAAGATGTTTTGCATGTTGTCAGGTGTAAACAAATGTACACTTTCGACAAGTAGGTTGTCTCGTTGATATGGCTACTTTCATAATATGTCGTCTAAAAAATATATTTTTATAACAATTATTGTTATATTGCAGTTAGAGACGGATCTATTATAGTTCTAAAGTAAAAAGTAGAACGAAAAAATATTAATAAAGAAATGAATACAACAACAACAATAAATATAATGAAGAGTTTGACGATCCAAGAAATAAAAGAATTCAGAAAAAAGCAATACATGAGATATAAATTAAAACAAAGTGAGATGAATTGAAAAGGGAAGTAGGAGAAAAGGCAAGACAGGAAAGGGAAAAGTTATCAAGAAAAGTAAAAAAAAAGATTTTTGTTGAAGGAAAATAAATAAATAACTCTTTTTGTTAAGTTTTGTGTGGATGTTTCGTTGTTTGATTATTTCTGTTTGTTCTGTTTGTCATCCACATTCTTTTTACATTTGAATTCAAATAAAAATATTAAATGCATTTCCACCTAGAATTTCATCAAAATCCGACGTTCCTAATTTGTTAATTCATTACATTTACTTACATTTAGTTCACATTACTGTTGTCAGGTGTAAACTAATGTACGCTTTCGACAAGTAGGTTGCCTCGTTGATATGGCTACTTTCATAATATGTCGTCTAAAAAATATATTTTTATAACAATAATTATATTACAGTTATATTATATTACAATATTATATTACAATTATATTGCAGTTAGAGACGAATCTATTATACATAGTTCTAAAGTAAAAAATAGAACGAAAAAAGTATCAATAAAGAAATGAATGAAACAACAACAATAAATATAATGAAGAGTTTGACGGTCCAAGAAATAAAAGAAATCAGAAAAAAGCAATACATGAGATATAAATTAAAAGAAAATGAAATGAATTGAAAAGGGAAGTAGGAGAAAAGGCAAGACAGGAAAGGGAAAAGTTATCAAGAAAATTAGAAAAGGATATTTTTCTTGAAGGAAAATAAATAAATAACTCTTTTTGTTGTTTTGTCTGGATGTTTCGTTGTTTGATTATTTCTGTTTGTTCTGGTTGTCATCGACATTTTTTTTACATTTGATTTCAAATAAACAATTTAAATGCATTTCCACCTATAATTTCATCAAAATCACGTGTCTGTCTGCGGCATCGTAGCTTCTAAACGAATGGACCGATTTTGATGCGTTTTTTTTTGTTGGAAAGCTGACGTGATCAAGATGGTCCTTTAGCTATAATTTATGAAGATCTGTTAAGGCGTTTGATGATCATCAGCTCATTTCCTACTTGACAAAAGGGTCTTACTAGCTTTCACAGATCCGATTGATTTGAAATTTGGTGCTACTTCGGTGGTATTTCCAAGACATGAGCTGATGCTCCATCAAGCATGTCGGGGATTATAATTTTATATTTTATTCGCAAAATAAATGTTGTAAATGTCTAAAACGTGTGATTCCCTGAATCACAAACCAGAATTCCACAATTTCTAGGTGTGCAAATAAAATGTGTTTTATTCGAACTGCTCTGGATTTACTCTGTGGACGCTCACCATCCGTACTCCTTCACATAAAGTGTAACTTACAATCGTAATAAAATAAATATCCATTATTCCTGTGAGACAAAAATTTTAGTTTCAATTGACTAAATAACCAACTGACTATGAGTGGACCACATATTATTAACTGTGTTTATTGTGCATTGTTTGAGCATTTAAACTTGGGAAACTGCATTTCCAAATCCTATCCGTCGCCTTCCGTTTTGCGTGATTTATTCAATTTCGTAAAACACGTCGAAATTTGTTTGTCGGCTTGAAATTGCTAAACTTTGGTTACAAGCAGTTCTCGGAGACAAACGACGTTCCGTCTCTTTAAACTTCTTTAAATAATGGGAAAGTCGGTTTTTTCTTGGAACAACAAAACATGAAAAATTAGCGGAAGGTCTGTTGCTTTTGAAAGTTATGGAGAAAAATGAAGATTGAGACGCGGACGGTGTTCGAGCAAGTAGACAACTTAGTCATGTAGATAATTTCAAGAGTTTCCACTTCTTGCACTGGTGCATCGCTTTGTGGGTCTGAAGTTCTGACAGCATGCACAACAATGGCGACGAGGTGTTTAGGTTACGACATGCATATCTGGCGTGTGGAAGTTTTGTTGGTTTTCCATTTCCGAAGTACCTAAAGAGGGAAAAGGTACATTTTTAGAATTACACACGAATGAAAATACTGTAGGCTAATAGTTGACAAGCCCCTAATTCTCTAATATTATTTCCGTTCCGACTGCCGATAAAATTTCACTAATCTGCCATAAATTAATAAGTAAATGATGCCGATAAAACTAATTAAAACGCGAATAATTTTCTAATCTCAATAAACCGCAGTTAAATATGCTAATTAACATCCCCAATAAATTGTAATAATTGGCATGTACGGCATACTGCCGCATTTGCCAATCAATTCTAATCGTAAACAAACTCAGGGCCGGATCCACCTCAAATCCGCCAAAGCCACAGGTGCTTTTCTTCAACTATTATTACGCCAATGATGATTCATCAAACATTTATCGACATATCACAAGATAGCCGAAGGATTGAATTTCCCGCGTGGCCTCCTTATGAATAATGGATGGATCTGGAGAAGTATAGCTTTGTATGACAATCCTATAATTTCTTTCAAAAACCTCGTAATTCAGAGCTTGTCCGTAGATTTAATTCAAAAGCTCGTCTCGGAAATCCGGATAATTGCTGCAAATTGACGGATTATCTTGGACGTTTGTGTGCGGAGGTGTGTATTTGTGGAAAAATTTAAAGTTATGAGATAAGAACGGTTTTGTAACGTCACACTCATCAGTAAAATAACAAACATTGAAAACACAGTTTCTCATAAAAAATCAAATAAATTTCAATCTATCCTGTTGGAGAAAATCAAAATTTACTTGGAGAAACGAGCTGAATATGAAAATAAACTAAATCGTACAGTGAACAAATTTTGTAGGTTCATATATCCAGTTTAACACAAAGCCCAGACAATGACCAGAAATAATTTTGAAAGAGTTTTATTTTATGGAAATTCTGGTCCAATGCAGTATCTGAGAATTCCCTCAATTTATTAGGAATCAACGAAATATTGCCTTCTGCTGTAAAGAATCGAAATGGTGATTCTAGCAAGCGTTCAACAAAAAACCTGGTTACAGCAAGCTTTGAAATTGCTTTTTTGTTTTATTTTTTTAAAGTGTAGAGCTTGACTGATTAACAATTGTCCATGACTTGTAAACACATATTATTACCTCAAAAGCTGCAATATTATTAATAATTATTATTATGCATCTTAAAGAATTGTTGACAAGGGTATTTAGGGTATTAGTTAGCGGTTTTATATAGACCGACTCGATTTAGGGGTTTGGCCTGCAATGTCCTGCAGGTATCTCCAGGATTCCTACCTATAAAGGTTTTTGACATGTTTTTAACATGTTGTATTCACCAATATTAACTTAAGAAGATTTTCGTGCGTTAGTGCGTAAGAAATCACAAGAACTAGGGTACCCATTGTCAAAAGTATGTAAAAATCATAAACAGAAGTGGTACAGATACGTATACGTAAATCCTTTTTTGATGTCGTCACAGGCTCCAACAGAGAGGCCAGCCTGTTTTCGGTACATAGAAAAATGTGATTAGCATGCAAAAAATAATATTTATTTACCTGTACGACGTGTCTTGCTATTGGGTTTATAACAGGTATGTATTTACAACAAGTGTTGAAAGCGTTTTCCATGTTCTTGTAGGTACAGAAAGTTGTGCTTTTTGTCTGCCCCATTAAAAACATTCTGCAAAAGTTTCATTCGCACGTCTCGAGAAAAACAACATAACCTCAATGTTATGTAAACAACGTAGCTGAGGGGATGATCATTGACTATGTACTGACTGTTTTCTCATTTAACTGTTGCATAAAATATGGAAATATTGACAATGTGGGTTGTGTAGATATACACAATGAGGTTTCAGTTTGGCAGGCTTTCTTTTCACTTGACCAGCATCAACACAAAAGATTGGAATTATTTGACATTCTCACGACATGTTAACATATAACATGTAGTTAACTCTCTTCTGGGTCAATATCCATAGTTTCACTGAATAACGTGCTATCTACTGATGTTGACACTCCAGTTTCACTTATTACTTTGCCATATTTCACACTCAAACTTGTTCTCTTAAATGCGCAAATCTAAAAAGTACGATTGGGTAGAAGATTTTAATCTTTTCTTTTACAGCTGTTATAGGATCAGAGTGCGCCTCACTAAGTTTCATTAGGAAAATGTAGAGAGCATAATATGTTAGTGTCTTTAGTGATATCTTCTATGCTTCAGAAATTCCTTGTTTGATGATACCGTTTCACCCACCGGTCAGCTTTGGCACAACTCACGCATTTTCTGATATGTTGGGACCGTCTTAAATTCATGTTTTCGGAAAAATACAATTTATTGTCCCAAATCGGACCAAAATACTGAGATTTTTTGTCGAAAACATAAAATATCTTTCTATTTTGAATTATTACTTGTACGTGCAAAATTGAAGACATTTTGTAACTTTGGTTTCATACACTCGAGGATAAAAGCCAGGGAAGATATGCCAGTTTTCGACACAAAATCTCAGTATTTTCGTCAAAAAGAAGGTGCTGAAACTTCCGATTTGGGACAATAAATTATATTTTTTGTGGGGTTTCTACATACTTTCATAGTATTTTTTTTTAAGTAATATTATGGATGTACATTGTAGCAAAGGTAGTAATATAGTTGTAAATAAAATTCTGTTTGTAAGCTTAAAATTGTATTTTTTCAAAAATTCAAACCTAATGGGCCACCTTAAGACATTGGCTTAGATAGCTGAAATTTTGCACGAACACGTACTATATATAGATCATCTATTGATAATACAAGAATCTCAAAATTAAAAAAAAATACGAGTGTGCTTTAGACCACACGACTGAAGTAAAACTTCAGTTCGCTATTGTGAAAATGCTCTTCATTTTTGTAAGTATATAAATGGAGCTAGAGAATCCTGAATTAATACCGTCTGCAGTATTGGATAATGCATAATTATTTCAGTTTGTCGTCAGCGAAAAGTCGACAATCGATTAAGATACGTAGCGTAATTGCATACAAAACTGACACACGCAAATGGGTGTATTAAGAAAAGTGTGGATCCACAATCTAAAAGACGCGGGTTCGAATCCCGTTAAGGCAAACATTTTTTCTATGAATTAATTATTGTAAAATCGTTCGCTTCGCCCGATCACACTTTTCGTAACGCTCTCGTCATGCATTCACCAGCTTACTCCCCAAGTCAAGTGTCCGTAAAGAAGTTTTACTTCAAAAAAAATTCACTTCACCCTAATGTACACTATTATAAAAATGTCCAGCCTCCCTTATAACCAGGTTTATTTTTGAACGCTCGTTATATTATTATATTTTTCCCTCATTTAAAAGAATGTTTAATTTAAATTTGGAATATACATAATACACATAAACATTAAAATGATTAAAAACATCACCTCGGCGGTATTCTGAAGAAGTCATTAATATTCTTATTGAAGGATATACTAATAAATCTCTCCAAAAGGGACTACACTTTCTTCGAAAATACAGAGATCTAAAACTAAATTAGTCAAAGGTGGACATGCGCGATAAGTTGCTTGTTAAACTATATATTATTATTTTTTTTATAAACAATTGTCAAAAAGTGGTCATGTTGGTATAAGCAACAGTAATTTTTGGTTGGTCACATTGAATGTCAAATTCTGACATTTATTCCGTCGTGGTGACATGCACGATGCAATTTTATGATAAATCGTTAACCACTTTGACACCTATGAACATAACCTCAATAGTGTCTACTATAAAGCTCGGTCCGGAAAGACATATTTTTAGATGATACAGCCTGGTCTTTAATGACATTTTGAGACTGACAATTGTTTATAAAAAAAAATGGATAGTACAATCTTTTACCAATTTAGTTTTCGATCTCTCTGTATTTAACTATAAACAAATATCTAAATAGCCAATATAAGCAACTGGTATATTTTGTTGATTTTCCAGCATTAAGTTTAATATTGTTTGAAGTGGCGAGCCGAGTGCTGCAAATGAATCCGAGTGCATGAAAGTGACAGCGGACGAGTATGGAACTAGTATTTATTATAGTTCCTGGGGTCCGTCGACTTGGCCCCCCATCTAAATGTAACCAAAACAGAATAATGCTCATTTACTTGTGCTAGCAATGTGCTGTGATGTGCTGATAAAATTTTGAAATGTACTGCTTCATTAATTATCTTTTTTTTGTGGGGGCCACCTCGACTCTCAGCCCCCCTTTATGTCGCAAATTTTAACTTTTCGGGAGTGCATCCGGTCGTACTCGAGGTTGTGCTGGATTGTGCCTTTTAAACAAAAAAATCCGATTACTCAAAATAATTTTATCGGGGTTACAAGTATGAAGGCCCAGTTCTACTCTCAGCCCCTCCCTTAATGTTCAAAACTTTAACTTCTCGGGCGTGTATCCGGTCGTGCTCGGGTTGTGCTGAATTGTGCTCGTTAAACAAAAAAAAAAAAACGATCACGCAAAATAATTTTATCGGGGGTTACAAGTGTGGGGGGCCAGCTCGAGTTTCTGGATGATGTTCGAATTAATTTTTAGGTATATTGTTAGTTCAATGCCTATGGTATTTGGGACATTCTGTATATAACAACGTTCAATAGCACTGCACAAATTGTTTTATTAGTAGAATTGAGCATGTCTTTTACTGAAACCTTAAATTCTGGAATACTTCCCTATCCGCCAACTTGATCAAGTTTTTTTTGTACCTCAAAACTGCACCTGCGTACGATATTCAATACATAATTATTTAAAGTATTACAATCAATATTATACGATGGTATTACGGAGGCTCATTTGAGGCGGTTTTTAGCTAAATTAATATTAGAGTTTTTTATTGTAATTTGATATTGTAAGTATAGTTCTAAATTTAGTTATAAGTTTCTTCTGTAAGTTGGGCGGAAAACCTGACCGCTTAAAACGGTACGCATGTAACGGAACTTGCACAGCAATAGAAAACATGCTGTGGTACTTGTAAAGCAATTTAGGGTTTTTATTTGCCCTTCGGAGGTCAGTGTACCCTTGAGTGTAAAATAGAAAATCGATAAGTCGATTGTTTATTATAGTCCAGGAGCTAATGAATTTCTTTGGAACTTATTTTCTCAATCAGCAAAAACAATAGAATTAAAAACGGAAAGAATGTCGATAAATCAAATTTTAGTAAATTTAAATTAAAACTTAAATATATTCTAGTCAAGCTCCACAAGCTTTAATAAACGTAAATTACCAATAGGTACATGTCTCGGGAGAAAACTACTCACATCTTCAGCCCTAATTTTACAAGAGATTAATTGAAGAATTACAGTGATGTTCTTACTTTAAAGAATGTTTAAATTATGATGTTGTTAAAGGATTATTAAATTTGACGTTTTGGAAAGGTAACATGATTTTAAAAAATTTGGAAAAAAAAATTAATAACCTTAATAACATAATAATAAAACAGCAAGTTTGTTGCTATAACAGATGAAGGTAGTGTGTACAACAGTAACTTTTTGTTACTGTAACATTTTAGTTTTTCTGTAGGAAACTAATAAAACATTTACGTGCAACAAAAAATTTATTGTATTGATAAGCATTTATTGGTCGTTATAACATATTATACTCAATCTGTTAGTAGAAGTAAAAAGAACATGTTTTATGAACTAAAATATTTTGTTATGGGAACAAAAGCCAAACAAGAACAATATTATGCTCCAATAACAAAAAAGTTTGTTGGCGCTATAGCGACATATAATCTTTGCTCTGTAAAAACATTGTTTGTTGTTACAGCAAAATATTTCTTACTGTGAATTACATATTTAACTATCTAAAATACAGTAAAAACACTTTGTTACGAAATTTTAAAGACATTATGCATAAACTGTAATATTGATTGTACCATATTAAATAATTTTTTTTAATAATATACCTCCAGCTCGATTTGCATTAGCAAATTAATTTAACCGGCACAATGGAGCACAACCCGAACATGACCGGGTACACGCCCGAAAAGTTAAAATTTTGAACATTAAGGTAGTTCATACTTGTAACCTCGATAAAATTATTTTGCGTGATCGGATTTTTTTTTGTTTAAGGCACAATCCAGCACAGCATAAAAATAGTGTGACGTTTTCTGACATTTTATTATTGCATGATAGAGTGTTTACACAAGCCGAAAATTTGAAAATTCTGACAGCGTCGAACTATAAAACATTTTTTGTATTCAACACGAATTAACATCGAATTTTGAGGTTAGGTTTGACAGCTGTCAAGTGCCAGCGGAAAAGTTTATACATTTAGTTATGTACCACCAACGATGTCTTACCATTAGATACGTTGCAAAACAAAATGCCAACATGACGTCACCATTGGGTTCATTTTTATGCAGCCAACTATGCAAGTAGAAGGAACAGTTATTTAGGAAATCCACAAAATAAATAAACTAAGCGGTAATATTTTTTTATCATCATTATAATTCATAGCGGAATATAGAAAAACAATAAACAATGTTTAATTCTCAGTCTTCTGGAATATTCAATATTATTCCGCAACCAAAACTGCATGGCTGCAACCCAAACGCAACGTCTAACGTCACTTTTGGGTTGAGATGTTGGCTTCACCCATCACTATGCATTCTAGCCCTTTCACCGTATCTGTTGGTAAGACATCGTTGTGTACCACTTTCTCGACTATGTATTTTACAAGACAATACAAAAAACTATACAGGCTGATGAAAAAAAGGCGCCCGTGGCCTGTGAGGCAAATGTTACAAGAAATGTCTTCGTGGTCTTTTTGCAGCTTTGCCTTAATTTGTTCAAATGTTAATAAGTAGGTGTAGTATAAAATATTTCGCATCATAGAAACACCATTATTCTTGCAGTATCTGCCATCATATAAAAAAAAAAACATCTTTAAAGTGTCAAAACAGGCATTTATTCTTCTTAAAATATTCTTTCTAGCATTGAAGCATCAATTGTAGCAACTGCTGCGTCAATCCGTGTCATTAATTTTTCAATGTTGTATACGAGGGTTTCATAAACGAGGTCTTTCCAACGACCCCGCAAAAAAATCTGGAGAGGTAAGGTCAGGGGAGCGTGCGCGCCAAGCCAAGGGATAAGTTTCGTCACAATAATCTCTTACAATTTGGCCAAAATGAGGAGGTGCAGATCTTAAGCAAATCTTCAAATTCATTTTGGAAAGAACAACAGGTCCCACCAAGCGGTCATTTATAACACCTGTCCAAACCGTCGTTGATGTGCACGTGGACGACTGCAAATGGATTGGAAGTTGCCCACATGTGATTATTAAAAAAATATTTTCCTGATAACTTCCTCGGTCCACTCTCCGAGCCGGCGCTAGCCTTAGTGCCCCAGAAGACCCTTGGCACCGAACACAACACCCTACCATTGCAGAGCGACTATTTGGCTTGTGCTACAAAAAATATATCCAAAATGCCCGGGTTCCAAATTACTTCCGGGAATAACTCACATTGCTAACAACAAAGTGGAACGTGCGACCGCCCGAAGCGCGCGACCCTGATTGACCACTGGTGTTTGCTACAAAATTTGAAAACAACTCTCTTTGATGGAGAAGATGGACTGCAGTGACCCCCAGCAGGATGTTAACAGCTAAAGCGATCCGATAAATCCATCGACATGCCAAAGACTAATATTTTCGTTTCCGGACGATTTTACTATTTCAACGTCAACGAAGTTAATAGATGCATGTGTTCACGCAGTGCTTTGAGCTTCGATATATTCAATGTAATAAAAATGCTTTCACAATGATTACGCCGGAATGTTTACAATTTCGAGTGTTTGCCAACAATTGCGTCAAATACGGCACGTTCTTTACACAACGTGGTCTTTGAGGTGAACGGATTTGCTGAAAGTGGTAACAGTGCCGCCGATTAGTGTCACTGGAAAAAGAGAAACAAAGGGAATGGACACTCAACGCCAGGGGAAAAGCTGAAAAATACAAATAGCTTTAATCCTCCCTCTAATACGCTATTTCCTCTGTAAATTAAATTGATATAGTAATCATTTCCTTGCTGCCTGATTACGTGACATCATCAATTATCAGTGACGTCACTAGGTAGAAAATTGCTCCATGTTGTTGTTATCGGCCACTTTTAGAACTTGTTTGTTCAATCGATGTTTCTTTTCATATGAATCGTTTGTTTTACGAGTTGCTTTAATCTTGTCCATTACCTAATGACTACATCGATAAAGTATCCCAGACTATGAAAAGTTGAGCTGAAAATATTATCGTAAAAGTTTCTGACAGAGCGTCCATTCTCACATTCAGGCACCTCTAATCAATCGGGCGACAATAACGGATATAGAACGTCACTTATTGTTAGCACAACGTCATTTCCTTAAACTCCTGTCGGATAGAGAACAGGAAATGCAAAATGCATAATACATTCCTAGACAAAAAATTTCAGACACCTCCTTGGTCACTGAATATGTTTATAAAACTGGACATATTAATTTTTAAAAGCTCAAAAAATATGATTTTTTGATGTCATAGAATTTTTGAAACATTGGTTGCGTCTGCTGTGGATTTAATTCAAAATATTTTCAATAGACAAAATCCTTTTCAGCGCTTGTCAATGCAAAAATGTAAGTACGGCTGTTTTTCCATTTACATCTATTGGCAGTAAACATTTTTTAAAGATGATGCAAGATTGCAAAAGCCATCAAAGGGTTGTTACGACATAAAATAAATAGGACCATAGATAAGCCGTCCGCTGGAACGTCTTTCCCGTTTCAAATATTAAGATTTGCGACAAAACGTCCTTGTCTCCTTCGCGTAATAAAATCTAATGAAGTAGGTAAGATATCTACAGTTTATTTGAGATAAATTACTGCAAAAGTTGTAAACCACCTAATTTAATGTATGGCTCTGAAAGTTGCAGCGCTCTTTTATTGTTGTTTTTTTATTATGTATATTTTTTATTTATATTTGAGAGGCAAGTGTATTATTGATTACGTGATATGGTGCGGTAACATCGGATCAAAGTTAAAATATTTTTATAGCCACTTACTGGAATTACAGAAAATTATAAGATTAGAACAAATGTTCATTGAGTTTTTCTTCATTCTCATATCTGCAAAATGTGCTGCATCATGTTCTTGAATTGTTCGATAACGATAAAAAATGTTTTCATGATATTATTTAATCTTCCAGTTTTTATAATTTTTTTAAATATAAGTGTGACGTACAAGTGGAAGTATAAGTTCTAAATTAATCTAATAGAATTTTAACACTATTATTATATAGTTACTTGTTCAACACTGCTAATATTTTATGTACATGGAGTATTACTTGCAAACATGCTAATCTGCATATCCAGCGACAGACCAGTCGAGAGATTTGTAGTACTCCAATTATATACACTGAAGCTTGTTGGAAAATATAAATTATATTGTAATAAAGGATTTGGATGGATGCAAGCCAGAAAGCCATTTTACTGCATATTCGGCCACGGGACCTAAAAGTAGAACATCGTCAATTTCTACGTGAGAAAGGTTGATAAAAATGTCTGGTTTTAGGGGGGCAAAGCTTTTAGGGGAGAATATTGCCAAGCGAGGCACACTAAAAGAGTAAAACTTCTTAGTAATTGTACATTGCTGTACATTTATGCCCGCCGTTGAATGTAACTTTTTTATTTTTGAAGATTTTTCATGGTAGGTAATTGTTTTTTACGTTATTTGTTTACAAATGTTATAAACAAATTGACTAGTTTAATATAAAAAAAATGTGAAGTGCTTTTGTGAACCCCGAGTGGCATAAATCTACACAGGTACGAGTGTAATACGACGTTTTATCGTTCGGACAACCCCGGAAAGCCTTTAAATTGCTTAAAATCCGCTTTGACGTTTATCTGTCATTTTCATTATTTCATGACAGGGAGTGTTTACACAAGCGAAAATTTGAAAATTCTGACAGTGTCGAACGATAAAAAAAATAATATATATTTTCTTAAAAACAATTTTTTAATGTTTATAATCTTTTTTTATATTATTTTCTAATGTTTAAATATTTAATTAAGCAGTCTTTTGATCTTTAAGAATAATTATATTTGCATTTCTTAAATAAATAATTAATTACTTATTAATTTATTGTTATAAACAAATTCCAAAATTTGTAATAAGTCGTTTCGGAAACTTCTAAAAAGTCCAAAAACAACCATATATGTATAACAAACAGTAGAAAAGAAATTTTAATTTGTTTATAAGATATGACCAATGTAAGTAGACATTTTTTTCCCCAGACTTTATAATATATAATATGTAATATAAAATATTACAAATTTTTGAATTTGTTCATAACAAATTGCATTGCTACTAAACAATTAAACTTTTAACAACAGTTTTTTAACTAATTATTTAAACATTAAAAAATAAAAAAAGGATTATAAACAATAAAAAAATTGTTTTTAAGAAAATATATATTAAAATTTTGAATCATTTCCTCTTGACAACAAAATGGCATGTTTTTTAATATTAAACTAGTCAATTTGTTTATAACCAGTTTATAAACAAATAACGTTAAGAATTTTTACCCAGGATTATTTGAACAGCTATGGCATAAAATATGTATTAAAAAAAATTTAGCAACATTTTTTGGATTTTTTTTTCAATTTTAAACAATAATTATTATAAACAAAATAATTAACTTTTAACAGCTTTTAGAACATGAACTTCTTGAGTACATATATAAAAAAGGCTCCAAAAAGTAAAAAATTTATAGGTCTATTTTTTAAACATTTTTTGTTGTCCTCAATGAATCCGGAGGGCCCATAAAATTTTGTGAATTAACAATTGCCAAACTTATTGAAAAATTAAGTTAAATCGATTTTTCTAACGGGATCTCCATAATTTATTCAAATTTTTAAATTAATATTTAATATTATAAAAAAAATATTTTTTATTATATTTGCATCAGAATCGCCTTTAAAAGCACGCCTGAGCGTGCGAATACAGGCGATTAAAGCACGGCGAGCTTTAAAGGTTATCAAGGAAATATAGGTATCATTATAACTTCATCAAATTTGAAAACTTTTCATATTCCTTCTTTTGACTTCGATGGTAGTATTTTGGATTCCGCTTGTTCGGCCAATGCTTCTATATCGGGTGAAATCTCGTTTTAACTCATTTTTCCTCGATTTTTGCTGACACGACTAAATGCAATGACAGACGTGGACGCGAGAAAAACGTAAACAATAATTGTCGTAACTAATGGCAATATTATTACGCCATTTCGATTTATCACGACAAAAAATATTTTTAAGTTTTTAGTGCTTAATTTGTTTCCAGTATTGCTGGTATAATAAAAAATAACGTAAAGTATTCGTGGATAACTGCTCTTTAAAACACTTGCTCTATTTCGAGCACTCCCGGCTACGCCGTCGTGCTCGAAAACTCGCGCGTGTTTTAAAGACCTTGTTATCCACTCATACTTTAATATACTATTATGTGACGTACATCCCGTTACGGCTACGCGCAACCTTATTTTCAGCGTTAAATTAAAATTATTAATATTACATATTTTTGAATTTGTTTATAACAAATTGCATTGTTACTAAACAATTAAACTTTTAACAACAGTTTTTTTAACTAATTATTTAAACATTAAAAAAAAGAGATTATAAACAATAAAAAATTGTTTTTAAGAAAATATATATTATTTTTTTAAATCATCATTTCCTCTTGACTACAAAATGGCATTTTTTTTATAATATTAATCTAGTCAATTTGTTTATAACCAGTGTATAAACAAATAACGTTAAGAATTTTTACCGAGCATTATTTGAACAGCTATAGCATAAAATACGTACTAAAAAAAATTTTTGCAATATTTTTGGATTTTAATTTTTTTTTTCAATTTTAAACAATTATTATAAACAAAATAATTAACTTTTAAAAGCTTTTAGAACATGAACTTCTTCAGTACATATGTAAGAAAGGCTCAAAAAAGTGAAAAATGTATAGGTCCATTTTTTAAACATTTTTTGTTGTCCTCAATGAAACCGGAGGTCCCTTAAAATCTTGTGAATTAACAATTGCCAAACTTATTGAAAAATTAAATTAAATCGATTTTTCTAACGGGATCTCCATAATTTATTCAAATTTTTAAATTAATATTTAATATTATAAAAAAATTATTTTATGTGACGTACATCCTGTTACGGCTACGCGGAACCCTATTTTCAGCGTTAAATTAAAATTATTAATATTACAAATTTTTGAATTTGTTTATAACAAATTGCATTGTTACTAAACAATTAAACTTTTAACAACAGTTTTTTAACTAATTATTTAAACATTAAAAAATAAAAAAAGGATTACAAACAATAAAAAATTGTGTTTAAAAAAATATATATTATTATTTTTTTGAATCATCATTTCCTCTTGACAACAAAATGGCATTTTTTTTTAATATTAAACTAGTCAGTTTGTTTATAACCAGTTTATAAATAAATAACGTTAAAAAATTTTACAAAGCATTATTTGAACAGCTATAGCATAAAATATGTATTAATAAAATAGCAACATTTTTTGGATTTTTTTTTTCAATTTTAGACAATTATTGTAAACAAAATAATTAACTTTTAAAAGCTTTTAGAACATGAACTTCTTCAGTACATATGTAAGAAAGGCTCAAAAAAGTGAAAAATGTATAGGTCCATTTTTTAAACATTTTTTGTTGTCCTCAATGAAACCGGAGGTCCCATAAAATTTTGTGAATTAACAATTGCCAAACTTATTGAAAAATTAAGTTAAATCGATTTCTCTAACTGGATCTCCATAATTTATTGAAATTTTTAAATTAATATTTAATATTATAAAAAATTATTTTATGTGACGTTCAACCTGTTACGGCTACGCGGAACCCTATTTTCAGCGTTAAATTAAAATTATTAATATTACAAATTTTTGAATTTGTTTATAACAAATTGCATTGTTACTAAACAATTAAACTTTTAACAACAGTTTTTTAACTAATTATTTAAACATTAAAAAATAAAAAAAAAGATTACAAACAATAAAAAATTGTGTTTAAAAAATATATATATATATATTATTATTTTTTTGAATCATCATTTCCTCTTGACAACAAAATGGCATTTTTTTTAATATTAAACTAGTCAATTTGTTTATAACCAGTTTATAAACAAATAACGTTAAGAATTTTTACAAAGCATTATTTGGACAGCTATAGCACAAAAATTTGTATTAAAAAAATATAGCAACATTTTTTGGATTTTTTTTTTCAATTTTAGACAATTATTATAAACAAAAAAATTACCTTTTAAAAGCTTTTAGAACATGAACTTCTTGAGTACATATATAAGAAAGGCTCAAAAAAGTGAAAAATGTATAGGTCCATTTTTTAAAAATTTTTTGTTGTCCTCAATGAAACCGGAGGTCTCATAAAATTTTGTGAATTAACAATTGCCAAACTTATTGAAAAATTAAATGAAATCGATTTTTCTAACGGGATCTCCATAATTTATTCAAATTTTTAAATTAATATTTAATATTATAAAAAAATTATTTACGGCTACGCGGAACCCTATTTTCAGCGTTAAATTAAAATTATTAATAATGGAGATAGAACTCCGGGAGTAGGGAGTTTTTGATCGGAAATCTCCTCCTCTCTTTGAATCTTTTTTCCGATTTTCGCCATCACTTATAGTCTTTGTGTTATTGCCAAAAAACTAAACTCCTTATTTTTTTTAGTTGAATTTTGTCTGGTGAATTTTTTCCCGTGTTGGCGTCACAGAAAGGCGCGCATTTCAAATAAGACAAATGTTTCGGATTTTTTTTACCTAGTAAACGCGTTATTTCGAATAAGTATAATATAATATTATAGTATAATATTTTTTCGTCTAGTTTCTACAAAAGCTGTTTTTAAAAATTCTGGGACGACCGGAACAAACAGAAAAATACGACTTTCTCAGAATGAAATCCTGAATCGCTCATATTTTAGGCTCCTTGTAACTATTCTTCGTAGGTTTTCAAGTTCTTGACTAGACTATAACTCAAAGAGAACATGAACGGTTAATATGTGCATTTACAATAAAGATCTGGATCTGTGGGAGATCATACAGGTGATATTAATTTGAAAATAAATTACAGGAAGTGCATTTCTGTGTTAATGAGAGTTAAAACGATCATATTTATCATAGTTTTGCGTTGTGTAAAACAATTACGCATGTTTACATCGTATTGATTTTTTATATGTAATTTAGTTGCATTACTATATGTATATATCGAAATGCATTCGCTTCGCTGGATCATGAAATTTTGACTAATCCGCCGCTGTAACATTTACGAATGACATTTTAACTACATTTGGGATGTTTTTTCATTTCATTTTAGCTGTTTTCAATACAATATGTCTGTTCTGAACTATACAAATCGGTAGATACATTTCGCAATTCAGCAAAACTATTCGTAGCAGTGCAGTAATGTACAAAAAAAAAATATGGTGAGTTTTGGGATTTTTGTCTATGTAAAATTGCTTTACATTGATTTGTATTTTACTGATTTACTCTGAATTAAAAATTCGCCAATGAAATACAAAGCACAAGGAATGTTCAATAATCCCTGCTTGAAAAAAATGTGATATTCCTTCCAAATGCATGCTTACCAAAGGGCACAAAGAATTGCCATTTGTTTTCCGTTAGGCTCAATCATCGAGATATAATAAATTAGATAACAAATTCAGAAACACGAGCAGCATTTATAATGTTGCATAACCACTGCTCTTCAAACCATATTGTTTCTTTATTTGCCATTTATCTTTTTTAGCCTTATCTTATTAATTCTTGTTATGTCCTCATATAAAAGTATAGTTAATTGGATTTATCAATTTTATAAAGTATAATTTCCAATTTTTTTTGATTTCCATGCACTTTCCATGTTTCCCATCAAGATGATTGTTATATATATTATTTTTTTAAAAGAGCTCCTTGTGATTTCTACTTTCTCGAAGTTCCTTACTGGTAACTTCTAATCCTGTATATCATGTGCCCTAAGATCCCAAGATGACTGTCTTCTGCATTTTTACCACAGGCAGGAATAATTTTCAGATGGGAAACGAGCGAATCCTTGATGCCTCCCATGTCCCAGTGTCAAATACCCTATTAGTGATAAAGTATTTTGTTATCGTGGTTAGAAATTTCTCTCTCTATAATTTAAGATGGTGCCCATGCGTATGTCGGTCTGTGTTTAGTAAAAACAGATGACATATTATAGGAGAATGTTTTCAGCAAAGTTGTAAAAAGGTCACCTCGCTTGCGGCTTTCTGACAAACGAGGGATCTTCATCAAGGAAAATCTTTGGGGATATTGAGGACGATTCTCCCAAATCTTGTTGCTCTACTCTGGGTCGATTCAGGCAGCAAAGGTCCCAATGTGGTACCGAACCATGTGGTACTTTACTTAGTACTTCTACGGACCGACTTAGTGAAAAACTTTTGCAAAATCAAGACACACTGAGTTTCCACTGAGTCAACTTCTTTGGTTTTAAAATGGTACCGTTAATCCAGGGTTTCTTCGACGACGTTTCAAGGTCAAGGTGGTTGCATGTTGTTCATTTGTATCTTGTTACGCAGTTTTGTGGCCGTCTCAAGTTCAAGCCGGGAAGGAGCGGATCCCTCACGATGTCGATCTCCGCAGAATGGATTTATTAAAATTTATAAGGAATTTTTAGTCAAACCAATAACACACAGACGTTCAAAAGATAAGGTTTATTACAATAAAGAAACGGGTTGTACCGATATAAACCTCCACCTAAGCCCTAATCGATTCCGTAATCCCGCTACCCCCCGCGTTTGAAATACACGCACAATCTCGTTCGATCAGCTGATGGGCGCAAGAAATTTAGATAAATTATTATATTATGTTATGCACCATACAAAAGACAACTATCAAATATTTTAATAAAGAACAAAACAATTGTTTCTGGAGTCCACGCACGACAGAAGTGAAACTTTTGGACTTTACTGCTTAAGAATCGATTTTCATCAAGCCAGACAAACTTTGGTTGCCGACGTTCTTTGTTATTGTCGTTGCCCTGGGCCCTCCTGTACCAAGTGGGACCGCTTGTAATTTTTCTGATGTTTTAATAGTTATTCTGCTATTCGGAGCGGAGTCAAATCCAATAAATCAAAGATTGTAAAAATCGGTACAGCCGTTCTTCACAGTAATGATGTCATAATTTTTTTTAATGACAACTTATATTTTTTATTTTACATTTGAATAGAGTTTTTTATTCTGTTTCAACGTTGTCAAATACTTAATAGGTTAGATAAGGAGAAAATGAAATAAAACGGCGCGAAACTTCAAATTAGTAAAATTTCAAAAAATTAACAGAACTGTCTAATATGATCGAAATTTAAGAAAAAAAAAACATAGAGATACCAACACAATGTTGACAAGTCCCGAATTGGTACAAAATAATTGTGTCTGAACTGTTTTTCTCTATTAAATAATAAATGAACTAAATTCTGATAAAATTAGACAGCTCTGTTAATTTTTTGAAATTTTACTAATTTGACATTTAGTGCCGTTTTCTTTATGTAACCTATTGTAGTATTTGACAACGTTGAAATCAAAACATAGGTTGCCATTAAAAAAAATATTGATGGCGTCATAACTGTCAAAAAATTGATGAAAAGAATTTGTAGACGTTCGTCGCCCTACCACATGCTTTTTAAGTTTTATTTCTAACGCAAATACTAACGGAGTTACTGAATTTATTCCTTACTTAATTTCCACACTGTATAGATAATTGCTTATTTATTCGGTCCAATGAATCAAATTTGCAATTTTAAAACATTTATTCGTAAAATAACCTTACAGAATCACACTTGAGCTCGTCAAATAATCTTTTATAACACTCGAGTTACCTAAATGCAACGAGATGATGCAAATAATCAAGTAATTAAGTCATATTTATAACTTCCCCGCGTGAATTTGCATTAGTATGTAATGACTATTCATGCAGATCTGATAAATGGTAGTTCAAAGTACACGGTGTCAAATTATTCTTGATATTTTATAAATTTAACTAGGAGCGTCGCATGTAGCATATTTTAAACTTTAGGAAAGATATATTTATTATAATATTAATAATTGTTTAGATTTTTAGGATGTTGTACAAGAAGTGGCGCATCCACCATTATGTGATTTTTTATCATTTCTCCAACTAGTTGAATTTTTCATGTAGGATCTTTCTTTTGTCGCGTTTCCCGTTTTTAGTTTTTTTTTTAGTTTGCCGCTATTATATTTTCACTTGTAATTACATGAGTGCTTCGAAACTATGGGCAGCAGAGGAAAATTTGTCAAAAAATGACACAATGATTATTACCTATGTACTACTGATGGACCTCATCTTTTAAGCTCCAAGTTTGGTTTTCGCCCAAGTTGACATTTATGGTGAAAATAATAAAATTGTTACGTTACCTAACTATTATATCTGCTGTGTGTGAGTTTACTCTTATCTATTAATAATAACGAACAACATGGACACAGTATTTTTAGAACATACATGTTATCTTTGCAGGTTATTTTCATAGCGGAGATTGAGCCTAAATCACCAGATATCTTATTCTGATTTAAGCTTATTCCGTGTTTTTATTTTCATAAATACATATAAATACTTAAGTAGCATAGATTACCACACTGACACAAACTAATCCCTGTTTCTCTTTAATCATTACAAAATTTCCGAAAGTTGCTCCAAAGCCCCCGTCTTTTTGTCGCAAAAGACCCCAGCTCGCACACATAAAATTCATTCAAGCCCCACACTTCGTGCACTAAGCAGCCTTTCCATCTAAACCTTCCTCATTTGCATGAACTCTACAACTTGATAACGAAACTAGAACAAATCCCGTTTTACGAATTCCATTTTCGCCCCGTTTTTCTCTCATTCGCGACTGGTAGCACTAATTACAAATTCATCCTTTTCGAAAACGCAACGGCGGCCAACGGTTTTTCAATTAACTTCTCGATTATAGACACGTGGAAAAAAGTTAGGGTTGAAATAACATAAAAATGTAAACATTTTAAAGGCTGCAAAATAAAAGGTTGCTATATGAAAGTGAAATGTGACCAAACGGAAATTTAAGAAAAGGCTTCTCTGGCAACATAAAATTCCTAACTGTGCTTTCATTATCTTCGAATTTTACACATTTAAATTTACAAACGCAAAGTCTTTAGGTCTGGTCTAAGTAAACAGCTATAAGCCAAATTAATTATTATTACATAAGGGTAAGGTAAGGTAAGGGTAAGAATTGGCAATCAATTAAAAATCAGAAAGTGGTCTAAAATTTTTTTTTTAAGGAATATCAAAATATCTCTACAACAGCGCCACCTACCGGGCCCAACTGTAGCTAAGAATCATCCACGTGACCCCATAAGTACAAAAAAAAAAATCATCAAGATCGGTCAGAAAAAAAAATTCATTCAACATCCAGGTGACACCTGGATACAAAAATAAAAACATCAACATTGGTCAGAAAATTAAAAAAAACTCTGGATATCGACAAGAGCACTACCTACCGGGTCCAACTGTAGCTAAGAACCATCCAAGGGCCCACTCAAACAAACACAAGCAAATTTCATCAAAAAGCATCAATAAATCTAAAAGGGTTGAAAACGGGGCGACCACCATATCCGGCTCGCATATTTAAATGTTTACATTACATAACATCTTCACATAATTAAATATGCAGCGTTATGATCAAAATTAAACAAAATTCAGGAAAGTGTTTTTTCCTTCATATTTTTGCATCAAATTTGTCAAAATTATGAAATCATTGACTGTATTGATACAACAGTACTTTTTACCTTCAGTGATATAATAAAATGTTACCGTTAAATTAAAATCCGAAATTCGAGTGGACTAAGAGTACATTAAAAAACAAGTTTTATAAGAGCAGGCTTAAAGCGCGAATTCAAGTTCACAAAACGAGTGGCGTAGCCACGAGTTATTATAAAGAATGAGTGCGTCAAGGTCTTATGAAACGAGTATTTTAAAATTTACTTTAAACGATTTAGGAATTTTTGTGGCGAGTAGTAATGTACACTTCCATGTGTTGTCACTTCCTATTTTTGACACATTTTGTAATTTAAACTGACATTAGTGACAAAATAATCACGCTTTGTCAACCTAGACATTTTCGTAAAATGTTCCGTGTCTTAATGGCTATTACGACATCGCAAATGATGACGTCGCGTTCGTTAATATGTCTATTAGAGTCAAAATGGTCTATTACAAAAATATACACAGAAGTCCCGAAATAAAAAATTTGCGTTCTAATGCGAACCGAATTTGTGCGTGCATCAACCTGCTCTTTTCCTCCAGTCGATGACTGTAATGGACTGGTGTGCGACCTAAAGAAAATGCAAATAATCAGTAAACCATTACAAAAAAACAATTATAAAAATCGGTGCAGTACGCACGGTTTTATTTAAAACCGCTCGATTCATGTTCAACCATTAAATATATAGTGTAACGGACGTGGACCCGCGTGACTCATCGTTGTAGCGGCGTCATCAATTACTAGAATGTGCTGGAATTATACTACAACGTACACGAGTTTGACATCATCTTTTGGAATATTCGGCACACATCGAGACCGCCATGGAACTATCTGGAGGTGTATAGAAGCATTTAGACACCGGTATATTAATTGGAGGACGTTGCAGCGGGGGTGTAGTCGTATCATCGAGTCGTATCAGCGAACCAGTCGCATCGGAGACGAAAATCAGCGGGTCGAGTTGGACAGTTGCTTTTATCTTTCCGGAGTGCCGAGTGATGTGTAAATAAAAAATACGAGACTTGCCGGTGAAGTAGTAAGTTGTAAATAGTGTAAATAATGTAAAATAGTGTAATATTAGAAGTATAAATAAATTGTACATAATGTTTAAATAAATAATGAAAACCAGAAACGCTACAATAGATTTGATTGCGCATAATAGTATAGCGCCTGGAGCACATAGAACAGATAAATTTTAATGATTTTTTTAAATAAATCAAATTAATGTAATATTGATTACACAATAATGTATATCTTTTTTATGTTTCATCGAAAAACGTTAAAACAGAAAACATCTTTAGGAGTAAAAGTTTTATGAGTTAAATATAAAATAAATTAGATTTTTTTAGTAAAATTTCTTTCAACCTGCAAACTGAATTTATTGAGAAAATGTCAAAAATTATTTGTGAACTTGTCACAGCATTGTTATGACATATTTTGACTTTCCAACATCTTAAAACATGTGATAATAGCACCTGCAATGTTCTCTTCTCAAACATGAATTTCTTAGAATTTTTTAGTAATGTGTCTTTCAACCTCCAAACTGAAATTATTCAGAAATTTTAAAAAATTATTTGTGTGCTTCCAGCAGCATTTTTGTGACACATTTTGACTTTGCAACATGCTAGAACATGTGATAATTGCACCTGTAATGTTCTCTTCTCAAACATGAATTTCTTAGATTTTTTTTTAAACCCGCAAACTGAATTTATTGAGAAAATGTCATAAATTATTTGTGAGCTTGTCACAGCATTGTTATGACACATTTTGCCTTTCCAACATCTTAGAACATGTGATAATAGCACATGCAATGTTCCCTTCTCAAACATGAATTTCTTAGAATTTTTTAGTAATTTGTCTTTCAACCTGCAAATTGAATTTATTCAGAAATTGTCAAAAATGATTTCTGTGTTTGTCGCAGCATTGTAATAACACTTTTTGACTTTTTAACATTTTAGAACATGTGATAAGAGCACCTGTAATGTTCTGTTCCAAACATGAATTTTATAGAATTTTTTTAGTAACGTGCAAACTGAAATTATTCAGAAATTGTCAAGAATTATTTGAGTGCTTGTCGCAGCATTGTTATTACACATTTTGATTTACCAACATGTTAGAACATGGAATAATTGCACCTGTAATGTTCTCTTCTCAAACATGAATTTTTTAGATTTTTTTTAGTAAAATTTCTTTCAACCTGCAAACTGAATTTATTGAGAAAATGTCAAAAATTATTTGTGAACTTGTCACAGCATTGTTATGACACATTTTGACGTTCCAACATCTTAAAGCATGTGATAATAGCACCTGCAATGTTCTCTTCTCAAACATGAATTTCTTAGAATTTTTTAGTAATGTGTCTTTCAACCTGCAAACTGAAATTATTCAGAAATTTAAAAAAATTATTTGTGTGCTTCCAGCAGCATTTTTGTGACACATTTTGACTTTGCAACATGCTAGAACATGTGATAATTGCACCTGTAATGTTCTCTTCTCGAACATGAATTTCTTAGATTTTTTTTTAAACCCGCAAACTGAATTTATTGAGAAAATGTCAAAAATTATTTGTGAGCTTGTCACAGGATTGTTATGACACATTTTGCCTTTCCAACATCTTAGAACATGTGATAATAGCACTCGCAATGTTCTCAAATTGAATTTATTCAGAAATTGTCAAAAATGATTTCTGTGTTTGTCGCAGCATTGTCATAACACTTTTTGACTTTTTAACATTTTAGAACATGGAATAATTGCATCTGTAATGTTCTCTTCTCAAACATGAATTTCTTAGATTTTTTTAGTAAAATTTCTTTCAACCTACAAACTGAATTTATTGAGAAAATGTCAAAAATTATTTGTCAACTTGTCAGCATTGTTATGACACATTTTGACTTTCCAACATTTTAGAACATGTGATAATAACACTTGCAATGTTCTCTTCTCAGACATGAATTTTTTAGTAATTTGTCTTTCAACCTGCAAAATGAATTTATTCAGAAATTGTCGAAAATGATTTCTGTGTTTGTCGCAGCATTGTCATAACACTTTTTGACTTTTTAACATTTTAGAACATGGAATAATTGCATCTGTAATGTTCTCTTCTCAAACATGAATTTCTTAGATTTTTTTAGTAAAATTTCTTTCAACCTACAAACTGAATTTATTGAGAAAATGTCAAAAATTATTTGTCAGCTTGTCAGCATTGTTATGACACATTTTGACTTTCCAACATTTTAGAACATGTGATAATAACACTTGCAATGTTCTCTTCTCAGACATGAATTTCTTAGAATTTTTTAGTAATTTGTCTTTCAACCTGCAAATTGAATTTATTCAGAAATTGTCGAAAATGATTTCTGTGTTTGTCGCAGCATTGTCATAATACTTTTTGACTTTTTAACATTTTAGAATATGTGATAAGAGCACCTGTAATGTTCTGTTCTCAAACATGAATTTTATAGAATTGTTTTAGTAACGTGCAAACTGAAATTATTCAGAAATTGTCAAAAATTATTTGTTTGCTTGTCGCAGCATTGTTATTACACATTTTGATTTACCAACATGTTAGAACATGGAATAATTGCATATGTAATGTTCTCTTCTCAAACATGAATTTCTTAGATTTTTTTTAGTCAAATTTCTTTCAACCTGCAAACTGAATTTATTGAGAAAATGTCAAAAATTATTTGTGAACTTGTCACAGCATTGTTATGACATATTTTGACTTTCCAACATCTTAAAACATGTGATAATAGCACCTGTAATGTTCTGTTCTCAAACATGAATTTTATAGATTTTTTAGTAACGTGTCTTTCAACCTGCAAACTGAAATCATTCAGAAATTTTAAAAAATTATTTGTGTGCTTCTAGCAGCATTTTTATGACACATTTTGACTTTGCAACATGCTAGAACATGTGATAATTGCACCTGTAATGTTCTCTTCTCAAACATGAATTTCTTATTTTTTTTTTTAGTAATGTTTCTCTCAATCTGCGCACTGAAATTATTCAAAAAATATTTGTGTGCTTGTCGCAGCATTGTTATGACACATTTTGATTTACCAACATGTTAGAACATGAGATAATTGAATCTGTAATGTTCTCTTCTCAAACATGAATTTCTTAGATTTTCTTTAAACCCGCAAACTGAATTTATTGAGAAAATGTCAAAAATTATTTGTGAACTTGTCACAGCATTGTTATGACACATTTTGACGTTCCAACATCTTAAAACATGTGATAATAGCACCTGCAATGTTCTCTTCTCAAACATGAATTTCTTAGAATTTTTTAGTAATGTGTCTTTCAACCTGCAAACTGAAATTATTCAGAAATTTAAAAAAATTATTTGTGTGCTTCCAGCAGCATTTTTGTGACACATTTTGACTTTGCAACATGCTAGAACATGTGATAATTGCACCTGTAATGTTCTGTTCTCAAACATGAATTTTATAGATTTTTTTTAGTAACGTGCAAACTGAAATTATTCAGAAATTGTCAAAAATTATTTGTGTGCTTGTCGCAGCATTGTTATTACACATTTTGATTTACCAACATGTTAGAACATGGAATAATTGCATCTGTAATGTTTTCTTCTGAAACATGAATTTCTTAGATTTTTTTTAGTAAAATTTCTTTCAACCTGCAAACTGAATTTATTGAGAAAATGTCAAAAATTATTTGTCAACTTGTCAGCATTGTTATGACACATTTTGCCTTTCTAACATCTTAGAACATGTGATAATAGCACATGCAATGTTCCCTTCTCAAACATGAATTTCTTAGAATTTTTTAGTAATTTGTCTTTCAACCTGCAAATTGAATTTATTCAGAAATTGTCAAAAATGATTTCTGTGTTTGTCGCAGCATTGTCATAACACTTTTTGACTTTTTAACATTTTAGAACATGTGATAAGAGCACCTGTAATGTTCTCTTCTCAAACATGAATTTCTTAGATTTTTTTAGTAAAATTTCTTTCAACCTGCAAACTGAATTTTATGAGAAAATGTCAAAAATTATTTGTCAACTTGTCAGCATTGTTATGACACATTTTGCCTTTCTAACATCTTAGAACATGTGATAATAGCACATGCAATGTTCTCTTCTCAAACATGAATTTCTTAGAATTTTTTAGTAATTTGTCTTTCAACCTGCAAATTGAATTTATTCAGAAATTGTCAAAAATGATTTCTGTGTTTGTCGCAGAATTGTCATAACAGTTTTTGACTTTTTAACATTTTAGAACATGTGATAAGAGCACCCGTAATGTTCTGTTCTCAAACATAAATTTTATAGAATTTTTTTAGTAACGTGCAAACTGAAATTATTCAGAAATTGTCAAGAATTATTTGAGTGCTTGTCGCAGCATTGTTATTACACATTTTGATTTACCAACATGTTAGAACATGGAATAATTGCATCTGTAATGTTCTCTTCTCAAACATGAATTTCTTAGATTTTTTTAGTAAAATTTCTTTCAACCTGCAAACTGAATTTATTGAGAAAAGGTCAAAAATTATTTGTGGACTTGTCACAGCATTGTTATGACATATTTTGACTTTCCAACATCTTAAAACATGTGATAATAGCACCTGCAATGTTCTCTTCTCAAACATGAATTTTATAGATTTTTTAGTAACGTGTCTTTCAACCTGCAAACTGAAATTATTCAGAAATTTTAAAAAATTATTTGTGTGCTTCTAGCAGCATTTTTATGACACATTTTGACTTTGCAACATGCTAGAACATGTGATAATTGCACCTGTAATGTTCTCTTCTCAAACATGAATTTCTTAGATTTTCTTTAAACCCGCAACTGAATTTATTGAGAAAATGTCAAAAATTATTTGTGAACTTGTCACAGCATTGTTATGACACATTTTGCCTTTCCAACATCTTAGAACATGTGATAATAGCACTTGCAATGTTCTCTTCTCAAACATGAATTTCTTAGAATTTTTTAGTAATTTGTCTTTCAACCTGCAAATTGAATTTATTCAGAAATTGTCAAAAATGATTTCTGTGTTTGTCGCAGCATTGTCATAACACGTTTTGACTTTTTAACATTTTAGAACATGTGATAAGAGCACCTGTAATGTTCTGTTCTCAAACATGAATTTTATAGAATTTTTTTAGTAACGTGCAAACTGAAATTATTCAGAAATTGTCAAGAAATATTTGAGTGCTTGTCGCAGCATTGTTATTACACATTTTGATTTACCAACATGTTAGAACATGGAATAATTGCACCTGTAATGTTCTCTTCTCAAACATGAATTTCTTATTTTTTTTTAGTAATGTGTCTTTCAACCTGCACACTGAAATTATTCAAAAATTATTTGTGTGCTTGTCGCAGCATTGTTATGACACATTTTGATTTACCAACATGTTAGAACATGGGATAATTGCATCTGTAATGTTCTCTTCTCAAACATGAATTTCTTAGATTTTCTTTAAACCCGCAAACTGAATTTATTGAGAAAATGTCAAAAATTATTTGTGAACTTGTCACAGCATTGTTATGACATATTTTGACTTTCCAACATCTTAGAACATGTGATAATAGCACTTGCAATGTTCTCTTCTCAAACATGAATTTCTTAGAATTTTTTAGTAATATGTCTTTCAACCTGCAAATTGAATTTATTCAGAAATTGTCAAAAATGATTTCTGTGTTTGTCGCAGCATTGTCGTAACACTTTTTGACTTTGCAACATGCTAGAACATGTGATAATTGCACCTGTAATGTTCTGTTCTCAAACATGAATTTTATAGATTTTTTTTAGTAACGTGCAAACTGAAATTATTCAGAAATTGTCAAAAATTATTTGTGTGCTTGTCGCAGCATTGTTATTACACATTTTGATTTACCAACATGTTAGAACATGGAATAATTGCATCTGTAATGTTTTCTTCTGAAACATGAATTTCTTAGATTTTTTTTAGTAAAATTTCTTTCAACCTGCAAACTGAATTTATTGAGAAAATGTCAAAAATTATTTGTCAACTTGTCAGCATTGTTATGACACATTTTGCCTTTCTAACATCTTAGAACATGTGATAATAGCACATGCAATGTTCCCTTCTCAAACATGAATTTCTTAGAATTTTTTAGTAATTTGTCTTTCAACCTGCAAATTGAATTTATTCAGAAATTGTCAAAAATGATTTCTGTGTTTGTCGCAGCATTGTCATAACACTTTTTGACTTTTTAACATTTTAGAACATGTGATAAGAGCACCTGTAATGTTCTCTTCTCAAACATGAATTTCTTAGATTTTTTTTAGTAAAATTTCTTTCAACCTGCAAACTGAATTTTATGAGAAAATGTCAAAAATTATTTGTCAACTTGTCAGCATTGTTATGACACATTTTGCCTTTCTAACATCTTAGAACATGTGATAATAGCACATGCAATGTTCTCTTCTCAAACATGAATTTCTTAAAATTTTTTAGTAATTTGTCTTTCAACCTGCAAATTGAATTTATTCAGAAATTGTCAAAAATGATTTCTGTGTTTGTCGCAGAATTGTCATAACAGTTTTTGACTTTTTAACATTTTAGAACATGTGATAAGAGCACCTGTAATGTTCTGTTCTCAAACATAAATTTTATAGAATTTTTTTAGTAACGTGCAAACTGTAATTATTCAGAAATTGTCAAGAATTATTTGAGTGCTTGTCGCAGCATTGTTATTACACATTTTGATTTACCAACATGTTAGAACATGGAATAATTGCATCTGTAATGTTCTCTTCTCAAACATGAATTTCTTAGATTTTTTTAGTAAAATTTCTTTCAACCTGCAAACTGAATTTATTGAGAAAATGTCAAAAATTATTTGTGGACTTGTCACAGCATTGTTATGACATATTTTGACTTTCCAACATCTTAAAACATGTGATAATAGCACCTGCAATGTTCTCTTCTCAAACATGAATTTTATAGATTTTTTAGTAACGTATCTTTCAACCTGCAAACTGAAATTATTCAGAAATTTTAAAAAATTATTTTTGTGCTTCTAGCAGCATTTTTATGACACATTTTGACTTTGCAACATGCTAGAACATGTGATAATTGCACCTGTAATGTTCTCTTCTCAAACATGAATTTCTTAGATTTTCTTTAAACCCGCAACTGAATTTATTGAGAAAATGTCAAAAATTATTTGTGAACTTGTCACAGCATTGTTATGACTCATTTTGCCTTTCCAACATCTTAGAACATGTGATAATAGCACTTGCAATGTTCTCTTCTCAAACATGAATTTCTTAGAATTTTTTAGTAATTTGTCTTTCAACCTGCAAATTGAATTTATTCAGAAATTGTCAAAAATGATTTCTGTGTTTGTCGCAGCATTGTCATAACACGTTTTGACTTTTTAACATTTTAGAACATGTGATAAGAGCACCTGTAATGTTCTGTTCTCAAACATGAATTTTATAGAATTTTTTTAGTAACGTGCAAACTGAAATTATTCAGAAATTGTCAAGAAATATTTGAGTGCTTGTCGCAGCATTGTTATTACACATTTTGATTTACCAACATGTTAGAACATGGAATAATTGCACCTGTAATGTTCTCTTCTCAAACATGAATTTCTTATTTTTCTTTTAGTAATGTGTCTTTCAACCTGCACACTGAAATTATTCAAAAATTATTTGTGTGCTTGTCGCAGCATTGTTATGACACATTTTGATTTACCAACATGTTAGAACATGGGATAATTGCATCTGTAATGTTCTCTTCTCAAACATGAATTTCTTAGATTTTCTTTAAACCCGCAAACTGAATTTATTGAGAAAATGTCAAAAATTATTTGTGAACTTGTCACAGCATTGTTATGACATATTTTGACTTTCCAACATCTTAGAACATGTGATAATAGCACTTGCAATGTTCTCTTCTCAAATATGAATTTCTTAGATTTTTTTAGTAATATGTCTTTCAACCTGCAAATTGAATTTATTCAGAAATTGTCAAAAATGATTTCTGTGTTTGTCGCAGCATTGTCGTAACACTTTTTGACTTTGTAACATGCTAGAACATGTGATAATTGCACCTGTAATGTTCTGTTCTCAAACATGAATTTTATAGATTTTTTTTAGTAACGTGCAAACTGAAATTATTCAGAAATTGTCAAAAATTATTTGTGTGCTTGTCGCAGCATTGTTATTACACATTTTGATTTACCAACATGTTAGAACATGGAATAATTGCATCTGTAATGTTTTCTTCTGAAACATGAATTTCTTAGATTTTTTTTAGTAAAATTTCTTTCAACCTGCAAACTGAATTTATTGAGAAAATGTCAAAAATTATTTGTCAACTTGTCAGCATTGTTATGACACATTTTGCCTTTCTAACATCTTAGAACATGTGATAATAGCACATGCAATGTTCCCTTCTCAAACATGAATTTCTTAGAATTTTTTAGTAATTTGTCTTTCAACCTGCAAATTGAATTTATTCAGAAATTGTCAAAAATGATTTCTGTGTTTGTCGCAGCATTGTCATAACACTTTTTGACTTTTTAACATTTTAGAACATGTGATAAGAGCACCTGTAATGTTCTCTTCTCAAACATGAATTTCTTAGATTTTTTTTAGTAAAATTTCTTTCAACCTGCAAACTGAATTTTATGAGAAAATGTCAAAAATTATTTGTCAACTTGTCAGCATTGTTATGACACATTTTGCCTTTCTAACATCTTAGAACATGTGATAATAGCACATGCAATGTTCTCTTCTCAAACATGAATTTCTTAGAATTTTTTAGTAATTTGTCTTTCAACCTGCAAATTGAATTTATTCAGAAATTGTCAAAAATGATTTCTGTGTTTGTCGCAGAATTGTCATAACAGTTTTTGACTTTTTAACATTTTAGAACATGTGATAAGAGCACCTGTAATGTTCTGTTCTCAAACATAAATTTTATAGAATTTTTTTAGTAACGTGCAAACTGAAATTATTCAGAAATTGTCAAGAATTATTTGAGTGCTTGTCGCAGCATTGTTATTACACATTTTGATTTACCAACATGTTAGAACATGGAATAATTGCATCTGTAATGTTCTCTTCTCAAGCATGAATTTCTTAGATTTTTTTAGTAAAATTTCTTTCAACCTGCAAACTGAATTTATTGAGAAAATGTCAAAAATTATTTGTGGACTTGTCACAGCATTGTTATGACATATTTTGACTTTCCAACATCTTAAAACATGTGATAATAGCACCTGCAATGTTCTCTTCTCAAACATGAATTTTATAGATTTTTTAGTAACGTGTCTTTCAACCTGCAAACTGAAATTATTCAGAAATTTTAAAAAATTATTTGTGTGCTTCTAGCAGCATTTTTATGACACATTTTGACTTTGCAACATGCTAGAACATGTGATAATTGCACCTGTAATGTTCTCTTCTCAAACATGAATTTCTTAGATTTTCTTTAAACCCGCAACTGAATTTATTGAGAAAATGTCAAAAATTATTTGTGAACTTGTCACAGCATTGTTATGACTCATTTTGCCTTTCCAACATCTTAGAACATGTGATAATAGCACTTGCAATGTTCTCTTCTCAAACATGAATTTCTTAGAATTTTTTAGTAATTTGTCTTTCAACCTGCAAATTGAATTTATTCAGAAATTGTCAAAAATGATTTCTGTGTTTGTCGCAGCATTGTCATAACACGTTTTGACTTTTTAACATTTTAGAACATGTGATAAGAGCACCTGTAATGTTCTGTTCTCAAACATGAATTTTATAGAATTTTCTTAGTAACGTGCAAACTGAAATTATTCAGAAATTGTCAAGAAATATTTGAGTGCTTGTCGCAGCATTGTTATTACACATTTTGATTTACCAACATGTTAGAACATGGAATAATTGCATCTGTAATGTTCTCTTCTCAAACATGAATTTCTTAGATTTTTTTTAGTAAAATTTCTTTCAACCTGCAAACTGAATTTATTGAGAAAATGTCAAAAATTATTTGTGAACTTGTCACAGCATTGTTATGACATATTTTGACTTTCCAACATCTTAAAACATGTGATAATAGCACCTGCAATGTTCTCTTCTCAAACATGAATTTCTTAGAATTTTTTAGTAATGTGTCTTTCAACCTCCAAACTGAAATTATTCAGAAATTTTAAAAAATTATTTGTGTGCTTCCAGCAGCATTTTTGTGACACATTTTGACTTTGCAACATGCTAGAACATGTGATAATTGCACCTGTAATGTTCTCTTCTCGAACATGAATTTCTTAGATTTTTTTTTAAACCCACAAACTGAATTTATTGAGAAAATGTCAAAAATTATTTGTGAACTTGTCACAGCATTGTTATGACACATTTTGCCTTTCCAACATCTTAGAACATGTGATAATAGCACTTGCAATGTTCTCTTCTCAGACATGAATTTTTTAGTAATTTGTCTTTCAACCTGCAAATTGAATTTATTCAGAAATTGTCGAAAATGATTTCTGTGTTTGTCGCAGCATTGTCATAACACTTTTTTACTTTTTAACATTCTAGAACATGGAATAATTGCATCTGTAATGTTCTCTTCTCAAACATGAATTTCTTAGATTTTTTTTAGTAAAATTTCTTTCAACCTACAAACTGAATTTATTGAGAAAATGTCAAAAATTATTTGTCAACTTGTCAGCATTGTTATGACACATTTTGACTTTCCAACATTTTAGAACATGTGATAATAACACTTGCAATGTTCTCTTCTCAGACATGAATTTTTTAGTAATTTGTCTTTCAACCTGCAAAATGAATTTATTCAGAAATTGTCGAAAATGATTTCTGTGTTTGTCGCAGCATTGTCATAACACTTTTTGACTTTTTAACATTTTAGAACATGGAATAATTGCATCTGTAATGTTCTCTTCTCAAACATGAATTTCTTAGATTTTTTTAGTAAAATTTCTTTCAACCTACAAACTGAATTTATTGAGAAAATGTCAAAAATTATTTGTCAGCTTGTCAGCATTGTTATGACACATTTTGACTTTCCAACATTTTAGAACATGTGATAATAACACTTGCAATGTTCTCTTCTCAGACATGAATTTCTTAGAATTTTTTAGTAATTTGTCTTTCAACCTGCAAATTGAATTTATTCAGAAATTGTCGAAAATGATTTCTGTGTTTGTCGCAGCATTGTCATAATACTTTTTGACTTTTTAACATTTTAGAACATGTGATAAGAGCACCTGTAATGTTCTGTTCTCAAACATGAATTTTATAGAATTGTTTTAGTAACGTGCAAACTGAAATTATTCAGAAATTGTCAAAAATTATTTGTTTGCTTGTCGCAGCATTGTTATTACACATTTTGATTTACCAACATGTTAGAACATGGAATAATTGCATATGTAATGTTCTCTTCTCAAACATGAATTTCTTAGATTTTTTTTAGTCAAATTTCTTTCAACCTGCAAACTGAATTTATTGAGAAAATGTCAAAAATTATTTGTGAACTTGTCACAGCATTGTTATGACATATTTTGACTTTCCAACATCTTAAAACATGTGATAATAGCACCTGTAATGTTCTGTTCTCAAACATGAATTTTATAGATTTTTTAGTAACGTGTCTTTCAACCTGCAAACTGAAATTATTCAGAAATTTTAAAAAATTATTTGTGTGCTTCTAGCAGCATTTTTATGACACATTTTGACTTTGCAACATGCTAGAACATGTGATAATTGCACCTGTAATGTTCTCTTCTCAAACATGAATTTCTTATTTTTTTTTTAGTAATGTGTCTCTCAATCTGCACACTGAAATTATTCAAAAATTATTTGTGTGCTTGTCGCAGCATTGTTATGACACATTTTGATTTACCAACATGTTAGAACATGAGATAATTGAATCTGTAATGTTCTCTTCTCAAACATGAATTTCTTAGATTTTCTTTAAACCCGCAAACTGAATTTATTGAGAAAATGTCAAAAATTATTTGTGAACTTGTCACAGCATTGTTATGACACATTTTGACGTTCCAACATCTTAAAACATGTGATAATAGCACCTGCAATGTTCTCTTCTCAAACATGAATTTCTTAGAATTTTTTAGTAATGTGTCTTTCAACCTGCAAACTGAAATTATTCAGAAATTTAAAAAAATTATTTGTGTGCTTCCAGCAGCATTTTTGTGACACATTTTGACTTTGCAACATGCTAGAACATGTGATAATTGCACCTGTAATGTTCTGTTCTCAAACATGAATTTTATAGATTTTTTTTAGTAACGTGCAAACTGAAATTATTCAGAAATTGTCAAAAATTATTTGTGTGCTTGTCGCAGCATTGTTATTACACATTTTGATTTACCAACATGTTAGAACATGGAATAATTGCATCTGTAATGTTTTCTTCTGAAACATGAATTTCTTAGATTTTTTTTAGTAAAATTTCTTTCAACCTGCAAACTGAATTTATTGAGAAAATGTCAAAAATTATTTGTCAACTTGTCAGCATTGTTATGACACATTTTGCCTTTCTAACATCTTAGAACATGTGATAATAGCACATGCAATGTTCTCTTCTCAAGCATGAATTTCTTAGAATTTTTTAGTAATTTGTCTTTCAACCTGCAAATTGAATTTATTCAGAAATTGTCAAAAATGATTTCTGTGTTTGTCGCAGAATTGTCATAACAGTTTTTGACTTTTTAACATTTTAGAACATGTGATAAGAGCACCTGTAATGTTCTGTTCTCAAACATAAATTTTATAGAATTTTTTTAGTAACGTGCAAACTGAAATTATTCAGAAATTGTCAAGAATTATTTGAGTGCTTGTCGCAGCATTGTTATTACACATTTTGATTTACCAACATGTTAGAACATGGAATAATTGCATCTGTAATGTTCTCTTCTCAAACATGAATTTCTTAGATTTTTTTAGTAAAATTTCTTTCAACCTGCAAACTGAATTTATTGAGAAAATGTCCAAAATTATTTGTGGACTTGTCACAGCATTGTTATGACATATTTTGACTTTCCAACATCTTAAAACATGTGATAATAGCACCTGCAATGTTCTCTTCTCAAACATGAATTTTATAGATTTTTTAGTAACGTGTCTTTCAACCTGCAAACTGAAATTATTCAGAAATTTTAAAAAATTATTTGTGTGCTTCTAGCAGCATTTTTATGACACATTTTGACTTTGCAACATGCTAGAACATGTGATAATTGCACCTGTAATGTTCTCTTCTCAAACATGAATTTCTTAGATTTTCTTTAAACCCGCAACTGAATTTATTGAGAAAATGTCAAAAATTATTTGTGAACTTGTCACAGCATTGTTATGACACATTTTGCCTTTCCAACATCTTAGAACATGTGATAATAGCACTTGCAATGTTCTCTTCTCAAACATGAATTTCTTAGAATTTTTTAGTAATTTGTCTTTCAACCTGCAAATTGAATTTATTCAGAAATTGTCAAAAATGATTTCTGTGTTTGTCGCAGCATTGTCATAACACGTTTTGACTTTTTAACATTTTAGAACATGTGATAAGAGCACCTGTAATGTTCTGTTCTCAAACATGAATTTTATAGAATTTTTTTAGTAACGTGCAAACTGAAATTATTCAGAAATTGTCAAGAAATATTTGAGTGCTTGTCGCAGCATTGTTATTACACATTTTGATTTACCAACATGTTAGAACATGGAATAATTGCACCTGTAATGTTCTCTTCTCAAACATGAATTTCTTATTTTTTTTTTAGTAATGTGTCTTTCAACCTGCACACTGAAATTATTCAAAAATTATTTGTGTGCTTGTCGCAGCATTGTTATGACACATTTTGATTTACCAACATGTTAGAACATGGGATAATTGCATCTGTAATGTTCTCTTCTCAAACATGAATTTCTTAGATTTTCTTTAAACCCGCAAACTGAATTTATTGAGAAAATGTCAAAAATTATTTGTGAACTTGTCACAGCATTTTTATGACATATTTTGACTTTCCAACATCTTAGAACATGTGATAATAGCACTTGCAATGTTCTCTTCTCAAATATGAATTTCTTAGATTCTTTTAGTAATATGTCTTTCAACCTGCAAATTGAATTTATTCAGAAATTGTCAAAAATGATTTCTGTGTTTGTCGCAGCATTGTCGTAACACTTTTTGACTTTTTAACATTTTAGAGCATGTGATAAGAGCACCTGTAATGTTCTGTTCTCAAGCATGAATTTTATAGAATTTTTTTAATAACGTGCAAACTGAAATTATTCAGAAATTGTTAAAAATTATTTGTGTGCTTGTCGCAGCATTGTTATTACACATTTTGATTTACTAACATGTTAGAACATGGAATAATTGCATCTGTAATGTTATCTTCTCAAACATGAATTTCTTAGTTTTTTTTTTAAACCCACAAACTGAATTTATTGAGAAAATGTCAAAAATTATTTGTGAGCTTGTCACAGCATTGTTATGACACATTTTGCCTTTCCAACATCTTAGAACATGTGATAATAGCATTTGCAATGTTCTCTTCTCAAACATGAATTTCTTAGAATTTTTTTAGTAACGTGTCTTTCAACCTGCAAACTGAATTTATTCAGAAATTGTCAAAAATTATTTCTGTGTTTGTCGCAGCATTGTCATGACACTTTTTGACTTTACAACATTTTAGAACATGTGATAATTGCAGCTGTAATGTTCTGTTCTCAGACATAAATTATTTCTTTTTTTTTTACTTGTACTTTTAGACTGCTGCATTTATTCAGAAATTGTCAAAAATTATTTGTGTGCTTGTCGCAAGGTTGTTATGACACTTGGTGGTAGAACTCGCCAATTTGAGCAACTTTTTTAAAAAACATTTTTTCATTTTTCGAGATACAGTTTACTAGGAAATCTTATACCCGCCACTGTCTATGGCCAACTTTATTTTTTAAAAAACAAATACTAGTGGAGCAAAGAAAGAGATAAGCAAGCCATCGGTCTATTCTATTAATTATTATTATTTAAAGGTGTATTTAAATAAAGAGAAAAATAAATAGAGTGCAATTACTTATCACAAGGATTTAACACAGAAAGTTCGTGAATTAGGCACATGACGTTAAGAAAATCGAACCCTATAAAGACCTTCGCTTCACCCTCAAACAAAAATAGCAAAGTCGTTATGTCGACAGCAGACAGATCAGAACTGATTGTTTACATACGAGAGGTACTTTTTTGCGACAAAAACGCTGGATAAGTTTTTATTAGTTAGATATTCTCGGTCAATGTGATGTTTGGAACGAGTCGTGAAAATAAGGGGCGGCAAAATGTGCGATTAAATGTGGACACTAAATGTCCAAGTTTTGTATGTCGTCGTTTAACTTTCTTTCTTTGTTTCCGATATCTTTTCTGGTTTCCTTTTTTCCATGTTCTATGTCTTCATTCTCACTTCACTTCGTTTTATGTTTTTTACATTATGTAGTTATCCATTTGTGGTTCCTTCTGCTTTTTGTAGCTTCTTTCAACTTTTCTGTGCAATTTTCCCATTTTGTTACATTTCTTCTTTTTGTGAACGTTAAATTTTGTAGTTTAAAAATTTCTCGTTACATTATTCAAACTGTACCTCTGTTTTCGTTTATGTCCATATCTTTTGTCCAGATGTCTAGTTGTGGTATCGCGGTTATTACTCTGGGAAACAGCGAGTTTTAATCAAGTGCAGACTTGGCCGCGTCAAGAGTAACGATCATTTATTAACGCGTCGGGATACATCCGCAAAATGACAGCGGTGAAACCGGCGGTTAACACGCTCCAGATTTATAAATCGATTTTGATGCTACTCGTTTAATTCGTTTTGAATCCATCGAGAATAATTACAGACAAAATTGTGAATACCTCATGATGGGATAAATCGATTTCTTCATGTTAACAGAGTTCTTACAATAATGTGAGTTCATTCCAACGGTGACGGAACTGTTCGGTTTTGTTCAAAGGGAAGTTCAAAGTTAATAAAATGCAGTTTTCGATTAACAAGTTTCAACGAAATTGTAGCATACCGGTTGATATATCCCAGCAAAGATTAAAATAATATTCAAAGTTTTGCTCTGTTAAGCAGCGTTCTACTTTACCTGGCGAGAGTGGAAAATTTATTAGGTCTTAAGGGGTACCGCCATATAATGCTGAATAGATGTAGATTTTGCTCTTGACAGTTTGCTATAACGGTTGCAATAAGTGTCTTTAACCAGCAATATGCAGGCAGGTTGTAATACATCATAGTTATTTAAGTAACAAGGAATGTTAGGACGTCTTAACATTGCGGCAGACATGTACAAGCCAATGCGAAGCCGCGACTTGTTATATGCAGAAAATGTTAATAATAATAACAAGATTTATTTTTTTGCCTTCCGGCCTGAAAGGAATTCCATTTTTCCCATATAATAATAAATAATAAGTAAATATAATTCATATTATAAAACAATAATTCCTCTTTTCTGTTTAATACTTTTTTTATCCAGGTTAGTCCTTTCCCTTCTTCTCCCGAGAGCACTTTCCAGTCTGCTCTCATCACATTCTTTCTATTGCTTTATCGTTTCTGCTCCCTTTCTGCACAATCTGCACAGTCTCTCTTGTTGTCCCTTTCTTCGTTCCCACATCTAAACTTTGCGATTACTCTGTTATCGTTCTTCTCGCTCTCCGTTCTCTTACCATCTTGACTCCTTTATCCTTGTTGTCCTTTATTAATTGTAAACAAATTAATTATAATTATTTTATAAAAGATGCTAAATTAGCGAAAAAATCTGAAACTCGTGATTTGGGAATAATTTTAGATTCGTCTTTATCTTTTGTTCCACACATTAATTCAATTAGTAAGGATGCACTAAGTATGTTAGGATTTTTGATTAGAAACACTAGCTCATTTAAAAATTGTGAATGTTTAAAGCTCCTGTTTAACACTTTCATCAGAAGTAAGCTTGAATATTGTTGTTTAATTTGGTCCCCTTTCTATGATATTCATATTACGGCTTTAGAAAGAGTCCAGAGGAAATTTTGCAAGTACTTGTACTTTGTTAAACATGGGGGTTATCCTCCTCAAGGTTATTCTCAATCCGAATTACTTGCAGAATTTAACATGAATACTCTAAAGGACAGGCGAGAATACAATACTATGAAAACATATGTTTTTCATTATAACACGCCTCATACAAATCAGCATCTTCATTCTTCACTAATAAATCTGTGCAGTTGTTACAATAATCTTAGTGTCACGAATGGTAATATTGATATTTTTCATAATAGTATTAGAGAATATAAACAATTATGTAAATCATGTATTTTGTATTTGTAAACTGTTCCTCCTAATGTTAATTAATTGTTAATTGTACTGATACTGTGATATTTTGTATATCTGTATAATATGTATTTTTATTTTGGATCCAAAACTGGACCTTGGTCTGCTGGATCAAATACATTTATTTATTTATTTATTTATTTCCTGCTTCAGTACATCTCGCTCCTTCTCGACTACCACTCTCAGTACACTCCACTGCGTATCCGCTTCTCTCGTAGTATTTTCTTCTTTCTTTTCCTGCTCTTTCGGCCTATTCATTCTTTATCTCCTTCCTACATTTTTGTAAGATCTTACATTCCCTTCTTTCTTCTTCATCACTATTATTATTAATGCAATAGACGGAGATATAAAAGGACATCTTAGCGTGCTAATGTTAATGATTACTAAAAACTTAAGTTTTAATTATTTCTTATATTTCTTTCCATTAGAATATTTTAATTTTTTTATAACTGTTAAAAAAATGCTTATCTATACCTATTATGTTGCATCTTGCTTAATCCTTGCTTAAAATATTCTTTGTATTGGCAGACTTCACTGTTGACATCTTTGAATTTTTTCACATTTAATTTGACGTATTAAAATTTGTAATCAGATGTGCCAATCTAATATCAATAAAACATAACCAACTTTACAAAAAGATACAACAATAAATTTCCACGTGGTACCACCGATACTTCAACGTTACTTTCGACGTGTAAATATGACGTGTTTATAACGTCTAGTAAAAAACGTTTTTTTTACGTGATTTTACCACGTTGTTAAGACGTACTGATTTTCCGTAAACAACACGTCTCTTTCAGGTGTTTAAAAGACGTGTTGATTTTCTGAATTAAACGTCATTTTCAATGTCTCAACAAAACGTTCTGTAAACGTATTTTAAAGATATTATAAAATACGTCTTTTTTAGGTGATTTTAAGAAATAAGTATATTAAAAAAGTGTTGATTTTCATGACATATATTTATTATAAAACAAGCAAAAAAAAATTGTTTTACAAAAGTTCAAATTTATTATAATGTATAAAGGTGAATAGAAAATATGAAAATAATTACTAAAAACTATAATATCAACTATGTACTACTAATATTATCTATATTTTCTATATATATATAAATGCAAAACTGATTTCTGACTGATCACCGCACAGCCCAGACCGTTGAGTCTTGAAATGTGAAATTTGGTAGGTACGTAGTCTTTAGGGCGTATAGGCGCACTAAGAAAGGATTTTTAAAAATTCCGTTTCTAAGGGGGTGAAAATGGGGTTAATTGGTGTCTCTAGACTCCAACTAAGTTGAAAACGAAAAACGGTAGAGAAGTGAAAATTCGTACCCGAACTCGCTTTTGAAAATAACTCGACCCCTTTTTGACGATTTTCTAAAAAAATATTCACAGACGCCGAAAAAGGGGGGGAAAGGGGAAAACGGTTTTCAAAAAAAAATCATAACTCGACAACTCGGCATGCTAAAAACGTGAAAATTGGGATTTAGACTCAGCTTTGAAAATAACTAAACCCGTGTTTGACGATTTTGCAAAAATTTCTTTACCGACCGAGAAAAATTAGGGTTGTACCCAAAATTCCTATAACTTGAAAACTGACGGTATTGCTGTCGTGAAAATTAGGATCTAGATTCTCCTTTAAAAAATACCGGATCCGTGTTTGACGATTTTTAAAAAAAAATTACCAACGGCGGGAAAAGGGGAGGGTAGATTTGGGGGTGCTTTTTCTCAAAATTCTTATAACTTGAAGGTCGAAAATGTTACAAGCATGAGAATTGGCACTGGGACTCTCATTTAAAATTAACTAGACCCGTATTTGACAATTTTCCAAAAAAATATTTACAAACCCCGAAAAAGGGGCGTAAATAAGGAGGGCAGTTTTCCTGAGAATTCTCATAACAGGAAAACAAATAGTGTTACATACGTGAAAATCGGGAACTAGATTCTCCTTTAAAAAAGACCGGTCCCGTGTTTGACGATTTTGTAAAAAAAATTACCAACGGCGAAAAAAGGGGAGGGTAAATTTGGGGGGTGATTTTTCTCTAAATGCTTATAACTTGAAGGTCGAGAATGTTACACGCATTAGAATTGTCACTCAGACTCTTATCTTAAAATAACTAGACCCGTGTTTGACGATTTTGCAAAAATTTAATTACATACCCCGAAAAAGGGGCGTAAATGGGGAGGGTAGTTTTCCTGAGAATTTTCATAACAGGAAAACAAATAGTGTTACATACGTAAAAAAATTGGGATCTAGATTCTCCTCTAAAAAAGACCGGACCCGTGTTTGACCATTTTGGAAAAAAGATTTACCAACGGCGAAAAAAGGGGAGGATGAATTTGGGGGCGCTTTTTCTCAAAATGCTTATAACTTGAAGGTGGAGAATGTTACAAGCATGAGAATTGGCACTCGGACTTTCATTTTAAAATAACTAGACCCATGTTTGACGATTTTGCAAAAATGTAATTGAAAACCCCAAAAAAGGGGCGTGAATGGGAAGGGTAGTTTTTCTGAGAATTCTCATAACAGGAAAACAAATAGTGTTACATACGTGAAAATTGGGTTCTAAATTCTCCTTTAAAAATTACCGGACCCGTGTTTGACGATTTTGGGAAAAAAAATTACCAAGGGCGAAGAAGGGGAGGGTGAATTTGAGGGTGATTTTTATCAAAATGCTTATAACTTCAAGGTCGAGAATGTTACAGGCATGAGAATTGGCACTCGGGCTCTCATCTTAAAATAACTAGACCCGTATTTGACGATTTTCCAAATAAATATTTATCAACCCCGAAAAAGGGGCGTAAATGGGGGTGTAGTTTTCCTGAGAATTCTCATAACTGGAAAACAAATAGTGTTACATACGTGAAAATTGGGTTCTAAATTCTCCTTTAAAAAGGACCGGACCCGTGTTTAACGAATTTCCAAAAAAAAGTTAAAAACGGTGAGAAAAGGGGAGGGTGGATTTGGCATGAGAATTGGCACTTGGACTTTCCTTTAAAAATAACTAGAAAATATTTAGAAACCGCAAAAAATAGGCGTAAATGGGGGGGTAGTTTTCCCCAGAATTATCCTAACTGCAAAACAAACAGTATCGCATTATAATATGTGAAAATTTGGATGTAGATTCTCCTTTTAAAAAGACTGGGCCCGTGATTGAGAAAAAAAAAAATTAAATTAAAAACTGCTTTAAGCCGCTGTACCAATTCCAAATATAAGCGGGTAAAGCCGACACCAACTTACGCGGGCAAAGCCGCGGGTAACTGCTAGTAAACTATACTGGGTTATTCACGAAACGGTACGACCCTGTCGAAATTTTCGATGCAACCAACATTGCATTTGCACAGGTTACATGGATTGAAAAAACAATTTCTTTTAAAACTAAAACATAGTGTGCACATTAATTTATTAGATGACATTAGATACTGTCAGTGTCAACTATTTTGACCTTATTGTTGTTTTGGTAATAATGTATTCCAATGGCGAGAAAACTGACATGATTTTAATTTATGGCGAATGCAGAAAAAACGCTTCTCTTGCTGTTAGGGTGTATGCAGACTGAATTGGCCTCCAGTTACTACGCCTAGGGAAAGGACTGCAACTGGGGAACATAATGAAGTAGCCGTTTTAGAGATGGTGACAGAAGAATCACATATTGACCAGAAGGAAGTGGCACAAATGGCTGAGATAAGCCAGGCATCAGTATGACGAATTTTGAGGGCCAATAAATTCCATCCTCATTTTGCTTGAAGAACTAAAAGTGACCGATTTTCCCAAAAGGTTAGAGTTATGCTGTTTCTTCAGGGAAAGAATCCAATTGAATGAAAACTTTTTGCAAAATGTCTCGTTTAGCGATGAAGCTACTTTTAGCAATAACGGGGGTGTAAATTAGCATAATTGTCATTACTATGCTCAAGACAATCCACATTGGATTCGGGAAGGACACTTACAAAGTATTATTTCCGTTAACGTCTGGTGTGGAATTTTAGAGGTGAAATGTCCTTACAAGTGGAGAAACTCCACAAAAAAATAAAAAAGTACTTTATCGAATTTCATGATGATGACATCAAGATCATGATTACTACCACCAAATTCAAGGGCAATTGCACCTTACGTCCAGAAATAAGGCTTTTCTGATGATCTGGACACCAGCAGACAGCATGATTATGGAGATTAGTAGAACTCAAGCGTGCGCAAAGAACATCAATGGAAGTGTTTTATTATACTTATACATTTCTGATGAATTAAATCTACAATAAAACTTTATGTACAAACCTGTAATTACTTATTTACTACTTATACCTAAATATAATTCTTTGTTCAACTACTCCACTTCTCTTATTAAAAGAAACTGTAAATTAGCAAACTTAGAAAACAACGGATGGGGCATCAAAGAGGTAGGTACGCAAAACATAATTTTCTGCTTTATTCATAACAGCAAATATTGCCTTTGTTGTTGCCACTTGTGGAGACTGTTGTATTACGGAGGTCCTGGTTCTGCATGTGAAACAACAATCTGCTGAAAGCTTTCAATTTCGGCCTCAATCGTCTCCTCAGGATCACTAGCTGCTTCTGTTACAATAGTAGCTGTTAATTTATTTCATTACACTGAATTCTGTAAATACCCACTTTTTAATTGTTTTTCTCTTTTTCATTGGGCTCTCAAAGCTAAATTGCTTCCCAATATTATGTTTAAATATGGTAGGACCATTACCTCTTTTCTCATCTTTGAAGTGAGAACTACACACGAGGGAATGATTTGGTTCTCGATCAGCTCGTCTAAAATTTAAATAATGTTCTTGCAAGATGCAATTCACCGTCAATCCACCTTTGTTTTGACTCCGTGACGTATTTACTAATTGCATAGTAAATTTTTAAAACTGATTGCAAATTTAAAATTTTGACACTGACAATATCTATTGTTACCTAATTGCGCACACTATGTGTTAGTTTTTGAAGAATTATTTTTCTTAATCCATGTAACCTGTGAAAATGCAATTGGTTGCATCAAAAATTTCGGTAGGCTCGTATTGTTTCGTGAATAACGGTGTATAACTATAATTATTATTATATAAAAAAAAAAAACTAAAATAATTATTATGGGCTAATCATTTTTTTCATGACTAGGATTGTGTGTTGCTCGACGTGCTGGGTCAGTTTTGCCAATGTTTGCAGTACAGTTGCCTGAAAATCTATAAGAAATTACTATAAGTAACTATTGCAAAAATAAAAAAATCCTTACTAGGTATATGATTGTCGTAAATGATACAAAATGACACAATTTACCAGGATATGTTGAAGCTGGAGAAAATGCTGACATTGGCGATGCATAAGACGTCGTCGGGGTACAGCAAAAATCCTCTCCAAGGTTTACAGTTCGACGCCGCTTACTATCAAAAAGAGACTCATCACCAAAAACTTGCTTTCGTGAGAGACTTTCCACTGATGAGTTGTTTCCTCTGCAGTTTCCCCAATCTCCTTGATGAGGTTGTTGGCCTTTTATCGTCTGTGTCATAATCCTCTGCAAAGAAGCTCAAAAGTTAAAAAATATATATTTAATTAGAAAGATCATAAATATAATATCATATATGTATATACCTGTCTTAAAATGAATCTTAAAAACCTTGTAAGAAGGCCAGGTCTTACATGGAGTACCACTTTTGACGAAAGTCATAAAATCGGTACACTTGCGGAATAAATTTAAATTCTGGTTAGTAATATGCATAAAAAATGTATATTTAGTTACTACAAATATGAACAAAATCGAACGAAGCAATGGCCAAGCACAGATGACACATCTGGAAAGAGTGCCTTGGTTTCGTTTTGTACGGGGTGCACGGCGCAATAAAAAAAGCTGTAAATCACGCACATTTTTGTGTCTTAGAAGCAGCATGTTTGTCGCCAAAACAAGTTCGATAAGGCAGAAATTTTCATTGATAGTACCATTGAATATCAATACTCTAATTACTCTAACTAGAGTATTGATATTCAATGATAGTACTGATCTATACGTTTGGTTATTATTTATTTTCGACAATAAAATTACGCTCGCGTCGTCGGTTCCTCAACCTTCAGCCCCCATCATAAACCAATATCCGTTCTTCTCAAAATTCCAGCCCCTAAACGGTAAAACTTCTCAACGTATGTTTCAAATTGTCCCTTACTTTCAATTTCGTTTTTAAAAACTATCCATTCCCTGACCAACACTAAACTCTTCTCCGGTCAAAGACACACTCAAACTTCGCGACACCACTCAGATTGCACAAATTGTACATTGCCATGAATACAATTCGGGATTTAGGGTTTCAATTACTGTATCATCCGCCCTATTCTCCATATCTAGCCCCCTCAGACTGTTATCTATTCCCTAGACTAAGAAAAACTCTAAAAGGACATAGATTTTTGTGCAATGAAAAAATCATAGAACCTGTGGAAAGCCGGTTTGTGGAGCTGGAAGAAAAATGTTTTTTGAAAGGGTTAGAGGTGCTGCAGAATCGCTGTAAAAAATGTGTTAATTTAAGAGGAGACTACGTTGAATAATAAAATATTTTGAGTTCCAAATTTTAGTTGCTTCTATAGTAGGCTAACAATTTATCAATATCCCCTCGTATATATAGATGTTATTTATGTGTGAATATTAACTCGATTTTGACTGTAATTCGCACATCTGCACAACAGAATGTTGAACCACAAATTAAATTTAAATAGTGAAATATCAAAAGCATCACTGTAGAAAGGTTTTACAATATCGTTGCTTGTGAAAGCAGCGTAGCGGTGAGAAATAAAGTTGTCTTCGTGCGATCAACCTTCACTTACTTCACAGCGTTTCACATTACCAGACATTACCAATATTTATTAATTTCGTTGACTAACCGTAATAGTTAAAGATCTTAATTTTTGTTTTCAACTTTAACAAACACATTTAAATTAATATTTGTAAGTACCTATCTACGTAAGTAAATATAGCTACCAACATTGAATTATTTCTTTGCCGTTGGGTTAAAGAGTTTTTGCAATTTTTTATAACATTAACACCATAATAGAATAGGCAATGTCAATTTTATTTTTAAATTTTAATTTAATAATAATTATATGACTACTTTTAATCAGTTTTCCCTAAAATACCAAAAACAATTTTTATTATAAATACCGACGCACGTTTCGCCAACAATGTTGGCATCATCAGGGTGATGAGTGAATCGGAAAACTCCTTAAAAATAGTTATCTGCCACCAAAAGTGATTCAGACGGTGACAATTGTTTTGTTTTTGAATAATTATATGAATTCTCAAAGAGCGATTGTTCATCTCTATTGCGAACTAGGCGGGCGAGATGATCCTAAAACATTTCAACCACGAGAAAACGTCAAACTTGCAAGGTTGTTTGGGTAAAATTCGGAGTGCCAAATGTTTACAAGAGCTAACTTAGTTGTTACCATATTTCGTAAAAATTATGAAAGAAATGCTAGCCTTACTAAATATTTCTATTGTTTCTACTTTTAAATTCTATAACCATTCTATTTTATTTTATTTATATGTTTTATAACCCGCAACAAACAATTTACAGTGGCTTCTAAACTTGGCGCAAAAACCGCCCATATGGAATCTGTAAAAGACGCCAATGGAATGCGTTCCTTTGTAGTACATAAATTAAATATAATTATATGAGTATATAAACACGTGAATTTATTGTTAAAAATTTCCCGATAAATTAATGTCAGAACTGAACGTCAAAAATTACTTATATTTTACCCACATTAATTCCTTTCTATGCTTCTATATTTGATTTTAATCGTAATTCAAATAAAAAATATAAATTAAGTAGGATTATTATACATCATGTATTTTAAAATCATCATTTTTATCTTTGAAACCCCTTAGTGACTTATAAACTTGACCACAAAACACGCCTAATAATATGATATGGAATACGTTCTTTCTAGTGTTTATTTGCCTAGAAAAACACGTATACTTAACGTGAAAATTTCACGAAAAGTAAACGGCGCCAAAACACGCCTCGAATGCGTTTTTATTTGTAGTATAGATGACTAGAAAAACACGTGTATTTAATGTTAAAATTTTACGGGAAATAATAGTCAAAAATAATAATTTAGACTTCACGGCCATTCGTTCTTTTCTATTTTATATAATTTGATTTAAGTTATGTTTTAAATAATAAATATAAATTTTTAGCATGGTTTTTTATTAAAAAAAGTAAATTGAGGTAAAGTAAAATACAATAATAAAAAAATAAGGGAAGTAAATTGAAAAACCTCCTTTTAAACCCAAAAACCTATAGGGCTACACCATGATGATGATTTTTTATACTCTGCTGGAACTCTTTCACTCCTAAGGTATTTTTATTTTTTATTTGATTAGAAAAACACGTGTACTTAATGTAAGAATTTCACGAAAAATAGACGACGACAAACACGCCTATAAGGCACTTGAAAAACACGTGTATTTAATGTAAAAATTTCACGAGAAACAAACGTCAGAACTGCACGTGGAAAATAACTTACATTTTATCAACATTATGTACCTTTCGTTGATTAACAATATTGATTAAACGTCTTTATTGCGTCATATATAATATATAAAAATAACGTAATTTTTTAACGTTGAATTAGTGTAATTTGTAGATACGTAGTCAATATTTTATTGTAAATCAACGTTGAATTTACGTTATGTAAAATACGTTGAAATAACGTTGAAGGTATTACCAAAATATAACGTGATATTTTCAACCATAAACGTGTTATCAACCACCTACACGGCTTTTCCACGTTAAAACAACGTGCATGTGTTTACTGGGTCCAATTTGGAAATGGTTACGGTTATGACGCTGACCCAGCATTTTCTGCTGTACAATGAAATTAATTCTGAAATGGCTTAAGAATATCTAATAATATACGACTTAAAGTAAATGTAGTAAATTGCCAAATTGAATGATCAAGATTAAAAATTTGCGTTGGAAACATACAATTTAAATTAAAATTGGTAAGCCTGTGGTTTGGTTGCCCGCCCATGACAGATTATTGAGAGCTACATTTAAATTTGCACCAAATAAACATAACAAATGCCATTCCGCCAACTTAAACGTAAAAATAAATCTACATTATTATCTGAATCTATTACCAACTTAAACATGAATTGTTGATCAGTCTGTATCAAGCACTACTATAAAATTTAAAATTTAATTCTCATATTCAACGAACAACACAAAATTTGATAACTAAGTTTTGTAATTGTTTCGAACAACTTATTTTTATAATTTAACGATATAATTTGATGTCCATTGCAACATTTCAACGTGCTCTTAAAACTGAGCGTATTTCAGAAACGTTGTTGGATTGCAGGTGTCGTAGCAACCGGCGGGCTTTTACTAAAACCGTTGGAAAATAAATTCCTCCCTAAATGTCGTACATAAAAGAGACAACTCAAATTAGAAGTTTAAGTTCGGATTTTTCCGTTTAAATCCCGAAAAAAGACACAAAGTTTCTCTCTTACTTAATTTATTATGCGATCGCCTGATCCCCTCTGCACTGAAGTGTCTCGGTCCTACTTAGGCCTAAAAATTTGCTGACAACAAAAGAGGAAGAGAAATGATCTGGAAAGATAATGTAAGCATACCGTAAGATCGTCATGTGCCATCATGAATCATTGTCGAATATTTACTAAATTTACACGTTACGAACATCGATCCTCCATTAACATTTTAACAGTGATTTGCTCGGTTCCGTAAAACAGGTCAAGACAGAGGCAGAACAATCCACGAAAAATTAAACATGCCATCAGTGTTAATTCGTGTCTGACTTTTACGAGCTCCACACAACTGTGTATATTTTAGGATAAGGATGAAAAGCAACTTGACTGCTGTTTTACACAATCCACGTTTTAATTTAAAAAATAAAATACACCATTGGGACTAACAACCTGATCGCAATTTTGGGCAAACGGGAATTGATTTGTTAAAGTTTAAAGTCCATTGCGCCGACGAAATTGCATCATCAACTGTAATCAAATATTGTACATTACTATGCAATAGTAGGAGAAAATTTCGTTCTCCGAGAAATATTTATTTATTTCCTATCTAAACTTACATCTTTCATTGTGAACAGAATTTACTTTGTAAGTGTAAATTAAAAACGGGGGAAAATACGGTAAAATGGTTGCTCCAAATCAGTCAGCAAAAAGGATTATTTTCGGTTCTTTGAGTAACAAATTTAATATTCAAAGTTCTTGCACTCCGTAAAAGTATTTAATATTGCTATCATTTTTATTAGACTGTAAAGTGAGCGAAACATGAACGGAAGTTATTTAATTTACAACTTGCGGACGAAATGATATTTTTGATGTGGGGCATTTTAAGGAATTTGATTTCTTGGTAAAATTGAAATTATTCTTTTAGTCAATAATACACTGAAAAAGTATATCATATTTTATTAATGTTAATCTAACTAGTTTTTAAAATACTCGTGATCATTAAATCTTGAGCACAAACTACTATTTCACAGTAGTTATTTATATAAGCGGAGGAAGATTTATTTTGTCTCGAATGCGCTTTATGAATGTCGGAAAACTGTTTTCAGGCATGTTATGTCTAACGTTATTTGCACGTATCCTTTCGGATTATTCATGGCAATAAACTGTTTTAAAGGACCCACGAGTGTGCATTGCAGATATGCAAATGATTTAAAACAGTGTCGGAAGTACAAAAATGTAAAATATGTACGATGATACAACACCTGTATTCGTTTTGTGAAATACATAATGGAGAAAGTGATATATAAATATTCCCGCATATGGATTTAATTTGACAGCTGTCAAACCCAACCTCAAAATTTGACGCAAATTCTTGTTCCTGTCATCGATGTCTGGTTACTATCTCACAACGTCAATATCACAACCATTGATATCAAATTTTATCTGGAATTTACGAAACCGTAAAATTTTCCTATAAATTTCGTGGGACTATTTTTAACGATTTTAGTCTCCAATCGTGTAGCAGGATTTTTCATCACGTTTAATTGTGTCCAATCAGATTCTTATTATAATGGGAACAATATACTTACAATATTAGACAGAATAATAATTTATAATCACATAAAGTTTGTAGTTTTAACAACTGTGAAATTTAAAAAAAATAATTGTTTTTATTTGAGTATTCGCACGCAGTTTATTAGCCAGCCCTCTTGTATTCTGTCCAGATGAAAAAATTTGATGCTTGAATTAATCAATTAGTAAAAACGATGAAGTTGTCGATCCGTTTGATTTTAAATGAAATTTTAAATTAACTTAAATTCTGGATGGCTGCTTTTAAATCAGTTACTGCCGATAAGTTAGAGCCAATAAATCATTTGAAAAAATATTCAGGCTGAAATGTGAAATAAAACAGTGAAATAAAAAACTATTATTTTTTATTAGTGGTAAAATATTATAAATATTAAAGCCTTCATTAAGCGGTAAATATTGGAGCTGGAAAACAAAAATTGAGTAGCTCTAATAATAATGTTTATTTTGTATTAAATAGGACATTGAAAAACTCTATAGAAATGTGTATTAAAACTTTACTAGTAATCACTCAAAATTCGACGGTATGTATTGAATCGGTGGAATATTAAAAGAATAATGAAAATTCAGCATTCTAAGCCGTGCGTGCATCAACGTGCTCTTTGCGTCCAGTTCGCCAGTTTGTTACTCAGACGACCAATGCTGGTTCAAGGAAATGGAAATAATCAATGAAATTTTTTAAAATGGAAAGTAATCTACTGGTAAGAAGTGGTGAATCTTAAAATTTTCGGGGATTACAATCTTAGCAATACCTATCTAATTCGATGCGTAAGATTCCTTTTACTGAAAGACGACCAAATTACGTTCTTTCTAACCTTTGTTATGCAGACTAAAATATACTGTACATATTTTTTGATATTCCGACGAGCGTTCAAAAATAAACCTGGTTAGAGGAGGCTGGGCATCTTTAAAACAGTGTACATTGAAATTTTTACAAAAACTAACTTGGGCAACCAGTACTAAATTCGGACAAATTGTTATTGAAATTTATACTTGAAACGTTGTTGCTTTGTCAATGGAAGTTGTCGTAATTCGAGTTAAGTATTTCATTGCAACTAGCAAGATGGCAAGTGATCAAAAGACTGTTATGGACGTTGCAGTGACAGTCGCTACAGCAGGGCAAATACGTTTTACTTTTTGCCGTTTCCTAAACCTTGTTTGCAAGTACGAAATGGTACGAAAACATGAATTTAAGACGGTCCCAACATATCAGAAAACGCGTGAGTTGTGCCAAAGCTGATCGGTGGGTGAAACGGTGTCATCGAAGAAAGAATTTCCGAAGCATAGAAGATATTACTGAAGACACTTAATTATGAAAATATGCTCTCTACATTTTCTTAATGAAACCTAGTGAGGCGCACCCTGATCCAATATCAGCTGCAAAAGAAAAGGTTTATCTTTTGGTTCTGAAACGCAAGAGAAAACTTCTAAATTACTCTAAAGAACTACTCTGAATTAACAGCTGGATCACCAACATGTCGTGAGAATGTCAAACAATTCCAATCTTTTGCGTTGTTGCTCGTAGACAATCACAGACATATAATTTTGTGCAAAAGTGAAGAGAAAGCCTGCCAAACTGAAACCTCAAGATATCAGTGTAAATCTACACAAACAACATTGTCAATATTTCCATATATTATTATTATTACAGCTAAATGAGAAAATTACATAGTCAATGATCACCCCTTCAGCTACGTTGTTTACATAACATTGAGGTTATGTTGTTTTTCTATAGATGTGCGGAATGAAACTTTTGTAGAATGTTTTTGATGGGGTCAGACAAAGAGAACAACTTTATGTACAAGAACATGGAGAACACTTTCAACACTTGTTGTAAATACATACCAATTACATATAAACCCAATGAGCAAGACACGTCGTACCGGTAAATAAAAATTACTTAAAATATTTTTTGCATGCTAATCACAGTTTTCCATGTACCGAGAACAGACTTCTGTTTGTGATTTTTACATACTTTTGACAATGGGTTCCCTAGTTCTTGTGATTTCTTCCTTTGGCCACATATTAAAAATTTCATGTACAGAGCACCCATAACCGATGCAAGAAAGAATATGAAACTGAAGATTTTTTTGCAAACTGTTTTTAATGGGATCAGAAAAAGAGCACAACTCTTTACAAGATTTTAAAGAAATAAAGGTGTAAAACTAAATCATGAAGTGCACATATCTAAAAATATTAACTCAATTAACATCACAACCAAAGTTCTGAATGCACTTTACTTTTACCTTAATTTTTTACCAACTAACGCACAAAAATCTTCTTAAATTAATATTGGTGAATATGCTTATGTCAAAAACCGTTATAGGAATCCCGGAGATATCTGCAGGACATTGCAGCCCAAACCCCAAATCGTGTCGGTCTATATAAAACCGCTAAATAATACCCTAAAACACTTGCCAATACTTCTTTAAAATGCATAATTATTAATAATATTGCAGCTTCTCTGTAATTTTGAGGTTATGTTATCTGCTTACAGGTCATGGACAGTTCTTAATCAGTCAAACTCTACACTGTAAAAAAAATAAAACAAAAACGCAATTTCAAAGCTTGCTCTAACCAGGTTTTTTGTTGAACGCTCGTTATAAAATCTGAAACCGAGAGTATATGAATTGTGCAAAGTATTAGAGCAGTATTTAATTTCATCTCGGACACTAGCAGAATTATTATTGTCTGAAAACGTTTTCTGCAAATTTGGCATTTACACATATTACATTTAATTTCTGGTTTATAAATAAACTAACTAAATAAATCATATCATCTTAAAAAGCTAAATTTGGGTAAGGTGCATAAAATAATGAATTAAACTTTGAATGAAAGGACTCGCAAGCATTTGTGGTCATCTTCGTCTAGAATGTGCAGGCAGCCCACCATTTACCTTTCTGGATTTATTTGTCAGAGGCCCTGTGGTTTACAGTGGTTGGCTGACCATAAAGTGGGAGAGTTTTTTTTTTAGAGGAATAAAATATTTTAAACAATAACAGCAACGTTTTGGATTTTTTAAAATTTATATTTATATCACACAATTGATGAATTTATTCTTTAGACCCTCCTGTTATTTTTTTTTATATTCACGTTATTTACTTCAAAATAAGATTGTTTAAATATAGCAGACTGATTTGTACTATAATTAAAAGTCAAAATTGTAATATGACGACGGCGGGAACAAAAATATACAGTGTCTAGTCTCTAGTCTATAATAATTTTTCCAAAAAGTACTAAAAAAAATATATGATTATATGTTTGTGATTTTAGGGTATAAAAATTTCCTCTTCTCGGAAAATGGATGAACATAGATTTTTTTGAAATATTTTTCCCAATATTTCTATTACATTAGTTAATCGATGGGCAGTGAAAATTTTCATAAAAAGTAAGGTAAATTTAGGAAATAAAAGCTAACCGACACACTTAACAGCAAAACTTTTTCTTCAAAATTGGGGGGTAAACCTGTTTTACTATTTAGCACAGTGGCGGCTCGTGGTTCATTTTACAGGAGGGTCATTTCGAATTTTAGCTGTATGTTTATAAGGATACGTGAAAAAAAATCATGCGTTTAAAAATAGTATATTATTATACAAGTTTCACCAGACGCTTGATTTCTTTGCAAGTTCATTGCATCGTAGTAGTCTTGCATCGTAGCTTGGCATTGTTTTGATATTTTGATTTCGGATTGTTGAGGTCATCGTGCATTAACGCGTTCTACATTTGTTCGTCTTGCGTTTGCAATCGATGTATCCGAAAAATAATGATAATACAAGGAGATAATTACAAAGGAAAGTCGGAAAATTCGAACAAACTACAAAATAGTATATTATTATACAAGTTTCACAAGGCGGTTGATTTTTTTTTTTTTGAATTTGGCTTTATTTAGTTAAGAAAAACTGAAAATTTGTGCTAAATTAATAACTTTGGGACTTTTGAATAACACGAGTGTATTTCAGTATAGTTGCTATTTCTGCTAAATGAGGTTTCTGATTTGGAGGTTAGATTTGGAAACTTTTGATTATGCAGACACAAGCTGTACCTCACGTTTGATTGCCATTTTTTCAATTCTTGTTTTCACCAATGTTTACATCTTATTAGATGTAAACATTGGTGAAAACATTATTATGGAACGAAAGTCATTTACTTCTTTTTGGTTTATTTTCGTTCACATCTGGTTCACATCATATGGCGCGATTAGTTAACGTTTATAACGTAGTTGTCGCAGTCACATTGCAGTACAGTTGCAAAGTTGCAGGCAACATTAAGACAAGAAAAGTTACCAAAAACAGAATTATAATTTAGATAATTATGATTCTGTTTTTGGTGTTATAATTTGCAAATTGCGAAACCAAATTCGAATAATATAAATTTAAGAGTCTATTATTTTACTTAAAACATATCGATCCTTTCTTACCTTTTCGTTGAAATCTGTTATGAATTTTCTATTCCCACCGTCCAATTGTGAATGAATATCAACACGTTCTATTGTAGCATAATTCATGGAACTCTTGATGTGCTCTGCCGATAATGATGTTTTTTTCTTTTTTCTTTTAAATGTTTCAAGTCTGTGACACCGTCCTTACATCACAGCGAATTATTTCTATTTGAAAAAATCCAACACACGAAACAATAAAGGCGTTTATCACTTCACATCCACAAATCCAAAACGACAAATCATACATGCCCTTACGAAAATTGCGGTGAACTTCATTTTTGTCCTCGCTTGTCTGTCTAATTTTTTTAAGCTCCAACCGTTTCTTAAAACTTAAATTGTGATTATTATTAGTTCTTATATTGCTTGAAGCACCGACATGATGAAATTTGAAACACTAGTAGCTAGTCAGCTAACTGCAGTGAACTAAAGAAGAACACATCCTACGTCGTACCTCCTACCAGTAACAATCTGTTAGTCGGACGTCCGACTTTCTATCTCTATCTCAAGCATGCATTACGTCGATTACATGATTCGATTCTACAATGCGACACTCTTGGGCTGTTGACCGTAAGAGCGGAAATCTTAGTACAATGCAAAATTGCAATAGCTTTGTTTTTGTCGCACTCGTTACAAATGGCTACCAGGATTCGCTTAACGAGGGCATCAGTCGGCTTTGACCGGGGCGAAGTCGACAATCGCCGCGCTTCACGGTGGATAAAATTCTTCGCTACAACCACAGAGCCAAACTCAATAGAATTACAATAATTATATTATTATATTCCACAAAATAAAGAGTCTTGATACTGCCTTTTTCACTTTTTTCTTTTGGGAGGTCATTTAGCAACTATCTGACATGTCATTTTCGAAATTTGTAATAGCTATTTTATCAAAATTATTTGTTTTCTTCTTGTTTTGCTTTTGATTTTTAGGTAGTATTTTTTAAACAACTTTCGTATCCAACATTTTGCTGTAAATTACTTAATTTCTTAAATCTTAAAATCTTACACCCGGTATATTTCTTAATTCTTAACAAATAGTATTTCATACGTATTGCTGTTTGTAATTTTAAATTCAAACTAGCCAATTGGAACGGAGAGCTCATAATTCATCTCGTGAAGTAGGAAGAACTATGGCAGTTTTTTTTGCGAAAACGGAAAGCGATTCATAGAGCCATTACTTAAAACAACTACACCTCCGGTATTAGCGTTTGTTAGAGACGAAGCATTTGTATTAACAGATAAATTATTACGTCCGTTCGGTGGAGATTGTCTCACAGTGGAACAAAGAATATTTAACAACCAAAGAGCTACATCTGTACTTTGAGCTACAAATGGAATTTTTATCTTTCTCTAAATGTTCTGATTAGCCAGTATATTGCATTTTACATAATTTTGTTTAAGTGCACGACAGATTTCACATTTACGATGAAACGTTGGAAGAATAAGTTAGAACAACAATTTAAGAGAAACTAGATCAGATTTTTTTAAGATTTAGACATTGATAGAGGTGCTAGCAACTTAATCTATCTAATATATAAAACCCAAATACTCATCACGAAATCTCCGGATCCACTGAACCGCCTGCAATGAAATTTCTTTTTCTTTTTCAAAATTCGATTCCTTATTAAATAAAGTAATAAAATAAAATCACCGTGCAAAGCCGGGACGGGGCATTTAGTATAAATATAAAATAAAACTTACCTTTTATTCTATAAATTATTGTACTCGTCTAAAATATTTTTTAATCTGTCTTATAATATTTACATGTTTTATCCTACCTATATCAGTGGTTTTGTTGTCATCAAAGTCGGTCGAGATTTGGAACCCCGCTGCATATAAAATATTTTTATAGAGTATGGTGTTTTTTAAAAGTTCAAAAACTTAAAACTCCTGATCAAAAATTGCAAAAATTCCGTTATACAGAAGACATTTTAATTACAGGATCAAACGAACTTACCTTGGGAAGTTCGATTTTGATTATATCTTGCACATTGCCTGTAGATGTAAGTTCAAACTATAGTATTTAAAATTTTCACCTTATTATTAAAATAGTTGTGTATTGTTGGTCCTCTACATACATACCTTTCCGGTTCACCGTGAAGTAAGCTTCATTTCTTGAAGACCACCTTACTGTCCTTACTGGACATAACGGAAAAATGGCATAACGGTAAATGCGAGATATAATCAAGATAGAACTTCACAAGGTAAACTTTGTTTGTAAGTGTTTAAAGCTTGCGACAGTAAAAGAAGTCCAGAGAATTTGTGTAAGTCTATGTCATATAAGGTTGTAACAAAAAACAGTAATCTATGAACGTAATTGTTAAGCTATCACAATTACCTTAGTTGCTAATGGTATGTTATCACAGCAGGGCATCTAATAGACCAATTCATTCATTCACAAATAGAATATTAGTAAAGTTAGCAATTACTTCAAAAATAGTGGCTCCACACGCGGTTAAAAAGTTTTGGAATTGCAACAAGTATATTAAAATTTTCAAGAAATAGAAAATAACGTTTGTTAAATAATTGTTGATGCTATAACTAAATATTAAAAAAAATGTATTATAAACATATATTCCTACTTTCACAAGGTAATAACAAATAATAAAAAAGAAGTAATAAAAGAGTTGGACCGATTTCAGCTCCATGTGGAACACCATTTAAATAATTTCTTGGTATACACAAATGAATATAAAAACCTAAGATGTAAAGTTCTTAATCAAAAATACAATGACATCGATGTTTCTACAGAGATCATTCAGAAAGTTGACCATTCAGAAAAGCCCGCTTGTAGTAGTTTAACAGAATGGAGCATGTTAAATAATTCTATTAAACTACGACAGGCGGCTTTTCTTGCAGGGCCACCTTTGAGTAATTTAGTTCTCGATCTCTCTGTGTTATAGCATTATAAGGTTAGTTTATTTCTGAAACCGAAATGACTAATCAGATTAAAGCAACTGGATTACTAACCGAAAGCGAATTGGTATAGTTTTCGGAAAAATAATTTTTCATACATCTAGTAGGCTTCGGATGTCAAAATTCTCCAAAATGTAAATTTTTTTGTGAAGACTCGATAAAACGGTCAACGATAATTTCAACATTAGTTTCAATTAATAAGATGCAGTTGCAATAGATTGCGACGCTACTGATCGCATCCAAAATTAGCGCTATAATCTCGTGAGACAAAAAAGTGGTTTCTTAAATTGAAAGTTCAACCGTCTATCTCTAAAGTATTTAATAACTTCACGATCCAACAAATTTAAATTTTATGAAAGAATGTCTACTTTGAAAGCAATCACCTGTAGATTTATTTTGAAAAGTTAATAAGCTTGCGGGCCCCATCTCCCCGAATACCCGTCACACATCTGTAGAACCGAAAAATCCGAAAACTCCAATCGCGTGAGTGTAGGGTCCAGTGGCGTCCGTCTTCTTTCGATACCAGGACATCACCCACGCACACGAAAGAGCCCATCATCACCGGCGAACGCCCTCGCGAAGACCTCTTTCGTGGCGGGGACGTTCCTATAAAACCGTAGACCTGACGCGCACAGTCGCAATCCTAACACAGGGTGCTGCCGGTCGAACACCCCAGTGACGTCCCCGTAAGCGCGCTCCAGACAACTTCTCCAACAGCTCGGACGGTGCACGCGTCCAGGTGTACGCCGACTTCCCAGACTCTTCCTAGGTGAGTCGTATTATTTTTAGATTTCGGATGCATTTTCTTGGAAAAAGTTTGGGAGTTTGAGAAAGTTGGGGGAAACTTTTTCGCACGAAAAGTGCGCGTTATGTGCAAATGTATTGTCGATTTGGCATCAACATGTTTTTCTTATAAAATTTCTCTTTTTTATTTAACAAAACAAAGTTTGTAAAATGTGGACAATAAATGAGAATACAGTGGAACTCCTCTAAGTCGAATTGCCAAAATTCTCAAAAAAATTCTAGTTAGAGAAAATTTCAGTTTCCGTTTTATTTATTATTTATTGTTAATAATAATGGTCGATAAAGCAATCGCCGGGATCGTGTTACTATTGTACAGGGTCTTCATAAATGATTCATACATCTAATCGGTTGTGAACGCCAGATTCTCCATCTAACTACATGTAAATTTTGTTTTCCACTTTATGAGGCACTGCATTTTTTTCTGGTCATGTATTCATTTTTAATTTTTTTGACTTTGAGATTTTCGAGTTACGGGAGTTCTAGTGTATTTATTTGCTAATTCAAGAGTTCTGAATGCAGTTAATCGTCTTTTATCTTCGTTATGTGTCACTTGAAACTTTTGCTTCGTTTTTAGTTCTCAAAATTTGTTCGCAAAAAATGTCAAAAAGCTTTTGAGAATCGTTTGTAGTTGGCCTTAAAAGATTAATATCAGACTGTTTGAAGCCAAATGGTATATTTTCCTCATTTATTTTTTGATTATAATAAACGACATGATGTTGAATAAGTTGTGGGGATGTTTTGTCTGAATCCAAGTATGTATTTTGAATAATTATGCAAAGACTACAACGGGAAAGAATCTACAAGTCTGTAATTTTTGTAATATTGTAAAATTTAATATATCGATGTGTGTCCCAAACGGTAGCTTCTAAAACTTCAAAATTAGTTAATTGGATTCATACCAATATCCAAACTTGTCATATAACATTTCTCAAAGTAGTAGTTTACAGGGGCCAACTCAATTAATTAGTTCGACTTAGATATATTTAAATTTTAATTCAATTAATTTAGTTAAATGAAACGCCAACGATGCTAATTGAAACCAAAAACTTGGTTCGATTTGTCGTTAGAATTTTTTAGCAATGAAACTCACCATTTTCACTATTTTTAAACCAGTGGAATTCTTGTATTTTTTTGTATAACTATAAGAGTTTTTTTTTTAATTTTACATAGGATATCATGAAATTATTCTACACTACTAATTGTAAGATACATGAAGATCCTCTGAATTAACTGAGAATAAACGGTGATGCTAACAAACAATTCAAATTAAAAGGGCGGATATAACTGTGTCCTATATAACTATTATACCTCACCACTAACTCTAGAACAAGTTTTCCAATGCATCATCTTTTTGATACAAAATGGTAGATGGTAAAATCCTTAAAATACATTAATTTTTCGGTCAGGTACATCTTCATTTTAAACTTTTCTTTTTTATTACTAATATAGCAAAAACTTAAAAACAGAAGTTGTAGATAATTTGTTTCTCTACAAAAAAGTATCTTAAAAAGTTAGGCGAGGATTCGCATTTTTTTTTGTTTATTTTTATGTTTGATAAAAAATACCTTTCTTTTGGTAAACAGATAGGTGAAGGTCGACTTTAATCGGGATCTTATACATGGCAAAGCCTTAAAGTTGGGATTCCATCAAAGCAAATTAATATTTTTGGTGGAAAAAGCACGAACTATTATATCGTGCGTTCAACAAAAAACAACGTCAGTTGGCCATGAATTAAAAAACGTATGGCGTAGATGGTGACAAATTTGTCACCTGACATCTGACATTTGACATGTCAGATTATTAGATTGGGGAGGTTTTTATTGTGAAAGCCCCGTGGCCCCACTAGCTAGAGCTTGCGAAGGCTCCTGCCGTTCTTCCATCCACAATTAATAATGTCACTGTTCACGCTGACATAACTTGAAGATTTCAGGGCTTGCTTCGTCCTCGATTTTTGTTGATAAAATCGAATTAATTTGGTGAATAAAATAATATACAATATACAATTCTATTAGAGTAATATACAATTGGCTTTTGTTTTGCAATCTATTAATTGTAAAAATGGAAACATCAATCACTTACAGTTGCAAATGTATGTGACAGTATTTTCAGTAATATTAATGTATACCTTGGTTCTAATTTATCAACTAAAATCAGTAAAAATTATTTCACTAGCAGTTTTAGCAACGCATCCTAAAAAGGGGATCAAATAAATTTTTTAGGCGATGATTACGAAAAAGGTGATTTGGAGCCGTAAAGTCTTACTTTTTTGTACGGATCTGTCAAACTCTACTTTTTTTGGACTCATCTGTCAAACTCCACTTTTTTGGGAGTGATCTATCAGAATTTGACAGATGTGTACAAAGAAGTAAAACTTTACGGCTCAAAAAAAGAGGCCATTCAAACACCTTTTTGGTAATCATCGCCCCCCCCAAAAAAAATTATGACCAGATTTTTGAATTCTTTTGTGATCATCGCCTAAAAAACGTCTTGTGCACCTCGGCTCAGGCCTCGGCCACAAACAGCAGATGCGTATAAACTTTTACGGCCTAGGTACACAAATTACGATCTTATTCCAGTCAGTACATTTTTCATTTAATTTGTTAAAATTTAATAATTAAAAACATCAATCTTTGTATATTATTCATTGAATTTATTTGTTAATGTACTAATAATAATTCCAAATTAGCTAATTACTAATTTATTCATAACATAATAACTATAACATTCTGAAAAACAGTGATCAAAATAGTAGATTATATTATTAAGAGCTTAGGTTGCTGTGAGTGAGTTGAGTGAGGCGAAGCACATAAAGCGACTTATGCTGTGAATAATATATACCTACTATTTTATCCGCAAACGTTTTCAGAAAACTAAATCAGAAAACAATAATTTAGGATTTGAAAGAATTCATTGACAACTTTTGCCTACTTTATGTGCCTAATCAGATAAAGTGACACTTTTGTGACGTTTGCAGATAACATTATTTTATATTCGTCTGATTATTTAGAAGGGAAAATTTATACCATTAAAAAAAAAACTTAAATATAGATATAGTTATTTCCTCTTAATTTTAGAAGGAAGAAATCGAAGATAGGTTTGTCATTTTAAAATTCATAAACTGGTAGAATGTTCAAATTGAGCAGTTTCCCAGACCTATTAAATAAAAAAAATAGACAATGTTATATTTAATGAATTTTGTTATATTCTTTTGAAACACTTAAAACTAACACACTGTATTTTGAAAACTTTTTGCCTAAGAAGGATTTTTTGCGTCACCAACTGTCCAAAGAATCAAAACCTCTAAACCATTTTTTTAATTGGTAACGAAGTATTTGAGCGACAATGCCTTACTTGACCTTGAGTACGTTTCCCGATTTTGAATTACAGTAGAACCTCGATTATCCGAACCAATTGGGACCGAGACTAGTCCGGATTATCGAAACATGGGGCAAATTAAGTGACAAACGAAATCATAATGAAAAAGGAACAATTCGGTACTCACATCTCTATCTGCGCGCTGTGAGAAATACATTAAAACTGCGCGAGGAATCGTTCGGATGATCGAGGTTCTACTGTATACGTGAAAAGTTTTTAAGTAAATATTTATGTTTGCAGTTTACGTGCGTGCTTGCTGTCGATGAAACGGCTAAATGAAGATACTGATACCACTGTAATTGTTTCCATTTTCAATAACACTAATGTATTGATTAGTTAATGAAACACAATTGGAGTGCGTCTGGTGCAAATATGACAATTTCCTTTAGCCGAATTAAATATAATTTTAGGGTTTTCCAGACTAAAAATGAGTTTTACACTACACAAAAAAAATAACAAATTAAAGCTTTGCCCCATTTTAATTGGAAATATGTACGGAGACAGATGATTTACATGCATTTATTAATTACACATATTTAAATGTTATCATTACCATAATAAATATTATTAATATATGTACTATTAATGTTTACACGATTAATTCTATAAAAAAACGGATGTGTGGTCCCGCTGTTGTTGTTAATACTGTTGTGATAATATTATAACAAAAATTAAAAAAATACAAAATTGTGGTCTAAGAACAGGTAAATAATAATTATACATAAAAGTAATTTCCAAAGACAATTACAATTATAACTAAAATCATTATTTATTAAGATAATACCGATTTTGTCTTCAGACAAATTGATTTAATTTTTAATTTTTTGATTTAATTATACTTTATTGCCTTCCCTTTAAATATTAAAAAACTATTTTGTTTCATCAGTCGATTTTTGCTTACAAAGAATTTTGTTTTCCCATTAAGTACGTCACTAATTGATTTTTGTACTTTATTGAAAGCAAAAAGGAAATTAATTTAGTACAATTAAAATTTACGATTCTTTCTATCGTGGTAATGTGTCAACTATTTTGTGACATTACTGGACAATAAATAAATAATAATTAGTTATTTTGAATCACATTAATTTTTTAACTATTAATTACATTTCGAACAGTGTTGACAGATTAGTCAGTTCAATTTAGCTTTAGTAAATTTATTTTAATTTAGTTTTGGGTAAAATAATATAGCATATAAGCCACTACATTGATCGATTTTCATAAACAGTGAAAAACACTGAAAAATTCAAGAACTTTTTCCATTGAGGAAACCAAGCAATCAAATCCAATCAAAATACATAATCGTGAAAAGGGTATATAACTAAATATATAAACTTTTGCGCTTATTTTGTGTGAACGAATATAAAACATGTTGTTAATGCTCGTGCGCTGTCACTTTTCAGCCCTCGCCCCTGAAAACTTATTCACAGCACACTTGTATCGAAAATAATTATTTCCTTTCCAGCCCTTTTCGAGAAATAGTTACAGGACATGACTCCACTCTTAAATGTAATTCTTTATAAAAACTTTACTAACCGACATACTTGACTTTAAATTAAGTTAGAATAAGCTCTCACAACCTTTATGAGAAAATATTCATCTCTCGACCCCTGCGTCGTCACTCGTTCAAAAAATAATAATTCCGTAACCTTTTTATTCCCCACGATTAATTCCAGACACAAATAAAAAGAGAAGTTTTGGTTAAAAATAGCCTCACTGCAGGTATTTCCACCCCCTATCGCTTGAAGAAGTCTCATAAATCAACGGCCAATTATTTGCTGTCAGGAATTTGACGTCGTGTTATGCAACAATCTGTTGAATTGTTCCTTCGAAAGTTTGGCATAGTCTTGCACGATGACTTGGAGGGACTCGTTGTTTTTGTAAAGGACCCAACCGACCCGGACCTGAAACCGCAATTTTGGTTTATGCAAACATGTGCGCTATTCGACATGTGGCTGAATAGCAGTTACAAAGAGGTTATTAAAGGGCTATATATTCATTAAAATATAATTAACTTGTGTCAATATTTTTACGCGGCCACTTATCTCGAGGAGGGTATAGTAATAATAATAAACTGGTGTTTGCTATCGGTGAGATAATCGTTAATAAAAGGGACGGTTTTGGGGGGCGGAATGAGTGGTAATTGACGAAAGTAAGTTGTTTCGGTTTTTGGATTTATTTTGATATCGTGGGAGGCGGGTCTGGAACGCACATTTTTATTGATTTGATATTGTTTATCGGGTTATCTTTCTTTTGATGTTAAAAAAACAATTATAATTTTTACGTTGCAAAATAATGTCGTTAGCACTATGGAAAATTATGGAAAACAAAATGGCCATAGGGAATTTTTCACCCCATGTTAACTTGAGATGTTTACCCAACATAGCTGGACATTTGCTTTCAACGGAGATTTGCTCTAAAATTCAAAAATATTTCCAAAATAAAATAAATTATCTTCGCTATTATTCTAGACGTCTATGTAAATTTGAAGTTTTAAAATTGTTAACTGTTGCTGATTCTGAAGACTGAACGAATTATATCTTTGTTGGGCAATAATATGACGTTATTAGACCATTGTGGATTTGGATGATTTTTTTCCCACTCTGTTCATTATGTTAATGTTGCAGTCCTTCCAACCTTGCTTTCTACATCCGGCCAAATTGGGAAAAAAAATAGGTGACTGCCGTGGGCCTTCGAAGCTTTGTTGCTTCAATGTTTTTACATTTTTACATCATTCTGACATTCGTTTTTATGTTTGTTGAAATTCCAAAGCCAGTCTAAACTCATGAACACTCGTGCTACCCTGAGAATATCAAAATCACCCACAGAGTTCGTTTTTAGCAAGAGAAATTGATTGTCAAATAGATACATTCGGAATCTTTAAAATCAAAAAAGGTTCCACTGAATCATTTCCAAGCAAAGAATATTTACTTCAGACTCGGGGCATGTTCTTAGACTCCATAAAATCTTCATATCCACAATGAGAATGAAGACGCGAAGATTGTTTAACAGGGAAAAATAGACTGGGGTATGGGAAGAATACAAGAACATGCAAGAAGTCTTGAAGGGTTATAAAGTACACTAGAAAAGTCCTAAAAATCCCGAAGATTGAGAGAGTAACAAGGTACTGAAAAATTCTGAAAAAGTTATAAAATGTCCTGAAGGGGATGAAGATAGGTCCTGAAGCATCCAGAAAATTTCTTAGGAACATTCAAGAAGTCTTGAAGGATCATGAAAAAGCCAAGCATTTCCAAGAATCGTTTTTGGTCTGTAAGGACCCTGAAACATTCTGAAGAAAACTAGATAGTCGTGATGAGTCCGCAAAGGTCTGAAAGAATCCTGAAAACACCAAACCTTCCTGTAAAGTTCTGAAGAGCCTTGACTACACTAGAAAAGTCGTAAAAATTCCGAAGATTGACAGAGTAACAAAGTACTGAAAAATTCTGAGGAATCTAAAGTGTCCTGAACGGGATGAAGATAGGTCCTGAAGCATACAGAAAGCATTTCCAAGAATCGATTAACATTTGAAAGGACCCTGAAACATTCTGAAAACTAGATAGATAGATGAGTCCCCAAAAATCTGGAAAAATCCTGAAAACACAAAAGCTTCCTGTAAAGTTCTGAAGAGCCTTGACTACACTAGAAAAGTCGTAAAAATTCCGAACATTGAGAGAGTAACAAAGTACTGGAAAATTCTGAGGAATCTAAAGTGTCCTGAAGGGGATGAAGATAGGTACTGAAGCATACAGAAATCATTTCCAAGAATCGCTTAACATTTGTAAGGACCCTGAAACATTCTGAAGAAAACTAGATAGTTTTGATGAGTCCGTAAAAATCTAGCAAAATTCTGAAAACACTAAAGATTCCTGTAAAGTTCTGAAGAGCCTTGACTACACTAGAAAAGTCGTAAAAATTCCGAAGATTGAGAGAGTAACAAAGTATTGAAAAATTCTGAGGAATCTAAGGTGTCCTGAAGAGGATGAAGATAGGTCCTGAAGCATCCAGAAAATTTCTTAGGAACATTGAAGAAGTCTTGAAGGGTCATAAAAAGGCAAGCATTTCCAAGAATCGTTTATTATTTTTTAAGGATCCTGAAACATTCTAAAGAAAACTAGACAGTCGTTATGAGTCCGCAAAAGTCTGGCAAAATCCTGAAAACACCAAAGCCTCCTGTATAGTTCTGAAGAGCCCTGACAACACTAGAAAAGTCCTAAAAATCCCGAAGATTGAGAGAGTAACAAAGTACTGAAAAATTCTGAGGAATCTATTGTGTCCTGAAGGGGATGAAGGTAGGTCCTGAGGCATACAGAAATCATTTCCAAGAATCGCTTAACATTTGTAAGGACCCTGAAACATTCTGAAGAAAACTAGATAGTTTTGATGAGTCCGTAAAAATCTAGCAAAATCCTGAAAACACCAAAGCTTCCTGTAAAGTTCTGAAGAGCCTTGACTACACTAGAAAAGTCGTAAAAATTCCGAAGATTGAGAGAGTAACAAAGTATTGAAAAATTCTGAGGAATCTAAAGTGTCCAGAAGGGGATGAAGATAGGTCCTGAAGCAAGCAGAAAATTTCTTAGGAACATTGAAGAAGTCTTGAAGGGTCATAAAAAAGGCAAGCATTTCCAAGAATCGTTTATTATTTGTAAGGATCCTGCAATATTCTGAAGAAAACTAGATAGTCGTGATGAGTCCATAAAGGTCTGGCAAAATCCTAACAAGCACCAACGCCTAATGTAAAGTTCTGAAGAGCCCTGACTACACTAGAAAAATCCTAAAAATCCCGAAGCTTGAGAGAGTAACAAAGTACTGAAAAATTCTGAGGAATCTAAGGTGTCCTGAAGAGGATGAAGATAGGTCCTGAAGCATCCAGAAAATTTCTTAGGAACATTGAAGAAGTCTTGAAGGGTCATAAAAAAGGCAAGCATTTCCAAGAATCGTTTACTATTTTTTAAGGATCCTGAAACATTCTAAAGAAAACTAGACAGTCGTTATGAATCCGCAAAAGTCTGGCAAAATTCTGAAAACACCAAAGCCTCCTGTATAGTTCTGAAGAGCCCTGACAACACTAGAAAAGTCCTAAAAATCCCGAAGATTGAGAGAGTAACAAAGTACTGAAAAATTCTGAGGAATCTAAAGTGTCCTGAAGGGGATGAAGATAGGTCCTGAAGCATCCACAAAATTTCTTAGGAACATTCAAGAAGTCTTGAAGGGTCATAAAAAAAGCCAAGCATTTCCAAGAATCGTTCATAATTTGTAAGGATTCTGAAACATTCTGAAGAAAACTAGATAGTCGTGATGAGTCCGCAAAAATCTGGCAAAATCCTGAAAAGCACCAACGCCTAATGTAAAGTTCTGAAGAGCCCTGACTACACTAGAAGAGTCCTAAAAACCGAAGATTGAGAGAGTAACAAAGTACTGAAAAATTCTGAGGAATCTAAAGTGTCCTGAAGGGGATGAAGATAGGTCCTGAAGCATCCAGAAAATTTCTTAGGATCCTTCTTCAAGAAGTCTTGAAGGGTCATAAAAAAGCCAAGCATTTCGAAGAATCGTTTATCATTTGTAAGAATCCTGAAACATTCTGAAGAAAATTAGATAGTCCTGGTGAGTCCGCAAAGGTCTTTTAAAATCCTGAAAAGCACCAACTCCTCCTGTACAGTTCTAAAGAGCCCTGACTACAATAAAAAAGTCCTGAAAATGTCGAAGATTGAGAGAGTAACAATGTATTGAAAAATTCTTAGAAATCTAAAGTGTCCTGAAGGGGATGAAGATAGGTCCTGAAGCATACATAAAGCATTTCCAAGAATCGCTTAACATTTTGAAGGACCCTGAAACATTCTGAAGAAAACTAGATAGTTTTGATGAGTCCGCAAAAATCTGGCAAAATCCTGAAAACACCAAAGCTTCCTGTAAAGTTCTGAAGAGCCTTGACTACACTACAAAAGTCGTAAAAATCCCGAAGATTGAGAGAGTAACAAAGTACTGAAAAATTCTGAGGAAGTTCTAAAGTGTCCTGAAGAGGATGAAGATAGGTCCTGAAGCATCCAGAAAATTTCTTAGGAACATTGAAGAAGTCTTGAGGGGTCATAAAAAAGGCAAGCATTTCCAAGAATCGTTTATTATGTGTGAGGATCCTGCAATATTCTGAAGAAAACTAGATAGTCGTGATGAGTCTGCAAAGGTCTGAAAAAATCCTGAAAACACTAGAAAAGTTCTAAAAATCCCGAAGATTGAGTGAGTAACAAAGTACTGAAAAATTCTGAGGAATTATAAAGTGTCCTGAAGGGGATGAAGATAGGTCCTGAAGCATCCAGAAAATTTCTTAGGAACATTCAAGAAGTCTTGAAGAGTCAAGCATTTCCAAGAATTGTTTAGTATTTGTAAGGATCCTGAAACATTCTGGAGAAAACTAGATAGTCTTGATGAGTCCTCAAAAATCTGGCAAAATCCTGAAAACACCAACGCCTAATATAAAGTTCTGAAGAGCCCTGACTACACTAGAAAAGTCCTGAAAATCCCGAAGATTGAGAGAGTAACAAAGTACTGAAAAATTCTGAGGAATCTAAAGTGTCCTGAAGGGGATGAAGATAGGTCCTGAAGCATTCAGATTTTTTTTAGGAACATTCAAAAAGTCTTAAAGGGTCATAAAAAAAGCCAATCATTTCCAATAATCGTTTATAATTTGTAAGGATTCCGAAACATTCTGAAGAAAATTAGATAGTCCTGGTGAGTCCGCAAAGGTCTGGCAAAATCCTGAAAAGCACCATCGCCTCCTGTAAAGTTCTGAAAAGCCCCGACAACACTAGAAAAGTTCTAACAATGCCGAAGATTGGGAGAGTAACAAAGTACTGAAAAAGAGGAATCTAAAGGGGATGAAGATAGGTCCTGAGTAACAACGAACTGAAAAATTCTGAGCCAGGCTGGCCTTGAGGTATATGCCAATAGGCTGACAGAAAGTGAAAGTGGTATTTTATTTTAACATCCGTCCAGTGTGTCCGCAGGGAGGTGTTCGAACACTCGCGGTGAACGACCTCTTGGGGAATCTGGAGTACCTTGATGGGAGATCACGCACAGGGATATGTGGACGATATGTGGACCCAGACTTTTCTGCTTATTTTGTACATAATTTTCATATCGGAAAATGTTTTTATGTTCCATAAATGACGTCTGAGTATTCCTATAATTTTTAAAATGAAACTTCAATATCATACGAAATTCGGGCAGTAAAATCCTTCCGATTAAGCGGTCTGATCTACAGCAATCATTTCCGTTCCCCAAAAACTAGACAATATTTGACAATTGTTCGATCGAATTTATCGCATGTGTGTGGGTCCGATTAGTTTCATGACGCCTTGTGTTTGAACCCTCACTATCAATACGAAGAATTTTTTTTAAATTACGATTGTCAAATATGTTTTCATTTTAGCCGTGTTGTCTTAGGCACACCCACAATGTTGTTTTTACATTCTGTTAAAAATTACCCAATTTCTTACAAAACCGGAGAATACCTTTCTTTTATAGAATATTTCTGTAAATTGTAAACTTTACTTGTAATGCAGTGGAAAGTGCTATCTGAAAATACATTTTATTGACAGGGGAAAATCAAATTAGAATTCCATTATAACCTGGAGCACTGCATGTGCCGTTTGCTTAAACGCTTATTCAGAATTTAGCTTTTAGTTTAGTTTCGTATCGTTTTAATTTATTGAGTCCTCAGAGAAAAGCCGATAACAACGTGAAGTAGGAAATTAAAAAAACAGAAATCGAAAAATCCAGCCCATAAATTCATCCCAAATCTTTTTTGAAAATCTCTCGGAAACAACGTCTGCATCGGGGTCCTGGGACAGAGTTTCTTCATTATGTACATTTGGTCTCATTTGTAAGGATCTAAATAGTGTAGGAGGAAGCTGAGATCATCTAATATTAATTTACCTTCAATTTTAGTAAAAAGCTCAAACAACTTTATGTTTAGCTCGGGTCGCTACGAAATGATTAGCTTGACCGAATTAGGGCCCACAGCGTGTTTTCTTTTTGATCAACCGAACTCAATTACCGATACAATATTAAATAATCAAGGATTTTCAGTGGAGTCGCTTTGGCCATAATTAAACGAGAGTCTGCACCATAAATGTGTTTTTTTAAACGGGTCTCATAAAAAATCCAATCGCTGTGAAAACATTTTAATTATCTGAAAAAAGCGTCGATTTAAATCTAGCATACAGGTACAAAGCCTGCAGAAAGCGAAAGCCAGAATACCTCTCGAGTGTATCACATCGTTCCAAATTTAATTACCGATGAACTGGAGTGTGTAGACAACAATCCACCTATAGACGGGCAAAGAACAATTTGGATTATTTGCGCCCAAATGCTCGAAACGTCATGCTTGTGTTGCGAGATAACGTCTAAATGCAATTTCCTATTCAATTTAACGCCGGCATGCAGGATAAGGACGGGAGATACCCGTGGGTACTCACAGTATTTTTTGTAATTTGCAGCTTTGTTGTGCTTGCAGATCAGCTAATATCGATTTGCCATCAATTTGGGCAACAACAACTAGTTTAGGTCAGCATATTTCAATAAAGGGTATAATTACAAGATCTTGTTTAACTTGTAGACGGGCAAGTAGCGGGTAGAACAATAGGGGGAGCAGATTACTAGAGCTATAATGCACACAAGTGCATTCGGCAAGAGTACATAGCGAGTAGAAAAAGTTAACGACGTTATTATTATAAAAGCTACAAGAACAAATTGTCAGCGTTAACGTCATCAAAGATATTGTCAATTTTAATTATAGAGAAAACTGCTTTTTAGACGTGAACACATTTCAGGTAAATTAAAAATGCTGAAGCCGAAGCTAAAGGTGTCAGTAAAGACGTCGAGAATAAAATAACAAGAACTGTTGCTCCTAAAGATGGAAAAACATTTCGCAAATCTTGTAACTTTAAGTGCTAACTTGTGAGTCTAAAGAAAAATATATTGTCAGATTACTTTATCTACTAAAGAGCAGAGGCTCAGGGTATTTTCCCTAGTGGACACTATTGGCTTGTGTCCACTCTCTCTGGTAACCGCTTTTTTACTGCTTGGTGGGCGGCCACCAAACAATTTGTCGAGCCCAAAACGTATTTTCATAGTTATTGCGCCCGATCTCCCCTATCCCTAAAGTCGCAACTGCATTTCGTAATTTATATCTGCTGCTTTTCAATGTTTACCCATAAATCACAGCCACGTCACGCTCTTTAAATTTATCGACAATTTTAAATCCATTAATATCATGCAGTTTTTCATAAAAGAGACTTGTTGAAACTGTAAAAACCTACTTAAAGTTGTCGCAATAAATCAGTACACAGTTTGATAAAAACCGGGAGTAATATTTACGTGATCTTGAATAAATCTGCTATTTTTATCTCCTTCGCGAGATTACCGTTGAGTGCCTCTTCACCGCAGTCCCGAGCTCCATTCGAGTGGTATCGATGCAAATTGATTTAATTTTTTCCGACATCTGCCTGAATCGTTCTTTTCTAAACGTTGGCAATTAATTCAATGAGCAGTTTCCTTAATAACATTAAAAGTCTTTCATTTATTCGCGGATTGGATAAGGGGAGTTCGACAGCACCTACAATTCTTTTCCATTTTCGTTTTGCATATCTCTTCCGTTAAATTCGCACGTTGGATTCGGCACGCTCTCGTGTTTATCTTCTCGGGCTGGGGCTTCTAGCACATTTAACTAATTTTCTTGAGATTTATTTCTTGCGGTTTAGACACTGATTACCGTGTGTTTTTACTGGCGTCTTAAAAAGAAGAGACTAACTTGACGATGCAGTTCTAACTTTAAAGTTAAACAAACTGGGAAGTCAATTAATAGTCAAGTATTCGCAAACACCGCACCCTGAAATTATTCAGCAAATAAAGTAAAACAGTGGCATAAAAGACGGAGAGTCGCTTAGTACTACTGCATGAAAAATATTAAGATTACTTGCTTATTGAGATCATAACTAAGAATTAAATAATGGAAACACATATTAAGCATTTAGCAAAGCTCCGTGATATAGGACAAAACACACACAAAAAACGATAGAAAATTATAATTTAATAATTTTTTACAAGCAAAATTGTTAACAATAAAAATATAATAAATAAACAATAATTCAAGTTGTTATTGCAGTAGTGTACACTGTGACCTTGATATCAAAATCAAAGTGTATCAATCAGTTTTGTCAACAACTAGACATTATGGTTTACATCAATGTGTAGTAAACCTCTTTGTCAATATCAATTTCAATAAATCTTTATTTGCCCTACGGGCTTTCTGATTCCTATACATATACAAGTAAACTTAACAATTATAATAATAAAAAAAAACTAAATAAAATTCTCTATTTCTTCTCCCCTCCCCTTTCCTCTTCTCCCTTCTCCCTCCTCTTCCATACCTCTTTCATCCATTTAATTTCCCTTCCATCTACATTCAGTATTTCCTCTCTTTCTTTCCTCTCTCTTTGTTTCATCTCACTGCACTCGTTCCACATATGCTCAATCGTCTCTCTTTCCTCATAGCACATTCTACACATTCTTCCTCCATCTTCTGCCCAATACCTATTTTCCCTCTCTTCATTTCCGCACCTAAACCTCGCCATCATCTTTCTTTCTTTCTCGCTCTCCCTCCCCAAATACTTCGGTACTTCCTCGATCATGCATCTTCCGTACTTCCCGTTGTATCTGGATTCTCTAATTCTTTCTCTCCTCTCTTGTCTATCCGTATCCTTATCTCTTTCACTTGGTACTACATTCATCCACACGCCTCTTTCTCTCAGTCTCTCTATTTCTTTGCTTGCATACCCATTCCTCCTGTAGTAATTCTCCCTATCATTCTCCTCTGAATTCTTCTTCTTTTCTCTCCAGCACTCCTTTAGTATCCTACATTCTTTCCTCCCTTCCATCCTGTCTTCGAACTTGACCGCTCTTTTTCCTGCTTTCACTCTCAACCTATTCCTCTTGCATTCTTCTCTCACTATGTACCCTGGCGTTTCTCTCTCCACCCCTAGCACCCACCTCAGATATTTCTCTTGCACCCTCTCTATCACCTCTTGTTCTTTCCATCCCCAGACCTCTGCTCCGTACAACAACACGCTTTCAATAAGACTTTCAAACATCATCATTCTCCCCTTAAAATCGCCTCCCCACCTTCTCTCTCCTATTCCCCATACACATCCTATCACCTTGTTCGCTTTTCATGCCAGTTCTCTAATATGTGCCTTATCTGTGGCTCTTTCATTGAACACATACCCCAAGTATTTGAATTCTTTTACTTGTTCTATTACTTCTCCCTCCCACCTCCAATCACTCTCTTCGTTCTTCCCTTTCTCTTATTGAACACCAGTATTTTTGTTTTCTCTACATTCACTTCTAGTCTTTTCTTCTTCACATATTTTCCTAAACTCTTTATCATTTCCTTCATTTCTCTTTCACTCTTTGCCACCATTACCACATCATCCGCAAACGCCAGGCTCCACACTTTTTGTCTACCTACCACACACCCCCGCGCTTGTGCTCTCTCTAACATTCCGTCCATATCTGCCACATACATCGTGAACAACAAGGGGCTGAGCGGGCAACCTTGCCTCACTCCCTTTGTTGTCACAAACCATTCACTTTCCCTCTCCCCTACCTTCACTTTACTTTTTGTCTTCTCATATATCTCCTCCACCTTTCTTACCAGCCATTCATTTACCCCTTTCTCCCTCAAACATCCTCTCTCTGTCCACCTTGTCAAAAGCTGCCTTGAAGTTTACGAATAATGCATACACCCTCCCCCCTTTCTTCTTTAACTCACTCTTCGTCAAATGGTCCAGGATGTATACATTATCCAAAGTTCCCGTCCCCTCTCTAAATCCTGCTTGGCTGTCTGGTAATGCTCCCTTTTCCTCTATCTCTCTGCTCATCCTTTCATTCAGAATTGATGCATACAACTTGTACCCTGTGTTTAGGAGAGTTATCCCTCCTTTATTTTTCTCCCTCCTCCTTTTTCTTTTTTTGTAAATGGGGTAAATTACCTCCTCTCTCCACCCTACCGGGAATCCTTCTCCTCTCCACACCCCATTCATTACCTCCACCAGCCTCTCTAGCACTCTTCTCGTCCCATACATCCACGACTCATACTGTATTCTATCCCTCCCTGGTGCGTTCCCTTTCCTCAGTTTCTTCACATGCCTCTCCACCTCTTCCATTGTAATTTCTTCTCCTTCAGGTTCTACTCGGTTTCTCTTCGTCTCTATTTCCGTTTTCTTTTTTTCCTTTTCTCCCTCCAGCAGCCTCATGAAGTACTCCTCCCACTCATTCATCGTTATCTCCTCGCTCCCATTTTCTTTTTTCTTTCTCTCTCTATTAATATAGTTCCATGCCTCCTTCTCTGTTCTTATTGCTTTTATCTCTTCCTCCTCTCTCTCCTTCTTCTGCCTCTTCTTCTCCCTGCATGTCTCTCTGTATCTTCTTTTCGCTTCTAAAAAGCCACTTCTGTTCCCTTTAGTCTTTCTCCACGTTCTTAGTGCTTGTATTGCTTCCTTTTTACGTTGCTCACATTCTTTGTCCCACCATTTATTCTTTCTTTTTGTTCCTCCACCTCTTACTGTTATTTCTCTTTTTGTCGCTGCTTTTTCCAATATTTCTACCAATTCTTTCTCCATTTTCCCTACTTCTTGTTCTTTAAATCTTGCTTTTTCCAGTCTTCTCTTATACTCTTCCACCCCTTGCTCGTCCCATACTTTACTTATCACCTTCCGCATTTCGTCTATTTTTTTCTCCTCCTCCTCTCTTCTCTCTCCTCCTTCCTATACTTATCTCTATAGGCAGATGGTCTGACTCTACTCTTTCCCCTATTCTGAATTCTTCGACTTCTTCCCATGCTTCTTCGTTTACTATTCCGTAGTCTATCACCGTCTCTCCTCTACCGCCTATGTAGGTCCATTCTCCTTCTTCGTCCCCTTGTTTGTTTCCATTCAGCACTTCCCATCCTTTTTCTTCTATCCATTCCATCAACTTCTTCCCTTCCGCGTTTTCTTTCTTGTCTTTGGATTTTCTTTTTCCCTCTCCTCTCTCTTCTTCCCAATTCCTGTCTCCAATTCTCCCGTTAAAATCCCCTCCCGGAAGCAGACATTCTTCCCTGTTGTCTTTTAATGTTTCTTCTATCTTGCTTATTGTTTCTTTCATCTCTTTGCTGTACACTGTCACTATTTTCCACCATTTACCGTCTATTTTAACGTTTCTCACCATGTGACCTTCCTCTTCTCCCTTCTTTTTAGTATTCTCTTTTATTCCTTTTTTTACCCCTGTTATTATTCCCCCTGTTGCTCTTCCTTTTTTCTTTCCCCTTCTCGCCCCTTGCCATTCCCACTTGAACTCCTTTGGTAACAGTTTTTCTATTTTTTCCCAGCTTTCTGACCATGTTTCTGTTAATCCAACAATATCGAACTCCTTCACATAGTCCCAAAAATCTTCTTCTTTTTTCCCTAGTCCCGCTACATTCCAAAATAGTGCCCTCACACCTGTTTTTCTCGTTACCTTCTTTGATTTCCCCCTTCCTTTCTTAGTTTCCCTCCTACTTCCTTCTTTGTTTCTTTTTTCCCGTTTCATTATCCTTTTTACTTTGCCGTTGTCCCCCTTTTTTCCTCCTCCCCTTCTTTTTCTTATTGGAAAACCTCTAGTCTCTCTCCCTTTTCATTCCATCTCCATTGCTCCCCGTCCACTATTAATTTCCTGTATCCCACTCTTACTTCTTTCCCTTCTTCCCTTTTTTCCTTCGCCATACTTCTTAGATTCTTTTGTAAATCTCTTTCTTTCTTTGTGAGGTCTATGTATATGTATATGTATATATCTATGTATATTAGACTGGGCCAAAAAAATAAAACATTTTTTTTTCGTAACGGTACTATGAAAATATTGTTCATGATGACAAAATAAAATTTTTCTAAAAGTTTGAGCCCTTAATAAAAATATTAAGAGGTGCATCATCGCAGTTATAGATTTTTTAACAGTTGTTGCGTTTTTTGCATAAATTTTGGAGTTGGTCGATTTAATTATTTTTTTTATCTCTTACCCTGATAGGAAATCAAATTCCCTACAAAAAAGCTCTGTTAGTAATTTTTTGTAAGACGAGCCCATTCTTTGTAATTGAGCCTTAAACATTGGTATATATTTTTAATTTTTTACTTTGCACTCGGAATTTTAAAAATGACCTTAAATATCAATATTTTTTTAAGACCGCCGATTATTTTTAAGGGAAATTTAATGCTCTACAAAAAAGGTCTCTTAACATTTTTCGATAAACTCATTCCTATCAAAATTATTTGATGTTAAGGTTAATTTCTAAAGTATTTAACCGTTTATTTTTGCAAATTGAATATCGTAAATGAAAGTGAACATCTATAAAAATAAATTAGTTGGGAGAAATGAACTAAACTTTTTTCACTATTAGGATAAATTAAGTACATTATAAATTAATTTATGATGATAAACAATTTTTTTTATTACTGTAATACCCTAATAAATTTTGATTTTTTTTAAGAAAACTTTTGTGGCATGCTGTAAAAAAAATTTGAGTCATAAATTTATGATACAAGTCGAAATAATTAAGTTTGACGTGAAATAAACGGTTAAATACTTTAGAAATTAACTTTAACATCAAATAATTTTGAGAGGAATGAGTTTATCGAAAAATGTTAAGAGACCTTTTTTGTAGAGCATTAAATTTTCCTTAAAAATAATCAGCGGTCTTAAAAAAATATTGATATTTAAGGTCATTTTTAAAATTCCGAGTGCAAAGTGAAAAATTAAAAATATATACCAATGTTTAAGGCTCAATTACAAAGAATGGGCTCCTCTTACAAAAATTTACTAACAGAGCTTTTTTGTAGGGAATTTGATTTCCTATCAGGGTAAGAGATAAAAAAAAATAATTAAATCGACCAACTCCAAAATTTATGCAAAAAACGCAACAACTGTTAAAAAATCTATAACTGCGATGATGCACCTCTTAATATTTTTATTAAGGGCTCAAACTTTTATTTTGTCATCATGAACAATATTTTCATAGTACCGTTACGAAAAAGAAATGTTTTATTTTTTTGGCCCAGTCTAATGTATATCCCCCTTATTTCCCTCTTCTCCCTCAATTTTCCTTTGTGCTTCATTATTCTTTCCTTCTCACCCCATCCCTCCATCTCCACCAATACTTGATCCTTGTTAATCCTGTAACAATCTTTTACTTTACTATCCTCTACATTTTCCTTCAAAAACTTCTCTACTTCCTCTTTTTTTTACATGACTTTTTCTTTCCCCGTCCCATCCTGTTATCACGATGTTGCTTTTCCACTCTCTCCTTCCACCAGTCTCTCTCTCCTTCCCATCTCTTCTCCTACTCTTTAAATTCTTCTCTCTGCCTCTCTATCTCTCTCTTGAGTTCCTTGTTGTCTCGTCTTATTTCTTTCATCTCCTCCTTCAACTCTTGCAACAGCTCCAATATTTTTTTCTCCATCTTTGTGTCCGTTTCCTTCTCTTTCTCTGATGTCTTCTGTGTTTTCTTTACTCCAGGAGACTTCGCCGTCTTTTTACTTTTTTGAAAAAATTTCTCACGCACACTTGTAAAGTCTAAATTTAACAAGTTGTGCTAAGAACTTAAGCAGTTTTTTACAAATTAATCTTATCTTAACGACATGGAGAGAGAGGTCTCGGTAGATTCAGTCAAATATAATAAACAAAACCACAAATTTACTCAAAAAATAAACTCTGGGAACAACGGGTGTTTTAACAGATTTATGGAAAGTACACATTGTCCATCCACAACAAAAAATTGTTCCGTTTTTCAATCACAAAGTTTTGTTTGTATCAGCTTTTAAGCATTAGTTATTTTAATGAAAGCAAAACTTCCTGTTCGTTGTATTGTGTATTAGTTATATAAGCTTCGTCCACATAATACCGTAAAACTTTTTCAGCTTCTAGAAAACCACTAGTGGCTTCCTGAATTTAATCCTAATTTAAAACATCGCATGGAAAAACTTGATTATGTAAAAAAATAATAACCAGAGCAAGAAATCAGATAATCGTGTTTTAAACCAACCTGCGTTTCCATTTTTAATTGGATGCCCTTCCGCCTTGCCGATCACAAAGCTGGAAATTTTCACACGACAGAACCATTTGCACAACTGTCACCAATTTACTGCTGCCCAACATAATAAATGGCAAATAAAATTTCAACAAAGCGCCCGGCTCTGTGCAGATTATGGTTTTCCTGGGGCGCCGCGTTTGGTGTGACGAGCCATGTTCAATTTGTTGATTAAAGGCAGCCAGATTTTTCACTTAAGTGCTTTGGACTTACTTTAGTGTTCAAACCAAAATAGAGCCAAAAGGGGACTTTTATAAAATGGTACACCCATGGATTTAGCAATTTCTTAGTAATTCTAGTGTATTTAGTTTGTCTGTGATAAACAACTAAGGCTGACATGAATATCATTTTGTTCAACATTAATTATGGCGAGAGTACTTATGAAAACAAATAGGATATTTAATGCGCACTGATCATTGGCATTTATGTGCAGCTCGCATATTCAAACTACTTTGCAAGGTGATATATTCGGTTCCAAATTGTATTATAGCAGAAATGCCATATTCAGTTAACTTATAATTTCAGTCGTTTTTTTGTTGTTGCTCGTATAAAATCATTCATTGTCAGATGATCAGATCATGCTCACCTTACAGCGAGCACCCCCCAAATTCCTGTTTAAATCCGATACCGTGTGTTGTTTATTATCCCCGTTTGATGTGCAGATTAGAGACCAACAAGTTTTTCACTTAGTTCCGCCTCAAGTCCTGTAATTTCATTAAGTGGTCAGCTCTGAAAGCGTGAACTGAAAATTGACGCGAATCCTGAAAAAGTCTAATCCTGAAAGCTGCCCCGTCTGTTTTTTAATGCCGGGTCCGGATTATGAGTCCCTCGTTTTTTTACGCTCCGAGTCCCATTTTTTAACGCAGTGAATGAGGACAGTTCTAATTTGAGAAAATTTGCAAGGTGATTAAGGGGACCACAGTTGTTTTTCGGGTGCTGGTAACAATTGAGTTTGCAGAATTGGATTCTGTGTTGGAGAGCTTATAGCGGGGTATTTATGGGGGTCGAGAGACCTAATCTGTAATCATTCCCGTATGGATAATGGTGCCGGCTGCTGTTACTAAAGCAACAATCCAAAGTTGGGTGAAGCAATAATTCTGGTTTTCTTCAATTAAAGTTTGTTGAGAATGGCGCTAATGCAATGGGAAGCATTCAAGAAAGCAATTTTGAAACGCCATGTTTGTTTAATATATATGGCAGCTTTTATTCATTTTTATTCAAGTTGTAGACTTTTTTGATACCTGGGTCGTTTTAATTTGAGTAGTGTCAATATGTCTGAATCTTAAGTATTCTAAGACGAAAGAAAACTCGTACAAGCTTTATTCTTATATGTCCATTGGTTTTCTAAAGACGAATAATTTTTATTTATTTTGCTTCGCTGATGATATCGAGATCTTTAACTCCATCGCCGCTTCAAATTTCCATCACATCCGGTACAGATACCATCTTACATAAGTTTCAAGCTTTGAAGACATTTAACAAAAACCCAGCTCGTTCAGAGCCTTATCACAAAAAGCTGAAAGTACGTACATGTAGATATCGGCAAAGCAATTCTACATGCTGACCATTTGCGCGCTTTGAGTTTCCGTTTCCGGTCCACGTACGAAATCGAAACGATAATACACCCTACTCGATTACGCGAACAAATTGTACAAGCATTTCAACTGAACTAAATGAAATTATCTGTCCACAAAGCAGCGACCATCTTGATCGCCCCAACGTGTTCTTTTGTTTCCAACGACCGCCATTGACTTACAAATGGGATACTTTCGGAAATCTGCCGGAAAAAATCGGAGATTTTATCACAACGTCGAGATTTCTCGGACACTAAAATTGCCAATGAAAGGGCCAACTTCTGTGGAGTTTTCCGAATTGCGAAAACTTTGTTTGACACTTGAATGCTGCAGTAATTTCGCTGCAGACTCGGAGAATGCGTTTAATAGAAACGTAACAGTGGGGTGGAAAGTGATAGGGTTTGAGCATTATACGTGACCTTGGAGAGTTCGTTAAGCCACGATACATTTGCTTTGATTGCCTCTCTGGAAAATGGGGACCACTATGGGAGACAAGTTTGCACTCCAGGCGTTCACAGAAAGAATATTTGCACAATGACTCAATAAATATGTGTGTGTGGCAGTGGCACGTACATTTTACACAATGATCTATTATTAGTGAAACATTTTTTATTAATGAATGCTTGTTATCACAAAATATGCAATTATTATCCCGGCGCATCCACCAATTAGGTTGAATTGTTAAAAGTCGGAAATATTATTTTCCATCAATTGATAGCTTGATGTTTTATTTATTTAATCTTGAATCCTTGAGGGAACCAACTGATCCTCTTGAGGATCAAAATAATCTCCACTTTCCCAGAATAGATGTTCTTAATATCATTACAAAGACAAAATTTTATATTTTTTGTATTGTACTAAGCTTCAATATATTTCTAAGATGTAGACAATATGATTCTTAGTTTTATAACCAAATATAAAGGAACACATTTGGTAGCTGGCTCGTGAGACATTAGCTATGCAACAAACGTACACACCAAAAGATGTATAAAATATTTCCTTTGTTCTAACCACGGAATTGTTACTTTGTAGTAAACGGTTCCTTAATATCTGAGTAAGCATACACATTTACGTTGCATGAAAATTCCACCAATCCTATTAAAATGTGTAACGATATTATTTTGAAAATTAATAGCGCCCTGCTTGAAACATTAGATTCGTTTCAAAATAAACAGCAATGTGTGAAGGCAATAAAAACTGAATTTTGGACGTCGTTAATAAATATACTTCATGCATTGTTAATTTTTCACTGCCTTCAGACTTTAATGCCTTTCTAAAATTTGCAGCCTCTTTTTATTAAACTGTACCCTTGATAAGAAACGCGTCCGCTCACAATAAAAGGTCTAAACAGCAAGAAATTTTCTAAAGCCACTTTTAAAGCAGTTGCGCTCTAATTTGCACACCGCCCTTTCCCTTCGGTTGATTTATTTCTTGCCAACAAAAAGACGGCGCTCTTCTTGTAATGTCATCTGCGGCGAATAATCCCTTCTTAAAAATTATGCACGCCGCAATGCAAAACAGCCATAAATAATTCAGGCTGTGGAGCTTTTAATAAGTTTTAACCAACAGGAACTGAAACTGGACGAGCTCCGAGAAAATGGGCGGAATTTAAATCGGGCGCATTTAAAACTATCGCACTAGAACGACCAACTTTAAAAAGAATTCAAATTGGCGGCATAATAAACAGAGTTGATTGCCTCGGAGTTGGATGGCGGGAAAGAATTTTTACTGCTACAATAGACGCAAGAAGCGTCGAGGTCTCAGTTTTCTTGGAGGCAGATGTTTTATCTGAAGCTGGGATGAAAAGTGTCTGGGAAATGTAATTCTTATCATGTTGCAGAACTTGGAGCCTGCGACAGATCCGCTCAAATTTTACGAATCCAATGCTTGGTGTATTTTGTAAAACTAGAAACTCTGCAAGGCAACACTTTTATTTATAATTCTCGAATTAAAAAAGTGTATTTTAAGAACTAATTGGTTTAGTGTTATAGTGTCAAGATAACTATTATAAACAAACAAACGAAAAAATGGAAAGAGCCAATGTTAAATAAATTTGGACGACTGAGGAACTTTACACAAAGTATCTACATTAGCCTTGCAGAAAACAAGGACGATTGTCTTAAAGCTAATGAAACTAAATATCTAGAGAAAGCGTCCAATTTCTTTGGATGCACACGTATGTGTAATGAGGATGCCCTGCACCTAAACTACTGCTCTTATCTTCAAAGAAGCGTTTAAAGCTTACAGAATTTATGATATCAGCGTAGACGATTATTTAGCATCTGAATGGGCTTAATCGCCCTAATTTTGAGAGTTTTCCGTGAGCTTTGATGACTTCCATCAGCGCTTAACTGATTGTTTATTTACAATGATAAGCTCCGTTATTTTTCCTGCTGATGCTTTTCACTTTGTTTAAAATAATCAAGCCCATTTGCACCGCACACATAAATTAGGAGCTTTTGTGAAACTTTCGAGTATTAAGAAACTTTTGAGGCCGTTAAGCTTCTTCCAGACTTAATATTTAAACATTTGATTGCTTTGATCGAGCTTTCTGTTTTCTCTGGGGATTTGGCAGAAAAGAGTTGTAAATCTCCATATTTGTTTGCAACGAGATGTAGCGAAAGTTATCCCATCATTCAAATTGATTCCGATACATAAAAGAGACAATATTGACTCGTCGTATGTCTGACAAATTGCTTGCTAAACTCCATCAGCAAAAGATGTTTAGTTAGGGGTTTCTTCTCCAAACAGCTTTCCCACGCGGGACTCCTCCAACTTTTAATTGACGCAACTCGTTTTATTCTTGTAATCGGCTCGGGAAAAAACTCCAGATGTCCGGCTTTTTACCGCCCCACTCTGCATAATAACTCCGTTATCATTAAGCGGGGACTGTGATGAAGAAGTCTCGTTAAAGAGACATCGCATGTTGATTCCGAGGATTAGGAGCCGCGAACAATGCCACATGGAACCCCGCTTTTACAGAAATTGAAGATGAGCTGCACTTTTAGGGCGGCTTTTTCATATTGTTCGGCAAGAATACTGACGTCTGTCAATATAACAGCAGATTTTATTATAAATTCATGGATCATCTGCTAGTTCCCATATCGGGGTTGGAAATCGATTTACCCCTAACCTTTATGGGGCCGTATTTTACGAAGTAACGATCAGTAATTGGCTATGAAACCTTTAGGATTTTTTTATATTTCGTGTCGCGTATGAGGGAAGCTCTGCGTGATGAACTCGACGTCTATAATTTGATGAACACATCCTAGTTGATATTCTTGGTAAACAAATTTTATAAGGGGAGTTCATTCTAATAAAATAAATATCAAAAGTTCAACTCAAATTAATAACATTACCAACGATCTATCCATAAATTTGCATCTATACAACCTGTAATTTTTTTCTATATACTTAATCGGCAATAAAGTTTCCAAACCTTTACCGAACAGTGACACTCTTGGAAGTTGAGATATTATATTTTTTGTCCCGACCCGCATCTTCTGGAAGCTCTAACTTGTGTGGAACGAAATCTCTTAATTATACTCAGACTGACGTACATTTTTACACCTACAAGATAAAATTATCACACGCTGATATTTCCCAACATTGACTGGGGAAATTACATTTAAATGTCAACAGATGCTACGAGAAATGTTCTGAAGTAATATTTCGATCTATAAATATAATTCAATTTATGTTTAATTAAAACAAACCACATTTTTCTTCTTTCTTCGTTAAAGCACCGTAACGTAAGTGCTCCAGTTATTAGCCAAGACAGTAATGTGGGCCGATTTGTTTTAACGAACGCTCCGGTAATGATCCAGACTTATAATTTTTTTCTTAAAGCAACGCTGTTTTGACAACGTTATCCCAGTCTTATTTATGGTAAAAATCTAAAATTGGCCCCAAGAGAAAACCGAGAGTGTAAATAGGTGTTCAGGTTGTTCTTCTCCTCTTCGAGAAACGACATTTAATTGACCTTAATTCGATTCCGAGTGGGCTTTACTCGATTATCGGAATGCAGCAACAGGTGCTTTTAATTTGAGTGTTTACACTGGAGTGTCTTAAAAAATCAGCTTATAGTAATGGTAGCCGAGACCGGATACATTGATGCTGATTCTACAGTATCTTTTATTTCCTGGTTATGTTGAGTACTAACTTTAGTATTTTATCGGAAACGTTGCAATAAAACGGGAAGCAAATAAATCCGAACTCAGATTTTCACGATTTGCCGAATAAAAATAAAGGCAATAACTAAGAACTTCTTAAGTAAATCAATAGCGTCATCTGCTTCAGCTGCCACATCGACTACTGAAGGCGGATGTTTGCCTTAACGGTGGATTCACAATAAAATAGCACACAAAATCAAACAAACCTAGGATGTTATTAAAACTAAAGTAGACTTCAGTCTTATTATTGCGATTGAGCAGATTTAGTATTTATCCAATTCAAATCCGGCGGTACTGGTTGCTCCGTTCATTGGCCCGCATCGTCCAATCAGCGGGCGGTCCCAGCGTGGCACGTCTGTGACCTCACAAGCGCGCAAAAGACTCGTTCCATTATGTCAGCAACAAGAAAAATAGATTTCGTGCACAATACTGCTGAAAGTGTGGAAAATTGATCCTTGAGACGAGCACTTTGTACGCATTTGTTTATGAAGTGCCCGAAGCGCTAATGCGAATTTGCTATTTAGTACTAAATCACTCTGGTGACAAGTGCATCTGCGTTATCGATTTTCTACTAATTTGAAGCATAAATCCGGTGTCCCCGTTTAGGGACCGGTCGATGACGAGGTGTTAGCTTCGAGATTATGTGGAGACGGGAGACCCATGAGATTAAAACTGTTTGAAAAAGGTTGGGAAACTTAATCGAATCAAATCGAACAGAGATCGAGGCTGGGGCTTTCACCCTTGGAGCGGAGCAAAAAGTGTGAGTGCTCAATATAGCGATTGCTGTTGATAATAAATTACAATGAAAAATGTTAAAGTTCCATTAAAATATTTCGTTTAACCGTTCGCCAGGATCTGGGGATGAAGGTTACAATCTCCAAATTATCCTATGATTATTATCAGAATCTCTTCAATTTAGTAATATCTCTAGAGATTTTTTAAATTCCTTTGATACTTTTTTCCTTCGTCACAAAAATATTGGGAAAATTTATACAACGCCGACGCGACATTCTCCCACAGTAGTCGCTTTTGAATTTCTCGATTAATCACGCCGAATGGTTGGTTATAAAAATAAAGAAGCAGTAAAAACTTATCTGTGCCCCTTTTTGCAAAATTGCTACAAACAGTTTTACAACAAAAATGATGATTATACAGATAATATAAAACAATCAATTGAATTGGCACCATTTAATAATAATAAATCTTGATGCATTTGAATTTGAAATCAGGTAGATACGCCAATTTAGGATTAAAAAAATATAATCAACCAGTGTTGTGTAAGTGCTCTTTAAAATAAGAACTCCATGACATGCTAATGACAAACCAAGTCAAAATTATCTTTACAAGCGAACGCCTTGAATTTCAACGATTCAATTTCAATTCTCGCATATGTATATTGTGGAGCAACCGTGTTTTCACCCTCAAATTGGCGACTGAGGGCGTGAACGGTTACTTCGGTCGATTGTGGGCCAGTGCGCGATGCACTGAGCTCGCAGTCTGTTGTTGAGCGTGGATAGCTCACGGTTAGTTTTGATTAATTAGTTAAAATATTGTAGTTATATAGTTTTAAATTTTAACCCTGGAAAAAACTATATTTTTTGGGATGCAAGTGGAATCAAGGGGGGGTAAAATCACACAGTTTTTTTTAACGGAAAGCTTTATTTTGCACATAAATAACAGCAAGGAACGTAAGGTCTTACTCTACTCCATCCACGTCCAACCATACCACAAATATCTTACACCTTTGTAACAAATCGAGCACTTAGTTACTATTACAACCCAAAATCATATAATGAACAATTAAAAATAATACAGAAACTTCCTACAATTATATAATATTAAATAACGTGGTAAAAATTGAATGAATTTCACTTTACCTAAGATTTAAATTAGATTAAGATGATTACTGAAATTACAATTTTTAAATAAACGCTAATAAAACAAAAAAAAACTAGATGAATTGATAACACATAAAAAGATTACTTATCTTCTTAAACTATTACGCTTCCTGCCGGTTTTGGAGCTGTCCTGACACCTTACTATTTACTTTCTGGCGAACCCTGCGAGTGATTCTGCAAATCCTGCTGGTCCTGGGAAATTACACCAGTTGCCACGTGAAATATACTCCGTGCATCCAGGAAAGAATTTTCACAGCTATTATCCCTTTGAGGTGGTACAAAGTTCCTAGTAAGTGCTGGTGAATCTGCCTATCTGATTGAAAGAGAATAGTCAAGGTCTGCACGCAATAAAGTAGTTTCTCTTACCTCTCTCCGAAATCTCAACGTTTAGCAATTTATCCGCTAAAGCGATTTGTTATCGAAATAACTCACATTCAACGATTCTAACCGCTACCGCGATTTCTCTGGAGCAATCCCTTTTTCCAGGAGCAACTTTACGTTGAATGTGACTTCGTCAAAATGTCGAACGAAAAAAAAATCTCGATTTAGTCGCGCGGCACTGCAAAACCTATCGTGTTTTTTGTATATGCCGGTTGTCTCTAATGCCGATGCGTTCCTGAGCCCGGGTGGTGAATGCGCGGCAAAAATCAAATTGTAACATTACCTAGAAATTCTTGAAATTTACAAAGCTAAAGACGACTCCAATCTTAATATTCTCCATGAGATGACCGCTTTTAACACTTCAATGATTATAGTACGAGAACAATTATGAATAGGGGGCGTCTATTAATTACGTGATGCGTTTAGGGGGGGGGAATTGGTCGAGCCAAATCTCACTCAATCTCACGTGGGGGAGAGGGGGTCTCGGCAACTATTACGTAATATTTTGTCCGCCAGAAACAGTGTAAAATTGTGAGAACAAAAAACATGTTTCCCCATAAAATACGGCTAAATCCTACACAATAATATTTTTCTTCAAACGTCAGAAAAACGTGACAGTGTATACGTCAATATGCAATGACAAATGTCCATTTCTCTGCCTAGTAAGGCAAAGTATTTTTTCGGCCTCCGTCTCAATTTAGAAACTAGGGATTTTTCAATGCAAGCGGTTATGTTTGTCTCCGCCCCGAATGGCAGAATAACCACTATTAAAACATCTGAAAAATTACAGGGAGCCCTTTAAGACATGGGGGAGGGACTTTAGACTTGTGGGGGCCCTTGAGACAGAGGGGCCCAAGGGGGCTCTTTGAGACACAGGGCCCCCATGAGGCATGAGCCCCCCCTACAAAGGTGAACAATGAAAATCTTTTGTCGGCCGAATAAGTTTCGTTTATCACACGGCCTAAAACTGTCTGTAAACTGTAAAATGACAGTTTCTGGCCTTGTAATAAAATATACTATTGTTTTCCCGCTCAACTGACCATTTTTGCTGCCTAGGCAAAGTGTTTTGTGGTCAAAAACTCGCCAAAATCACCTCACGTAATTAATGGACGCCCCCATAGAGGAATATTATGTTCCTGTCGGGTTGCCTATCAAAATATGGCCGTAAGTATTGTTGCGTTTCTGGAGTCCGATTATTTATTTAAACATTATGTACAATTTATTTACACTTTTTATATATATAGAATATTTACATAATTTACACTATGTACAAATTACTACTTCTCCTATTATTTATTTACACATCGCGCGGCACTCCGGATAGATAAACGGCAACTGTCCGACTTGACCCACTGACGAACTGCGATGCGACTGGTTCGACTGACTAGACTCACTGATACGACTAGACTCGATGATACGACTAGACTGGTTTTCCGCTGGAACGTCCGGCGCCTAAATTTTTCTAGGCGCCTCCAGATGTTATAATGATGAGATCATCGCGCTCTCGATCTGTACCGGATATTCCAAAAGATGATGTCATACTCGAGTTCGTTGTAGTATAAATCCAGCACATTCTAGTAATTGGTGATGTCATAATCTCATGCCGCTGCAGCTATGAGTCATTTCGGGTCCACGTCCGTTAGTGTATTTTTAATTTTTTTTTTTAACAATTTCTTTCAGTTCTTTTTAAAATAACTTATAATTCATTTCATAGAGCGCTATGTAAAGAACTTTAAATGTACATAAACACCCTGCAGAAACAAATTGCTCCGTTAATAATTATCGAAAAAAATTGTATTTTGATTAAATAACAGATGAACGTAGATATCTCGCAGTGGGATCTTAGACTATTAATCCCTTCCCCAAACCATTCAAATAAATGATCTCATCCTTCCGCTTCCCCTGTTTTGGCATTTTAGTTTAAACTAATCCTTAATTTTTAATTTCTTGACTTTTGAGGTTAGTGGATCTAAGAGTCGCACTCCTGTAAATTTCTCTGCTGGCACCACAATTTTTAGATATTTTTTCCAATTCGGAAACAACAATTACTCAAAAATTGTCAAGAAGCTTTTGTACTTTTTACTAATCATTTTAATGACACTTTTCGACTTTCACACATGTTTTAGAATCTCAGAATTGCATCTGTAAGTTTTTCTACTAGAAATAGAATTTTTTAGAAATTACTATGTAAATTGTCTTGCAAGTTAGAAACAGCAATTATATAGAAATTGTCAAAAGATTTTTTTCTCTGTACAAACCGTTGTCGTGACACTTTTTGACTTTGTCTCATACTACAGGATCTAAGATTCGGACTCCTGTAAATTTCTCTGCTGGCACCACATTTTTTAGATATTTTTTCCAATTCGGAAACAACAATTACTCAAAAATTGTCAAGAAGCTTTTGTACTTTTTACTAATCATTTTAATGTACATATACAGCCGGCAGAAACAAATTACTCTGTTCATAATTATCGACAAAAATTGGACTTTGATTAAATAACAGATGAACGTAGATATCTCGCAGTGGGATCTTAGACTATTAATGCCTTCCCCAAACCGTTCAAATAAATGATCCCATCCTTCCGCTTCCCCTGTTTTGGCATTTCAGTTAAAATTAATCCTTAATTTTTAATTTCTTGACTTTTGAGGTTAGTTTGTTTTGTTTATATTTTGTACAGGGTATTATGGAAATGGATACAAATATTTTAGGGGGTAGTGGAACACCTTTTGAGTAACTTTTCTTAATAACAATTTTGCGAAAAATCTTCTATTCGGGAGATAAAATTGAACATCTAAATTAACATTATTTTTCGCATTTAAACGCGTACCCGCCACTGGTTTATTAAAAACATTCACCTCAAAAATCAATCGCCAGGAAAAGCTCTTCGCAAAAAAACTTTAACTCAATTGAATGAGCCATTTGGAAGGTCAGTAATAATAAATTATAAAGAATTATTATTCGTTAATTACTTTACAATAACTGTTCAAAGTTATGAAGTCGAAGTCTGTGTTCGAATAATTATTATCATTTCGGAATTCTAAAGAATTGTTTCAGCGACATTATTCACACTTTGTCTTAATTTGGGAATTTTGTTGACCGGGACATCATAAGCCATTAACATATCAGTTAGTTATTCAGAATGGGGTTGTCCCCTTCAATTGAATTTGACGAATTCGACTAGTAGACTATATAACATGAAACTAAAATGTGTTCTGTTGTTAAACAACGTTGTTTTGTGAGATAACAGAGCGTATCAAAAATCGCAACTTCGGCTAGCATTTTCAAACGCTGTACATTTACCGCCCTTTGTGACGTCATTTCGAAGGAGTATTCTCATTGGTCCGCGCATCTAGTAAATTTGTCTGGTAAAGTTTTCCCATGTTCATGTCACAGAAAGGCACGCGTTTCAAATAAGACAAATCTTTCGTTTTTTTTTTACCTAGTAAAAGCTTGATTTCGAATAAACAAAAAAATATGGGTATAATATTTTTTCGTTTAGTTTCTAGAAAGGCTGTTTTTGAAAATTGTGGAATGACCCCATTACTGAAACTGAAACTTTTAGCACACTAAAAACTGTCCCGTAATTTAAAAAATGAAAATAAAAGGTACGTTAAAACTGAAAAGGCTTGTTGTGTTCAAAAAACTTTTTACTAACTATTTTGTCTGCCAAGAGACGGTTTCTTTCATTAGTGCTGTTAGAATTCGCACTTGAAAAGGACAAGGAGCAACAGTAGACCAAGTTCGGATTCGTTGAAAAATAAATTAAAAAGTTAATTAATTAACAATGGTTTCATAGATGGATTTTTTTAATCCATATCTTTTTATTACCTTTACGAATCAAAGCTTTTTCATAAAAAACGTAGAAATATAGGGTAGATTTGTAATTTTGATTAATTTGATTTAGTAATGTATTCACGGCCCATAAACTATGCAAAGACTATCATAATATAAGATATAACGATGTCGGTTTGTTCATGAAACACGGTTTTCGTTTTTTTTAGTAAGGCAGCAAATTGCATATTATATAAAGCACACATAAAAGATTAGTCTATGTTATACTTCATTTCCAACATCCCCAGTGGAGTTTATTAAATGCCGGATATTTTCAAAAACTAGAGCTTATTTCTGATATGTCATCTCTGCTAAGTGTGGTCACGTAAAATCTGGTTCAGTTTCCCTTCTCTTCCAGACATATTCAACAGGTGCTATCAATGTTTAACCTGGGGATTCACTTATGCCAACAATGCCTCTTCATACACAAAATCATTATCGTATTAATAAATAATCTCAGTAAGAATTAAATAATCTCAAAAGAATTAAGAGATACTGTTCATACTGTTTAAAATATAAAGGGAGCAATTAAAATCAAAATCGTTACCCAATGAGGTCGATATCCTAGATGACCCCATAGATGCACAACGAAAACCCCCGTCTTGGCTTCAGATTCCTGCATTTCTATAACGTTAACCCATTTACTGCCCACTGTGTCCTTTCATAAGTTAATGTTATAAAGACAAATCTCAACGACTCACAAAGGTCCATGTCTGTTCTACTTTATCTGGAAGTACCCCAAGTCTGAACCTCCGTGCTTTACTTTCTAAACTTCCTAGAATCGGGGTTGCTATAGAAACACTAGTTGTTACTAAAAGAATTCCTATCCTAACTGGTGTAGGCGAGGGCTAATTCCTCGACTACAGTCTGTTCTGCAAATTCCGGAAAAGACAGGAACACTAGAACGTGATACGGCTTACAAAAGCAACAGTTCGTGTGTTGAAACCATCTTTGCGGAATTTTCATCTGAAATCTGGCCCACACTGCTCAACATCTCTCATTGCGTCCTTATGAGGACAACCGTAATTTATTCCGTTTCATCACCGACAGGGAACAATTAACGAAAATTGCCCTTAAAGGAAGCGAATGACAGACGCAATGATCGTTCGACAATGGCGACAATTAGTCAACTGAAAACAATTTCTGCCATCTACAAAACGTTCGGTCGAAAATGCAGCGCGAAAACAGTCAATTCAGCAGCAGACTAAAACAAACACGGCGGAAGATTTCGCGTTAATTAATAGCCGACGCGAAAGTAATTTATTTTTTCGCCCGTCTTGTGGGATGCGGCCATAAATAATCAGCAAAAAATACGAATTAAAAACGAAGCGAGCACAAATATTGCCGGAAATAGATTCGGGGAATAGTGCTCGCAGCTCGGGTAAATCCCGAACAAGGTAAATAAGAGGCTGATGTTGATATTAATGAGCCATCGAGAGGGTTTTTACGGTTTCGTACAACCCCCACAACTCGCAAACAAAAAGAAAGCGATGAAACATAATTTGTTCCAGAAGATGCTTTAATTAAACCATCTCTCAAAGGAATCGAATAGTAGAAATAAAACTTTTTAAGCGTTCGTTGTACAGCTCCCACAGCGGGATATTTTACAATATTTTGTTTTTGTTATGAACTATGCCCACACCAGGATGTCCTACTGTAGCTACATACACAAAGGTCCATATTTTATCATTAGTGTCACAGTTACAATTAAGCAGGAATTTTAATTACATTTCTGCAAATTGCGGAGAAAAAAATAATAACATTACATCCCTTGATTTATAAAGGAAAATAAAAATTAATGTTTTCTTTTATCTAACCTAACCTAATTTATAATTAAATGTTCTGTTTACCTTAGCTGCGTGAGCTACAGTCGCAGAAAAATGAAAGACGACATCGCCTAGCTTTAATTTGCCTTTCACAGACAGAGAGGTACCAAAGACAAATATATGACTGTGTTTAATGTATTTTAATTTCCACTATTTATTTTTAAGCATAAAACGAGTAAACATTTACGTTAAAATATTTCTTATCAAGTATTTGAAAAATTTTACAAAACAGTATTATTATTTATACTGTTTCCTCTTGGCACAGACGAAGTTAGATCTTCTAAATACGGAATTACAAATTAGAGCTTGTTAAGCGTTCTATTTACACTAAAATGATAATTGTTAAATTCAATTAATTTGAATCGTACATTAATCCCTCACCGTTTGTACGGATAATTTATCAGTTTTTTATATCCTTGAAGTAAAAATTCTGAACTTGAAAGTTGACAAGAGTTGACATTAGCAACATGTTTACTCATCAATATCAAATATCATCAAAAATGGTGGAGGCGCTGAACAATTTTAAAATACCAATATATTCATAAGCCACTTGGGAGTGTTTCTCTCCCTTATTCGGGTCGTTTTTAACATTTTTTTATGACATTCAACTCCATATATATACTCTTAAAAGTGTGTTTTAGCTATTTCAAAATATGATCAAAATGGTGGATGTGCTGAGCGATTATATTCAGAAGCCACTTGGGACTGTTTATTTTCCTTATTCGAGCCGTTTTTGAAATTATTTAATGAAATTCAGCTCCATATAAACTCCTAAGAGTGTCTGTCGGCTATTTCAAAATATGGTCAAAATGGTGAATGCGCTGAGCAATTTTTAGATCCTAATATAATTATAAGCCACTTGGGAGTGTTTCTTTTCCATATTCGATCCATTTTGGACATTACTTAATTAAATTCAGCTCTATAGAGACTGCAAAAGGTGATTTTCCGCTATTTCAAAATATGATGAAAAATGGTGGAGGCGCTGTACGATTCTTATGTCCCAATATATTCAAAATACACCTGAGACTGTTTCTGGTCCTTTTTAGAGCCGTTTTTGAAATTATTTAATGAAATTCATCTCCATATCGACTCCTAAGAGTGTCTGTCGGCTATTTCAAAATATGGTCAAAATGGTGAACGCGCTGAAAAATTTTGAAATCCCAATACATTCAGAAGCCACTTGGACTGTTTCTTTTCCTGATTCGAGTCGTCTTTGACATTTTTTTATGACATTCAACTCCACAAAGATTCATCAAAGTGTCTTTTAGCTATTTCAAAATATTGTCAAAATGGTGGATGCGCTGAGCAATTTTTAAATCCTAATATATTTATAAGCCACTTGGGAGAATTTCTTTTCCGGATTTGAGTCGCTTTGACATTTTTATATGACATTCAACTCCATACAGACTCATAAAAGAGTCTCTTTAGCTATCTCAAAATATCGTCAAAAATGGTGGAGACGCTGAACAATTCTAAAATCCCAATATATTCAGAGGCCACTTGGGACTGTTTTTTTTTACTTATTCTAGTCATTTTTGACATTTCTTGTTATGACATTCAACTCCATAAAGACTCATCAAAGTGTCCTTTAGCTATAATATAATATCATCAAAAATGGTGGAGGCGCTGAACAATTTTAAAATTCTAATATATTCAGAAGCCACTTGGGACTGTTTCTTTTCCATATTCGATCCATTTTGGACATTACTTAATTAAATTCAGCTCTATAGAGACTGCAAATGGTGATTTTCGGCTATTTCAAAATATGATGAAAAATGGTGGAGGCGCTGTGCAATTTTTATGTCCCAATATATTCAAAATACACCTGAGAGTGTCTGTCGGCTATTTCAAAATATGGTCAAAATAGTGAATGCGCTGAAAAATTTTGAAATCCCAATATATTCAGAAGCCGCTTGGACTGTTTCTTTTCTTGATTCGAGTAGTTTTTGACATTATTTTATGACATTCAACTCCATAAAGATTCATCAAAGTGTCTTTTAGCTATAATAAAATATCATCAAAAATGGTGGAGGCGCTGAACAATTTTAAAATTACAATATTCAATTACAAATTCATAAGCCACTTGGGACTGTTTCTTTTTCTTATTCTAGTCATTTTTGACATTTCTTTTTATGACATTCAACTCCATAAAGACTCATCAAATTGTCTTTTAGCTATTTCAAAATATGGTGAAGAATGGTGAAGGCTCTGGGCGATTTTAAAGTCCCAATATATTCATAAGCTCCTTGGGACTGTTTCTTTTCCTTTTTGGACCCATTTTGGACATTACTTAATTAAATTCAGCTCTATTGAGACTGCAAATGGTGACTTTCCGCTATTTCAAAATATGATGAAAAATTGTGGAGGCGCTGTGCGATTTTTATGTCCCAATATATTCAACATCCACCTGAGACTGTTTCTGTTCCGTTTTCGAGCCGTTTTTAACATTATTTAATGAAATTCAGCCCCATATAGACTCCTAAGAGTGTCCGCCGGCTATTTCAAAATATGGTCCAAATGGTGAATGCGCTGAAAAATTTTAAAATCCCAATATATTCATAAGCCACTTGGGACTGTTTCTTTTCCTTATTCGAGTCGTTTGTGACATTTTTGTACGGCATTCAACTCCATAAAGACTCATAAAAGTGTCTTTTAGCTATTTCAAAACATTGTCAAAATGGTGGATGTGCTGAGCAATTTTTAAATCCTAATATATTCATAAGCCACTTGGGAGGGTTTCTTTTCCTAATTCGAGTCGTTTTGACATTTATATATGACATTCAACTCCATACAGACTCATAAAAGAGTCTTTTAGCTATCTCAAAATATCATCAAAAATGGTGGAAGCGCTGAACAATTCTAAAATCCCAATATATTCAGAGGCCACTTGGGACTGTTTCTTTTACTTATTCTAGTCATTTTGACATTTCTTTTTATGACATTCAACTCCATAAAGACTCATCAAAGTGTCTTTTAGCTATTTCAAAATATCATCAAAATCCACCTGAGGCTGTTTCTGTTCGTTTTTCGAGCCGTTTTTGACATTATTTAATGAAATTCAGCTCCATATAGACTCCTAAAAGTGTCTGTCGGCTATTTCGAAATATGGTCTAAATGGTGAATGCGCTGAAAAATTTTAAAATCCTAATATATTCAGAACCCACTTGGGACTGTTTCTTTTCCTTTTCCGAGCCATTTTGGACATTACTTAATTAAATTCAGCTCTATAGAGACTGCAAATGGTGACTTTCCGCCATTTCAAAATATGATGAAAAATTGTGGAGGCGCTGTGCGATTTTTATGTCCCAATATATTCAAAATCTACCTGAGACTGTTTCTGTTCCTTCTTCGAGTCGTTTTTGACATTATTTAATGAAATTCATCTCCATATAGACCCCTAAGAGTGTCTGTCGGCTATTTCAAAATATGATCAAAATGGTGAATGCGCTGAAAAATTTTGAAATCCCAATATATTCAGAAGCCACTTGGACTGTTTCTTTTCCTAATTCGAGTCGTTTTTGACATTTCTTTATGACATTCAACTCCATAAAGACTCATCAAAGTGTCTTTTCGCTATTTCAAAATATTGTCAAAATGGTGGATGCGCTGAACAATTTTTAAATCCTAATATATTCGTAAGCCACTTGGGAGTGTTTCTCTTCCTGATTCGAGTCGTTTTGACATTTTTATATGAGATTCAACTACATACAGACTCATATAAAAGAGTCTTTTAGCTATCTTAAAGTATTATCAAAAATGGTGGAGGCGCTGAACAATTCCAAAATCCCAATATATTCAGAGGCCACTTGGGACTGTTTCTTTTAGTTATTCGAGTAGTATTTGACATTTTTTATGACATTCAACTGCATAAATACTTATAAAAGTGTCTTTTAGCTATTTCAAAATATCATCAAAAATGGTGGATGCGCTGAACGATTTTAAAGTGCCAATATATTCAGAAGCCACTTGCGACTGTTTCTTTTCTTTATACGAGTCGCTTGTGACATTTTTTTATGATATTCAACTTCATAGAGACTCATGAAAGAGTCTTTTAGCCATTTCAAAATATTGTCAAAATGGTGGACGCGCTGAGCGATTTTAAAGTTCCAATATATTCAGAGCCACTTTGGACTGTTTCTTTTTCTGATTCGAGTCGTTTTTGACATTTTTTATGACATTCAACTCCATATATATACTCTTAAAAGTGTGTTTTAGCTATCTCAAAATATTGTCAAAATGGTGGATGAGCTGAGCGATTTTAAAGTGCCAATATATTCAAAAGCCATTTGAGACTGTTTCTTTTCCTCATTCGAGTCGCTTTTGACATTTTTTTATGACATTCAACTCCATAAAAACTCATCAAAGTGTCTATTAGCTATTTCAAAATATCATCAAAAATGGTGAATTCGCTGAACAATTTTAAAATCCCAATATATTCAGAAGCCACTTGGGACTGTTTCTTTTCCTTATTCGAGCCGTTTTTGAAATTATTTAATGAAATTCATCTCCATATCGACTCCTAAGAGTGTCTGTCGGCTATTTCAAAATATGGTCAAAATGGTGAACGCGCTGAAAAATTTTGAAATCCCAATACATTCAGAAGCCACTTGGACTGTTTCTTTTCCTGATTCGAGTCGTCTTTGACATTTTTTTATGACATTCAACTCCACAAAGATTCATCAAAGTGTCTTTTAGCTATTTCAAAATATTGTCAAAATGGTGGATGCGCTGAGCAATTTTTAAATCCTAATATATTTATAAGCCACTTGGGAGAATTTCTTTTCCGGATTTGAGTCGTTTTGACATTTTTATATGACATTCAACTCCATACAGACTCATAAAAGAGTCTCTTTAGCTATCTCAAAATATCGTCAAAAATGGTGGAGACGCTGAACAATTCTAAAATCCCAATATATTCAGAGGCCACTTGGGACTGTTTTTTTTTACTTATTCTAGTCATTTTTGACATTTCTTGTTATGACATTCAACTCCATAAAGACTCATCAAAGTGTCCTTTAGCTATAATATAATATCATCAAAAATGGTGGAGGCGCTGAACAATTTTAAAATTCTAATATATTCAGAAGCCACTTGGGACTGTTTCTTTTCCATATTCGATCCATTTTGGACATTACTTAATTAAATTCAGCTCTATAGAGACTGCAAATGGTGATTTTCGGCTATTTCAAAATATGATGAAAAATGGTGGAGGCGCTGTGCAATTTTTATGTCCCAATATATTCAAAATACACCTGAGACTGTTTCTGTTCCTTTTTCGAGCCGTTTTTGACATTATTTAATGAAATTCAGCTCCATATAGACCCCTAAGAGTGTCTGTCGGCTATTTCAAAATATGGTCAAAATAGTGAATGCGCTGAAAAATTTTGAAATCCCAATATATTCAGAAGCCGCTTGGACTGTTTCTTTTCTTGATTCGAGTAGTTTTTGACATTATTTTATGACATTCAACTTCATAAAGATTCATCAAAGTGTCTTTTAGCTATAATAAAATATCATCAAAAATGGTGGAGGCGCTGAACAATTTTAAAATTACAATATATTCATAAGCCACTTGGGACTGTTTCTTTTTCTTATTCTAGTCATTTTTGACATTTCTTTTTATGACATTCAACTCCATAAAGACTCATCAAATTGTCTTTTAGCTATTTCAAAATATGGTGAAAAATGGTGAAGGCTCTGAGCGATTTTAAAGTCCCAATATATTCATAAGCTCCTTGGGACTGTTTCTTTTCCTTTTTGGACCCATTTTGGACATTACTTAATTAAATTCAGCTCTATTGAGACTGCAAATGGTGACTTTCCGCTATTTCAAAATATGATGAAAAATTGTGGAGGCGCTGTGCGATTTTTATGTCCCAATATATTCAACATCCACCTGAGACTGTTTCTGTTCCGTTTTCGAGCCGTTTTTAACATTATTTAATGAAATTCAGCCCCATATAGACTCCTAAGAGTGTCCGCCGGCTATTTCAAAATATGGTCCAAATGGTGAATGCGCTGAAAAATTTTAAAATCCCAATATATTCATAAGCCACTTGGGACTGTTTCTTTTCCTTATTCGAGTCGTTTGTGACATTTTTGTACGGCATTCAACTCCATAAAGACTCATAAAAGTGTCTTTTAGCTATTTCAAAACATTGTCAAAATGGTGGATGTGCTGAGCAATTTTTAAATCCTAATATATTCATAAGCCACTTGGGAGGGTTTCTTTTCCTAATTCGAGTCGTTTTGACATTTATATATGACATTCAACTCCATACAGACTCATAAAAGAGTCTTTTAGCTATCTCAAAATATCATCAAAAATGGTGGAAGCGCTGAACAATTCTAAAATCCCAATATATTCAGAGGCCACTTGGGACTGTTTCTTTTACTTATTCTAGTCATTTTGACATTTCTTTTTATGACATTCAACTCCATAAAGACTCATCAAAGTGTCTTTTAGCTATTTCAAAATATCATCAAAATCCACCTGAGGCTGTTTCTGTTCGTTTTTCGAGCCGTTTTTGACATTATTTAATGAAATTCAGCTCCATATAGACTCCCAAAAGTGTCTGTCGGCTATTTCGAAATATGGTCTAAATGGTGAATGCGCTGAAAAATTTTAAAATCCTAATATATTCAGAACCCACTTGGGACTGTTTCTTTTCCTTTTCCGAGCCATTTTGGACATTACTTAATTAAATTCAGCTCTATAGAGACTGCAAATGGTGACTTTCCGCCATTTCAAAATATGATGAAAAATTGTGGAGGCGCTGTGCGATTTTTATGTCCCAATATATTCAAAATCTACCTGAGACTGTTTCTGTTCCTTCTTCGAGTCGTTTTTGACATTATTTAATGAAATTCATCTCCATATAGACCCCTAAGAGTGTCTGTCGGCTATTTCAAAATATGATCAAAATGGTGAATGCGCTGAAAAATTTTGAAATCCCAATATATTCAGAAGCCACTTGGACTGTTTCTTTTCCTAATTCGAGTCGTTTTTGACATTTCTTTATGACATTCAACTCCATAAAGACTCATCAAAGTGTCTTTTCGCTATTTCAAAATATTGTCAAAATGGTGGATGCGCTGAACAATTTTTAAATCCTAATATATTCGTAAGCCACTTGGGAGTGTTTCTCTTCCTGATTCGAGTCGTTTTGACATTTTTATATGAGATTCAACTACATACAGACTCATATAAAAGAGTCTTTTAGCTATCTTAAAGTATTATCAAAAATGGTGGAGGCGCTGAACAATTCCAAAATCCCAATATATTCAGAGGCCACTTGGGACTGTTTCTTTTAGTTATTCGAGTAGTATTTGACATTTTTTATGACATTCAACTGCATAAATACTTATAAAAGTGTCTTTTAGCTATTTCAAAATATCATCAAAAATGGTGGATGCGCTGAACGATTTTAAAGTGCCAATATATTCAGAAGCCACTTGCGACTGTTTCTTTTCTTTATACGAGTCGCTTGTGACATTTTTTTATGATATTCAACTTCATAGAGACTCATAAAAGAGTCTTTTAGCCATTTCAAAATATTGTCAAAATGGTGGACGCGCTGAGCGATTTTAAAGTTCCAATATATTCAGAGCCACTTTGGACTGTTTCTTTTTCTGATTCGAGTCGTTTTTGACATTTTTTATGACATTCAACTCCATATATATACTCTTAAAAGTGTGTTTTAGCTATCTCAAAATATTGTCAAAATGGTGGATGAGCTGAGCGATTTTAAAGTGCCAATATATTCAAAAGCCATTTGAGACTGTTTCTTTTCCTCATTCGAGTCGCTTTTGACATTTTTTTATGACATTCAACTCCATAAAAACTCATCAAAGTGTCTATTAGCTATTTCAAAATATCATCAAAAATGGTGAATTCGCTGAACAATTTTAAAATCCCAATATATTCAGAAGCCACTTGGGACTGTTTCTTTTCCTTATTCTAGTCGTTTTTGACATCTTTTTATGACATTCAAGTCGATAAAGACTCATAAAAGTGTCGTTTAGCCATTTTAAAATATTGTCAAAATGGTGAATGCGCTGAAAAATTTTAAAATCCCAATATATTCAGAAGCCACTTGGGATTGTTTCTTTTCTTTATTCGAGTCGTTTTTGACATTTTTGTACGACATTCAACTCCTTAAAGACTCATAAAAGTGTCTTTTAGCTATTTCAAAATATTGTCAAAATGGTGTAATCTCTGAACAATTTTTAAATTCTAATATATTCATAAGCCACTTGGGAGTGTTTCTTTTCTTTATTCGAGTCATTTTTGACATTTTTTTCCATTATATACTCATAAAAGTGCGTTTTAGCAATATTTCAAAATATTGTCTAAATGGTGGATACGCTGAGCAATTTTAAAATCCTAATATATTCTTAAGCCACTTGGGAGTGTTTCTTTTCCTGATTTCTGAATTTTTTTATGACATTCATCTCCATAAAGACTCATAAAGGTGTCGTTTAGCCATTTCAAAATATTGACAAAATGGTGGATGCGCTGAGAAATTTTAAAATCACAATATGTTCAGAAACCACTTTTGACTGTTTCTTTTCCTTATTGGAGTCAATTTTTTAGCTATTTCAAAATACATAATTTATTCCGTCATAATTTTGTTGTTTTATTCAGCTTTCGTTTGTCTGCTCACTAACAGTCGATTGATTCTATATTTTGCTGTTATCCTTTGTGGGTTGATTTGTTCCTTTTTGCTTTGATATCCCAATTTTACTATCTTTACTTCATCTCTACTTTATCGCTCTTCTTGTCTCTATTTGAAGCTGTTGTTGCCAATAATTTTCAATAGTCCATACAATCGTATTGAACTTTTTTACATTATACATTTGTTTTTGTTGGTACAATTATCCATTCAACTTTATTGTTTTTTATTTTCGTAATAATTATTTATATTTTTTAGATTCTATTCGCTTTTATAGTAAAGGTCATTTGAATTTGTCCCTCATTCTTAATTTTACATTTTTTAATCCAATTTTAATCCTTCAGTGCATCCAACTTTATTACGCATGCCTTTTTGATTTGACATCTGCACGTTGATTGATGAGGTTTTTGACCATCAGTATTAGTATTAAATTTACATTGTTGTTATTGCAGTCTAATTAATATTCTCGTTTTATCTATCTTTCATAGAATTTTTCTATTTGGTCTTTCCACTGCATAATTATCTAAAAAACAATTTTGATTTATAGGGATTTATATTTAGTACAGCGTTATAATACTCGGAAACCCCGCTTTAACTGGCTCTTGTGGAGTTGCTTTTTTACCTGCTCTGTACTCGCTGGTGTTTGCTTGTTAAAATTACCTCCACAGATATAACTTTTCCAATGTTAAATTTGTTTTACAACTTCATAATCCAACTTTCTAAAACTGAAAATTCCGTGTTAAAAATAAGACAAATTCTGTAGAGCCAACAAAGACTGCGATAACAATTTTGACTGAATTGATTTCTGACACAAATTTAATGACATATTTATATCTTAATAATTTCTAACTATATACAATCATTAAATTACTTATATACATATTTCATAATTCAATTTTTTCTTGGGTAAAAATTAATGAAAACTTCTGTTTGCTCAAATTTATCCCTCAAATTATGAGACTTTCCTAGTCATTATTTAAAATTAGTTAGTCAATGTTAATTAGAAATTAATTGGTGAATGGCAGTAAACGGCAATTTAGAGGAAGAATTTCTATAACACTGTTCTGTAAATTGTAAGCACATTTTTACCTAGACGGTAATTATACTAAAACTACCTTTAAATATACATCAAAAGAATTTCTGTTTTTATTCATAACTTTGTATTCATTATGCTTTATGCCCTGTAAGCTTTTTATTTCATACCGTAGCGTAATTACAGAAATAATAATACTAAAAACACTGGAGGTAAATTCAGTTTACAACTCTTTACTTGTGATTATGTAGTAAAATCAAAAATTCATCTAATGTATCAAAATTGGTGAATGCGCCGGTCTATAACGTTATTGTCTCGACATGAAGTAGTTTCCTTTTCATTTATTAACTAACCTTGTTGGTATTGATTGCGTGCAAGGAGACGATTTTATATGTTTTCAATTGTCCTGTAACCATCTATAATTCATCAAATTGGATCCTAGAATGAATCGATACATTAAAAAAAAAATGCGGTGGGATCTCCCACCGCGAGATATCGGTTATCTAGTCTATTTGAGTTTTCCCGCACCATTCGCCGCCAAATAACCGAATTTATTAATGAGCCAAACGGTTCGATTTTATTGCCCCATTACCGATGACAGCAGTTCGATGTGTCATCTGTTTCAACTTCATGAATATGTAGACCAATATAGTCGTCAAAACATTACCATGAAAAGTTCTCTGTTGGCATTTTGCAGCGTGCCTCGTTCCTCGTTTTATCTCGTCCATTGACGATACCGGATGAAAGGGGATGTGATTTAATGAAATCGCCGAGTGTTCTAAAACCTGTAGGTTTTTTCTCATATTCAAATTGGAACAACTTTGCGCCCCCACATCTAAAGGTTTCAATTAAATTATGACGCGAGGGTCGTGTCCACTGTACCTGAAGACGAGGAAGCATTGCCCCTCCGGCGCCATTAGCGGGAAATAAAACAATAGAGTTGCCTCATTCCCATTCGGATGCCAAACATGAATATTTAGACCAATTTCCATTTACATCGGGAGGAGATTCGGACGACAAGAAACTGGTAGAATCGTCAAAATCGCTGCTGGAATTATATCTCATTTACATCTCCGGTTGCACGTTTCGTTTAAATCGCGAGAATTACCAACCCACCTTTTTACCTCCCTCGACCTAATTACTTTGGGTAAATTGAAATTAGAAACAACCTGTCGCATGCCATTTTTACCGCAACCCACAAATTTTAATTTTAACGCAAAAGTTAATAATACGGATTACTGATGTGTATTCCGAAATTATTGTTAGAATAGCTCTAGAATTAATAGCATAGTGTGCGCCTAGCATCTAATGTTTAACTAATAAAATACAAGCTGTGTATCGTGTTGTACTAAATAAATAAAATACTTTGGTCCGTCTATCCAGTGAAGTGGCCATGACGTGATTATTGGAAATAGTTATTTACCTAACGTGTTTGTAAAGTGAAATTTTCCGTATGAGCACTTTGTTTTAGTGCGAATGCGGGAAATTTCCCTTCCAAATAAGTTAGGTACAATAGTTTTTGTAACGAATCAAGCCCGAAAAAAAAATTAAAATAAATAATAATAATTTAACATAAATTTTGCACATTAAAAAAAAAAGAATGTGGCAAGCCATTTCGTAAATTAGGCCATACCGTCACTTTCTGTATTCATTGCACTAGCCAACTTATGAAGCAAGTGTCCCTCCTGGACGTGGAAAGTAAAAAACACCCCGGTGCGGGAAATTCTTGTTTCCGCGCATCTGCAATAAACGGAAAATAGTTATCTATAAGCAATGAGTACAAAATAGTTATTTACAAAATGAGTGTGGTAAGTGGCATTTTACAGGGTAAGTTTTTTTTGACACCCAGCTGTCTCCAATAAAATAGTGGATTTTAGATGGTCCTTCTTTATGTAAGAATTGTGCGCGATAACGTTTGAAATGCTAATGATAATGAAAGCGAGAATGCCAGTGTTGTCAACTGGTAGCTCATTACACAGAAAATGGCGCTGGCGGCTTAGGTAAAAAATCGTTTTGACAAGCATCCCTTTATTATTTACAAAGCAATTTTTATGTACTTCTGAAGACTAAAAAATATTAACCATTTTTACCGCACCCGGGAAAGTTGCTGAGGGATCGTAAAATCGCAGTTACAGGCACACTACCTGTCAAGGGACTCTTTTTCTACACGTAAATAGGGGACCAACGAATTTTAATGTCAAACCCACTTTAGGTAAAATTAAGGGCTTGCTCATCGTAACACAAAAAAAAGTTTTTAAACATCAAGTTATTTTTAACATCAATATAATTTTACCTAATGTGGTTCCACAGGTTCTCCATGAAATTCTGGTAATTACAAATTTCAGTTTTAGACACCCATTTTTCTTTACATGTATGTCAGACACTAAATGTGCAGTAAGTTACATCATAATGAGTAATATAATTCTTGGATCAAAACAGCGCAAACAAAAATCTTAGTGTAAAAAATTTAATTAAACAGGGCCGTGAAGGCTTTGTCTTATTTTTTAACTTCCGTCCTTGACACGTTCTCACAATTTAAATAATGAATTGAACTTGACAACAACGATTTCGGTGATATTAAAATGACATCTCGTACGTGGTTTATATATTTATTGTTCGTCATCTTTATAACATCAAGAAGGAATAAATGTCCCGGCGCATGCACCATTTTTCCTTAAGACAAATATTTGCACCACTTCTTAACAGAAGTGGTTAACGGCTCAATTGAAGATCGTCTTGAGAGCGAAGTGCGTGTAATGACGGTAAATAAGTTGCGGAACGTAACAGGTAATTTTCAACCATCGAAACAAATCTTGTTAATTCGGTGTTTAATTCATTGTGTTAATGAAAGAGCAGTTGAGTCGGAGCGAAAAGGGAAAAGGGGCCGGAGCGTTACCAGATGTCTACAATTACATAATAAATAGCAGCTCAACTTCTCCTGCCTGTTAATTTTGGTCCGCTCGGGATTTACAATCGTATGGAAAATCACAATTAAACGGAACCCCGCCGGAAAAGAACGAAAAACAACAACTGCATTTAACTGGAGTCCTAATGGTATTTTCTTTCGAAATTGTTGATGTCTGATTGGAATAACCAAGTACAGTGGATGATACAATGTGTGATGCGAGAAAACATCGAAAAAAATTACAAAGCATTCCGACGTGAACTTTGGAAGAATCATTACTTTATGAAGAGGAAAACGTAAGGTATTAAGCCAAAAAGACTAATGGCTTTTATAGTAGATTTATTACTGAAAGCAGATTTATTTCTGGAACTTCAGACAGACATATCGACGGCTTAGATGCAATAGAATACTTTTTACAGGGGCAACAAAAAATGATTTTCCGGCTCCCTCTTTACCTTAAAGGCGAACGTTGCTGTTTTCAAGAGGTAAAAAATAAGTTATTATTGCCAATAAGGTAAAAATGTAAGTCGATGTTTATAACCAAACTAAACAAATGCCATAGTTGTGCAGTACATACCATAACATGTGAAAAGAATGCATACTAATTTAAAAAGAATTGGTGGCAGAAAGATGGAGTGAAGACAAAATTACTAAAATTCAGAAGAGACGCGACTTCACTGAGTGTAATAACTGGGGATCAATTCCCACTCTCCAATACAGCAAGCAAAATATTCACAACAATAATATTTTAAAGAATGAGAATGGAGATTGCGAAGTCATAAGGGAAAACCAAGCTGATTTAATACAAAGGTTCATGCATTGATCAGATACCTATGTATACCCTAAGAACTATCAAGGATTGAGATGGAAAATACAATAATTGTAACACTGTTTGTGTATAGATCTTTTTAATTAATTGACTAAATTAAGCTTTATACGAAAAGTAGCCGGCTAGTTAAAAATAAAGTAAAATACATCTCATACAATCTGAGCGGTACAACGAACAGGCAAACCACACAATGGACCGATCCGGGTGGCGTGCACTACGCTCATGTTACACACTTCTCTTATCTGACAGAGTACTCAATTTTGCCTGGTATGAACTTTAAATACTTTTTTACGAAATAAGGGTGGTATTATTTGTGGTCAATTTCAGAACGATCGGTTGACCGGTCTAGGAGCCTTTGTGGAACATAGTAACAGACAGACAGACAGACAGACAAACATTCACGTTTATAAATACATAGTTAGTTACGCTAAGATGGAGAATTAGTCACAGTACTTAAAATTACAACACAAGTAAAGCAAAAATTATCCATACTTTTCTGACTGTATTATGATTGTATTGTTTAAAACAGAATATAACAAAACAATAAGTAATAAAATTACTCATGGAACATGTTTCGGGAGAACACTACTGCCATCATCAGCCCTTAAAGATTTATCAACTGGTTCAGGCTGGGAATGAATTAAAACTCTCGCACAAATTATTCGTAATAATTAAATATGCGGGAACTAACATTCCCATAGAAAAAACTGGTTCACGGTGAATGGTGGTGAGTACTAGGACGTTAATGTTCCACTTTTGGTATCAAAAATAATCCGAAAAATGTCACTTTAGATACAAGTATGAAATCAATAATATTAAATAACAAGCTGACCCGTCCCGGCTTCGCACGGTGATTTTATTTTCTACTTTAATAATTTTGGAAAACCGTTTCTTAGTGAGCGCCTACGTGGTAAAATAAATAAGTAGTAAAATGTCATTGCAATTGGTAGTAGATTTAGGGATTACCTCCTCCGCCCCGTTACCTCCCTTAAAAATGGAATTTAAAAAAACCGTTTCTGAGGGAGCGCCTACGTGGTAAAATAAGTAAGTGTGCAAAATTTCATTCTAATCGGTTCAGTGGATCTAGAGATTAACTCCCCCGCCCCGTTACCCCCCTTTGGAATGGAATTTTGAAAAACCGTTTCTTAGTGAGCGCCTACGTGGTAAAATAAGGAAGCGTGCAAAGTTTCATTGCAATCCCTTCGATGTATCCGGAGATTTCGTGATGAGTCAGTGAGTGGTATTTGGATTTTATATAATTATATAGACTAGCAGTTACCCGCGGCTTTGCCCGCGTAAGTTGGGTTTGGCTTTACTGGGACTTATATTTTTAATTGGTACAGCCCCTTAATTAAAGCAGTTTTAATAATAAATAACAAACAGTAAAAAAAACATTTTTTTTTGCAAAAACATCAAACACGGATCTAGTTCTTTTTAAAGCAGAGTCCAAGTGCCAATTCTCATGCCTGTCGGTCTTGAAGTCATAAAAATTTTGAGAAAAATCACTCCCAAATCTACCCTTCTTCTATTCCAGTTGGTATTTCTTTTTTGTAAAATCCTCAAACAGGCCCCCAGTCAATTTTAAATGTAGGTCTGGATCCCAGTTTTCACGTATGTAACACCGTTTGTTTTCCAGTTATGAGAATTCTCAGGAAAACTATCCTCCCCATTTACGCCCATTTTTTGAGGTCTGTAAATATTTTTTGCAAAATTGTCAAACACGGGTCTCGTTATGTTTAAATGAGGGTCCAAGTGCAAATTCTCATGCCTGTAAGATTGTCGATCTTCAGATTATAAGAATTTTGAGAAAAATCACTCCCAAATCCACCCTGACCTTTTTTTCGCAGTTGGATTTTTTTTTTTGGAAAATCATCAAACACGGGTCCAGTCTTCTTAAAAAGGGAGTCTAGATCCCAATTTTCGCGTTTGTAACACTGTTTGTTATCTAGTTATGAGAATTCTCATTAAAATTATTCTCCCCGTTTACGCCCCTTTTTTGAAGTCTGTAAATATTTTTTTGCATCGGTTCAGTGAATCTAGAGATTAACTCCCCCGTCCTGTTACCCCCCTTAGGAATTGAATTTTGAAAAACCCTTTCTTAGTGAGCACTTACATGGTCAAATAAGTATGTGTGCAAAATTTCATTCCAATCGGTTCAGTGGATCTAGAGATTAACTCCCCCGCCCCGTTACCCCCCTTAGGGATTGAATTTTGAAAAACCGTTTCTTAGTGAGCGCCAACGTGGTAAAATGAGTAAGTGTGCAAAATTTAATTCCAATCGGTTCAGTGGATCTAGAAATTACTCCCCCGCCCCGTTACCTCCCTTAGGGATTGAATTTTGAAAAACCTTTTCTTAGTGGGCGCTTAAGTGGTCAAATAAGTATGCGTGCAAAATTTCATTCCAATCGGTTCAGTGGATCTAGAGATTAACTCCGCCGCCCCGTTACCCCCCTTGGGGATGTAATTTTGAAAAACCGTTTCTTAGTGAGCGCCTACGTGGTAAGATAAGTAAGTGTGCAAAATTTCATTGCAATCGGTTCTGTGGATCTAGAGATTAACTCCCCCGCCCCGTTACCCCCCTTAGGGATGGAATTTTGAAAAACCATTTCTTACTGGGCGCTTACGTGGTGAAATAAGTAAGTGGGCAAAATTTCATTGCAATGGGTTCAGTGTATACAGAGATTAACGCGACAGGGGGGGGCCGTTACCCCCCTTGGGAATGGAATTTTCAAAAACCGGTTCTTAGTGAGCGAATACGTGGTAAAATAAGTAAGCGTGCGAAGTTTCATTGCAATGGGTTCAGTGGATCCGGAGATTTCGTGATGAGTCAGTGAGTGGTATTTGGATTTTATATATATATATAGATAATATTGAATTTGAATGCCTAAAAAGTCAATAACAGTCACCGGAAAAGAAAAAGTGGTAATGGATATGGCACACATTAAGGAAAGAGAACAGTAACCTAACTAAGGAAAAGTAAGAAGTTTCAAAAATCACCGGTTAAAAAGACAATGGATGAGGAAATGAAAGAGATGCTGAAAAAAATTATGGAGGATGTAGGGGAGATAAAGGAAGAGAATCGGAAGATGAGCCGGGAACTGGAACAGTTGAAAATTATGATGCGTGAAACGGAAGAAAAATGGGAAAGAGAAGAAATGGAACTAAAAGAAAAAATTAAAAAATTGGAGGAGAAAATGGAGGAGCAGGAAAAAAGAGTGAGAAAAAAGAATATTGTAGTAACGGGATTGGACGAAGAGGAATGCGAGAGCGAGAAGAAACTGGAAAAATAGATGAAGGTAGAATTAGAGGTAGAAGTGACTGTGAGAGAGATGCATACAATAAATGGAGGAAAAATGATTGTGGCGGAACTTGGGAGCTGGAGGGAAAAGAGGAAAGTTATGGAAAATAAAAGAAAACTAAGAGAAATAAAAGGAAAGAGAGTATACATAGAAGATGATCTGACAAAGAAGGAAAGAGATATACACAAGGAATTAAGAGCGATAGCCAAAGAAGAGTGACAAAAAGGACAGCGGGTGACAGTGGGTTATAAAAAGATATGGATAGAGGGAAAAGGGCTTAGATGGGACGAAGAAAAGGGGGAGTTAGATACAGAAAATTTTTGAATAAGAGCACAAGAAAAAGACGACAGGGCAGAAAAGGGAAATCGAATACGGAGAGGAATAAAGGAGAAAAGGAGCAAATAAGAATAGTATTCTAGAACGTAGAGGGAATAAAAAACAAAGAGAATGAATTTTGGGAGTATTTGAGAGAATTTGACGTAGTGGGAATGGTAGAAACGTGGGTGGAAGAAAAGGGGTGGGAAAAATTGGAAAAGAGAATCCCGAAAGAGTTTAAGTGGAAATGTCAATATGCAGAGAGGGAAAGCAAGAAAGGGAGAACTAAAGGTGGGATAATAATGGGGGTGGAAGAGGGACTGGAAGGAGAAAATGGAACTGAAGCAAAAGAAGAAAAAGGGATTATGGAAAGAACGGTGAAAAGTAAACAGAAAAAATGGAGAATTGTGACAGTGTACAGCAGAAGTATGAAGGAAACGAAGAGAATAATAGAAGAGCGAGTAAAAGAGCAAGAAGAAGGAACTTTGGTGATTGGGGGGGATTTTAATGCAAGAATTGGGGGAAAAGTAAGACGGCTAGAAGAGGAACAAGAAACAATAGAAGGAAGATCAACAAAAGATGGAACAGAAAGCGCAGAAGGGAGAGTACTGATTAGCTTAGTAGAAGAAAGATGGTGGGACATACTTAATGGGAACTGCACAGGAGATGAGAAAGGGGAGTACACGTATATTGGATCAAGAGGGGAGACAGTTATTGGCTATGTTATGGTAAATGAAGAAGCATGGGATGAAATAGAGAATTTCAAGGTGGGAGAAAGAATGGAGTCGGACCATATGCCTTTAGAAGTGAAGACAAAAGGAAGAGAGAAAGATAGAGGAAGTGTGAATGAGTTTAGAAGAAAAATTGTGAAGAATATTTGGACGGAAGAAGGAAAAGAAAATTATAGAGCAAGACTTAGGGAGGCAAAATACGAAGATAGAGAAATAAACGAAAAGGTGAAGGAACTGAGCGATAACATAAGAAACGCAAGATCGAGATAAGAGAGAAGATGGGGCTGTGGAAGAACGAGTGGTGGGATAAAGAATGCAGGGAAAGGAAGCAGGAAGCAAGAACGAAACTAAGAAATTGGAAAAAAGAAAAAGCAACGAAGGAAGAGTACAAGAGAGCACGCAAGAGGTACAATTTAGTATGCAAAGAGAAGAAGCAAAAGAAACGGATGGAAGAAGAGGTATGGAGATACATAAATAAGGAAAGAAAGAAAAAGAGAGATAGAGCGAGTGATGGAATTACTATGGAGGAGTGGAGAGAGCACTTCAGTGAGCTGCTGGGGGGTGATAAAAACAGACAAGAAAAGGAAAAGAGACAACAAAGAGTTGAAAAAATAAAAGAGATAACAAGAGAAGAACTGATGGTATACAGAATGAAGCGTGGATATATGGATTGGAAAAGGAAGTTGACAGGTTGTTAAAGATAGACGAGGAGTGAGAGGAGTGTGGAAGGGAGAGGGATTCCACCAAGAGTGGAAGGAGGGGATAATATACCCCATATATAAGAAAGGAGAAAAGGATACAGTCAGTAATTATAGGGGGATCACTCTCCTAAATACAGCATATAAGGTAGACGCGATGATTGTGGAAGAGAGGCTGATGAAGGAAATGAATGAGAGGGGGGTTTTACCAGACGGACAGGCGGGATTTAGGAAAGGTAGAGGGACCATGGATAATGTATATATCTTGAATCACAAAGCAGGAAATGAGATAGAAAAGAGGGGTGGCAAGATATATGCATTCTTTGTGGACCTGAAGGCGGCTTTTGATAATGTGGAAAGAGATATGCTGTGAGAATGCTTGAGAAAGAGAGGGATAAATGAGCATCTGGTAACAAAAATAGAAGAGATATATGAAGAGACGATAAGTAGAGTGAGAGTGGATGGAAGGGTGAGTGAATGTTTCAAAACTTATAAGGGAGTAAGACAAGGTTGCCCGCTAAGCCCCAGCCTGTTTGCAGCTTTTATTGGAGATATAGAGGAGATGTTCAGGAAGAAGCAGGCAGGGGGGGGTTGTGGTGGGCAAAGAAAAAGTGTGGTCTTTAGCATATGCGGATGATTTGGTGGTGCTATCGAGAGAGGAGAAAGTTATGAAAGAAATGATAGGAAACATGGAGAAATATATGAGGAGGAAAAAGTTGACGGTGAATGTAGAGAAATCCAAGATGATGGTGTTCAGAAAAGGGGGTGGTAGGACAAAAGTAAGTGAGTGGAGATGGGAGAAAGAGAAAATTGAAGAAGTGAAAGAATTTAAGTATTTAGGTTATGTGATGAATGAAAGAAACACAGCAACAGCACATGTGAGAGAGTTAGTAAAAAAAGCAAATAAGATAATAGAAGCTGTATGGGAAATAGGAGAGAGAAAATTTGGACATGATTTTAGAAGGAGAATAATGATGTTTGATAGTTTGGTGAAAAGCGTGATGATGTATGGAGCGGAAATATGGGGATGGAGAGAGCAAGAAGGATTGGAAGGGGTGCAAGGAAAATATATGAAATGGGTGCTATTGGTAGAGAGAGAGACACCGGGGTATATTGTGATGGAGGAAACAAAGAGAGATGGAATAAGAATAGAAGCAGGAGCAAGAGCAATAAGATTTGAGGAGAGAGTGATAGAGAGAGGAGAGTGCAGAATTTTGCAAGAGTGTTTGAAAGAAAAAAGGAAAGAAATAGGAAAGGGGATATGGAAAGAGAGGGAGACATATTTCGAAAGAAAAGGGTATGCAGGCGCGGAGATAGAAAGAATGCGAGAGAGAGGCAGAGTAATGACAGACGAATTAGTGTAGAGAGATAGAGATGTGCAAGTGCAGGAAAGAAGAACGAGAATTAGGGAGTCTAGGTACAATGGGAAGTATGAAAAAATAATAACGGAACAAATGCCAAAGTACCTAGGAAGAGAGAGTAGAAAAGAGAGAGTGATAATAGCAAGATTTAGATGTGGAAATGAGGAGAGAAAGAATAAATATTGGAGTGAGGATAATAATAGAGTATGCAGGATGTGTGACGATAGAGCATTTGTTGAAGGAATGCGTAGAATTGAGAGAGAGATGAGAGTAGAGAAGCAATTTTGATTAAGGACGGAAGAGGGATCGAATGAATGAGGAAGGTTGAGTGGAGAAGAGGGACAATAAGTGCAAAGGGATAAAAGCTGCTAGTTATTGTGTTGAATTATTGATTTATTTAGTTTTACGTATTATATTATATTTTATTTTATCTGAGTTATGGGAAATGTATCGGATACTGTATAAACCTGTAAAGGTAATAAATATACATGTATCTCTGAAGGGTCTTTTTCTTCTAAAATTAAAATTTTCATAGAAGATTTTTTTGTACTGAAACGATTGCTTTCAGTTAAATATTCTGCAAGATTCGGTTTTCCTTTGCAGCGCCAAAATTTATTAATGTGTTCAACAATACTCTGGAAGGTTTCCTCTGAAGTTCTGTTAAGTCCACCGCATTTCACACAACTCTGATCTTTCCTAAATTGTGTTTATCCTTTTCGATGTTATGCTCAACGTTTTCAGAAAAAAATTCTTGCAAACTTTCTCGTATACTCCAATAAATATACCGGCGCCTAAATCCTTCTAGGCGCCTCCAGATAAGTTCCATTGATGACATTATTCGGGTCCATGTCCGTTACAATAATGTTCAAGAAAAGGTTTTGAATCTTTTAAAGTCCGCTTTACCTATGGGTGGTTCCCAACTTCTTTCTCCCTTGTTTTCTTTACCTAATGCTGAGTCTCTCGTATTAGTAATTTTTTTGACGAAAATGTCGTTTGGTCACATTTAGGTCAATATGGTCCATCATATGACATAATTTTCAAGTTTTTGAACTATGTATTGACGCGCAGTGTTTTACGAGCGCACTATTATTTATGTCTCTTTGTATCCTTTAATCGTCCGCAACGCGTGCGGCTTCAAACCTCACACTACAAATCAAATAACATGTTTTACTGTTAACATGTGTAAATTTAAATTTATATTCAGAATGAAGTACTTCCATGTACGGCTGGGTCAAATTTTAATCCCGGTAAAAATACTACAAACCATCGCACCACCACAGAATAAAATTAAGGGCTAATATACGGTTACCCCTATATCGTTAATTGATTAACTTTTGCCCACTGCAGGTTAATAGAATTCAAAACTTCTCAACACAATTAGCATTCCTTAGTCGAAACACGACGCGTTAATTAAAAACTTTAATTACATGTTTTGAATTGACAAATACCTACCTCGTACGCATTTCAAAAATCTATTTTTTAACCAATAAACGTTGTTTACATAACGTAACTGCCTGTCGAGAGAAATGATGAGGGTTACCACTTCACGTAATTAAAAAATCTGGTTTTCTTGTTTGATTTACAGAAGCGCGTCAGCGGTCGCGTTTATTGTCAACTAGATAACGGATAAATTACGAGTATAGCAAAAAAAAAAAACTGGGCATTGCAAGCCATAAAGTTGCAAAACGGATGTACTCTGCGTAAATCGACGAGAGAAATTTGCAAGGGTTTGTGGTCGCTGAAAGGGAAATCTTTACGACCGACGATTGCTATTAACGAAGGGGTGATAAAATTGTACTGCGGCTTCCACAATGAAGGTGAGTGATAAGTACGTGGGGTATATATACATACCTGATAGTGGATAAAGAGAAGCAAATTGTACATTGTTTCACAATTACGGAATGATTATTAGCCGCTAAAAGTTTTTAATTGTCTGTCATAGGAATCATCTAATTATAATTAAATTATAACGCACGAAAATGTAATTTCACAAGTAGTTTCTATACTTAGACTTGTACTATAAATCATGCTTCTTTCTTTCACAAAACTTCATTTACCAGAGCAAAAGGTGGCAGCGCGGCGGCGTCATCCCTCAAACTCATGTAACCGGATAATAACAATAAATATTTAAATTCCTTCAAATTTGCTCAGGAATCCAATTTTTTACCGGATCCGTAACCGGATCAACACTAATCCAGGTCGTTGGAAGTGAAATATGTACTTAGTTATAAAAGTCGTCCTAAATTAGATCCGCACCAGCAGGAAATGAGACGCGGAATAGCGAAGACATTGAATTCTCGAGTTGCAACCGTTTTCGAATTTAGATCAAATGGCGGAGGAAGGAGAGGCGTATATTTCACTCCCCGCCCCTTCTTGTTTCATAGATTAATGGCGAGATGAGGGGAGGCACGATTAGTCCTCGGCCTCTCTTGTTTTAATCAGTGTACTAATAGAGCAATTTTGCGAATATTAAGCAAACGGACTAATTAAGTCTGTGTATGACGTGTTCAAATCCGTAATCTGCATTCATTTGCATGGAACGTCGGCGGGACAATCCTCTGGTGTTCCAATTCGGATGTGGCACATGTAAATCCCCGAATTAGTTTAATCGGGTCGAAAAAAGACGTCATTATTGATCACGAGGAAGCAGGGACGTCATAATTTGAGATTAAGTTGAGTAACTGGACTGTTTCAGTGTCTGAGATGCTTAAAGTTTTCTCCAACAAAGATTGCCTCTGTGTGATCTAAAACAACTCCATCAGCATAAGCATTACACCAAAATACTAGAAAGAAATTTCCGCGTTGATACAAAGCTGAATTTTTAATAATATAAACTGTAACCACAACTACATGAACTGCGTCTAGGAAATTATTAAATTACTATTTTCTTTTACAGCAGCAGCAATAATGCGCGATGCAGTGGCGTCATCATCGGCCAAGTTCTTGGGGGCCGTCCTATTGGTCTGTTGGCTGCAGGTCGGCGCCGTTCTATCGGACGAGACGCCGCTGAAATCCAGCAATGACAATCCACAGGTGAGGACTGGCTTAAGATCTTAGGAGTCGTGCGCCGAGAAATATGAAATGGCAAAGCTGACAGCGCTAATAACTAGGGACACGGCATGAGGGAATTTCGTGAAGTTTGGTCTTTGTTCTGGTTCTTATCCGGCTTATGCAATGGGACGATTTTGTCTAAATTTCTTTAACAATCGGGATTCATGGTCCTTCAAGAAATTTCTTATTGAAATAATAAGACGTAAAGCTGACAGTCAAAATAAGAGATTCCTACTTCATACATATCTAATGTATATTCAAGTGGGTTCGGTCGAGGGAAACCCACACTCAGCGCCAGGGAGATTTCGCTGAAATTTATTCGGAAATTTAAAAGTTTGACGAGGAACTTTTAATTCATGTAGACTGTTACAAACATGTGATAATTGGAAAGGGCAATCAGAATTATAAAAATGCCAAGTCGACGAATCGAACTGACAGACTACAGACAAAGAACCAATAAGCAATTGCAATTAAAAGGCACGTTTTATCAATCCAAAATGACATGACATTTTAATTTTCCATTCATATTCTTTTAAAACTTTTATTCCAACTGATCATCACAGAACGATTTTGTTATCCATTCATTAAACATAAATCCAAATCTATTCAAAGCGTTGTCAGGTTCGGTGATGAACTTTCTGGCGACAAGAGATTACTGACTATATTAATACAAATATAGTCCCACATTAAAATTTATACCTGAACTCGATTTTAATCAATTCAGTTTTTGGACGAAAACACCGCAAGTACGTCAGTTCAACGTTATAAATGGAAATGGGATAACGGAAGAAGTGTGGAGCAAAGTTTGAAACTTGCAGAGGTCCTATACAATGTACTCTCAATGATAACACGCTTCTAGAATGATTTCATCAACAACATCGCAGAAGAATAATAACAGAGTGTCATATAAACGCGCAGTTCGGGTCCGCGTTCGGCCATGGGTTTTTTTTGTTTTCTTAGATTCATTTTGACACGACCTCTCTTCTAATTTGCTTTTTCTATAATTCCGAACAATTCAATACCCTTATTGTAGTGCTTCTTTAAAATGACACTTGAATCAACGGCCTAGCTGAACGCGTTTTCATATAACTTCCCACAACGCTAATTCGAAACAATCGTGCACATGCACTCACCCTAGTCCGATGACGACACAGGCAAAACAAATGCTGCACGAACTCGTAGGGTATTAGTCTCGTAGTTTATACTACATATCTATCTGAGAACGTATATTTACTTCGCTCGCAATCTCAGTTGCTGTCCATTTCTACTGGCAATACCCGCATGGTGCTAAAAAATGCATTCCTGTGTAGTGTAATTTATCCTAAATGATTGAACTCTTCTGTGACATTTTCACAAAGCGCTTTGTATTTACGTAACAATGAACTGAAAACTCACAATCAGTTTTTATTAGAAACAAATAAAAAACATATCTTCTCATCTCTAATAAGACTTTCTTTAAACTAGTTTATCATACTGAGTGGTCACGACAACAGAATAAATTCTATTTTAAATTGATCAATCATTATTTGACATCCTAAACCGTTAAGAAGAACTAACAACTTCGCAAAGCAAGAGTTGTTACAAAGAATTTAATTTTGCCTTCTCTAAAACAGATTTACTGTACACCCTTGACGCTGTCAACCGCGGGCTAAAACAATAATTTTGGTATTGGATTTTCCACCCGAAAATGTAACAAATTCCCCCTTATTCCAGGCGGACTATGACGTCTCCAAACGTGACTGGAACAAGGATCTGCATATCTGGGGCAAGCGGGCCTGGAGCAACCTCCACGACGGTTGGGGTCGCAAACGCAGCATCCCTTCATGGACCGAGCAAGCCGACAAGCGCGCTTGGTCCAATCTTCATAGTGGTTGGGGTAAACGCTTCACCGCCGAAGACGAAGACACCTTGCGACAACTCGCGGCCATGATAGACCGTACTGAACCACAGTACGACGAGTACGACAACGACTTGGAACCAAACGATGACGAGAAACGAAACTGGGGTCAATTCCATGGGGGTTGGGGCAAAAGGAGCAAATGGGATAACTTCAGAGGTGAGTTGACAACTAGGTAAAGTTGATAAATGCATTTGGTGGTTTCAGGTTCTTGGGGCAAACGCGAACCGGCCTGGTCGAACTTGAAAGGAATCTGGGGTAAAAGAAGTGCGCAGGACCAGATTGTTCAGTAAATTTAGATGAGGGGGTGGCAAAGAAGAGGTAATATGGAAAATGCGAGCGTGTCTGTGTGTCCTGTAATGTTAGGTTTCGAGCTAGAGTTTCATATTACCGCTTGCTTTGTTGGTATGAGAATAAAGGAGGTGAGACTGTACCAACTTTTTAGGTAGATTAGAAAATCTCAACATCCAAACATGTTCGGTTTCTTTTGTGACTTTGTTGTTCATTGGGTGATATAAGCATTACTTAATCATTGTACTGTATTATAAGAATGTAATATTACTATTATTAAGATTCAAATGCGTTGAGTATTTTTGGGAACATTTGTAATTATACCGACTATAATATGTAACAACACTGTAATTATTTATGTGAGAAAAATAAATCTGTATCTAAGCATTTGAACAATGTTGTCCTATACACAGTTGCTCTTAAATGATATGCCCAGTGACCCAGGAATATTCTTAAAGCATAAAATGAAAATTCAGTGAAAACCAAATGTGAAATATAAAAATATTATTTGGAGAATACACCTGATTGCAAGAAGCTCAAATAATAAAAACAGCCCCGAAAACCAATGGGAACAAAAACAGGAGGTCCAAAAGATAGAGGAAATAAGGGAAATTAAAGAAAAATTCTAGTCAGAAACTTCAGCAGGTGCGTATCAAGTAAAGTATAAACGTAGTATCTATGAACTTTATTACCGACAGTAGTACTGTGTAGATGAAGAAGTAAATTCATTCACCAGTTTTTTTCAAGTTGGAGCGTTTATAGAATACTAGAAGAAATGTGAAATACAGAAAACATATTTGACTGATTTGACAATCACGCTCACCCGGGAGCTGCAAAATGCTACTTCGATCATGTTTTCGAATTATTAGATTTCTACTTAAGCGAAGCAGCGCAGCGGAGCAAACCATTGTAAAATTTTTGCTACTATACCCACTCTGCTCTGGTTTTGTGGGAATAGAGCATTACTTCTCGTATTTTAATTCGAAACCTGGCCAGCCCCGTTTCGTAGATGGCGCTTCAAATTACGAATGCCCAAACCGCTTTTTCGAGTTGTTCTCCAATTTCTTAACATTTTTAGGTTTAAAAAAAGGTAAGAGCGAAGTCGCTGGCAAAAAGTATACTATATCCTCCTTCGAGGTTCACGCTATCCCCAGACCAAAGTTCATTAAAATCGGTTCAGCGGTTTAGCCGTGAAAACGTATCAGACAGAGTTACTTTCGCATTTATAATATTAGTATGGATTTCATTCTTAATATACAAGCAATTGTGAAATATCCTAATTTAAAACTTCCCGCCTGGCCGCCAAGGAATCCCTAAAGTTGTACAGGAAGTTCAAAGATTGAAATAAGCAATGGTTTAATAAAGAGTTAAAAGAAAAGCCATGGTGATTTATTACTTTTGTTACTTTTTATTTTTTTTTTATTTACATTTGTAGTGTTGGTGCTTAGGGCGATGATCAAAATACTTGGACGACGTAACAAACTATATTCACAAAATATGTACAGAGGTGTTAAAAGCAGACTTTTAGAGCTTGGTCTCTTCCGACTAACGGTCTTCACACAGAGGACCCAGAAGCTAGAGTTGAGAGGAGCTCTCGTTTTAATCTGGGTGTCCAGGAAGTCCGTAAGGAATAAGGGTGTGCGTAATGGGTGAGACTACCGAATGGGGGAGCAGATCCGTGTGCTGGTGGGATTAGCAACAAGGGCGCTAGTCTGGTGGACGCGTAGAGAACTATGACGCTACACATTTCATTTGAATTTATGCAGAATAGGAACGAGATCACTAGTTATATCTTCTTTGTATACCTAAGTTGAATTTTAAACGTTTTTGTCTATTCAACAGATTGTTATTAATTTTTCCTCCGACCTATATCGACGGCCTCAACACAGGACCTGGTAAGATTAATTTTCATAAAAGTTGAGTCTTTACAGATTCCTGTGAATAATTGGCCGCCCCATTTGTTGGCAGAAATCGAATAATTTATGCCTATGTTACAGAAACACAGGACTTCTTAAATTTTACCACGCTTAAAAGAATTAGCGTGAAAGTTTTTTTTCCTCTCCTGTAATAAATTATGTTTTTGACATTTACGAGGTCCTGCGTTTACGAAGTCGATATTTAAAATGCCAAAAATCACGCTAACCTTTGCTATCAAAAACTATAAATTGCTCATAGCAACGCTGGTAATAATGGTGATAAAAATATGAAACAAAGAAGCTTAATTTATATTTTTTAATCATTGCAATTACGAATGTACCAGAGGTAACAGACTCACTTAAGGAGTAGAAGAATTAGAGTTAATTGTACGGGACAGTTAAATATTGCAATTCTTAAGTGGGTTTTTATTAAATAATAATTCAACAAAAGTCATCATGTTTAGATATTAGAATGTGTTATGATTACAATAAAATACAATTACATGTAAGCAAATTTTTTCTTCTTTTGAGTGGTGGTCGAAGGAAAAGCATAGTGTACAACACGTGCTCAGCTGAACGATATTTCTAACTCGCGTAACTAAGCCTAATTTGACTTATTTGACTTTTCAGCACTTATACAATAGATATACTACATATTTCGTAAACTTTTTTTTAAATTTAGTACAGTATTTAACGACACGCATTTGTGACGTAAAAGACCTCTTCACACTCATTTTCACATTTTCGTTTTGTCACGGAATATAAAAGGCAGTACAGAAGCGACGCTAGAGAAAGACCATCTAAACTCTAAAGGAAGAACGAGATGGAAAGGGTACGCGCACACACGATAATTTTGTTTAGGCTACTAGCACACAGATAATTATTGTGAATAATACAGTTACAAATAATAATAACTGTACTGAGATATCCCCAAAATAGACCATGCAATGCATAGGAGAACTTCGAGTCGCCTATCCGGCAAGTTGCTCTGAAGTTGGCAACATCCAGCAGTGGTTGGCAGCGCGATGAAGTTGGCGTAGCAAAAAGGACGGTTGGCGTCTCTTCTAGATGATGGAAGGAGGACCGACATTCATTCAAACTTTAACGTTAGAAGCATCAAGTCGTAACAAACGCTTAATTCTTTGTTTTCATCTGATTTTATTCCACTATGAGTTCTATTGTTTTTAAAGTTTAGTGTGCTCTGTTTCAATTGTATTGTCGAAATTTGACGTTACCAGAAGAATCGGTTGAATTTAAATTAACAATCGTGTGTGTGGAGCCGCCCGACGTATTTACAGGTAACCTTTTTTATTCTATCTATTTCTTTTTGTCATACTCAACATAATTAGATAACAAGCTTTACCGTTTTTACCGTTGTCCGGCCACCGTTTTGTCAGCGTCACTAATAGGATGGCCGCCAGTGGGAAAAAACCATTAGTCACCCCTTTGTTGTTCGGTCTTGTTTGAATAATGTTCACTACTGCTATTCAAACCTGGATAAATCATTGAATAACTAACTATACTATATTTCAAATGAATTGACATCGCAGCAGGCGGTGTTTGTGTAAAGTGAGCTTTATCTTATGTCAAAAAAGTTACTAAAAGTGGATTGAAAGTGCTGTGTTGAACTATGTCAACGTCTCGAACACCCATATATTTTTGAAAATCATTGGTAATTTCCTTCAGTATATCGAATAAAATTAACCCATTTTTCTTGTGTACAGTTTTCAAGTGCTTCACGCCAAATTTGCACAACTCTTGTCTTTCATTCCCAGTTTTACTTGAATTCTCTGATTATAGTATGTGTTACAAAAACCCCAAGTCAATTATTTATTTTACTTTTATACTTTTTATAGTTGGATTCCAGTCACTGTCCCTCAAGTTTTTTTGAAAGTATCCTCCTAGCAGTTCTAATAAATGTCTAAAACATTCAGGATGTTTGTTAGTATTACATTTGTTGCTTAAAAATCTACCTGGAAAACTAGAGTTACACCTTCGAAAAGGGTAACAACGACACAAATGTCGAAACAACTTGACAGTTACAAGAATGTTAGAGATATTTATTATGAGGGTTGGATGTCGTGCTGCCAACATAAATTTGAATTTCCAGCGCCTGCCGCGATGCCAATTCATTTGAAATATAGTATACCTGTCTTTCGTTATAAGGCCGACAGGAGCTTGCGGTCATTTGAAAGCTATTTTGTCTCTGTTGACTTTAATTAACCAACACTGAGTAAGAACTGAAGACTAAAGGGCACAAAACGGCAATGCACCACGCCGAATGTTGAGGTTCTGAAAAGTGTCTTATCTTTATGTTGTTTTGCGCCCTGTTGCGATTTCTGATCTCGTCGTTCGCTTGTAACTGAATCTAGCTATTTTCGACACCGGGAAGCCGAATTTCGGTATTTAGTGTTTTTTTTTTGCTTGTGCATGTTAGTAGTCGTTGCGCCTCGTTACGTGTTGAGCCCGCCGTTCGTTTTAAAATGGCTTCCAAGGAAAACATTACGTTACTGTATATTTTATAATTTTATCGTTTGTCCATACATGATTCGAGGCAACAGATAGACCAAATAGTATTCAGTTCATGGTTCGCGTTGCAGGCTGCTGTTTGGGGGAGTTATGTGGTTCTACTTCGGCTAAACCTGTACCTGAGAGGTGGGAGAGATGTCATTTCGACTTTGAGTTGTCTCTTGGGCTGCAGGCTGAAGTTGCAGTACTGTTTTCGGGCTACTAACAAATTGCTTGCTTCACAAATATTTAAAATACTTAACAACCAAAATAATAGTCCCCGATATAGGTTCTGCTAACTAACATGGTTTGGACAAGCCTTAAAGAAACTAAGTATGTCTAGGACAATTCAGTAACAAACTCATTTCTCCTGGTCCGTTGGATGTGCAAGCCTTTCCCCTATGATAGTAAACTCTTTACAATCTTGCCTCACTTACAGACAATCAATATTCTTGTTTTTCCCTCTCAGGGGCGAAGAGGCCGCTTTGGGCGTAGATATTTCAATGTATCTGCCTGTGGTAAATTCCTGTAAACTGCAAAAGCTCATGGTGGAATAAAATTAGCTGACTTAACCTCACTCATCATGTACACCAGAATTGTTAAATTGTATTATTGTTTACTATTTTTCTGAAGAACTAAATTGTTAATTGTTGAAATCATTAGAAATTCTCAGTACTCGAAGCATTATTGTTAAAAATCATCAATTTTGCATTGTTGCCAACTTAATACGAAGACACTAGAAATTGTTAACCACAGTACGAGATCACAAAACTCAAATGCACAAAATTACTAAAACTTAATAAACATTTAAAACCATAATTTTTGTGTTATCAATTAACGCTCCACTCCTGATTAGCTCTCGCCATGTATCCAAAGAATCTGGGGTTTGTTTCGTTTGGGTAAGCGTCCCGCCATTGCTTGTCTTGTCAAAAAAATAACACAACGTAAAGTTCTGCTTTTTCTGTCATTGTCTGACGATCACTGGCCAACCTTTAAAGTTCGCGGTTTGTTTCAAATTTTCCAATTTGACGTTTGGTGACATTTCATTTCATTTCATGTTCAAATTGAAAAAGTGGCGGTAATGTAAAGGGGGTTTATGGTAGTAGTTAGGGCGGAATATTTAATGAAAAAGCTGACAATGGTAAAACGCATTTACAAAACATTTACTATTTTTATTTTTTGTATAAAATAAAATCATTTGCAAATAGTACCCACCCATCTCTACGTCGCACCCGTCCCATCTTTAAACCCGTGCGAAAGTGAAACACAACCCCGTTGAAGGTCCCTCGATCCTGGCAGTGCAACATCAAAGGAATTTGAAACTAAAGACCGCCAGTGTCGCTTCTGTTACATTATTATATTTTCTATTATGTGGTTTTGTCACGTATAGTGAAATTCATTACTTAGCGCCCACGCTCTAGTGTAAATTTTGAAAATTTCGTACGTGTGAATCAGGATTTTTATCAAGGACAGTCGTAGTGGAGCAAACTGGTTGCAAAATTATTTGCGAATATAGTCACGAAGTTTTGTAGGTTAAGAAGCTGTCAAAGCAACTGAATTAGAAAATGTTTGTAGCTGTCACGCGTAGTGAAGACTTCTTCGCAATTTTTCTTGCAACTGACGCCCGGTGAAGGGGAGCAGTGGTTTTTCCACAAAATTTGGTATTTCTTATTCTGCTGTTTGCACTTGTGCGCCTCTGTCAAATGGAATGGCAGCCTGGGTGTGAAGTTAGTCATTGGCAGCCTGGGTATGAAGTTAGTCATTTTGTTGCTAATCTTTAAAAGCAAAGAAACTAAAAGGGATACTGCCCACTTAACTTTTTATTCAGTGGGCGCTAAGAAATGAATTCAATAGTAGGCCACGATCTGGTTGAACGTGTATATTCGGTTGCCTATCACTTCCACAAATAATTTTGCATAAATATAAGGTATTCATTTAAAAAAGTCATCAAGTTGCTTGTGATTTTTTGAGTGACAAAGACGAATTGAAAAACGCATGTGATTTATTGTTTCATCTACAAGTTGAAAGTCTGCAACCAGAAATACATACTACATTATTAATTTCAAAACAGACGTCAATGTTACGTCAAATTCATAGACGACTTGATGACTTTTTTAAATGAACACCTAATATAACAAAAAATAGAATTAAAGAACAACTTATTTTCATGTAAGTGAAACATTTTGTTTTTGTTTTCATTAATCATTTTCTCAAACATTTATTTATAACTGAAATGATGAAATTATAATAATTCGTTTAAATACATAATATTCAAGACATCGACATCAACAACATCTGTTAAAATTTATATGAAAGTTTTCTTCAGCAAAAAAAAAGCAACTTACCGGACCCATAACCTAAAAAGGGAGTCGGTAAATGTCAAAGTCACCAGCTGATTTACCGACGTTTATAAACTAAGGGATCAGATTAATTTTGTTGTAAGTTTTCCAATTGTTAAAATGTTTTATTTGTGTGGTGATGGACGTTCTAAATACAATTGCAACATCGTGATCCTTCTGTAACACAACCCATACGTTGCTTTTTTTACCTAATATTTCTAATTTTAGATTTCAAAAATAAGCACTGGTCTCAGCCACCTTCGCAGAAATAAAAACAGGTATTTTTTTAACCACTAATTTTACTAACGGGAAACTTCTGATCACAAACTATTAAATATTTTACACACCATTGTACTGCACTGTATCTTACACCATTTGGCTCTTGCCAGTCCAACTAATCGCATAAATAGTACCAATTCTAATATCACAGTTGTTCATCCAGTTTTGAGTTGCCGCCTTAATGTGCAAAAGGCGACAGTCCTCAACAATAAGAAATTCCCCAGCAGAAACGCGACGTCTGTCCAGTAGGTATTTCTTTCCATTCCAAGTTCTCTTAAAATGACTTCTGGCACTTTCAAATGGCAATAGGTTACTTCTTCAGGACACGGTAACGGCTGCCGGTTGAAGCCATAAATGGCGTGAACAAGTCCTTCATATGAGTAGGCCAAAAAGGACCCATATGTCAAGAAGTACATGGACTTTGACATGTGGGTGAAGAGTATGAGGAACCCGGCAAGTGCCAACATCAGTGCTGTGATGATTGCCCCAAAAAATGTTCCATTCTGAAAGAGCATAATCCTTTAATATTATATCTCAACATGTCATAGAATAAAAGAATAAATAAGATGATGAAAACAGTAGAATAAATTAATACTATCAGTTTTAGTATAAATATAAAGGCTTTCATCATCAAAATTCTTAAGCCAACTATATGTTGTAAGTATTATTATTATTTCTTTATTATGCAGACATTGAAAACTAAATTAGTGAAAGTTGGCTGTGGATGAGAAGCTGACAAGCCATTTTGTGCAGTGCCAACTTTGACTATCTATAAATTGTCGTCATGAGGAATGTACATACCACTGGGTCTGTTAAAGTTCCAATGACCAAACCCAAACTAGACGCCGACAGAGTTACCAAAATCAAAATGACTAGAACCATAATAAAACGGAATGCTTCCGACGGTTGATCACTCAAGAAGTATGATGTGGTGGTGTACGCCACAGAAAAGATTATCTGCATGGGTATGTCTGACACCACGAAGGCGGCGTAGTAGGTTTTTAGCTTATACCAATTATTGAAACGTTCTTTTTTTAATACTGCCAGTTCTTGTGGAACTAAAACACAATTTATTATTACCGCCAAAATATTTGGGAAGCTTACATTTGAGAACAGCCGGCATCAGAGACGTATATGTTAAATATACTGCACTAACGATAAAATATCCAACGTTGCTGATAGTTTTCGAACCGTCATTCCCAGTATGGTAATAATTTAAACCCAACACGACTCCTACCAACAAGTGGAGGACGATTTTGAGGTGTGAAATCGTCTAGAATTAATTGGTTAGTGCCGTTCTTGGTTATAAACGAGAGGCTAACCCAATCTCGATATAATTGTAGAAACGAACGTTTGAGAAGAATACAAAATTTGAACCATTCTGATGGGTCTGGATGGGATGCAAGACTCTGGTGGTAACCCGTTGTTTGGCTGATGGGTTTTCGGTCATAGCTATGATCCACTTAAAGATAATAATTACAAATAAATTTTACTCGTAAAACCCCTTACGTACCTTCTTCGGGTGGAAGTAAGGCTGTCCGCCACTGGGTTTCGGTGGCAGCTTTAGACAAAAGGTCAGTAAAATTTCCATATTCGCCATTAGCAACCTCCAGTACTGAAACAAAACAGTCAAGTTGTAAATATTAATCGGAAATCTTTTGTTAAAATAATTGGAACGAGTTTCCGGTGAGCCTCAATGTCGCACCTTTTTATAGCAATGGGAAGCAAAATGCAAAAAATCGTCACATTCTTAAATTGTGACAAATTAAAGAATGAGTGTTGTATAATTATTACAACTTAATCAAAGTAGACAATCAATTAGGAGTACGACACGTACTACACACTTTTCGAATTGATGACAGTTGTAATTGAAGTATACATATATCATCCATTCAATGCAAATGAATTAAAAAATCCCATGGGTAGAAATTTAATGGGACTATTCTTCTAATGGTTCGACATCCTTTTAATTATTGTTTGAAGAAAGAAAATTAAAAAATTAATTGGGTACATGGCCGCAACGCGCGTTAGAAGTGAAGCATCCGATTTCAACGATTTATAAAATAAAATACCGAACCGGCACTCTTGCAATGGGAAGCAAAATGCAAAAAATCGTCACATTCTTAAATTGTGACAAATTAAAGAATGAGTGTTGTATAATTATTACAACTTAATCAAAGTAGACAATCAATTAGGAGTACGACACGTACTACACACTTTTCGAATTGATGACAGTTGTAATTGAAGTATACATATATCATCCATTCAATGCAAATGAATTAAAAAATCCCATGGGTAGAAATTTAATGGGACTATTCTTCTAATGGTTCGACATCCTTTTAATTATTGTTTGAAGAAAGAAAATTAAAAAATTAATTGGGTACATGGCCGCAACGCGCGTTAGAAGTGAAGCATCCGATTTCAACGATTTATAAAATAAAATACCGAACCGGCACTCTTGCGGTAGTTGAAATTTCGATGCCTTCTGTCGTTCTCGAGGATTAATCCCAGGGTCACACGAAAATGGTCGTTTTAGACTGGACTGAATTACTTCAGCGATGATTTTTTTAAATTAAATTGTTTATTAAATATTTGAAAGTTGGACTACGTAATTATTACTTCCCTATCCCAATATTTATATTTTATCGTTCAATGCAATTTCTTAGTTCTCTTCTCTTCTCAGAGCTCATTTTCTGCTCAATTAAACATGACAGTTACGTAATTAATTTTCGTTTCGTATTGAACGTTTTATATAAGCAACTTAATTTTGCATAAAAAATTAGTGAAAAACCCAATTGAAAGCGCTGAATCATAAGGTGATATAATATTTTTGTCTCAAAAGTTATTCTCGTGTAAAACTATCTTTCACGTCTACCGTTGAATACCAAATAAAATGTTCTTTTAAAATGGGTACATTCAGGACAAAAGTCATGAATAAAAAATGTTGCTTGGTTTTGATTTATTATATTATTATTATTTACGTGACCGTCCTTTTTTGAACCGCTGCGCTGGATAATTGTTAAATCGACAAACCCAATCAATTTTATTTACAACTTATTGGGATGTTAAATATTCCAGTGTTGAGACTAACATGTCTCGCTGTGTGGAGCAATTTGCAATTTTAAACAAGTTTAACCACATAAACCGCTGCGATTTTTTAAACCTAATATGGCAAACGTAATGCAATTATTATTTGTAAATCGGCCTTTTTATAGTAAGTTTAGCAATAATAAATAATTCTGGTACATATTTATATTACAGGGTGTTTCAGAAATATGTACAATATGTAGATCTAATCGGTAATAGAACTCATCATCGTCAACAATTTATCTTGATAAATTTTTGCGTTAATTTAGTTACCGGCCACTGAACTGCTAACGCACAACAAAAACTTTATCAAAGCATTCGGAAATAATCTAAACCGCTCGCCGTAAATACACTAATAATAGAAAACCCACCGAAACGTCATCACGTCAACAACGAAGGCCATTATTTAAAATTATCGAAACTTTTTTATCCTCCACTCTACGCAATTTTTTATGTACGTGATAGGGATAAATGGTGCAATGCGGGGTTTTCAACATTTTGCAAAACACTAACACAATGCACATTAACCAAAGTAGGCAAATTAGGCACACGGCGATTTGGGAAGCGTTGCACATGTTTCGGCGGAATTTCCCTGACCTTCTCCGTAAAAGAATACAATGTGCGTCTATTCGCTGTTAGAAAATAACTGTTAATAACTTGAAAAATGAAAGTAAAAAAAATACCGCCGCCCGATTGAGTTGTCTCGAGAAACTGATTTCAATAGATAATAATTATTTTGGGTTTATCATCAGGTGGAGTTTGCAAAAAATTTAGAAGGTTGATAAGCACGCCGACTTTTCCGAACTAAAACAATTGATTCTCAGTAGCTGAAATTAAAATAAATATCCATATGCGGCTCGTGAATTTCTAGGGAGGAAAAATATATAGAAAAGTTGTTGCGTTTGATGAGTTGTCCCACTGGTTTCAGTTATAGCACTTATTTTAAACACCCTGTATATGTAATTATAAAAATACAATGTGCCTCTTCCCTTCTTATAAGGCTTAACATGACGAATTTCCGTCTTGGGGGCAGATATTATATTACTGCCTATGCAACTATTAAAAACTATTTGATCAAATCTCCGAAAACCAAAACATAACAAAAACTAGCGAAACTAGGACATTAAAAATCTTTAGAAGGGATACTAAGAAAATTTAAGAAGTTATGAAGCAGAAGTAATGGAAAAAGAAATGTTGCGCAAGAGGATATTAGAGGGAAAACATTCATATATGGATAAAAACGATGTAAGAAAGATATTAAAGAAGAAGGCGACGGAGAAGGTAAAAAAAATCCGAGAGAGACGACAGAAGAAGCAGAAAATTGAGAACCCTGAAGAAAATAGAAAATAAATTATATGGCTGAAGTATAGTAAAGCTTAAATTGTCACGGGGATCCGAGGGGAAATTATGCACGGCCAACTATCTATGAACGTCCTAAACTGGTTCTGAAATAAACATTCTACTCTTAATCAACGGGTCGGCTAAGGTGTAAAGAAATGGTTGCAGGACCGTATTCCAAAAATGTAGATTGAGTTGATCACTTACCTCAGTACGTGCAACAAATTAATATTTTACTATTAAACTTTAGAACACATTAAAAGTGTAAGCCTTAGAAAACATATGCAGGACAAATTAAATAAAAACAAATTGCACACATTAGCTAGTAACAATTCATAATAGAATATTAAATACGACTCTGGAATCAAGACACGTGCCGACCAAAAAAAAAGAGTCGACCAGTTGCAACAGGAAAATGAAACCGGTTAGAATCTATCGGTTACAACTTACTTGTCCCCCTTGACAAAAAATATAGCGCATCCCCGTGACAATTTAAGTTTGAGGCTACTATATCAGAAGAGTATAGTGCCGGTATATGTAATAGGAGGAAATCCAGAACAAACATATCCGCAATATAAAAATACTGTAAATCTCATTATCAAGTTTTCATTCTAACTATGCACTCCCCATTTTTAACCGACTTCAAAAAAGGAGGAGGTTATCAATTCGGTTGTATGTTTGTTTTTTTTTTTTTTTTTAATGTTTGTTACCGCAGAACTCCGTCATTTATAAACCGATTTCTAAAATTCTTCTTTTATTTGAAAGAGTATACTTGCAGATTGATCCCATTGTCACCATTTCAGGATCTGATGAGGGGATCTCATGGAAATCGAGAAAAATCCTCAAATTTTCGCTCCCTTTAATTAACCGACTTCATGTATGTTCACCGATTTCTTCGTCGATTGTGGACCGATTTACAAAATTCTTCTTTTATTTGAAAGGGTATACTCTAAAGATGGTTACATTGTTAAAAAATCAGGATCTGATCAGGGAATCCCATGGAAATCGAGAAAAATCGTCAAATTTTCGCTCCCTTTTATTAACCGACTTCATGTATGTTCACCGATTTCTTCGTCAATTGTGGACCGATTTACAAAATTCTTCTTTTATTTGAAAGGGTATACTCTAAAGATGGTTACATTGTTAAAACATCAGGATCTGATCAGGAAATCCCATGGAAATCGAGAAAAATCCTCAAATTTTCGCTCCCTTTAATTAACCGACTTCATGTATGTTCACCGATTTCTTCGTCAATTGTGGGCCGATTTACAAAATTCTTCTTTTATTTGAAAGGGTATACTCTAAAGATGGTTACATTGTTAAAAAATCAGGATCTGATCAGGGAATCCCATGGAAATCGAGAAAAATCCTCAAATTTTCGCTCCCTTTAATTAACCGACTTCATGTATGTTCACCGATTTCTTCGTCAATTGTGGACCGATGTACAAAATTCTTCTTTTATTTGAAAGGGTATACTCTAAAGATGGTTACATTGTTAAAAAATCAGGATCTGATCAGGAAATCCCATGGAAATCGAGAAATATCGTCAAATCTTCGCTCCCTTTTATTAACCGACTTCATGTATGTACACCGATTTCTTCGTCAATTGTGGACCGATTTACAAAATTCTTCTTTTATTTGAAAGAGTATACTCTAAAGGTGGTTACATTGTTAAAAAATCAGGATCTGATCAGGGAATCCCATGGAAATCTAGAGAAATCCTCAAATTTTCGCTCCCTCTTTAACAGACTTATCATGTATGTTCACCGATTTCTTCGTCAATTGTGGACCGATTTACAAAATTCTTCTTCTATTTGAAAGGGTATACTCTTGACGTGATTCCATTGTCAAAAAATCAGGATCTGATCAGGGAATCCCATGGAAATCGAGAAAAATCCCCATATTTTTTCTTCATTTTATTTATATAATTATGTTCATACCGATTTCTTCGTCAACTTTATTGAGGACCTCAATATTGGAGAAGCGTCTTTACTAGGTATCACTAACTTATCACTTAAAATTGTAAAAAAATTTGCTTTTAAAAAAAGAGAACCGACTTCAAAAAGTGAAAAATAATTGAATACATGTATTATTACATGTACTACCCAATGATCTGTCTGAAGTCGGTGCTAAGCCAAATAGGTAGTAGATAGATAGGCTGCCTACTCCAGCCACATCGAAGGTCTCCCGGCGAACGCACCGGAATGCGTGAGCGTGGGTGGGGGGCTCGTGCTGAGCAAAACACCCCAAACGGCAGACGTCGTTGACGACCGTCTCGAATGATATCGAATTTTGTATGCGTTATAACGTTGTTGATATTTTTGTATAATTACAATATGTTACAAATTTGTAACCTATTTGGCTTGGCACCGACTTCAGACAGGTCATTGGGTAGTACATGTAATAATACATGTATTCAATTATTTTTCACTTTTTGAAGTCGGTTCTCTTTTTTTTTAAAAGCAAATTTTTCCAACAATGTTCTCCGATTGGAATTTAAACACCTACACCTTGTCTAGTGCGACGCCACGAACACAAACATGAAAATGTTTTGCAAAACAAAACGAGACGTGGTAATAATAATAATAATAATAATAATAAATCGTCTTTATTGATTCATCATGTGATGGCGAAGTCTAGCATCGCTGCCACTCTACTTAACCACCACAAGAGACAACAAAACAAAAACAAAAATAATAACAAATAAAAAAGAAAAAAAATTACAATATACAATAATTAACTTAGATTAAATTCTGCAAGCAAACAACAAAAAGAGCAAGAAACAAAAAAAAAACAAGGAAAAAAAAAAGAACCAGATAACAACAAGAAAATCAACGTAATTTATAAATTAAATAAAAAAATAAAAATGAAACACGAATCAGTTATGAGGAATAAATAAATCTCAAGTACAAAATAACGTTTTAGGTTAATCAGCCAAATAAATGCAGTTTTACTTTATACTTGAATTTATTAATGTTCAGAATTTTGAACTCTTCCCGAAAGGTGTTGTGTACACAAACTGCATTATATGTAAAGGAACGCTGAAACATGGCTGTTCGATGTTGTGGGATGGTGAAATTTTGACCATATCTAATATTTTTGCCATGGACAGATACTCTATGAATGAATTTATGTGTCAGTTGGCAAGGTGAGGCTGTATTGAGCAGCCTGTGCAGAAAAGACGCCAGATGAAGAGTGCGTCGCTCTTTCATTCGAAGCCAACCAATATCAGCGATTCTGTGGGAGATATGGTCAAATTTTCGTAGACCAAAAATTAGACGACAACAAGAGTTTTGCATTTTCTGGATACGTTTACAGTCCTCATTGTCAAGGCAGGGGCCATATATAAAATCACAGTAATTGAACCTAGAAAGTATCAGCGTGTCACACAACATTTTCCTCAAGTTGTAGCTTAGGACATCCCTGTTAGCATATAGCAGCTTTAATTCTTGATAACAGGACCTAATCAATAAGTTTACGTGGTCTTTGTATCTTAATTTTGTGTCAACGATAAGACCGAGATTTCTAGCAGTATCTGTAAACTGGAGCTTAACTCCATCTATTTCAATATGCATGTTAGTCTTAATAAGAAGAATGCTGGTTTTTGGACCAAAAATTAAAATCTTACACTTATCAGCATTAAGCTTCAAATTGTGCTGAGTCGAGAGATTGCTTATACTGCTTAGTTCTTGATTTATTGTTCTACTACTTGCCAGGTAATCGTTGGGTGAAAAACTATAAGTGACTTGGGTGTCATCAGCAAAAGCTTGACATTTACATAGTTTAATAGATTTTAGTATGTCGGCAGTATAAATTATGAAAAATAAGGGCCCCAAAATAGATCCTTGCGGCACACCACTTCTTATTAACAATTCTGATGAATGTTTATCTTTGTAAGAAATAATTTGTGAACGATTGCTAAGGTAAGATTCAATAAGAGACAGGGCACAAGGGTCAAAGCCAATATGTTTCAGTTTCGCTAATAACAATTTGTGACTTATAGTGTCAAACGCTTTTGAAAAGTCTAATAAGACGAGTGCAGTACATAAGCCTTTGTCGCAAGCAGAGAGGATGTCATCAGTTACACTAGCTAAGGCAGTGGCGGTACTAAAATTTTTCCTAAAACCACATTGACAATTTGGCAAATATTTAATATTCGTTAGATATAAATCGATGCGGTTGTATAAGACTCTCTCAAAGATTTTTGAAACAATAGGCAGAATACTAATAATGCGAAGATCAGAAAGACTTTCTGGTTTGTTTTTTTTTGGCTAGCGGTAAGCCTGTAGCTATTTTCCAAGATTTAGGAACATAACTATTTTCAATACAACTGTTGATGAGGTGAACTATGAATTTGTCAATGAAGGGACTGCAGTAGGTCAACATATTGAGAGAGATCCTATCCAAGCCAGCTGCGTTAGATTTTAAATTTGAGAGAATGGCATGAACTTCTTCACAAGAAGTCATGCTGAAACTGAAGTTACAATCAACAGCGAATTGATTGTTATTATAAAATTCGATTAAGTTGTCACAATTGGGAGATATATTTTGTAAAAATTAACCGAAGTAATTATTGATTTGTTCAGGATCTGAAAGCTCTAGCGGTAGTTGTGTGGCATTCTTTTTGTACCGAATATTCATATTTTCTAAGGCAGACCAAACTTTGAAAGAAGATTTTTGAGAACAAACAGTGTTTAAATACGTTTTTTTTTCTTTTCTTACAGCAGAGTGAGCAAAATTTCTCAAGGTCGCATAAATTTTCCAATCATCAGCTGACCGAGTTTGATGATATTTCTGCAGTGCTTTTTTTCTTTCTTCCATTATTAGTTTTAGATTGAAAGTGAGCCACGGAGTTTTGGATTTAGTAACTTTGACCGTCCTGATAGGGGCATATTTGTCGAAGAGAGACAGTATGAATTCGCTAAACAGTTCAACTTTTCTATCAATGTTAGGCTCTCGGATTATAAGAAACCAAGGTAAAGACACTAATTCATCTAAAAATGCAGCATGGTTAAAATTACTAAAGCAACGATACGTGACAAACTTGGGGAGAAATTTCTCCTTTCCAATTTGCAAATTACAATACACTAATTTATGATCAGTAATATTGCCCATACACAATGTACCATGGGACAATATGTTTTCACTATTACTAACAAAGATAGGATCGATTAATGTGCTGGTAGTAGATGTGACACGGGTGGGCTCATTTAAAATTTGGGTTAATGTATAAGCTTGAAAACAAGAGTCTAAATTATTAGGTTTAGAAAAATCAAGGTTCAAATCACCTAGACATATAATATCACTTGCGATAGGACAGATAAATGATAATATGTTGTCAAAATCATCCACAAAATTGCTGATATTGATTTGTGGGGGCCTGTAAAATGCACCAATTACTAACTCTTTACTCTTTACTTTCATTTTTACAAAGAGATGTTCCAGCAGCGCACTGACCTCAAAATCAAATTTTAAAGTTGTGAAGTATAAATGAGTTTTTATGTAAGCAGCAATACCACCTCCTCTACCAACCATTCTGTCCTTACGAACTAAGTTATAGCCAGAAATACTAACAACTTCATCATCCACGTTGTCGTTGAGCCATGTTTCAGTTACAAATATTACATCAAATTCTTCCGACTTGACAGTCAGAACAAAATCATGAAAACCTGTGAAAATAGATCTAATATTAACATGTGCAATTTTCATTTATATCTACCTACTAGAGTATATCACTTATTAGCCATGTTACACTAAGTCCAACAATATCTAAAGAACTGCAAATGAAGTCAATGAAGCTAGATGTCAGGGAGCATACATTGAGATGACCAATTTTAAGAGGAATTGAAGTATTTTTGTTGTTTTGTTTAGCCATATTCAATTCTACTTTTTAAATAACTGACCTTATTCTTGTATACGGTGCACTTTTGTTCATCTCCACAGCAATGGTTAACATCTACATTCTTTGACTTATTTAAAGCTTTGAAATCTATGCAGTTGATACAACTTAAAATAGATGAATTACAATTTTTGGACTCATGATTTCCAGAACATTTGTAACACACTGGATTTTCACTAGTGCACTTAGAGCTAACATGACCAAATTTCGAACATTTGTAACAACGTGTAACTGTCAAGTAGTCGGTGCAAGAACAAGACGACCAACCAACATAAAGTGTGCATCGGTTATTTAAAATCTGCTTACGTAAGGTACTAGATACCTCAATAATAAAATTACAGCTATACTTTAACTTAAATTTCTTTATAATTTTAATCTGGTCGAAAAATTTTTCTTTATCAAATTTATTCAAGGACAAGATGTTATTTATTAAATCTTCATCGGAGTAATTTGTAATCTCGTGACCGGCGCCTTTAACCAATAATCGAGGGTTCCATTTTTTGGTTTCTTCTATTTTGTAATTATTAGTGTTCAAAGATGACTTTAATTTGTTGACAAGAGTGTTCCGCGAAAAGCCGTTGGCGCATTTAATAATAAGGCCGTTTTTTACAACTTTTGTTGAATTAATTTGGAGATTTAGTTCAACTGGATCCACATCACGACGGATTGATTGTAACAAATTAGCTGCATCTAGTTTACCTGGACCTTGCTGTCTGATAAGGATGTCTTCAGACTTCTTTTCTACGTTTTTCAAGATATCAGAGAATAAAGGTTGCCGCGAAATGGGTGATTGCGGTGAATTTTCAAGGTTGCTGAGTTTCTCTTTTTGTAAACGATTGACAGTTTCTAGCTCACTTACAAGTTTGTTCAGCAATTTAACTTGTTCTTTAAGAGCCACATTGTCTTGCACTAAGGTATCGATAGGCTTACGTGATTCTATAGCATAGGGATCACAGTTTTTGCAGCACCACACTTCTTTATCAACGTGCACCAGTTTTGACAGAGTATCAAAACATTTCTCATGTAACACAGAAGAGCACTCTTTACACTTCACTTTCGTCGCATTTTTGCCAATATATTTGCTGCAGAATTTACAATAAGCATACTTTTGAGGATCGCTATTACTACCGTCCTCATCGTCCGACATCTCCAACCAATTTCACGAAAACGCACAAATTATTGATAATGTGGTGGAAGGTGACAGGTAATTGAGGTATTTGACATGCAGTATGCTGCCACAGTGACTGCAGCAATTGTTATTGGTACGTTGAAACTTTTCAAGGAGAAGCCAAATTTCTAACACGTTTTGATTATTTTTATTACTCACATTCTGTTCTCTTTTTCTCATCAACGTTCATGGTCATATTTGATTTCCGATTTAATGACAATTCTCGTATGTCATCAGTACCGAATTTTGCCCTCAAAACTGGTTTGAACTCGTATAATTATACTGTTTAAAATGACTACCGTGGAATTATAATATTAAGGTGTTAACTAATAATCATAATGATTAGTACTTGTATACTTACAATAATCTGCTGGATTGTGGTAGTGGGGACAACTGAGCCCGAGGGACGATAAGTATGAGACCGTGTTTTGACTGGCTCCCTGATAAATACATTTGCCCTCGGCCATAACATAGACGTGGTCAAACATATCGTACAAAGTAGCACTCGGCTGATGGATGGTGCAAATAATCGTTCTTCCGCCTCTCGCTAGTTCTTTGAGAATGCTTATGCATTGCATCGACGAGGAGCTGTCCAGGCCTCTGTCAAAAGTGTCAAATTTTAGAATGTATGAAAACGTGGTAGTTACGGGTCTGTTATCCAATAGAAGGAAATGAAATCGAATTTGTTTTAGACACCTCCAAGTTAAATCAGGAAGCGTTAAGATGGCAGTTCGAATTGTTTGCTACTTATATAACCGTCCGACAGTAATGTAAGATTGGGTTCTGTAAAGCCGATTTATAAAGATTTATGTACCATTAATTAATGTTTAATGACTTTGGTTTTATTGCAGGTAGTTGGCCTTTACTTTTTCTATCGCACAAAAACCGAGGAATTGTAGCGTCGTTTTAAAGGGAATTGTTAAAATATTTTTCAAAACATGAGAAGCACGTTCCTAATGTTTTAAGTCGATTACTATGTTAGATAATGAAAAATTCAAGGACAATAAAATTAAAATTCGCCCTTGCTAATTTGATACCAGGATGTGAATTCGTAGATTTCATTTATATGGACCTTTTATTTAATACCTGCTACACGATTGACTCCCAACCGCAAAATTACTCAAAGAACAACAGGAAAAACAGGTTCAAACATCTGCTGAGGAACTGTTCGGGTGACCCTGAAGATATTCTTGTCAGTTTCGAGTTCCAGTTTCTGACTTTTTTTCAATTTTGACCCTAAATCACAAACCACAATCCTTTTTTGAGTACAACAGTTTAGTCTCCTCTCGTCGAAAATATTTTCATGTAGCCTAACAGCCTGATGTTGAGTTGCGACGGGTCTTAAACGCCGGTTGCTGCGGAAACGTCTTAACTAAAGACCAGGCAGTAAGGCTCAACAACAAAGTCAGCATGAAATCGGGCTGTTGGGGTCTTCAATTCTAATATGTATGTACCTGACATCCTGATATTAAATTAACTGTCGGAATCCAAAGAAACGGTCGTCTTCCATTTTGGGTCAACAAATCCCCACAATTAGCAAACCATTTTCCAATTAAAATTCAAATGAGGCAAAGTAATTTTTTTAATGAGTATTTTGCAACTGAACAGCTAATTTCTTCTTTTGTGTAGAATTAAATGAAACAGTAGTTACTACTAATGAATGTTCTCCTACTCTAATATGATTATCCTATAAGGGACCAAGTACCATTAATTTGATGTTAATTTTCGGAATGGTCGAGTATCACCTTTGACAAATAAATACCAGTGAAGTTAAACCCTCTATCATAGAGAGTTGTCATTCTTGGCTTCGTCTGGCTTCTTCTTTCTTTGGGTTAGCACAACATTCTTTCAATTGTTCTTTTAGTCTACTCTCAGCTATATGTATTTGCAAATTCGTCATAACTGTTAGCTTTTCCTTGCTTTATTTCTTGTTTCTTTTCTATATTATTTTGCATCTCTGGTACGTAATAGATTTTTAAAATATTCCCTATACAGTTCTATAATTTTACACTTAGTAATGGCCCTTCGTGATTGTTGACAGGGTTTTGATTTTTTTTAAATGTGCGTAATTCCTCATGGTGCTTTAACTTTTCTTACTTTTGTTTCACTGCCTCCTTTACTTCTCCTGTCCACCAATTCCTGTTTTGCCATCATTATTTCAAATTTTTCCTTGCCTTTCTTCATTTTTCTTTATAGATTTTTTCTTGAAACTCTTGTTTAATCTCTACTGTTTTCAGTCTGCATTTTAACTTATTTTTTCGTTTTGTTTCTTTAATTTTTTATCTTTCACCTGATTCCACAATTCTTTTTTTAGTCGAAAGGTACAAAGTAATCCATACTTTTCTAGAATTTGTCTTCATTATACTTATATATCGTCCGTTCAACAAAAAACGACGTCAAGTGGGCCATGGATTAAAAAACGTATGGCGTAGATGGTGACAAATTTGTCTTTGACATTTGACATATCAGATTATTAGATTGGCTAGGTTTTCATGGTGCTGCCTCATCCACGCCGCCAGACACTGAAGCCAATAAGCCCCCGTGCCCCCACTAGCCAAAGCTTGTGAAGGCTCCTGCCGTTCTTCGATCCATATTTAATAATCTCACTGTTTACCCGTAATAAGTATTACATGCGTGTGATCTAAATGCAGACATGATGACTTGAAGATTCCAAGGCTTGCTTCGTCGTCGATTTTTGTTGAACGCACTGAAGGTGTCATTTCATTCAATGTACACGTCCGTTATCACTTTGGGGAACATTAGGGGCCCTTCTTCAGCTTGTTTAGTTTTTAGGGGACGTAATTGCACAAATTTGGTCAGGTGAACCTGATAGACGAGTATAAATTTAAAGCCTTTGTCTTCTTGGCTCTGCATGTAAATAAGGTCAACTTGACAGCTGCTATTCATTTCCTTAAACTACCAAGCGTTTTTTGGGAACTTTCATTTTTTTATACGGTTCGCACAAATTTATATCGCCGATTCAGACGTAATAGTTATTATATTTTTTCTAAAGTTCTTGCATCATTCTATTACTTTCTCCGTGACCAATCGTTATTATTACGTCAAAAATTTCTTCATTTCATACATAATATCTTATATTATTGGATTTAAACTCAACGACAAGATAAATCAGCTTTAAGTCACCAACTGTAATAATTTCATAACCCCTAAGTCTTTGATAGTCTTCTGGAGTTTTTCCTGGGGGCTTATTTTTCAATTCCATCACGATATTTACTTTATCGACATAATGTTGTTTAGTCATAAAACCACTATTTCTTTCTTTATTGTCTAAAACTGCGGCTAATTTGGTGTAAAAGCATTCTCTCATCATTTTTAAAACATCCATCGTGATCAACATGTACAACCCTACAATTAATAATTAATCTTTTACCAAAAATTCAGCTTCACAAAAAAAATGATGTAGGTAACGCTCGCCTAAACTTGCATAAACTTTATAATATGAGAGGTCAAATACCACATACAATCTATTCTACAAACTGAAAACTGATTAACAACTAACGCACAAAACAATGCGCAGAAATGTGACGGCGAAACCAGTGATTCTCGGAAATGTCTCGTTCCCAGAATAAATTTACCACCGTGTTGCTAACATTTACTACATTTACCAATCGGCACTGGCGATTATGAATAATAGCCGGTTGATTTAATAAACAATTAAAATTGATTATAAATTAAATCTTCATAAATTATTAGGCAAGCAAAATTTCAAAGCCTACTAGATGTATGAATCGTTTATGAAGATTCTGTATGAGATGATAAAAAAAGGGCATAGTGGAAAAGTCACGAGATTATAGGGCAGCCACAACAGACAACACTGGTACCAGGAATGTCAAGAGAACGTCTTTTCCGATGTTTTGCTAATGGCAGTCTGACGGGCTTTTAATGGTTAGACTACCTAGAGGGCAAAGACAAAATTATTTATCAGCAAGATAATGCGCGGCCCCATGTTGCTAACATTACTTCAAACTTTTTAGCAGACAGTAATATAAATTGTTTGCCTTGGCCGCCCAGATCTCCGGACCTAAATCCCATAGAACCATGATGATGTACTAAATAGTTACACCAAATTTTAAAGTTCTACGTCTACTCCTTCAGGGTGTTTTTTTTTCCTAAACGTAGTGTGTTTTTAATATTTCACATAATAATATACGTTGTTTAAATTATATTTTTATTCATTGTGGTTCGATTTTTGAAGTGAAACTTCTTTTCGTGTTTGTAAAAATTTTTTAAACCTAATTCGCGTCCTACACGAAAATGCGTAACGTTCAATAATATAAGTGACCGAGAAAATTTTAGACCGAGGGGGCAGCTACTCGACGGTAAGATTTTGGCACGGGTAAGCCTAATTCGCCTTTGACACGAAAATCCCTCGCGACACGTAAATACGTAAGTATTTCATGTCCGCTCAAATAACTACCAAAATTTATAGGACGATTTTTGGATTAATTCATATCGGCTCTAAGTATTGACAAAATAATACTCTGATCTATAAATGTTAATGGTAATGAGATGGTACAATGCCTTCCATACTAGAGATCAGCCATACTTTAAATTGTTAAAAATAAATACAACAAATTATTCCCTACCATAATAGAAAATAAAATAACAAACGATACAATGCAGAAATTACAACATTTGTTATTATTGTTTGTCAAATCGGTACCAACACAAATCAGTGTCCCAGTCTGTGTTATTATACCGGGTGATTAAAGTCTTCGTTGCAAATTTGGACGTCACGCGTAGATCATTACTAAGCTTCCAATATACAGGGACATCAATATTTTCAGTGCCACATTAATTTTAGGCACTACACAAGTCTCTGTTAATTTTTGTTTTCACTTTTTGAAACTTGCTCTCGACAGTTACTCCGAATCACTCGGTGGCAAAAGATTCAGGTCATCTCTAACTTGACATTACCCGATATTGAAAAAAAATCGCAAATACTTACGTGGTCGGCTCGTCTAAAAACATGATTGGCGGGTTATCGATAAGCTCCAATGCGATAGAAAGTCGTTTTTTTTGTCCCCCAGACAACCTCTGACACCGAGTTTCTTTCGCGATCTTTAGACTTAGAGTATCCAAAATGTCATCAATCTGAAAAAGGAACCGTGACGTTACCCTTGTAAAATTCAAGTGCCTATGCAATGACTAACCAGCATAACTTTTCTTTTCGCGGAAATTCCGGGACCGAGTTTCAGGTCGGCTGCCATGGTCATTATTTCGTTGACGGTGAAGAAGGGAGCGAGATGATCGTCCTGCAGGATGTAGCAGGATTTTTTCTTGTAACTGTTGGTACCGATGGAGGTTTGGTTGTTGGTGAAACTCTTGATAACGCCCTGCGTGCCAACCGTTCTGAAAATAATATTCACAGTAAAAATCACGGTGAAGGATGTAAAAGCAGTACTGAGTTGGGAAAACGAGGTGGGTTGTACACTATTTTGAAAAAGAAATCTTAATTGACAAATTTAGTTTTGCAACTGCTTCAATAAAATGCTTGTTAAGTTTACAATTGCACAAGTCTTTGCTAAGTATAGGGTTTGGCGAGTTTCAATTACTTCTTTTACGTCGATATCACTTAAGGCATTGAAGTACTCTTTTCTTTTACTGATTTTGCCGTTAAAGTTACACAAAAGAATTCAAAAATTTGGTGTTATTTTTTTTTAGGCGAGGATTACCAAAAAGGTGTTTGTGTGGCCTTTTTTTTGGGTCCATAAAGTTTTAGTTTTTTTTGTACATATCTGTGAAATTCTGACAGATCAGTCCCAAAAAAGTAGAGTTTGACAGATCAGCCCCAACAAAGTAGTTTCACAGATGTGTACAAAAAAGTAAAACTTCAGAAGTACTATGGAAAATAAATAAATATATTAGGTCCACTGTAGGCAAGGTGAGAGATTATAAGACCTGTATGAAACTGATCCGAACGCGGAATAGAAACATCCAAAACTAAAAAAAGTTATGAAAACCGCACAGCAGCAGCAGAACTATAAGAGATTAACTGCTAGTACAGAAGATGTAGCTCAGATGGGTTATAACCAGAAGACGACAAGAGAGAGATCATGTAGACATGATGGATTAGAACAGAACTGCCAAGTTAAAGATACAGGCCCTTTAGTAGAAGACCTCCAGGTCTGAAGAGGTGGCACGAAAGCTGGACATCCTGATTACCCGAATTTAGTACATATCTAATAACACGAATAACTTGTGAAAATGTATAAATACAACAAAAACAACGGTTAACGTTTAGAATAAAACATGTAAGAAAAAACGAGCGAGCCTTACAGTAGTCGCATATGATGTGTAACATCTGACATCTCACCTTGGTAATAACAAGCAATATTAACATTATATCCTGAAAAAAATGATTCAGATATTATTTATTCATTATTAATCACTTGCATTTTTTATCAATGATCTGCATTTTTTCAGACACTTATTATCGACAGTAAATCGATTTATTAATATAGTTCACACATATAAATTAGTTTTTATAACAGCACACTTTATACACAACACTGTAGGTTAAGCGCACAACTCTACCACCGCGCGCGCTCATTGGTCAAATCAAATAGCGCGCGCTTCCCCGGCTTCCTGTTACACACTTCCGTCCCTTTTCACGAAATCACTCCCACAGATTGCAGTTATCAAAAAGTTAATGGTCAGTAATTACTATGAACTGCCTAGTGATTACTCTTTTGATCAATAATAATACATTATTTATTATTGGTTTTGGATTTCCAGTCGTCCCCAGTTGGGAAATTTAAAAGATCTCACAAATAGAATCGTTGTTATATTGTTACATTGTTAAATAAAATATTTTGGTTACTTCATTTCCAAAACACCTCGTATAGTATCACTTGCACTTGTTTAATAAAATCTATATATTTAATCGTTGAACATGTATCAATTTGGACCAAATAAAACAGGCTGTACTGCACCGATATTGATAATTGTTTTTTTAAATGAAAGACATTGACAAGCTCTTTGCGGAGATTACTTTCCATTTCCAAAAATTTCACAGGTTCATTAATTATTTGCAAATCATTTTAGGGGAAAAGCGGTCCATTACAGTCATCGATTTAGATGAGCGTGAATCGTTTTAAGTGAGAAGTTCGACAACTGTAGCTAAATATATGTATCTTTAGCCCCTCCCTTGAGGTTTTGAGCAAGTGATTGGCATTTCATCTGATGGATGTTTGACTGGATGTTTGGGTGCGGAGTGTGAAATAGAGGACGAATGAAGCTGTGCAAAATACAATTCTTTTATCGCATAATTTTTCTTGCCGAAAAATTGGTTTACCAATTTCACAATATTTTCGTTTAACTGACCTGCGACTTTCTCAACAAAGCAATCGAGAAGCGGAAGATTTATTGTTTAATTAAATGTATGAAATGGCTAATAATGTGCCGTTATTGATCATATACTTCAAGAGGTTTTTCAACACAGTACTGGTAATAATGTCTTCTGTTTCGTACATTCGATGGCCTCCGTTTCTACATTAGCGAACAATTCCATCAGAAGCATTTTATACCGCACAATGAACAAGTGTTTACGTAAAACATTGTATATAAAGAAATTATTCCGTTTTAATTTTTTTTAATTATTCAGACAAGCCAAATTAAAAATTGTAATATGCAATATGGTAACCAGTCTTTATTCAACACTATTTACGTAAGTATTCACTTTTTTTATTTTTATATTGATTTTATTACCAATTCAATACATACCACTCGAATTTCGAGTGACGGGCGATCACTAGTATACTTAAATCGCCATTACATATCACTTTCGCATAAATCTGCTATAAATTGCGTTATTAATTATGAGTATTTATACATTTTGTCTTATATGTGAATACAATATTAAATTTTATGACTTAAGTAGGATAATTATTGCGCAAAAGATCATTAACTGCACTATCATTAATTTATGAAAATTATCGGGGAGTATTAGACTTACGGGAGACTCATTCCGTTAGATAGTTCCTTCAAAGTAGCTATAATGTAATTTTTAATTAATGATGTCGCCACCTCATCGTTAACTATGTAATTGTTTTAAGATTATATAATTATTGGTAACTTTATGAATGTTTGACGCTCTGTATGTGTAATGATGTCCTGGTTTTAGATTTTGAATTCTGCCCTTGCGGCTGTTAAATAGAGTGTTGGATTTTGACTGTTGTTTGATTGAGAGTTGGATTTTGACTTGTTGTTTGATTGTTTGATCGTTTTCGACTCTCTGCGGGCGTGAGCGTGGCCAGTCAGGTAAAGGTTTTACGACCCTTTGGGTTTCCCAACTGGCCGACGCGACGGCCGCTGCAAATATTTCTCAACAGTGCACTAATTTCAAGTAATTTGTAACGAAATATGAAAAACATTTGGGTTTTCCTTTTTAAATTTGCCACGTTTTTGACAAAATGACAAAATATGGACTGGTATTTTGCGTGATAATTTGGACCATGAAAAAATTGATAAGGTCTTTTATTAGCAACAAATATTTATTTTGATGTATTTTTGTGACAATACCCACTTCAGATTAGTACTTCACTTTTAATTAGTAGCTCATAACATTTTTGCGATATTAATAAGAAAAACTTATTTATCAAAAGTACTAGACTTGAGTTTTGAGTTTGAATGCATTATTTTCGGTCGCCGGGAATCAGATGTAAAAACGTTTATTAACGTTTTCAACGACCATACATTTTTTCAGAATCGTTTTGTCTGCTAAAGTGTGAGGCGTCAAAATTTAACGCACTATAAAATCAAGTCTCCGCTGGAAAATCTTATAACGTCTGTTGCTATTAGCCACAATGAATAACGCACTAGAGCTGGCTGCTCAGGTCCTTACATACATACAACTTGGGCATAGTCAGCGATTTGTTGCTCAACAACTGAATCTAAGCCGGTCAGCGGTTCGACGGGTGTACCAGTGATTTGAGGAGACTGGTTCCTTTAATCGGAGACCAGGAACATCGTCGACTTAATGCGGTTCAAATGCAACAGCAGTTCCGTCATGTCCGAGGGGTAGCTGTTAGTGAGTGGGCCGTGAGGCGAAGAGTGCAGAGGAGGTAACACGCGATACTAAAATTAAAGCAACAGTTTTGTTTAATTTCTTGAAGCCCAAATTTTTGACCTGATGATTTGTTCAAGGAACTTTATTTCAAGGCGCTACACTTGAAACGACATACTCGTAAGCAATTATCAGACAATGTAGGCTCATTGAAAACATTAACAAACACTCGTACAAACTTGTGTTTTTAAAATCTAATGACCTTGTACTAACTGTACACGCTGGTTCATAACTATTCCACCAAATTTAATATGTTAATTCAAACTTCATTCTAGAATGAAATAAAGATACAGACTAATTGTTTTGATATTTTTACCATCCGTTGTCTACCATATTTTAGATTTTACAAATTCATTTATACTCGAGCGTCTGAAAAGGTATAGCTAGTACGTGAAAGCCAAGTTTACACGCAACGATCAACGAGGAAGGGAGAACGCATTCTGTTTATTATGAATAAGTGTTGGGTGGAATTGGGTTCGCTGCACTATAGTGTGCAACGGGTCATTTCCACCCCACTTTTCTAATACCTCATTATTTCGCAAAACATTAGGAAGCGATCACGCGTCTTTAGAACTCTCTCTCTCTCTCTCTCTCTCTCTCTCTCTCTCTCTCTCTTGAGCGGCTCGAGTTTAGTACGTCTTTCACGATTTTAAGTTGAGGGTGTAATGCCACTGATTTCTTGATTTCGATTCATTTGAATTCCCTGAAGAGATGTTTTTATTTTGTGATACCTATCGAAATAAATTTGAAATAAAACGTGATGTTTCCAAATTTGAGTTTGCTTTATACAGGGTGCCATTGTTGCAGCGGCAGCTCGCGGAAATACTGGGTGGCTCAATCAAGGTTTTGAAAACATTTGGGTACGTCGCAATGGTGCGATTGAATGTAAGTTTTTATGAATAGTATTTACCAGATTTTTACACGGATTCCGCTTGTTTATTCAGGAGTCACGGATATTGGGTGGTTCTAGGGGTTCGCCCCAGAATAATTTTATCTACTTGCTGATGTTATGGTTAAAATTATGGCAGGTTTTTCCATGACACTCTCGATGCTATAGGTTTATCAGTGACATAATTCCTGTTGTTTATCTATACCTATGGTCCGTTTTTTTTTAGAAGGAAGCATTGTCAAAGATAGGAACCAATAAGAGGTTACAATTTTGTTGGTTTTGATTACACCCTATTGACTTTTGCATGCATGTCACTCATGTCAGTACATGGACGGAGCCACTCTCATAATGCCGATGAATTATGGGTTGCCTGCTCCATTTATCCCTAATGTGTACGGGACGTGTACCACTGCTGCCATCTACTTCCTTTAAAAAAAAAAAAACTGTTTTTTTTTATGAGACTACCAGGCTGAAGTAGTATTTTCTTGATTTATTATTTTATAAACTGTTTGCACTTTCTAGTTGTGATTCTCTGTCATCTTGTTAATTTTGTTAGCTTTCCTGTATTTTTTAAGTTTAATTCATTTTTTTTTATTTTCTTGTTTTCGTTTTTCTTTTAGTTGCTGCTATCTCCTCTCGACAATTCTCTTTTATACTTTTCGCTGGTTTACTGGGATATTAGGCATGTGGTTTTAGTTAAGTTTTCCTAGAGATTATTTGTTCCATAGGGCATACGGAGATATTCGGAGTTGAAAAATCAGTTTTGGCAACATCATCAGGTTTTGAATGGAATCTCCAACAGGGACATTATCTAATTTTCTATAATCGATAACCACGCGCCATTTACGTTGTCCTGAACCTTTGAGGACTACCCACAGAGGACTATTATAGGGACTAGAAGAAGGTCCGATTACATCCCAATCTGCTTCTCCTATGATAGAAATTAATACTCATATCGATCTTCATAACATCAGCAGCTCTTTTTACTAGACTGCTATGTTTTAGCAGCATAGATGTTAATTTCAGCATCATATCCGCTTGTTGTTGTTGTTATATGTATAACCTCAAATTTTGATCGCTACATTTGGTTCACCTTCAAATGCAAATTTTCTTTTGTGCGTCACACGTTTGCTGCTTTTACACTCACAATTACTTTTTGTTTTTAATTTATGTTTGATGTTCACACCACACAATTTTCGGGTTTGAAGTAAATATAACAACCGATAATATCAGTCCATAAAATTGTCAACATTAAGTGATAATTTTATAATTTTATTTGTTTTTCAATTCCCATAAATTACACCTTTTTCTAATCTTTTGGCTTGTTAAATTGCTAAAAACTAACCTTTACCATCTGAAATTGTCTGTTTGGGGCTGTACGTGACAATACTGACATAGGCATATGAAATCAGTTTGTTTCAAATGCAGCATCAATTGAATTGAGTTCTTTATTTCGTTCTTTCGTGTGGCTTCACTTCACTGAAGACTATGTTATCGTCTAATGATCAATTACACGTTTAGTGAAACTTCTAGAATATTTCTCAATGGTAAAGGAAATTAAAGGAAATGTTTCTAACGGGTTTTTATATGAAATCATTATTGTAAACACATTAGCTTATTTCGCTTCTAAAACATCTACGACGAAACCTGTTTATAATTAATGCCTTCAAACGAATATTCTGTAATGTACTTAGCGACATTGATTTACTCTTTTTGTGTTTTCTTTTTTACTTATATCGCAATTACTGTTAAAATGCTGATTTTGTGTCCCTTTTCAATATAATTTTAAACCAGATTTATTATAAAATTTGGTTGAACACAACCCCTCTCTTGATATTAGTATTCACTTATGTTCTATTACGTTCGCGTTAAATTAGTTCACCTTTTTTTGTTCGCGATAACATCCCGACCTCAGCGATAACCTACAAAGGTCTAGTGGGACTGTTGCATATTAAGAACTTACACAATATGCAATACCAGAATTGATTTCCGTATCCTTGCAAACTGTTTTTGATGTTGCCCGATTTTTATCACAATCTTTGAACTTCTGAACCTTGACACAGTACCGAGTTCCCAATTGAATGACGGTCCTTTCCCAAATGAGGATATAAATATACTTTAAAACTTCTTGAATGAAACTTACTGGAATCCTGTTAAAATATTGAGTAGCGACGTCTTGCCGGCACCTGAAGGCCCCATGATGGCCGTTAACTGTCCAGATTTGAAGCTGCCTGAGACTTCCTTAACGACGAGCTTCTTTTCTGTAAAATACCAGACGATCAGACGATGTGACCAAGACCTAGACCCAGAACAAAACCGAAAAGTTGCTTGTTACAGCATTATTGGTACAAAGTTATGTAAATTACACGTGTTCATTATCAATACGTCACGGCAGTTTAAATTATTAAAATCAGTATTTATCAAACAATACTGAAACCTTCGGACTTTTGTCTATGGGAACTACGAAGTCACGCAATTAAGGAATGTTTTGTTGTTTATCACGAACGATATTTTTTCGCACAGTTCAAGGTGCGGGACCATTTCTGAACCCTATAGTATACGATGGCTTCTTTTTGAGCCTTGATAAAGTAGGTCAGTGTTAGTTGCAGATTATCGTCTTAAGAAATATTTTTGGAACGTTTTGCCAATAGTGGTCAAATTATTATCTTCTTTGACACGACCATAACCTCATTCGTTCTAGAATTATTTGATACTATTCTAACGATAGTTAACGGAAATGTTTGATAATGTACAGAAAAGCTTTTTCTTCCGATGTGCAGTCTTCATAACTTGGATAACAGGAGAAAGTTTGACAAAAAAACGCAAAGAAAGTTGTTCCGCGAGATCACTGGTTCAAGGTTTGTTTATTTAAGGTGATTCCGCTCTCAGAAATTAATTTTCGAGTTTCGAAATGTATATGCTGCATAACGATTATTATGAATTCAAATTACAGATACAGTTGCCAATCTAACACAAAAGCCCCTATGGGTTTTAAAAGCTTATACGTAACACATGTCTTCCAGCGAGTTTTTACATAATCACACAAATTTAGTTTAAAAGTAAACATGATTATGGCAAAACATTGCAGATTGTAGATAATAAAAACTGCGTTTAAAGCGTTAGCCATCTGCTGGTACGAAGGATGGCCTACAAAATGACCTTAATAAATTAGAAAATTGAAAGTAGGGATTAGCAAACAGGATGAGTGAATTACGAAATATTAACATACTCAAAACCATTACCTTTGTAATTAGACAATAAGGTTGTGACCGTTATTTTTTGCTTATTTGCATTGATGGTCAAATCTTTCGCCAATATTTAGAATGGACCTTCAGGGTGGACATAGGCTGTATATTATCCCTTTAAAATAAAAGGTCTTATATTTGATGATTCATTTGTGGGACAAAGTATTCTGTTAGCAATGTCAAAGCTGTTTATGCAGAGCGGCCAGAACATGTTTTGCGGGACTCAAATTTCACTTTCAGTACGTATAAGTCACTATGGAAAAGCCTACTTTCAGATGAAGTCAAAAAATATATTTTAGTGCATACAAATTTATTATAAATTGATAATGTAAGTATATACATTTTTTAAAGTATCACTTTCATAGAGCGTGAGTAACAGTGGAACGAATGCGTTTTTTATGAACGCTGCCTTAACGGTAGATACATGAATGCTTTCTATAGAGCGACATTATATCTGTATGTTAAGGTTAATTCACAAATTGATAAAGTAAGGCATTCCTTGAAAAACCGAATCGTTGGACGTAAAGTCAAAATGACATTTTTTATATTTTTGAAATAACGGAAATTACAGTGTATTAGCTTATTACAGGGTTTGCCGTATTCAGTACCAACGTCTAGGGTTTAGACGGAATTAATTAGTTTCATTCTATCTATAAGAGGTCGCGGAAAATAATGTGTGGTATTCTCTTGTATTCAAAACGGGTGGATTTCACCCTACTGTTAAGATGTAAAGACGTATTTTTATTTGTCATGTCATTCATAAAATGTTTGTGCCTATACAAGTGCAGATCACATGAAACTAATAATAATAATTAATCGCGGATATTTGTTTACATCTGGAACTTCCCAGGTCCGGTTCATGTTGTATTTTCCTGCCACTGCCCATGTTAGGAAATATTCCAATAATTACTAATAAAGATGTTTATTGTTAGAAAGTATTTTTATCGCAACTACTAACCATCCTCATCTTCTCACTCTCTCTTATGTGCGCTTGTTCCCTTTACCACTTTTATTTATAATTATATTCTGTATTGTGGAATATGGTACATGAGTTAGTTTTATTTTTCTTTTCTAAAAGACATTCGAAAAAATTTTCTTTTCATCATTTTAAAACGTTAACGATGGGGACCCGCCCTTCCGTAACCTCTTCACCAAGCAAGCAATGTAATAAAAATACAGATCTGTCTAAATGATAAGAAACACGAGATCTTAAAACTAAATGAAACGTTTCTAAATGTTGAACTAACAGAAAGTTCGCAATACCTCCACAAATTGGTTTTCTAATTAGTGCGACGAGGCATAGCCAGTTTTGAAAATATTCTTTTAAATTCTTCACAATCTTCATAATTTTATGCAGATAATAAGAAGATAAATAAAACTCTTTGCAGTTCAAATTCTAGATCACTACAACAATCCCCTTATACAGTGTGGCTGCATAAAGTTCTATTTCCTTGAAGTTCTTATATTATGATAAATCAGAAAGCCATTCGGTATTCTTAACAGATAATAACCAATAATTAATACATGCCAGCAAGTCGACGTACCCTTCTCGTACTGTGACATAGGTACAATAGTACTACATCACCGATCATTTTCTGTACGCTTTAATGCTTCAATTAAATTAAATGTATACAGAGTGATTAATTCGATAACAAATACAACCGTTGCTTTCAATTTCACGCGTTAATTCTTTAACTTCGTAAAAAAATCTGCAGCAGTCTACAGACATCCAGTTTCCTTCAACGTGGAGGAACTATACAGTGTAAGCAAAAAAGTGTTATAGCAATAATATATTTGAAGGCACCCATAAAATACACCCCTACAGACATTATTTTACAATAAAAATCATCCACTGACTACTTTTTGAAACAACGTTTTTGTATTCGTGAATTTTTGTATTTGTATAACTAAATATATGAATATTCCCGGATATGTATTTAATTTGGCAGCTGTGAAACCTAACCTCAAAATTTGATGTTAATTCGTCACTTGGGCTCATTTGCAACACTCGGCCGCCCCCTCGTGATTCAAAAATTCGCCCCCGCCCCTGAAAAGTGTCTTAAGAGCGCACGTGACATTTTTCTTGAAAAAATTGAAATGGCAGGTGTTGAGTTAATCTCATTTTTTTCACATGCTACTTGGTTTTCACGGATATCTTAGTTACTATATGGTTATAGATATCTCGCACTATGCCTAAGAAGAATGTCTCAACCTTGGTGTACAATTACTATATTCAGGAGATAATTTTTATTTACTTTTGCCCATGCTTGTGTAATTTGGGAAACTAAACATTGACTATCGCTAATCAAGTTTGATATGAATATCCATGCATGAACTATTTTTTTTAATCAGTTTATTTAGTTCTTGGGTAACTTACACGTTTCAAGCTAAATAATAGGTAAAAATGATTTAAATAGGCAGTTGTAAATAGCAGGTAAAAACAAGGAATGTCAATCGAATATTTCGTAAAATTCCTGCGAGTTTGAGAAAATCTTTTTCAAAAGTATCGGATCATAAATCCTTTTGTTTTCGTTTTGTGTGTGTTGGAGGTATGTCGAAATTCAAACTCGAGCACGTTTTTTTATCTTTTTCTCAAGTGCATAACTTTTTGAACTTTGAAAAGAACGACATAAATATCGCAGTTTGATTACACGTGCTTACTTGGAAGGCGTGCTGATAACCACTAAATGTTTTACGCTTCACTTCTATTTCTGTTATCTCAAATTAAAAAGTAACTCCAGATACATTAATTTGTTAAAAAATATAAATGTGACAAAAGATGAAGTAATGTGCAACCATAATACGAAGCTGCTGTTCCGCATTCTGTTGGATATCAATTTCATAACGCTTATCTCCGCCTAGAAAAAAATCTCGCGCGAGCGTTAGCCTCTCCGGTTGGAATTAAAAGAGGCGGGTTCTGGTAATATTCACGATTTTTGAAATTAGTTGCCGAAAATCCACAAACCTCTCGTCCGTAATATTTATTTAGGATATACTTTAAAACTATAAGAAAATAAAAAATGGGGCCTACTTTTGCGTCCGTTCGGCACTGTGAGGGTGATATTTTCAAACTCGATGTCGATGGTCCTATCTTTGGACAAGTTCAGAAATAACGTTTTGGAACTGTCCATTGTGTTTTATTATCACTTGCACTTGCACTCGCGGCTTTATCGGAGAGTAACTGAGTTTAACTAGATTTCGTGCAGCGATGTAGTCACAACATCAGATCGGCATTTGGTGCTCGAAATTCAGGTCTGCCTATCGTTCGCGATGGCACGCCGCAAACTGAAGTTGTTTTCCAACTGACGGCACAGGTGGCTGCCATGCAGAATTTCAGAGCCTCGGTCAAGATTCCTGCGAATATATCAGCGGAGACGTAGTCGTATTTTGGTTCTATTTAGTCTGATAAGACTGCGCACAAATGGTCAGCCGGATATTGTAAATTTGTGTACTTGAAATGGATTCTTATCGATAAATGTGGGGGCGTTCTATATGATTCATTTTTTATGTGAAAAGCTACACTGTTTTAAAGATACACTCCTCGCAAAAAAATTTGGATATTAAGCTGAAATTTGCTTTTGAGGATCAGTTTTTATAAATGCTTCTGAAATTCGGTAAGAAACATGCTGCAGATCACGCACTTGTAGGTTATCGAAACGGATATGTTTGACCAGGCACCATTAGCAATTATCGTAAGTGATTCAAAATTTGACACTGATTTCAAATATGTTGAAGTATGTTGAAATTAAATTGCTGGATCTGGGTAACCAAAAGGGATTTAAGTAACGATTGTATAGGATGAGACGTGACGTTATAGAACTTCTTGTTCTAACATCAGAAGTGCAAATATTTATAAATATAAATTTTTAAAAACTTTATCAATTCGAATGAAATCCCTACTGCAAACAGAATGACAAGATTGATAAAAACATAGATACATACATGGATAGTGTGCAGGCATTTTTATCGAAACTGAAACAAATATGTGGTCTGGCAAAAATTGTTATCAGCACACAGGCGTTTCGTAATCAACTGATACTGCTAAAAAGAGTCCAATATCTTACAAGAAGTCAGAAATATTATTTTATTTTGTGTTTTGTTCGCAAAACCATAGCATATAAATCTATGGACTGAGGATTCAAATTTTACTAAAAACACTATTTCTATTAAATTTATTCGTTTTCACCCTGTATATACATACTCTAAACAGGGCCGTAGCATGCTTTCTACATTTTCCCAGTTTCATGTTTCTTCAGTTCTTTAGTTTCATAGGTTGCTACATGTAAGTACTAGTACTGTTTCTCTCATTTTTTATTTCTGTATCTTCACAGTTTATTAAGGATTCAAATGTTTTCTTATTTTCTTTTTTCCAGTATGGTTCTTTTTCAGTAGTGTTTTGGTCAATTCCTTAAACGTTGATAAAATTTCTTAAAATTCTCCACATTTTTTGAATTTCCCAAATTTCCGTCTGTCACCGTCTTACATTTTAGGTTTCTCCATTTAGCAAGTGTGAATTTTCAAATTTCTTAGGATTTCCAAAATTTCTTTTTGTTTCGCTATACAAACCCTAGTTTTTTAGTCACTTTTTAAGCGATGATTACGAAAAAGGTGATTTTACGGCCTTTTTTGGACCCGTAAAGTTTTATTTTTTTGTACGCATCTGTCAAACTCTACTTTTTTGGGACTGATTCGTCAGAATTTTACAGATGTGTACAAAAAAGGTAAAACTTTACTGCTCCAAAAAAGAGGCCATACAAACACCTCTTTGATAATCATTGCCTTAAAAAAAAATTATGACCAAATCTTTGAATTCTTTTGTTTACTATTTTAGGATTTTTCGATTTTTTTTTTATTGATGTGTTTCATGTTTCTTGTTTAATAAATATGTGTATTAGTAATTGTAATCTACTTTTTTGTTCCTGGTTTATTTCCTTCTTCATATTGTTGTTTTCTTTTAACATCCCAAATTTTACTGGGCTTAACAGTTTTCAAAATCAAAAGCTAGTACGCCTTTGGTTGTCTGGACCTTCAGTATTTGAAAAAACGTTCTGACATCGCAAACTTTAGCAAATTTAGATCCAGTATGTCCGAAAATTTACACAAGTGAATAAAATTCCTGGAAATGGCTCTCAGAAAAAAGAAAGAAAAGTGTCTTGAACTTTTTTTGGGGCACTAAAAGTTGTTTATTCCCTTAGTCTTTTGTAATTTATAACGCATCATAATCAGCTACCGGAATCAATATTCCAACATATTTGAGCCTTCTGCTTTCGAATTTACAAAATCTTCGAATTCCTACTGTTTTAAATTTATCGCGTCGCCATGTCTCATAGCCGGGAATACATCTGACGAATGTTACCGTTCGTTCGCACTTGTTCGCATTCTGGACCATTTCTTGCTGTGTAGACGTGCATTTGCAGCGTATTTTATTGAGGAACGAATGGATGGAGCGCAAACGAATGGGAACCGATTCTATACACAGCTGGGCGGTAAAAATGAAAAGATCAAAGGGAAATTGGACGTACGAATGTTTGGAAACGTTGGAGTGTGGACGTGTTGACAATAATTTCAGTTCTTCGCTATGATTCCTCGCAAAAGGTTGCATACTGCTCTTTATCTCTGCAGGCTGCATTGTTAATTTATGACAACCCCTGAATAAAGTAGGTAGCAAACTGTGGTCAAGGACGTGATTAGCTGCCGATAACATCATAAATACGGTGAATAAATGATTTATTGTGTGGTAACTGAAACCGACATTAAACATAATTTCTTTGTTTATGAACCGATTTCATTGATTATTTTTGCGTTTTGTTCAGTATAGCTCCAAGATGGTCCCATGTTAGGGGCAGTCCATTAATTACGTGCGGTGTTTTTCTGTTAATTTGATGAGATTTGGTGAACCCCCTCCTCCCTCACGTGAGATTTATCCCTTACAATTTTTAAATAATTAATTTTCATGAATGTTCACCTATTTTGCTAAATACCACAAAATACCTAAGGGTTCTAAGATTTCATTTCTTTTCTTTGTTTCATACAAGATTTTATGTTCCTTTTGTGTTATTTGGAGTCAAACTTTGAAGACTTTCGTAATTTTTCATTTCGTTGCATATTTAGTCATTGTTTGGTATTATTTTTGTTCTCATTTTGATCACTTTTTCTAAAATGTTATGAATTCAAAATTTTTATATTCAAAAATTTGCTACCTTGATTCGATATTTTTGCATTTTCAAATGCCAACTTTGAGTTCCAAAATTAAAAAGGATACATTCTTTTACAATAAAAAAATTTAATCATTTTGTAATATATGAGCGAGCGAAGCGAGCTAATATTCATAAACACAAAATCTTTATGCAACTGGACTGATTATGTAATTTACTGATTCCCATTGTTCATGAATACCAGCTCGCTTCGCTCGTTCATATATTCTAACTCGTAACAAAATGAATAAAGAAATCATTTTCTACAATGCATAAACAAGACGAGTCAATAATTTCCCATTACAGCCGAGTTTCATACAAGATTTTATATTCCTTTTGTGGTTGTTTGGAGTCAAACTTTGAAGACTTTTGTAATTTTTCATTCCGTTGCATATTTACCAATACTGTAGTCATTGTTTGGTGTTATTTTTGTTCTCATTTCGATCACTTTTTCTAAAATTCTATGAATTCAAAATTTTTATATTAAAAAATTTTGCTACCTTAATTCGATATGTTTGCATTTTCAAATACCAACTTTGAGTTCCAAAATTAAAAAGGACACATTCTTTTACAGTAAAAAAAATAATCATTTTGTAATATATGAGCGAGCGAAGCGAGCTACTATTCATAAACACAAAATCTTGTATGCAACTGAATTGATTATGTAATTTACTGATTCCCATTGTTCATGAATACCAGCTCGCTTCGCTCGTTCATATATTCTAACTCGTAACAAAATGAATAACGAAATAATTTTCTACAATGCATAAACAAGACGAGTCAATAATTTCCCATTACAGCCGAGTTTCATGCAAGATTTTATGTGCCTTTTGTGTTATTTGGAGTCAAACTTTGAAGACTTTCGTAATTTTTCATTTCGTTGCATATTTACCAATACTGTAGTCATTGTTTGGTGTTATTTTTGTTCTCATTTCGATCACTTCTCTAAAATGTTATGAATTCAAAATTTTTATATTAGAAAATTTGCTACCTTGATTCGATATTTTTGCATTTTCAAATGCCAACTTTGAGTTCCAAAATTAAAAAGGATACATTCTTTTACAATAAAAAAATTTAATCATTTTGTAATATATGAGCGAGCGAAGCGAGCTAATATTCATAAACACAAAATCTTTATGCAACTGGACTGATTATGTAATTTACTGATTCCCATTGTTCATGAATACCAGCTCGCTTCGCTCGTTCATATATTCTAACTCGTAACAAAATGAATAAAGAAATCATTTTCTACAATGCATAAACAAGACGAGTCAATAATTTCCCATTACAGCCGAGTTTCATACAAGATTTTATGTTCCTTTTGTGGTTGTTTGGAGTCAAACTTTGAAGACTTTTGTAATTTTTCATTCCGTTGCATATTTACCAATACTGTAGTCATTGTTTGGTGTTATTTTTGTTCTCATTTCGATCACTTTTTCTAAAATTCTATGAATTCAAAATTTTTATATTAAAAAATTTTGCTACCTTAATTCGATATGTTTGCATTTTCAAATACCAACTTTGAGTTCCAAAATTAAAAAGGACACATTCTTTTACAGTAAAAAAAAATAATCATTTTGTAATATATGAGCGAGCGAAGCGAGCTACTATTCATAAACACAAAATCTTGTATGCAACTGAATTGATTATGTAATTTACTGATTCCCATTGTTCATGAATACCAGCTCGCTTCGCTCGTTCATATATTCTAACTCGTAACAAAATGAATAACGAAATAATTTTCTACAATGCATAAACAAGACGAGTCAATAATTTCCCATTACAGCCGAGTTTCATGCAAGATTTTATGTGCCTTTTGTGTTATTTGGAGTCAAACTTTGAAGACTTTCGTAATTTTTCATTTCGTTGCATATTTACCAATACTGTAGTCATTGTTTGGTGTTATTTTTGTTCTCATTTCGATCACTTCTCTAAAATGTTATGAATTCAAAATTTTTATATTAGAAAATTTGCTACCTTAATTCGATATTTTTGCATTTTCAAATGCCAACTTTAAGTTCCAAAATTAAAAAGGATACATTCTTTTACAATAAAAACGTTTACGTTGTCCTTTTTGTTTGTAACGATTTTATAAAATATGAGCGAGCAAAGCGAGCTACTATTCATAAACAAGACATTACATTACAGCCGAGTTTCATACAAGATTTTATGTTTATAAATATTAGCTCGCTTTGCTCGCTCATATATTACAAAATGATTAAATTTTTTAATAATACTACCGTTCTGTATTGTTCGTTGAACGATTTTTTAAACTGGCGGGGATTTCCACGAAAAGAGTGGTAAATAAAGTGTGCGGCAATTGTCTCAATTCGGGGAATCCCATACATAGAAAATATTTAACTACGGTCTATATGTTTGCGGACAAAATAGAAAACCTTAAAAAAGTAAAATAATAAGTTTTATGTTTTTTTTTTTATATTCTATGTAATAATAATGTGTATTTTTTTAATTAAAAAGTTGGCGTGAGATTTTCAATGACCCCTTGCTCCCTTTCGATGAGATTTGGTGAGATTTTACTGGAATCCCCCCCCCCCATTTTGAGCTCACATAATTAATGGACGACCCCTTAATTTCATTGATATTGGACATAATACCTGTATAATCGGGAATGAAAAAGCTAGAATAATATAATTTAGAGTATTGAATCTCCAATCTCGAATCCTCGAATATCGAATCTTGAATCTCAAATATCCAATCTTGAATTTGTATTGATGGTCCCGATCTTTTTGACATTAATTTCTTAATTTATTTAACACTTATGCTCTTATATACCCGACAATCTGTTTTCGCGCTCCTGTGAACTTTCATTCATTGTTTTAAAATTTCTGGTTCTATTTTTTTAGCGTTTCCGTCTTTCATCTTCCTTTTAAACCAGCTGTCGTTTCCTCATTGAGAAACGTCCTTACTAGGTCTACCCATCACTTAAAATTGTAAAATAATTAACTTAAAAAAAAAAGAAACCGACTTCAAAAAACACAAAAGTAGTATTATAACTAAAAAGTAAAAAATATTTTTTTTCCATTTCATACTTATTCCACCTTATTCTTCGAAGGGCTGAAAATGGGCTGACCACCTCATTCGGCTTGCATATGCAGCGTGTCGGTGATGGCGCAGGATACGTTCGAGAATGGGTGGAAATACTGCGAATGGTCATGCCACCGGGAAAGAACCTCTGCGAGCAGTAGCAATGGTTGAAATGGGTGCGAATGCGAACGAACGGTAACATTCGTCAGATGTATTCCCGGCTTATGATCAGAAACGAACCTGACGGTTCCGGCTTGGTTCCGGGTTTGTTCCGGGTTGTTGGGAGAGGACCACGCAATACTTCGATTTTTCAGAGGGAGCTCTTATATTGCTGATTGTGACTTTTGGAGTTGGCTCTCGCGGAGAGGATAGCTTCATGAGTAGAGTTTCTATTTGATTACCGATTGTGAGGTACGTCTACCGGAGGGCTAGGCAGCCCGCAAATCCGTCCATTTGCAGGGTGCTCGGTTGTGCTTGGTGTGGGGGCCGAAGGAGATCGGCGTTTGGAAGGATGTACGTTTGGAAGTTTGAACGTGGGTTTGCCGGTCGGTCTGCGGTCGTACATCTTGCACAATCGAGATATTTTGTTTGAGTAGTTGGCTCACTGCTACGAGGGCAGGCGATGGTGGCCTCGATGGGGTTTGGGACCTGGATGATGGTGGCCTCGGCGGTGCTGTTGAGTCTGACAACAATAATTATTGGGGCGTTTGCACCTTTCGCAACGCAAGTGTTTCGTGTTGTTGAATTTTTCATTTTGGGAGTTGAGTGTTGTGATTTTAAATATACCGGGTCGCCCTGTCTCATTCCATACATTAATTTGAGCAACATTTTTAAAATGTAATATTGATAAGGACCTTGTAATCAGTAATCACTATTAATTTAATTATTTGTGGAACACATTCATTGTATTTTCTGTTACGTAAACCATACCCCAAATCTTGACAGTATCGTTACGCCGATTTAGATATGGGAAAAAGCTCTTACGGCTCACATTGTGGCAAATTTAAGCTAAGAAGGTCACAAAAATATAGAGAAATTGTCCAAAATTTATAAAAAGACAATTGAATGTTTTAGAAAACATAATTGTATCAAACACTTTAACATCGCAATTATTAAGTGGGTTTTTATCAAATAATGCAACAAAGGTGATTTTTTGATACTAGAATGTGTTATGATCACAGTAAAATACAGTTCTTTTTCTTCTTTTGAGTGCTGGTCGAACGAAAAGCTGAAAAATATTTCAAGCCAGTCGTGACAGCTGAGGAGCACTTGTACCATATTCTAATGTTTTATATTCGTGAGTTTTAGTTTTTTGAAACGTTCGTGAAGATATCGTAAAACATATGTTCGTCCTCTCAGAGCTTGACAATGTTGAATGGATCTACTGGCTAAACTGTCTGTTTACAGAAGAAAGAGGGTAGACAGCTTGTTTCAGAACTAAATTGATTAGCGAAAAAAGTTGTTGAGAAGAAAATTTTTACGACTGGTCAACTGGGGAATTTTACCCCAAAAAGCATATGTACGTTCTGTCGGCAACCATTACGACTTCTTGCCAGTTTTTGTATAAAATTGGTTTCACATTTTATTTAATTGTAACACGAAAAAATGTTTAGAAAATTAATCACGGCCATTTTATTCCATCTTGCGATGGCCTTAAATTTTTGATACCCATTGATGTCAAGTCAGTTTGACAAGCAGTAGAAGCCGCAGGAAGCAGTTCAGTATTACCTCACAAATTCTGAAATGCTATTTCCGGACACCTGTATACATAGTATTACATTAACTTTGTGGAAGCTCGTAGCTATTTGCATACAGTTTCATTTTATTGCATTGGAAAACTTAACCTTCACCTATAGATTAGAAGAAACCATATTAAGTCAAAGAAAAACCACCGGACTTGTTTTTATTACGCTCATCTCTGAAATAACATTTTAAAAAACAATCGAGACAAAATCAAATTTGTTTTCAGTGCCACCCCATGCATTAACGTTTCTTCAAAAATTGACATGAAAAAAAAAACGCGAACTGCAATTTATATTCTTCAAGGACTTCCGTTTCTTCTGACGACCATTATTGTGTCTTTTTGAATAATTATTTCAGTCATTTTTTGTCATAACATCATCGTGGTAGTTTTTTAATTCGAATCTTTTCATTTCCTACGCGTTGCCGGTTCATATTGTTTTGTTTTGTTCATCATTATGTTTTATGTTTCCGTTTCTCTTTAATGGAGTCTGAATCATGGAATATTTTGTGCTCCTTGATGTTTTGTTAATTAAAATGTAATTTCTACAAATCACATTACATTTAATTTCTGTAATTATGTTTATACCAATTATATAGAAATGATTTTAATAACCAGACAATAATGAAATAGAAGCAAGTGGAAGAACACATGGATAGAACTAACACGTACAATTAGTTTGAATGTATAGCGAATTAAAAGACACTTTGCATCTAATTACAGAAAATATGCGCACTAATGATATAAAATAATATAAATATTTACGTGTAGTTTTATCCATAAAATCTAATGATTTTACAAATGAATTGTTTACTGTTTTTCATTCGGCTGCTCCTTATAACTTTCATATTTCACAGTTTGTTGGCACTGTCAATTAGGGTCAAAGCTTATGTATTTTTACACAATTGTAATTTTTAGGCACATGTTTTACATTGAATTCTACTGTTACGCAAATGGAAGATTTATTAACAAGTATTTGTTAAACGGGATAAACTGAAATAAATTGTAAAACCGAACAGCTAAATAATAGTAAGAACGAAAATTTACATGAGATTTATCAAGGATAACATGGTTATTTGATAAGAGTTCTACGAAGTTTTTATCGAATAAGATACTTATTATATGCAATACCGTGTAATTGCATTTAATAATGCTGGAGTACTCATTTATTATTTTTATTTAGATGATGAACTAGTTTTGACGAGTTAATGATAGCATAGGACTTGAGTTTAATTTGGTATTCAAACACAGTTCTATTTAACAACACAATTTTACTTACCTAATGGACCTTTTGTGTTGTCAGTAAATTTATTCAAGGTTTCACATTTTGGTTCCATAAAACATTTAACGACCTCCAAATATCCAATAAACCAAGGGGTGTTAATATTCCATCAAAAGTTCAACGAACAGATCTACAAATACTTTTATACTTTCATTCGTAACACATGCGAAATCATGACGTAAAAGACTTCTTACACATTTAAATTTTGACATATTGGTGTCGGCCCTAAATCTTTAAGCAAAAGCAAAAATGTTTATGAAAGCAGTGAATGGCGCAAATTCTTATTACCATCATCAGAATCTTGTTTCGCTACGTATTCTAGGATTGTGTCATTGTTTCTCCATTTCTGTAGCAATAAACGAAATCTTGCAACACATTTATGTTGTAGTTAGCATTTTCCGCTTTTGGACGAATAATTAAATTCTCTTGCCTCTTGTGAATTTTTAATTGCCGAGCCTTCAATGCTATATGTAGACCGGTCTTGTTCGATACCACGTTCATTGCCAAGGATAAAATCCAGTATAAAAGTAAATCTTTTATTTAAAAAATGAACAAATCTTGCTTTTTTTCCACTATACATTCAAGTCTGAAAGATTTAAACGCCCAAGGTTATCGACAAAACTAGCTTTAAGGATACAAAAAGGCACTGATTATTCCGATCAAAGTAAACCAAAAAATAGTGGTACAGGTCTTGGATAGACTATTACAAATAAAATATCAAATGTCCCTCACCGATCCTATAACGTCTGTAAAGCCACAGGACCAAAGTCGAAAAAAACAAAAATTAATCCCATGGAAATTTAAGGCTATTTAAAGGCTAATTTGTTTGGTGACACGAGTTCCTTTTAGGGTATTTGTGAAGACAAGTTTTTCCTTTTTTGTTTGACGCATTTTGGAAGGAGAAGCGATTTTTATAAAGCGTCAAGCCAAAAAATTAAATTTGCTGTCGAAAACCCTCTGGTAAAGCTGCTAAGTTCTTAAAAGTATGGCCTAAATCATTAAAATTAAAATTAAGTCTTTGGCATTAAATTATGCTACCTTAAATTCCAGGTTCATTATTATTATTGGTTATTATCATATTTTAATACCATTATCCTGCTAGCTTGACGTGAAGCCATAAGGACCATAACTTCGAGAAAAACGTCGGTTTTATTATTTTTGGCATTAAATTATCCTTGAAATAGCCTTAAAATGCTGTGATTATTGTTTTAATTTTTATCTAATATTAAGGTATAATTTCTACCAAAATTATAAGAGCAATAGAATTAAGTCTTTGGCATTAAATTAGCTTTTAAATTCCCGTGGGGTTAATTTTTGATTTTTTCCATATTTTAAAGTCATGGTCTTGTTAGCTTGACGTCAAGCCAGCAGAGCCATAATTTCTACGAAAACTATGAGAGCAATAAAATTAAGTCTTTAGCATTAAAATAGCCTTAAATTCCCATGGGGTTAATTTTTGATTTTTTCCATATTTTAAAGTCCTCTGCTAGCTTGACTAACAGAGCCATCGTTTCCATGAAAACCGTAAGAGCAATAAAATTAAATCTTTGGCATTAAACTAACATTTAAGTAGCCTTAAAATCCTATGTGGTTATTTTCAATTTTTACCAAATTTTAATGCAAGCTAAAAGCTTGACGTCAAGCCAGCAGACCCATAATTTCTATGAAAATTATGAGAACAATAAAATCAGGTCTTTAGCATTAAATTAGCCTTTAAATAGCCTTAAATTCCCATTGGTATAATGTTTGTTTTTTAGACTTTGGTCCTGCTAACTTTACAGACGTGTTGGGAGTTGCTCAAATTGAGAAAGATCAAGGCCACACAATTCTTCGTCTTCCTCCCTATCATTGTGAGTTCAATCCGATAGAGATGGTATGGAGTCAGTTGAAGCGATAATGGGGTCGTCCCACAATTTTCAAAAACAGCTTTTCTAGAAACTAGAGGAAAAAATATTATACCCCTATTTTTTTTTATAGGAAATCACGCGTTTACTAGGTAAGCAAAAATCCGAAACATTTGTCTTATTTAAAACGCGCGCCTTTTTGTGACGTCAACACGGGACAAAATTCACCAGACAAAAATCAAGTTACTAGACGTGCGGATTAATGAAAAGCGCATGAACCAATGAGAATGCTCCCCCGAAATGACAAGAGGCGGTAAATGTACAGCGTTTGAAACTGCTAGCCGAAATTGCGATTTTTGATACGCTCTGTCATCTTACAAAACGACTTTATGAAACAACAGAACACGTTTTAGGGCTTCATGTTACATAGTCTATGAGAGATTCCTGTATTACCGAGCTGAAGGTAAACAACGTGGTAGAGAGGTTAAGTAGCGAAAAATATAGAAATAGAAGGTGATATAAAGAACAAAATTAGAGAAATAAATAAATAAATAAATAAAGTTTATTTGCAGCAACATATAGTACAAACAATATAAACATACTTCAAGCAAAATACATAACAAACATACAAAATACATAACGCTGCAAAAGGGCACGAAGTCAGTAGAAACACTGTTTTTCATTCGAGCCCAGAATAGAATTATTATTGGCTTATTGACCATCTAGCATATTTTTTTTTAATTTAACATGAAAAGAATTAAAGTCACAATGTTTAAGCTCCTCACTGAGATCATTATATATCTTTGGACATAAGTAGCTGAAGGACGATTTGAACATTTCACAGTATTATGTTTAGGAATTCGCAACATTTCAGCTTGACGAGTGTTTCGATTATGAATTTCTTTTCTATAAATAATTTTATCGTACAGATTTTTGGGTTGTTTACACTTAACAATTTTAAAAACTAAACATGTTAAAAAGTACTGATACCTATTTCGGATATTTAACCACCCAGATCTTCGTAGATACGGTGTTATATGTTCAAAACGTTTGACATTAAAGCAGAATCTTAAACAGGAATTTTGAATTTTTTGTAATATATAAAAATTGGCATTAGTGATGAGGGACCCGTAAAGTACTAAACAATAACTGATATGACTTAGAATTAGAGTATCACAGAGTTTAAGTTTCAGTTCTATGCTGATCATACCTTTTAAAGAATATAATGATTTCAGTATACCATAGCAACGTTTACAGATGGTACTTATATGACTAGAAAAATCGAGTTCGTTGTCCACTATTAAACCTAAGTTTTTGGCTTCAGACACTAAGCTAATATCACAGTTATTTACAGTCAAGAAAATATTCTCAGAGAGAATTTTACAGTAATTTTTAGAGCCAAATAATATAGCCTGTGTTTTTACAGGGTTTAGCTTCAGACACTGTTTTTCACATCTTTCTGACAACTTTTCTAAATTTTCGTTAATTAAGTTAACAACATTGACTATGTCACCTGGTAGAAAAGATTTGTATAGCTGAGTGTCATCGGCATAACATTGTACATTGACATTATTTACAAACAATGGAAGATCACATACATATATAATAAATAAGAGTGGCCCAAGTATCGAGCCTTGAGGCACCCCACTTCTAATTGGCTTAAAATTAGAGCTACACACTGTTAAAGCTGTATTTATCACCACTTGTTGGTAACGATTATTTAGATAACTCTGCATAAATTGTACACAGTTGGCTGATAACCCAATGTAGTGCAACTTTGCTAACAATAGTGTATGACTAATCGTGTCAAAGGCCTTGGAGAAATCCAAAAGTACTAACATTGTTAACATACCTTGATCATAAGCTTTTAGTATGCTGTCAATTACATTGATTAAGGCTGTAGCAGTGCTGTTACCTGGTCTAAAACCCGCTTGACTGTGTGGTAAAATTTTAAATTGCTCAAGGTACGTTCTGATTTGGTCTGATATTATTTTCTCCAAAACCTTTGAAAGGACAGGTAACACACAAATCGGCCTTAAGTCAGATACTTTTTCAGGTTGTGACACTTTCGGCATCGGCGTAATTAAACCTTTTTTCCAGGAATCTGGAAATCTATGTGTATCAATGGAACAATTTACAATATCAGTTAATGCTGATAGACAAAATTCAGAAATTAGTTTGAACATATGTATAGATATACCATCGCAACCCACTGCACTGGAACTAATCCTATTTAGAGCCTTTTTCACATCACAAACACTTACACGCTGCAGGTGGAATTGGTTCACGACGCTGTGGTGCTGATGAGCATTGTAGTAACGGATTTCTTCTGCCAGATAAGTCGAGTCCATTTTAGACACTTCTATGAAGAAGTTGTTTATAAGATCCGCATTGCAAAGATGTGTTGGTATCGTCCCAGTAGTTTTCTTCTTTATTCCTAGCGATCTTAAACCCTGCCATAGCTTTTTAGCATCCCTGCAGTGTTGCAGTTTATAATCAGCATAGCTTTTCTTTTCTCGCTGGATGGCTTTACGGACCTCGTTTCTTACTTCGACGTAAAATAGCCATTTCGCTGCTGTCCTGTTGCGTTTAAATGCAACAAAAGCTTTCTGTCTTGCCTTGATCATTTCAGAAATGTTATAAGTTAACCATTCGGGTCTAGGATTTTTCGAAGTTATCAGTTTTGATGGAGCATGTTTATCGAATAGTTCGGTTATTGATTCATTGAATATTTGAAGTTTTTCATTTACATCAGCCGTGCTGAGAACAGCCTCGATTGGAAGCTGTAGGGCGTCTTCATGAAGCTGGTTCAAATTTATCCGATTCAAGCATCGCACATACCTTTTAGTTGGTTTTGTAGGCTCCGTCTTCGTGAAAGGCATTTCACAATATATAAGGCAATGGTCACTAACTGGTTTGTTGTCACTATTTAGTATTTGGTTCATGTTCTCAACTTGCACCGTTATCGAAGACTTCATATGGTCATCGTTCACATAGACATGGTCTATTAACGTTGAGTTTGCTGCTGCAACCCTTGTGGGTTGGTTGACAATCTGAGACAAGTTGTACGGATCTAACATTTTCTTGAGAAACTTATAAGAGCTCATTTCTACTTGCTTATAGTCAACATTGAAATCTCCAAGTAGCATGAGATACTCAACTTCAGGTAGCAGCGTTGAAATATTTGTTCCAACATGTTCAAACTCAGTGTATGATACCGATGGCGGTCTGTAGATTAACCCTATTCCCAACTTTCTGTTTTTAGATACGGTGATTTTGATCCAAATCTGTTCGATGTTACCTTGTGAATCTAGTTCCATTATTTTGAACTTTAGGTGCTGTCTAAGGTACACCAATACACCCCCTCCTTTGTCTTTGTTTGCAGCTGTTAAATCTCTGTCCTTTCGCACCATATTGTAGCCTTGAATACTTATGGATTGGTCCATTACGCTGTCGCTCAGATTGGTTTCCGCTAAAAACATCACGTCTATTTTTCGTTCGAGCATGAGTTCTGAAAGTATTTCTACCGATGGCACTAATGTTCTGATGTTCAGATAACCTAAAACTAATGGCTCGTGAGCAAACTTGCTTATTTTATGTTTGTCTGTACCCTGTTTTTTAGAAAAAAAAACTTTTTTACTTTGATGCCACGACACCAGAAATCTTCATTCATGAGTTGCGAATACACACTGCGGTCCACAGTAACCTTAAATGCAGCACTTTTAGCATTTTCTCGTTTAGGTAACCCTTCTATCTCAATGACCTCTTCTGGAAGTTTTGATTTTATATATCCAAGAAGATCCTCTCCTTTGGTATTTAAATTTAAGTTTCCGACATACAAGTGGATATACTGCGCGGCAGCTTTAATGGCAGCATCAGCATCAGACCCTTTTCCCCTGATAGTCCTCCTTCGGCGTTTGTTTACAACCACCTTGAATTCATCTGCTTCAGAGACCTTCGCATTCTCCATATCATTCGTATCGGCACTACCATCAATACCGGCACGTGTTGGAGATGTAACACCTGGAAATTTCTTGTTCGACAATAGTTTTTTCTGTGGTTCTACAATTGGCAACGGCATTTTAAATTTGAAGGTGGACGAGGTTGCATTATCCACATTAAATGGAAGAAATGATGGAACCTCACCTGTGTTGCTGACCTGAGCGAAGGTTGGTTTTTTCGCTTTATCTGACGATAAGGTTTTTAGTTCCTTTACCTCTTGCCGAAGGTTTCGATTTTCATCCAGAAGGTAACGCATTTGCATTTTCAGTTCTTCAAGGGATGTGGAAAGCGAATGCATAAATTGCATAACTTCCTCCGCTGTGAATGTTTCACAGCCATCCGTCCGCGCTCTTTTCTTCGCTTGCTCAAACTTAGTGTCCTCTACGTCGGGCAGGTTGTTTATGCATCCTTCACACTTCCATGATGGTTTTTTCATATGAGATCCCCTCCCGCCAATATTAACACATTTTAGATGAAAATTCTTAGCACAGATGTTACATTGAATACACAATTTTACATCGATTGCCTCTGCAAGGCAGAGAGCACACTTGACCACGTCTTCACCCATCGAAAACATTTGTCGATCAAGAGAAGATATTGAGAAAAGCGAGAAGAGATATTAGAGAAAGGTAGGAAGAAAGAATTGGGCAGGGAGGAGGAGATATAGTCAGGAAAAAGAATAAATCGGCGAAGCCGGAAGATAACGACATCTAGGAGGCGCCACAGGAAGCGGATGAACAAAGACCATAGAAACCGCTTGCTCAGGCAGGGAAGCCTGGACTCTTACCTGGAGGAAAGGAAAAGAAAGAGAAAAGGGGAGGGTAGAACAGAAAAACAAGAAGAGGAGGAAGAGAATTTTTTTAAAAAAAGTTAAAAGACGACGAGGTCTCCTGGAGTAAAGAAAACACAGAAGACATCAGAGAAAGAGAAGGAAACGGACACAGAGATGGAGAAAAAAATATTGCAGCTGTTGCAAGAGTTGAAGGAGGAGATGAAAAAAATAAGACGAGAAAACAAGGAACTCAAGAGAGATAGAGAGGCAGAGAGAAGAATTTAAAGAGAAGGAGAAGAGATGGGAAGGAGAGAGAGACTGGTGGAAGGAGAGAGTGGAAAAGATGGAAGAGAGAAGAAAGAGGAAGAACAACATCGTGATAACAGGATGGGACGGGGAAAGAAAAAGTCATGTAAAAAAGAGGATGTAGAGAAGTTTTTGAAGGAAAATGTAGAGGATAGTAAAGTAAAAGATTGTTACAGGATTAACAGGGATTAAGTATTGGTGGAAATGGAGGGATGGGGTGAGAAGAAAAGAATAATGAAGCACAAAGGAAAATTGAGGGAGAAGAGGGAAACAATGGGGATATACATAGACAACGACCTCACAAAGAAGGAAAGAGATGTACAGAAGAAACTGAGAAGTATGGCGAAGGAAAAAAGGGAAGAAGGGAAAAAAGTAAGAGTGGGCTACAGGAAATTAATAGTGGACGGGGAGCAATGGAGATGGAATGAAAAGAGAGAGAGCCTAGTGGTTTTCCAATAAGAAGAAGAAGGGGAGGAGGGGAAAAGGGGGACAACGGCAAAGTAAAAAGGACAATGAAACGGGAAAAAGGAAACAAAGAAGGAAGTAAGAGGGAAACTAAGGAAGGAAGGGGGAAATCAAAGAAGGTAACGAGAAAAACATTGGTGAGAGCACTATTTTGGAATGTAGCGGGACTAGGGAAAAAAGAAGAAGATTTTTGGGACTATGTGAAGGAGTTCGATATTGTTGGATTAACAGAAACATGGTCAGAAAGCTGGGAAAAAATAGAAAAAGTGTTACCAAAGGAGTTCAAGTGGGAATGGCAAGGGGCGAGAAGGGGAAAGAAAAAAGGAAGAGCAGCAGGGGGAATAATAAAAGGGATAAAAAAAGGAATAAAAGAGAATACTAAAAAGAAGGGAGAAGAGGAAGGTCACATGGTGAGAAACGTTAAAATAGACAGTAAATGGTGGAAAATAGTGACAGTGTACAGCAAAGAGATGAAAGAAACAATAAGCAAGATTGAAGAAACATTAAAAGACAACAGGGAAGAATATCTGCTTCTGGGAGGGGATTTTAACGGGACAATTGGGGAAAGAGGAGCCAGGGATTGGGAAGAAGAGAGAGGAGAGGGAAAAAGGAAATCCAAAGACAAGAAAGAAAACGCGGAAGGGAAGAAGTTGATGGACTGGATAGAAGAAAAAGGATGAGAAGTGCTGAATGGAAATAAACAAGGGGACGAAGAAGGAGAATGGACCTACATAGGCGGTAGAGGAGAGACGGTGATAGACTACGGAATAGTAAACGAAGAAGCATGGGAAGAAGTCGAACAATTCAGAATAGGGGAAAGAGTAGAGTCAGACCATCTGCCTATAGAGATAAGTGTAGGAAGGGGGAGAGAGAAGAGTGGAGGAGAAGAAAAAATAGAGGAAATGCGGAAGGTGATAATTAAAGTATGGGACGAGCATGGGGTGGAAGAGTATAAGAGAAGACTGGAAAAAGCAAGATTTAAAGAACAAGAAGTAGGGAAAATGGAGAAAGAATTGGTAGAAATATTGGAAGAAGCAGCGACAAAAAGAGAAATAACAGTAAGAGGTGGAGGAACAAAAAGAAAGAATGAATGGTGGGACAAAGAATGTGAGCAACGTAAAAAGGAAGCAATAAAAGAACTAAGAAAGTGGAGAAAGACTAAAGGGAACAGAAGTGGCTTTTTAGAAGCAAAAAGAAGATACAGAGAGACATGCAGGGAGAAGAAGAGGCAGAAGAAGGAGAGAGAGGAGGAAGAGATAAACGCAATAAGAACAGAGAAGGAGGTATGGAACTATATTAATAGAGAGAGAAAGAAAAAAGAAAATGGGAGCGAGGAGATAACGATGAATGAGTGGGAGGAGTACTTCATGAGGCTGCTGGAGGGAGAAAAGGAAAAAAATAAAACGGAAATAGAGACGAAGAGAAACCGAGTAGAACCTGAAGGAGAAGAAATTACAATGGAAAAGGTGGAGAGGCATGTGAAGAAACTGAGGAAAGGGAAGGCACCAGGGAGGGATAGAATACAGAATGAGTCGTGGATGTATGGGACGAGAAGAGTGCTAGAGAGGCTGGTGGAGGTAATGAATGGGGTGTGGAGAGGAGAATGATTTCCGGTAGGGTGGAGAGAGTGGGTAAGTGAGGGGAGGGGAACTATGGATAATGTATACATCCTGTATCATTTGACGAAGAGTGAGTTAAAGAAGAAAGGGGGAGGGTGTATGCATTATTCGTAGACTTCAAGGCGGCTTTTGACAAGGTGAACAGAGAGAAGATGTTTGAGTGCCTGAGGGAGAAAGGGGTAAATGAATGGCTGGTAAGAAAGGTGGAGGAGATATATGAGAAGACAAAAAGCAAAGTGAAGGTAGGGGAGAGGGAAAGTGACAACAAAGGGAGTGAGGCAAGGTTGCCCGCTCAGCCCCTTGTTGTTCACGATGTATGTGGCAGATATGGACGGAATGTTAGATAGAGCACAAGCGGGAGGTTGTGTGGTAGGTAGAAAAAAAGTGTGAGGCCTGGCGTTTGCGGATGATGTGGTAATGGTGGCAAAGAGTGAAAGAGAAATGAAGGAAATGATAAAGAGTTTAGGAAAATAGGTGAAGAAGAAAAGACTAGAAGTGAATGTAGAGAAAACAAAAATGCTGGTGTTCAATAAGAGAAAGAGGAAGAACGAAGAGAGTGATTGGAGGTGGGAGGGAGAAGTAATAGAACAAGTAAAAGAATTCAAATACTTGGGGTATGTGTTCAATGAAAGAGCCACAGATAAGGCACATATTAGAGAACTGGCAAGAAAAGCGAACAAGGTGATAGGATGTGTATGGGGAATAGGAGAGAGAAGGTGGGGAGGCGAGTTTAAGAGGAGAATGATGATGTTTGAAAGTCTTATTGAAAGCGTGTTGTTGTATGGAGCAGAGGTCTGGGGATGGAAAGAACAAGAGGAGATAGAGAGGGTGCAAGAGAAATATCTGAGGTGGGTGCTAGGGGTGGAGAGAGAAACGCCAGGGTACATAGTGAGAGAAGAATGCAAGAGGAATAGGCTGAGAGTGAAAGCGGGAAAAAGAGTGGTCAAGTTCGAAGACAGGATGGAAGGGAGGAAAGAATGTAGGATTCTAAAGGAGTGCTGGAGAGAAAAAAAAAGAATTCAGAAGAGAATGATAGGGAGATTTACTACAGGAGGAATGTGTATGCAAGCAAAGAAATAGAGAGACTGAGAGAAAGAGGCGTTAAGGATACGGATAGACAAGAGAGGAGAGAAAGAATTAGAGAATCCAGATACAACGGGAAGTACGGAAGATGCATGATCGAGGAAGTACCGAAATATTTGGGGAGGGAGAGCGAGAAAGAAAGAAAGATGATGGCGAGGTTTAGGTGCGGAAATGAAGAGAGGGAAAATAGGTATTGGGCAGAAGATGGAGGAAGAATGTGTAGAATGTGCTATGAGGAAAGAGAGACGATTGAGCATATGTGGAACGAGTGCAGTGGGATGAAACAAAGAGAGGAAATACTGAATGTAGATGGAAGGGAAATTAAATGGATGAAAGAGGTTTGGAAGAGGAGGGAGAAGGGAGAAGAGGAAAGGGCAGGGGAGAAGAAATAGAGAATTTTATTTAGTTTTTTTTTTATTATATTTGTTAAGTTTACTTGTATATATAGAGGAATCAGAAAGGCCGTAGGGCAAATAAAGATAAAGATGTTACATAGTCTATGAGATGCTATAGTTGAATTGGTCAAATTCAATTGAGGGGACGACGCTATAATAATTGCCCATAGACTTGAGTTTATTTATGATAGTTTCGGTGTAAAACGTTTTGAACACCATTTTCAAGTACGCTCGTGGCTTCACGCTTTCAAAAAAGCTCTCGGAGTGATCCAAACTTTGGTCTCGGAAATTTATGGGTTTAGTCCTCCATTGTTAAATAATTGTGGGCAATAGACCCCGTTTTATGGGTGTTTGATTATCTTGCACTTTACTATAAAATACCTGACCTTATACCTTTTTTAGGAGAAGATTGCAAAAAAATAAAGATAGTTTTATCTTTGACCTTGAATAATATTTTTAGCAGACAGGATCGGTGAGGACTTTTGATATTTTATTTGTAATAGTGTATCCAAGACCTGTACCAATTTTAAGCTCTGTGCGAATTATTGTAAATTGACATGTCTAGACTACCGGACTAGATGTTTTTTCTGAAAAGTGTTCATTGTTACATTTATTGTCAATTACAGTGTAGATCCGTTGTCTTGGTGCAATCATCGTCCTTCGAGAATGCACACAAGCGCGACTAACTGCACACGTCGTTATTGATTAAAAAACATCACATAAGAGTGTTGATTGTTATTTGTCTCGTCGTTAAAGTTCAAAATCCGGGTTTTAAAGCACGTTTGTTTTTTAATATTGACAGTTTACCTTTGTATACACTTAATTAATGAAAATGGTTTCTTGTTTAATGAAGTCTAAATGTGTGTAATTTTCTTAATATCCTCTATAAATTATGATTACATGTGTTTTAAATTGTCATGAATTTATTAAGGATGTTATTATTGTTCTTTCTACTTCCATTTGTCTTGCCTGAGATTTGAGTAAAAGCAATTTTTGGTTGGTCCGTCAATAATGTTCTGATTAATTGCTTTGGAACTGTCACAAATTCCATTTTGTTAAATACTGTAATGCTTTATTAAATTAATCAAAATTATTTTAATAATGTTTTAATAATTTCTCTTGGAGTTACATAGGGACTGTTAAAATTTAGTATGTTGAATTACTTACATTTTCAATTTTAAATTAAATTATATAGAATTTCAATGTTTATCAACAATAAAAATACCCCAAAAGACTTTTTTATTAATTGTGTACCTTTCGTTTTTTTTTGTTTTTAATATTAAAAATATATACAGAGTGTAATGTTCTTGCGAAAAACGGTCGAACAGGTCAATTTTTGTTTTTAAATTGCCATTTTTTGACATAAAAATTTTGTTGATGACGTTATCTGTTTTTGAACTATGACACCGTCATCACTTTTTTTAAATGGCAACCCCCAAATTTTTTTTGGGTTTTAAATACACTTTTCAATTCTCTACTCAACAAGCGTAAAAAATTGCCACTTTGCATAACTTTTTTTTTTGAAAAAAATACGTTTTACATCATAACTAAATTATGAATTTTGTGTGGAACTTTATGTTCACTCTGTACATAAGTGACAAGTTCTGTTTATTACATAATAGGTACTACGAAGGCACATGTGTTAGATATATGGCATCTTACACTAGAGAACGATATTTCGTGTCTGGTAAAAAATGTCAAGGACCGAGAAATTTAATTACGTAATTTCCACAGTAATAATAAATTAGTACAGAGCCTAAACTTCTAAATATTGTTACCTAATGGAGAAATTTTTAATACATACGACGCCCGTTTGAAGGATAAATATTATAATGAACAGAAATACGTTATTTTGCTATAACTGCAAATACCACATGGTATTTTTTTAACGAGATTTAAGATCTACAGTTCTAGCAGAATTGTACCGAATGATTGGCGCGCCAAATTGACGATTATAATTAATAAAAACGTAGATGGAGTGTGGCTCAGTTCAGCAGGACAATGTTCTGATATAACGAAAGAGGCAAGTTCTAACCCAATGACTTATAAAAGCTTTTTTTTGGAACCCACATTTTTCAAAAAAAATTCTAAGAATTTTCAAATTTAAGACTCGAAAAGACTCGGAACGGTATTTGGGATGCCACTCTAGTGACCTTAAAAGCAATAAAACTAAAAAAATCTGTGCCTCTTTGTCGATTTTTATTTCCTCATTTTTTATTTTCTACCCTTACTTTGAAACCCTTCATAATTATGAGGTTATTATTATTTCCTAGTTAAATAAAAAATTTCTTTGGTTTTGGTGTTTACTTCGTGTGATACCATAATCGTCGATACCTCTCTCTCTCGAGAGAGAGAGTTGAGTACTGGTCCGAGTAACCGAGTAAATAACTAGACTTTAGTCACAGAATAATAACAGTACAGAAGCGACGCAAGAGAAAGACCATCTAGAGGAAGAACCAGATGGAAATCACAACCAGGCTAGGGTACGCGCACACACGATCATTTCTTTTAGGCTACAAGCACACGGACAACTGTTCATTTCTCGATGCTTTGCACGGATCCACCCATCTCCACTCGCTCGAACCGTCCCATCTTTAGACCTGTGGGGAACTGAGGGACAACCCAATTAATCCCTTTACAACCCGTTCAAGGTCTCTCAGTCTTGGCGGTACGACATTAAAGGAAGATGAAAGCAACTACCGCCAGTGCCGCTTCTGTAATATTTTGTATTTTGTGCTTTAGTATTGTAATTTAGACTTACGGTTTATTCCCTTTCTTCTTCTATTAAATTCTACTCTCTTCGGTTTTGTTATAAACCAAACTTTTTCTCTTGTCCTTGCTTTAACATTTCCTTTACGATTTCTGCGTTTTCACCTTAGTTTATTTCTTCCTTTTGGGATTCCTAATATTCCATGTTTTTATTTCTTGGTCTAGTTTCATTTATTTCTTCTTCTGTTTTTATAGTTTTATTTCTGATGCTTTGGTTTCCTTCGTCTTTCTATTAATATTTCTTCGTCACTTTCCGTTTATTATTGCTGTTTAATTTGTTGGGTTTATGATGTTTTCATTTTGAACTATATAGTATGTCTCTGTTTTCTTACCATGTCCACTCTTAACATTTATTGTCAGTTTCAAATAGCCGACTTTTATGTTTTTCCTTCATTTTCTTCTTTTGCTTATTTTCTTATACAGGTTGTCTCAAAATTAAGGCATTTGTTATCATATTTATTTCTCGATCATTTCAAATCAAAAATAATCCAAATATGTAATCGGCTCGCCTCGGCCTTTACATCACTCAAGCCAGGGCATCCAACTTTCTGGCTGCGTGTCGTATCCAATTTTTTTCATCCCCCAGCCAGGAAGTACAGACAACAACCGAGGTTTTTACTGGGCGGGGCAGTCCACAAAACCCGCTGTTCCTGGAGCGATGGGATGCATGTTTAGCGGTGCTTGGCTTCTTTATACACCGCATCGAAACAGATTTGAAGGAGAAAATAAGGCCTTGAAGCTTTTATTTTTGAAGTGTAATATTCCTCTACTCAACTTTGATTACTGACTGTTTTTTAACAGAAATAAAAATAAAACTTCGTTATTTGTTTCTAAAAGAAGTCGTTTTTGTTTGTAAGTCTAAATTAATGGTTTTAACGAGTCAACCGTTTACAAAAAGTGGACTAAAATTTTGAATGAAATTTAAGAAAATAATTTCTAACATCCATATTTCTCTTGAAAAAGTAACGCAAGAAAGAAGACTTCTCTAGACCATTAAATAACACAGATAAAACCAGAGATAATGTCGCTGACCTTCACTTTCTTACCCGTTTGTCTGGAACCACTTACTGTTGCAACAATTTTGTGGTGAACGATAAGGAGATCAAATTTAAACAAGTTGTAGTTATTAAAATAAGAGAATGCTGCTGAAACTAATTACATGTTATCTGATCATTTTCGGAAGTATTAAATATGTAGCAACCTGTGAATTGCTAGAAAGTTTTAAAAACGAATTGTAATCATTAAAATGTGTTGTTATCTGAAATTGTATTAATTTGTAATGATTACGGTATTACTTAGTAATAGTCTGGTGTTTCGTATTTAAATTCTTCAGCATAATTATTTTATATATCGTAATTGCAGGTTCGGTATTACAGCACTCAAGTTGCTTACGCAATAATACTTGTAGTTCTGGATGAGTTGCGACCTTACACGCACTTCCGAATGACACTTGAAGTCTAATTACACGAGTGTGACGACAGTAAACAAACATTTATTCAATTAGAAAACAAGTAAATTAACACAAAAATCAGAATTGCTTGTGGTTGCTAAATCCTACATTTTTGAAGGTTTCTTCGCCTCCCTTTTTCCCGTACTCTGCATGGTTGCCGAAGTACTCCTCTTGTCCCTGTGCAGCTTTGTGACCTTTATCGTCGAAATATTTGGAGCCTTTGTCGATGAAACCAGCCAGTCCATATTTGCTCTCATCCTGGCCCTTGTTGTAGAATCCACCCTTCTTGCTTTCGCCACGAATCACCCCTTTTACGGCTTCGTATCCTCCATGTCTCTCTTTGTGGGCTTCGTCGTTGTTTTCATCGAAGAAGTCGGTGTTCTTCTTAAATTCGTTTAACTTGTGAATGTTGTGATGGCCTTTGGTGCTGTGGCCCTTGGCGTACCTTCCCTCATCCAGATAATGGTACCCTTTGCTGCCCTTATGGGCTTGATTTTGGTTCGCGTAGTACCCATCCTTGTGGTCGTATCCTCGGCGATTTCCAGCTTTCTCGGCGTATTGTTTTTGGTGGTTCTCTTTGTCGTGATGGCCCCGTGCTCCTTTTTCGTTCTGGTGATGACCAATGTAACCACTTTCGCCTTTTTCGCCTTTGCTGGAGTATTGACCGGCGTCATATTGTTTACCGGTTTCCAACTCGTAACTGTATACAAAGGGGATGGCGGCTAAAATTACAATGCGGAACAACATTTTGACTGATTTGATCTGAGTTCAGAAGTGTCCGCCTTTATAAGCCGAGAAATATGGCCATACGAGGTAATTTTAGCGCAATCGGTTGCAAAATTGTCAAGGTTCAGAATAAGGGTTATTGCAGAAAGCTATGCAACTAGACTGAGAAAGGTTATATTGTTTAGGTTTTTTGGAGAGGAAATATGTGGTTATGTAAGATTAAATCACTGCGGTTGGACCCAAGAAATCCAGCGTAAACAAAGTATTATTCATGGGTACCACTGTAACCGTCACGAGGTCGAAAAATCGCTCGATTGAATAAAAACCTACAAAGAGTCATCTTTATTACTCATTTGAATGCTTTGGTTGTGGTGAGGTTTTCCTATAAGTAATTATATTATTTAATGATTCATATGATGCAAAAACATCGAATTATAGATAAACACGAAGAAGCCACAGTTCTGCAGTTTTTCCTGTACCCAACTTCAACTGAACTATTTAATGAAGCTTGTTGAAAAATATGACGTGACAAATGCAAGGATTCAAAGAACGAAGTCGCCAAGTTATTAATTTATTGCATTATGTGGTTGTAAATCTTGGTACCTAGAGCTGTACAACACGACGTAAAAAAAAAGTTGAATTAATTGTAACAAACAAGCTTTATTGTAGCTATTATTCAAACTGTCAATTCTATTTTTATTAAATTTATAGGAAGACTTTCGTGTCAAATTTAATTGTACATTAAAAAAAAAGTTAATTAAACTGGATCAAAAAGAATTGAATTATGTATTTTTTACATCAAGTTTTTAATTAAATGTTGGGTTGAGGTGGTCATATTGAACTTCCGCTTGTTGACGTCTTGACACTGAAAGCCGTCATTCACAACTTAGTGGCATTTCAAATTTGAAATTAAAACGTTGTGAAATGTTTGTGGGGACATTTTGAGCATTACCTTTAATGTGATTATCGTTCTGTATTTCAAGTTTAATTTCTGCTTCGTTTACTTTCCTTAAATTAATAGAATTTCTGTTCACCTAACCTACAATTTTCTGTCAGTTGACGTTACGTCAAATATGTGTATCCGGCTGCAGTGTTACAAATAGCCGAACAAAAAAAGTATCTTAAATGTAATACCAACTCAAACAGTCCTTCTTGAACACTCTGTAGTTTTAGTAGGTTACTTTCAATTAAAAAAAAATAATAATTAAAAACTGAAGGGGTTGACCCTGTTTTGGTCTTTACAAGTTGAGTTTTAAAGACGAACAAGAGATTGTGAGACACTCGTATATAAACCAACAGGTTTTAATTCAACATTGACGCATACCATTCGAGAACGAAAACATTTTTGAATGTTTGGATAAAAGTCCAAATAAAGTGTTTGAAATGGTTAAAAATAAACCTGGTTTGTATGTAACACTGGGTAATAAACACATAATGTTGAATTAAAACCTCATGTTTTCATAAGAGTATTTCACAATCTCTTTTTCGTTGAATAATTAATGAATTATTTTGGTTTAAAAGCAGCAGACGGAATAAAAAGGTTCCAGGTTTGTTGCTTTTGTATCTAAAAGTTCGTCGAATTAACATGAGTTTAAAACATAACTACATTAGTATGTTTAAAAACAATTCAGTTATCAAAATGGAAGCTATAAATTGTTTTTCGGCCATCAGAGCGATAACAATGCTCCAAGAAGGTCATACCTACCAGGATGTCGCGAATATGATAGATTTGGTCAAGGTCGTTTGATTGCATAGTCCAGATTTATTTTATACTCGTCAGATAGACGCGCCACTGTTATAGACCACCAACTGAAGGGTCTGTTCAATGTAATTCATTTTGATCGGAATACTGAAACTCTGAAGTGGCCAGCAATGATCCCAATGACGCAAAATGCCGCGGATGCAGCTAAATCAGCTAGAAAATGTGCTAGTAGAGGAATGGGAAAACTTAACTCAAAATTTATTATACAATTGAATTAAAAGTATGCCTCGACATTTGCAAGCTCTACTTTTGTGTAGAAATAAATTTTCGAGTAATTTGTGTCTACGAACTAATTGTTTAATTTGTTGCTTTGAAATTAATATTATATTGTTTCTTTCAACTTAAATTATGTTTTCATTCATATAAATACATGCATTGGATTATCGAACTTGTTTTGCTCACAACAATAACAAGAATGGAAATATTTTGGCGTCATGCACTCACATAGACTAACTTTTCAATATTCTTAACCTCCAGCTTTTTACTTTTTTTTTTTTTCATTCTGATTAATGTTCCTGTGGGTTACTATATTATACATTTTGAGACGTGAGACAAAGGTTCTATAATTTCTGAAAAATTATCCATTCCTGCCAATTTCATAACTCCTGAATTGACAATTTCTGTCGATAAAAGTCTTCTTTGTCGTCTTGTGTAAAAAAAAACTACTGTCAGACAACCTTACAAGGTATGTAATTAAAATGTTTTCATTTAACAACCAATTTGACAATGCAGTATGTGTAGATATGCCTACTGCATTTTTTAATCAGCTGACAATGTACTCGTTAACTTCATGTTAAGTATATTGTTTTTATATAAACACGCTAAATTATAGGCAATCAACTTTTTATTTCACCACTTATGTTTGACCTTAGACCTAGAAATTTCGATATTAAATGTTACAACATTGCATTAAATATTCGCTTGTAAATATTTTTTTTACACAAGCGCGAGTAGAAATCAGTTTCTCTGGTGTCAAAATCGTGACAGAAGTGCTACATTTTCTTCCTAGGGAGAGAAGTGCTACTAATATGGGAATAACCCGTATCGTATCACAAACAAGGGTGCCGCCTTGTTACGACTGTTATACAAGTGGATTTTGGGACAGGGGGGACCCTTGGGACAGGGCGGCCGCCTTGGTCGAGTATTTTTCATTATTTTCTGATACAAATGTTATAAATGGCTTATGGTAATCAAAATAAGGGAGCCCCCAAGGGGATGGATCGTTTGTGATATAGTCGCAAGTCTAATATTTTACGTGCGGTTTCGCTTGTGTAAAAAAATAGTATATACACCTCAGGAGAGAATGCTATTTTTCAATCGGTGCTTTGCATCCCAGAAAAAATAATGCATTTCTCTATGTATAATGTACTATTTGTCTTAAAACGCTTCCAAAACTCTTATGTAAATTCACACGAGGAAGCCGCATGTGCCTTCAGTTTCCCCCTAAATAAAGCCGTTTTCGACTTATGGAAAGTCTTCTTCTCTTTTGCAATACGTTTTTTTTTTCTATAGTCCACCACTCTGTTCTTTTTATATATTTATTACATATTACTTTTCTTTCAGTTTATAAATTCTCAATTTTCTTGTATCTTTTCTTTTCTCTCTTCTTTTACCTACTCACTTCTCTATTCCTTTTTATCTCCGTTTTAATTTGGTGTTTTCTAATCGTTTCCTATGCTTATTTCTATTATTTTGTCTCCATTACTATTTTTTAACCGAGTTCAAAAAAGGAGGAGGTTATCAATTCGGTTGTATTTTTTTTATGTTTGCTACCTCAGAACTCCCTCATTTATAAACCGATTTGTAAGAATTATTTTTTATTTGAAAGAGTATACTTCCAGATTGGTCCCATTGTCACCAGGTGGATCTGATGAGGGGATCCTATGGAAATCTAGAAAAATACTCAAATTTTCGCTTCCTTTTATTAACCGACTTCATGTATGTTCACCGATTTCTTCGTCAATTGTGGACCGATTTGTAAAAAAAAAAAATATTTGAAAGGGTATTCTCTTGAGGTGGTTACATAGTCAAAAAGTCAGGATCTGATTAAGGAATCCCATGGAAATCAAGGAAAATCCTCCTTCCTTTTATGTATCGAGCGTTCAACAAAAAACCTGGTTAGAGCAAGCTTTGAAATTGCGTTTTTGTTTAATTTTTTACAGCGTAGAGCTTGACTGATTAACAACTGTCAATGACTTGTAAACAGATAACATAACCTCAAAATTTCAGAGAAGCTGCAATATTATTAATAATTATTATTATGCATCTTAAAGAAGTGTTGACAAGTATTTTGCGGTCAGTTAGCGGTTTTATAAAGACCCACACGATTTGGGGGTTGTATCTCCAGGATTCCTATAACGGTTTTTGACAGAAGCATAGATATCAGAAGTGCTACAGATATCCGTAAATCCTTTTTTTATGTCGTCACAGGCTCCAACAGAGAGGCCAGTCTGTTGTCAGTACATAGAATACTGTGATTAGCATGCAAGAAATATTTTAAATAATTTTTATTTACCTGTACGACGTGTCTTGCTCATTGGGTTTATAATAGATATGTATTTACAACAAGTGTTGAAAGTGTTCTGCATGTTCTTGTACACAAAGTTGTGTTAAAAACATTCTGCAAAAGTTTCATTCCGCACATCTCTACAAAACAAGATAACCTCAATGTTATATAAACAACGTAGCTGAGGGGGTGATCATTGACTATGTACTGACTGTTTTCTCATTTATTTTACTTTCTGCTTATATTTATCTAAGCGTTGCATAATATAATATGGAAATATTGACAATGTGGTTTGTGTAGATTTACACTGATATCTTGAGGTTTCCGTTTGGCAGGCTTTCTCTTCACTCTTGCACAAAATCATACGTCTGGTCTATGAGTGTGTACCGGCATACAAAAGGTTGGAATTGTTTGAATTGACATAACGACATGTTGGTGATACAACTGTTAATTCCGGGAGTAGTTTACTCTCTTCTGGGTCAATATCAATAGGTTCACTGAATAACGTGCTGTCTACTGATGTTGACACTCCAGTTTCACTTGTTACTTTGCCACATTTCACACTCAAACCTGTTCTCTTAAAGCTCAAATCAGAAGCAAAAGACAAAACTTTTCTTTTGCAGCTGTGTTATTGGATCAAGGTGCGCCTCACTAACTCCGCTTTCATTAAGAAAATGTAGAGAGCTTATGTAAGTGCTATCTTCTATGCTTCGGAAATTCTTTCTTTGATGACACCCTTTCACCTACCGTTCAGCTTTGACACAACTCACGCATTTTCTGATATGTTGGGACAACGTTTTGACCGCCTTAAATTCATGCTTTCGTGCCATTTCGTAGCCACCTTTCCGCGTCTTTTGATCACTAACTCGAATTACGACGAAACAACTTCCATTGCCAAAGCAACAACGTTTCATATATAAATTTCAATAACAACAATAACACTTTGTCCGAATTTAGTGCTGGTCGCTTAACCTAAACTGAATTAAATGACAAGTTAGTTTTTGTAACAATTATTGCAATGTACACTGTTGTAAAAATGCTCAGCCTCCTCTAACCAGGTTTATTATTGAACGCTCGTTAGGTATGTTGAGCGATTTCTTCGTCAATTTTATTGTGGACCGATTTTGAAAATTCTTTTTTTATTTGAAAGGCTATACTCTTGAGGTGGTCACATTGTCACCAAGTCAGGATTTGATGAGGGGATCCTTTGGAAAACGACGGAAATCCTCAAATTTTTAATTGCCGTCGTTTCCTCTTTATTCGAGAAGCGTCTTTATTAGGTCTACTCATCACTCAAAATTGTAAAAAAATAACTTTAGAAAAAAGAGAACCGATTTCAAAAAGTGAAAAATAATTGTATACATGTATTATTACATGTGCTACCTAATGATCTGTTTGAAGTCGGTGTCAAGCCAAATAGGTAGTAGATAGATAGGCTGCCCGCTCCCGCCACATCGTAAGTTTCCCGGGGCGTGCACCGGAATGTTTGAGCGTGGGTGGGGGGCTCGTGCTGAGCAAAACAACCCAAACATCAGACGTCGTTGATGGCCGTCTCGAATGATACAGAATTTTTTATGCGTTATAACGTTGCTGATATATTTGTATATTTACAATATGTTACAAATTTGTAACCTTTTTGGCTTGGCACCGACTTCAAACAGATTATGTATTAGGTAGCACATGTAATAATACATGTACATATTGAATTATTTTTCACTTTTTGAAGTCGGTTCGCTTTTTTTAAGTTAATTTTTGTTCTTCCTCTTCGGAATGCTTGTTTTTCGATAGAACTCGACCTCCTGAATCCAACGCTGCAATTTTAACCGTGTCGGAGATATGGCGTTTTTGGAATTTTTACAAACGGGCCGTGAAAGATTGGGGTTTATCAGGACGCCAATCCAAAGAGGACCACAAAAACTACTTATGTTCGGAGCTACGCCCCAATAGGTCGAATGGTTTAGGAGTAGGAGAGGATTAGAGTACAATAAAAAGAAAAAATTCAAAAGGACTAGATTTTGAAAATTCGAAAAAAAAATTGTTTGTCTCAAAACGCTTTCAAATTATGATTCTCTTACGTAAATTGACACAAGGAAGTCGCCTGTGCTTTCAGTTTCCCCCTAAACAGGGCCGTTTTCGAGTTAGGGTCATTAATAGAACTGGACCTCCTGACTCCACGGTGCAACTGCCACGTCGATATCTCTATCCGTTTCCGATATATGACGTTTTAAAATTTTGGGCATTAGCACAAAATACGTGAAGATCGTGAACAGCCGAAAACATTTTCGCTCATATCTCGTAAATTATTATATAGGTCACTGACCTGATTTATTGCTACTAGTTCGTCTTAAAGTTCTCTTTAATTTGGCAATATAATATAATTATGTGCCATAATGCGTGATTTGAGAACCTAGGACCCACAGACCGAAAATTTTGAGTAGTTTTTTTTTTAATTGTTTGGATGCTTTTTACACGATGAAGGATAGGGGGTTTCTGAGGGCGAGATGCCCACAAAATATACTTATCTTCGGGGCTATTCCCTATAAGGGGAATATTTTAGGCCTAGGAAAGAATTCAAGAAGAATAAAAAAATTAAACCTAAACGGTAAATTTTGAAAATTAAAAAAAAACTTTCGTTAACTGCTTCAACACTATCTCTATCGGATATAAATTGACACCAGGGAGCCGCCTGCGTCTTCAGTTTCCTCCAAAATAGAGCCGTTTTCAAGTTACGTACGTTTTTTTAAAAACTAAGAAATAAACATAAATTTTGAGTGATTTTGACCTAAAACGTTGATGAAATTAGTCCTAAAAAAATCAAACCAGTGGTAGAACTCATCAAAAGCAACAACTTTTCTATATACGACTTATACATATTTTATGGATATTTATTTAAACTTGGCCTACTGATAATCAATTGTTTTTGCGCGGAAAAACTCGGCCTGCTTATCAACATTCTAAAGTCCCGTGCAGTTTATACCTGAAATGAGTTTGTCGACACCGAGGGTGGCCGGCGGTAATAATAATTATTATTGTATACATACATGTATTGCATTGTAGTTATTATAGTATATATTTAATTTACGGAAAGGTCAAGCAAGTTCCGCCCAATCACAAAGACTTTATATGCAACGCTTTCCAAATCGCCGTGTGCTTGATTTGCGTTAAGCCTGTGTGCCTTCACAATTTTTATTTTTTATCACTAATGGCGTCGGACGAAGTAATGACGTTTAGTATGTGAGCTTTCTATTTTTAGTTTATTTACGGAGAGCGGTTTGCATTAACGTTTTGCTGACGTTTTTTGTGGAGCGTTATCAGTCGAGCAGGCGGTTCAGTGGCGGGTAAATGAACGTCAAAACTTCCACTAATTTTAACTCGATAACTACGGGGTTTAGGGCATACTTTTATTAAGAAACATTGTTGACAGTGATGAGTTCTATCACTGATTAAATTTATTGCACTTATTTTTGAAACACCCTGTATTGTCAAAAGAGGTAATGAAGACACATACGGAATTATCACCGCAGGGAGTCAAGTTAAGTTAAAGCAAAGAAAGCATTAAAAACAAATTTGTTCAAAAATAAAATAGCAAAAATGGTATAACACTTAATTAAGGTTGATGAGAAACTCAGAAGGATGAATTAACCTTACAAAAATACAAATAAAGAAATAGATTCTGGAGAATCAAAGAATAAGGAACACGAGAAAATTAGGAGAAAACTCAAGAGAAACTCTACAATCAAAAGAATGAAGTGAAAAATTTACATCAGAAATAAAGAAAACCAAATGCAGCAAGAAAATCAAAGAAATAAAAAAGACCATCTATAGACAATTTAAAAAACAGCATTGTAAAAATAAGAGAATGAGCAGTGAATATCAGAAGATGCTCAAAGAATCGGGTGGATAAATGGATAAAATCGGGAGAAATAAATAAAAGAAGTACAATAAGAAGAATCAGAAAAAAAAAAACAGAAGAATTAGATGAAATAGTCAGGTAGCGAGAATTAAAGGAATTATGAAAAAATAGGAGATGCACTGGAAAGAGAAATATTATAGAACGAGGAATCAATAAAAATAAAAATAATAAATCAGAAGAATGAATAAAAGCAATAAATTGTAATTTAAAATGGGAAAATCAGGATAATTAATAATAAATATTAATTTAACCATTAATAAATTAAACCAAATATCAAATTTAAAAAAATAATCCGTCACAAATTGAACGTAATTTTTGTTTTAAGTATAACAATCAATCAGTTCTAAAATTATAATAACGAAGGCAGGTAGGACTGGACATATCAGAGAATCAGGAAAGTCAGGAGTTCAGAGAAATAGGACAATCAGCAGTATCGGGAGAGTCAATCAATTAAGAACAGAAGAATAGACATGTCAAGAGAGTGTCCAAAATCAAGGAAATTAAGGCAATAAAGAAAATTTATGTGGAATTATGGAATCATGAAAATGTGAAGAAGCAATATCATGTCAATTTGTTGATCAGTCCATATCATGGAGGTTTGTGTATAATGTCATCATTCCGAAGAGGACTCCCGGATTTGTGGCAAAACAATCCACTATGATAACGCAACTACTCAAATTTTACTGCTTGTTGGTGAAATTTTTACAAAAATAAAACTCTTTAAGGGTGCGTAATTAATGTGGCGCCATCATCCAACTTACGGCGAATTGCAGAAATGCATCTTGGGTAGTTAGGCTATCAAATTAAAGAGGTAGCCACTGTAGCGTCGAAATCATCGAAATATCACAAATTTGTGTACGGGGGAGCATGGCGATAGTGGGGGAACTTCGTGACTGCAAATACGAGAGACGAGAACCGAATTAAGTTGCTGTAAAATTGGAAAGATTTTCCCGTCGACCTTTTAAAATCTAGAAAAGGACTTTTCTTGCAAAAAGTTCTAAGTAGTTTACAAATTATTATTAAATAAATAACACCTAATACATTTATACATGATAAATTTTTATTTTATTATAATTCGATAATAAATATTATCCAAGTGAATTTGCGAGAAGAAGCGCGTTTAGCGCGAGTGGAATAAACAGGTTTAATTTAGGTGTTTTATACATAATCTAATTCAATTTTGCTTAAATTGTTACACTGGAACATTCGACTCGAGACGCAGATCGGCACTTTTCCCATAAAAAAAATGATATTAACATATGCACGTGCTGGCGGCACATTACTAAGAACTTGAAAAAAATTATGATTTTAGCATATTAGTTCCTTCCTTATTAGTTGTTTGTGTGGCTGTGTGCCGATCAGTCCAATATGGGGAAACGTAATATAACGCCTCAGAATCAATAACACAAGAGCCCAGGGGGCGCCCTAAGGCCCCATATTAATGTTTTAATAGTTATTCTGCTATTCGGGGCGGAGACAAATCCAACAAATCAAAGATCATAAAAATAGGTCCAGCCCAAGGGGACCCCCTGGGCCTCCATTTAAATGTGAAAAATGCTTTACGACCAATATTTGGTAGGTATGAGAATAATGGGTAAACTATTTTTCAGATGGATATTGGGGCCCAGAGGGCCCCTTGGGATGGACCGATTTTTATGATATTTGATTTGTTAGATTTGTCTCCGCCCCGAATAGCAGAATAACTATTAAAACATGGACATGGGGGCGCAGCTCCCCCCCCCCCCCTTAGTTTATAACTCAAGAAGGGGTTTCATGATATTTGATTTGTTGGATTTGTCTCCGTCCCGAATAGTAGAATAACTATTAAAACATGGATATGGGGGCACAAAACCCCCAATATTGATTCTGAGGCCTTACAAAGTTTGCCGGGTCAGCTAGTATATTATATATTAGAAAATATGGCAACAAAATATGTTATTCAAAAAAAATGTAATTAGTCCATTTGTTTAAAATAATTGTTTAATTTTTTATCTAATTATTAATTAAAATTTAAATATATCTAAGTCGAACTTTAATGAGCGTAAAATTACAAATGGAACATGTTTCGGCAGAACACTACTGCCATCATCAGCCCTTAAAGAATTTTTAAAACTATATTTGCCTGTCTATATCTGCAACATGGGGGCCCAAGGGGGATCTTTGAGACACGAGGGACCCTATGCGTTATGAGGGTCCCTTTAGACTTGTGGGGGCCCCTGTGATAGTGGTGCCCAAGGGGCCTTTTGAGATACGGGAGCCCCCATGAGGCATGAGGCTCCCCTACAAAAGTGAAGAATGAAAATCTTTTGTCGGCCGAAAAAGTTTCGTTTATCACACGCTTATCAAACTGTTTTGCAAGTGCTTGTACTTGCAAAATGTTTCTGGCCTTGTGATAAAATATACTATTTCCAATCGTTCAAATCGGCTTGAAAACGATATTCGCCTGCCTAGACTAGAAAATGGAAACTAAGGATTTTTCATTGCAAACTTTTATGTTCGTTGTATTTGTCTCCGCCCCGAATAGCAGAATAACTACTATTAAAACATCGGAAAAATTACAGGGGGACCCCTTGGTATATTGCAACGACAATAACAAAGTCCCTTGAACAGGGGGGCCCAAGGGGGCCCTTTAAGACATGTTTTTTTTTCGACATGTGGAGCCCTTGAAACAGGGGGGTTCAAGGGGGCTCTTTGAGACACGTGGGCCCCCATGAGGCATGAGGCCCCCCTACAAAAGTGAACAATGAAAATCTTTTGTCGGCCGAAAAAGTTTCGTTTATCACACGGCCCGAAACTGTTTTGCAAGTGCTCGCACTTGCAAAATGACATTTTCTGGCCTAGTAATAAAATATACTACATATTTTATTTCAAACGGTCGGTTTCGAAATTTCCCCCTCTTTAAGAATCTGTTTTTTTATTTTTTTACCATTGATAGTTTTCGAGTTATTTGTAAAAAAAAAACCTTTTCTGGGATTCTTTAATTGTTAACAATTTTTGCAATTGTTAGTGTGCGGGTTTGAAACTTTTGCACATTTTTCTAGAGATTATTACGAATCCAATGCGCTATCACACGTATCTTAACTCGCAGAAACAAGACGGTTTTTAATTTCGGAACCAGACTACAAGATAATTCGATAATGTGAATTATTGTTGTTGACATCAGCCGTTGGCTCCGTTGGCATAGAGGAACTTTACGTTGGCTTGTTGTTGGGCGGCCTCTATCAGAGACTTGCTAAACTAACAGCCCGATTTCATGTTCTGGGTCGTAATTTGCGATGAGGTGCAATGGATTAGGCAGTAAGGCTCAATTTCATGTTTCATTTCACTTGAAATTGATCCTTACTGACTGGTATTTAGTTACGACGTTTCCATAGCAACCAGCACTTGCGACCAGTCGCAAGCCAACTTGAAATAGGGCTGTAAACCTCTACGCTAACCCCGATTTTTGCCCGATCTTGGCAACCAGACAATCTCAATTATTTTTAGAGGAAATTGGCAAAACGTGAAATAAAAAGTGGCTAAAAACTACATAGATTGAAAGACAAAGGTATTATGCACTGCTCAAAAGTATTTTTTTTCTAGATTGATCAGCTAATACTCTGTTTAAACTACGTTGAAATGTGTTTGACTTTACCCCTAAATACGTGATGTTCATTAATTTTTTTCCTTATGCACGACGCTCTAATTTGAAGAACTGAGTAAATTGGGCTATTTGGTGAGCTTTGTTTTAAGTTGTGTAAAAATCTCAACTCGATTGCTTTCTTGTGATCCGTGTTTTCCTCTAACAAAAACAGCATGTTTTCGTTGTAAGAATGGTTGCCTGAATCGATTTCATTCGCCCCCTTAAGAGGTCTTAGTAATAGCCGGATGTGCCCCCTACGGCATAATTTATTGTGTTATATTTACGGCAGAGTAGTGTGAAATAAAATAATGTTAATGATCTTCAGCCGTTCACCCGTCCAACAACGGAACGCGGGTGGCACCTTCATCCAAGCAACCCGTCATGCGATGTCGCCATGCAGGTTGCATGACTACCATCCGATATTTATTTTCACCTCCTAACCTCAAAAATCAATTGACAGTTTACAGAATGTAAAGCACGTGTTGAATTTATTTTCTACAATTTATATATTTGAACAATTTTTTAACGCCGAGAAATGACGGAAGACACAGAGCCCGCATCGGCTCCATCGAAGCGCCCCGCGTCTCTCGACGACACCGTCAAAACGCCCCCCAATAAGAAAGTGAGGTTAGGTTTTTCAACCAAAGACTTCCGAAAAGATTTAAAATCTGACCAGAAAGTGCAAGGTGAGTTATCCGCCCTTTACGTTTGAGACAAATTCGATCTTTGTTAAAGCTTTGCAGCGATTCTTGCAATTAATCACCGAAGACGAGAGCCAAAAATGCATCTCAACCTATGTCGAACAGGGTGGAAGCGCTTTGGAAATACTACAAACGATGGACGGTGAATCTGGGGTTTCGCCAATTTTAGTGTTCGATGTCGTGAATAGGATTTTGCTACAAATCAGTGCGAAACTTTCGCGGTATAAAAATACTGCATATGATGCGTGTCGGTATTTGTTGAGTAATTATTTAACCCAAATTAATAAAATGCTGGGGTTGAGTTCCTCGATGAATGAACGGTTAGTTGTTTTGAAGTTGCTGACCACAATTGTGACATGTTCAGTGGTGCTTGCAAAGGACGTTCTGTTAAATGTTAATTTCAATCCGACAAATTTAGAATTGTTGACTAAAGTTGGCGAGGGAAAGAATGAAGCTCGGACTGTTTTCGTCCATCTTATTGTCGCGTTTTTGGTTGATGGACATTTTCCGACGTTTTCCGTTCTAATGGAGAAGCGAGGTTTTATGACCAGTATTATCAGTGGTTTGCAATTCGACAAAGCAGACCTGGTCGTTTTGGTGGTCACAGCCATGAAGAACCACATTCTGGAAAACTCTTCGGTCTCAAAAACTGTCAAAATGAGAATTTTTAACACGCAAGTTATTAAGGATATCGTGAATTTGTACAACTGGAAAGGAGCCGCGGGACTCCACAAAAACAAAAAGAAATCTACCATTCTTCCTGTAAGTGTATAATGTCCTCAGCCAACATGTGTCTGATTTTCAAGATCCTCAGGTGGACGAAATCGACAAGTCAAGAGTGAATGAGGCCGTGCATTCGTTCCTTTTGGTCCTTTGCACTTCACACAAACACGGGATTGTTTTCAAAGATCATTTAATAGGATTCGGAAAACGGCAGAATTCACTCATGCTCACAGTTTTGGAGAGTTTGACGAGGCCCTGGGAGCACTCTTACGCCGGAGAATTAGTACTAAAGATTTGTAGAGCCTGTCCAGATCTCGCTAAGATCACATGGCGCAGCTTGAAACCATCTTTGGCCCCACGGTGGACCGACAAATGGCTCAAAGCGATTGAATTTGCAGGCAAACTTGTCGAGGAGTTTGAACCAGATTGTATTGGATATGCAATTGATGGACTGAATACCCAGCAGGTAATACTTTAATAAGTAAAAATTTGTTGTAATTATTTCTTGCAGCTTACTCAAATAGTCATCACGTTGACGTCCCCATTGTCCATCGTCAGTGTGTTGATTCCAGAAAATAAGACTTTTGATACACCAGCGACGAAGTATCACGTTTTATCGTTGTTACTAAAAATGGCCGTTGCAGCAGAACAGTTTTTAATTCATGCTGTCGATGTGACAAAGTTTAGTGGGGCTATTTCAAATCATTTTTCTAACAATTTCCCCGGAATCAACATGATTCTCGCAAATTGGGAGCAAACCGATGAGAACTTCCAAACCTCTGATTACTTAAATGTCGCTTTAGATTTACTGATGAAGTATAAAGTGCTAGCTCCGAAAATGTTAGAGGATGGCGCCACCGATTTTGATATACGTGATTTGATGTCGAAAACCGATAACCTTGACGGGGAAACCCGTTTGGGCCTGCAAGTCAAAACTGTAGATTTCTTCTTAGACTTGGAACCTTCATTATTCAAACCTAAAATGGATTTGTTTAGAAATGTGATAATGTCCACAATGGAATGTTATTGCAACTCTAAAGATCTAAAGGTTTTCAAAGTTTTACAGCGAGTTCTCCAAAATTCGGGCGCTTTTGATGGCTGTCCGGCTGAAACCGAATTTTGGATTGATGGATTTTTGAATTTGAAAAGCTTTGACACAAATGTTGCCATATTTTTGTGTGATTTAGTTACACAGACAGAGGGAAATGAAGAGTGTCTTAAGAAAGTGTTTGATTTAAAGACCAATTTTAGTGCACTGATTTTAAATTTAAACGACTTTTGCAACGTGAGAGAGATATCAAAGGCGGTTAAAAATTATTTAAATTTTGTGCTTGTAAGCATTTTCCACGTGCAATTTGGTACTACATTTTTTGTTGAAATTGTGTCCCAGTTTTCGTTCCTCTCAGACCCTTTGAGTAGTTACTTCTCAGCCTGGAACGGTTTGGAAGTTACTGTTCTTACTAAGTTGAAAGGAAAACTTTTGGAGCAAGTCCACGGTTTTTCTTTGAATTTTCTTGAAGGCTCTTTGGATAGTTGTGATTTTGAGTTGTACCCCAGTCAGAAACTGAACATATTACAGACGTTTATCTTCTATATGACAAACCTTATCAAAGGCGGACTTTTGAAGGAGCACCACAAACTCAACAGCTCAAAGTTTCTCACTTTCATGATAAACCATAACGTTTTTGAAGACGATCGTTGTGTCAGGGCGATATTGGGACATCCTTTATTGTTGAGTAATTTCACTAAGGACGATTTTTCGACGAGATTTGTCCTGGACGTTGTCAAGAGCTTGAAGCATGACGCGAGTAAAGACTTCTTATCTGATTATCGACGACGGGTTGTGTCCGCCGTAACAAAAATGTTGAAGAAATCAGAAAAGCACCAAGATGACGCCATTTTATCGGAAATTCTGGAAACGCTGCATTTGGAGTACCACCAGTGCTATAAATTATTATCCAAAGCCGGCACGTGTGCAGATAACAAATTTTTCTTTGTCGTGGGATGTTATTGTTTAAACCGAATGGCGGATCTAGGAAAGTCTAGCAATTTTGATCCTCTAACCAATGAAATTGTTGATAAATTAACTCGCTTATTATCAACCTTGCTCAGCGAGCAGTTTCCGAATGTCCATCTGCTCTCTTCCGCGTTTCTCAAATATCTGAATACTTTCCCTCAGAATGTTGAAGGCGTGAATGTTGACCTTTTCGATAGTTTGGTAGCCACAACGGAATTTAACAAAGAAAACCTGTTACTTTGCGAATTTTTGCTTGACCGAAAATCTGATTATAGGGAGAGACTCGTGCAAAGCCTCGACGAGGTTTGCTCCAAAAGAAGCTTCATTCTAGCCCTGCTAGACGTAATTTTGAAGCACTACATAAATGACAGTGTGCTACTAGAAAAGATCTTCAATAAAATTGAGCCTCACATCGTCAAAGCCCTCCAAAAGCCACACAAAGCCGGGCAGCATTTTCAAAATCGTTATCACAGTTTGGGAATTCTCGTTGAGAAGTTCATGAAAACCGACGGTTTCGGCAAACAAGTTCAAAAATTCGAAACCACGGAGCTATTCCACGTTTACCTCTTGAAAAAAATCTACGATAAGGTCGAAAAGACCCAAAAGATTTGGACGAATATGATAATGACTTTCGTACATATGATAACAAGTTTACTGAAGCAGAAGGCTCCCAAGGACCTGGAACAAATCGGCGTGATTTTCCTGGAATTCATGCGCAACGTGGGAGAATCTTTTGATGGAACGACGTTGGAAAATAACGAATCGTTGAAGATGTTTTGTAAATTGTGTTTGAAGCACGGAATTTCGGATAACTTCGTTTTGCTGCAACTTCTATCGGAGGTTGTGCATCGTTGTGTGGGGGAAGAAGACGGAAAGTTGATTCTCGAAATGTTGTTTTCTCACTCCCAGTTTCTGGAGTTGATTCTGGGGGATTCCCATAAGAGGGATTTGGTAAATCTTTGGAAAGTTATTTGCACAAAGTGGCCAATATTGATGGAGAGAAATCACATTCCGGTGTTGTTGGCCTCATACAAAGCCACAAAGGGGGAAGCAGGGACTCTGGAATTAATAAAAATGTGAGTATATTTTAGATTTGGTAATCAGCGATTTAGAATAATATACAATTTAGTATTTATTATAAATGATATCCCATTATTTAAATTTTCCGTACAATTGTAAATGATCAAGCACATTCTGGCCCAACAGAAAACTTTTTGGACAAACAGCGTATATTATATAACACATCGAACTTTGAGCGTCTCACATAAAAGTCGTACATACATAATTATAAACTCCCCACAAAAATTATCGCATCACCAGTATTTTTGTCAACCGACTTCGAAAAAAATAATTATTCCACCGTTATATAAATTGTATTAGTAGTCGAAATAAAACGCAATAAAAAATTTTTGAAAAACTGTTAAAGACGAAATTAAATTAATTTTTAACACTTAAACAAAAATTAACACTCAAACTAATATGGTGCATTTCCACCCCTGCCACGAATAACAGGTTCCATTCTTCTGGGCATGCTTGTTATAAGGTCACCAATGTAATTTTGAGTAGATTTTCCCACTCTTGCATAAGAACTGCCTCAAGTTCTTGTAGGCCAGAAAAGGCTCTTTGCTGATTTAACAAACATTGCTGAAGATGGTCCTATACATGCTCAATGGGATTTAGGTCGGCGCTTATCACAGACTACTGCAATACCCTCAAATCTACCTCCTCCATGTATTGTTGCACAATTCTAGAAATGTGGGGTCTAGCAGTATCGTGCATGAATAGAAAATTATTCCCGATAAAAGGTCCATATGGTACCACGTGAGGCTCTAAAATGTCCCCAATATATCGTCCCTCATTTATACAAGCACTTCGTAACGAAACCAATTACATATCACCCCCACAGAGATTCCTCCCCAAACCATTATTGAACTTCCCCCAAATGGAACATGAGGTCGAAAATTGCACTGAAAGTAACGCTCTCCAGGACGTCTGTACTCTGGAATTCGCTTATCAGATGCATATAAAGAAAAACGAGACTCATGTGAAAACACTACGTTTTGCCATAATCGATATTCCAATGGGCATGTTCTCGAGCAAACTGTAACCGAGAAGTTCGGTGTACCCTGTCGAGAAGAGGCCAAAGTACAGACACCCGAGCCCTCAGATCATCTTCTCGTAGATGATTTCTAACTGTCTGTTTCGAAATTTACAAATTTCTGGCTGCTAAAAGTTCATTTTGCAGCATTCGCGCCGTACAATGTCTAATAGGTAGAGCTGTTAACCGCAAAAAACGATCGTCTCTTGGGATAGTTACCTCATTTTTTCCTTGTCCCGGCCTTCTACCATATTCTCCAGTTTCCCTAAAACGTGCTGCACTCCTGCTGATAGTGGAAGGATGCACTTCTAGAGTACGTGCCACATAACGCATACTGCGACTATCTTCTAATCGCATGATGGTCCGTACAGCTTCTTGGTAGGAAAAGGGGCAAAGAAGCTCGTTGGTTAACATTCGTATTGATGTTTTTTTCTGTTTATCTCAACATTATTCAAACAAGAACCCCAAAACAAGTTATAACTTACAGTTTTAAAACAGTGGAGTTTTCCGCTATATTCAAAAATCAAAAAAAGCACTATCATTACTTGAAGTATGTGCTTGTCTTATGCAGGTAAGATTTAAAAATGTAGGAACGATATTACCAGTAAAAATCATTGACGTGGGATGTCATTTATTGAAATAAAAGAAGAAAAATTAGGTGATGCGATAATTTTTGTGGGGTGTGTATATTATGGTTGCTTAAGATTTTCACGAAGACAACAATGGTTGCCTAACATATCCACCAACGTTTTGTAATGAAAATTGACACCAAAAAATTTCAGTAAAATAAAATTTGACACCAAAATTTGTCAGCAAAACATTAAATTTGACACCAAAAATTGACAGTAAAATATGAAAATTGCCAGCAAAAAAATTAAATTTAACACCAAAAAATGTCAGCAAAAACTCAATTTTGACACCAAAAATTTTCAGAGAAAAATGAAATTTGTCAGCGAAAACTGAAAATTAACACGAAAAAATGTCGGCAAAAAATGAAATCTGCCTTCAAAAAATGTCGGCAAAAAAAAGAAATTTGCCTCCAAAATTGTCAGCAAAAAATGAATTTTGACACAAAAATATGTAAGCAAAAAAAAGAAATTTGCTTCCAAAAAATGTCAGGGAAAAATGAAAATTGACACCAAAAAATGTCAGAAAAAAATAATTTTTCTACCAAAAATTGTTAAAAAACAATGAAATTTACCTCCAAAAAATTCAGCAAAAAAAGAAATTTTCCTCCAAAAAATGTCAACAAAAAAAGAAATTTGACAAAAATTGTCAGCAAAAATAGTTATTTGTGTACCTAGGCCGTAAAAGTTTGCTTTTTTGGACGCCTCTGCTGTTAAGACCACAAAAGCACTTATGACCGAGGTGCACACGACGTTTTTTACGCGATGATCACAAAAGAATTCAAAAATTTGGTCAACCTACAGACTTGCCACGAAAAGTCCTACTTTTACTCCTAATAAAACAATCTACTATTGTGTGACCTCTATTTTGGTGCCGCAAAGTTTAATTTTTTTGTATACATCTGTCAAGTTCTGACAGATCAGTCCCAAAAAAGTGAAGTTTGACAGATCAGTTAAAAAAAAGAAATTTGACAAAAATTGTCAGCGAAAATAGTTATTTGTGTACCTAGGCCGTAAAAGTTTGCTTTTTTGGACGCCTCTGCTGTTAAGACCACAAAAGCACTTATGACCGAGGTGCACACGACGCGATGATCACAAAAGAATTCAAAAATTTGGTCATAATTTTTTTTAGGCGATGATTAGGTTTCAAAGGGTGTTTTTCTTCAAACGTCAGAAAAACTTCACATTGCATACGTCAATAAGCAATGACAAATGAACATTGTTCCTGCCATACTGTGAAAATACTGAAAAAGCGTGTGCTTTGAAACATTTTCATGTCATTGAAGTTAGTAAACTGTCAAATTTGTATTTCGTGGGAGATTTTCGGCGTTTAAAGAAAAAATAGCATGTTTAATTCGGAGAAAAGTGGCTTTTCGTGGCTCGTCTGTATTTGCTACCAACCTACAGACTTGCCACGAAAAGTCCTACTTTTACTCCTAATAAAACAATCTACTATTGTGTGGCCTCTATTTTGGTGCCGCAAAGTTTAATTTTTTTGTATACATCTGTCAAATTCTGACAGATCAGTCCCAAAAAGTGCCGTTGACAGATCAGTTAAAAAAAAGTAGTTTGACAAATGCGTACAAAAAAGTAAAACTTTACAGCTCCAAAAGAGGCCGGAAAATCACCTTTTTGCCTCCAAAAAATCGCATCGAAAAAAGAAGTTTGCCTCCAAAAATGTCAACAAAAAAAGAAATTTGACACCAAAAAATGTCAGAAAAAAATAAATTTTTCACCAAAAATTGTCAGAAAACAATGAAATTTGCCTCCAAAAAATTCAGCAAAAAAAGAAATTTGCCTTCAAAAAATGTCAACAAAAAAAGAAATTTGACACAAAAATTGTCAGTAAAAATAGTTATTTATGTACCTAGGCCGTAAAAGTTTGCTTTTTTGGACGCCTCTGCTGTTAAGACCACAAAAGCACTTATGACCGAGGTGCACACGACGTTTTTTACGCGATGATCACAAAAGAATTCAAAAATTTGGTCATAATTTTTTTTAGGCGATGATTAGGTATCAGAAGGTGTTTTTCTTCAAACGTCAGAAAAACTTGACATTGCATACGTCAATAAGCAATGACAAATGCACATTTTTTCTGCCATACTGTCAAAATACTGAAAAAGCGTGTGCTTTGAAACATTTTCATGTCATTGAAGTTAGTAAACTGTCAAATTTGTATTTCGTGGGAGATTTTCGGCGTTTAAAGAAAAATTAACATGTTTAATTCGGAGAAAAGTGGCTTTTCGTTGCTCGTCTGTATTTGCTACCAACCTACAGACTTGCCACGAAAAGTCCTACTTTTACTCCTAATAAAACAATCTACTATTGTATGGCCTCTATTTTGGAGCCGTAAAGTTTTATTTTTTTGTATACATCTGCCAAATTCTGACAGATCAGTCCCAAAAAAGTGAAGTTTGACAGATCAGTTAAAAGAAAAGTAGTTTGACAGATGCGTACAAAAAAGTAAAACTTTACGGCTCCAAAAAATCTCAGCGAAAAATGAAAATTGCCACCAAAAAAGAAATTTGCCAGCAAAGAATGTCAGCAAAAAAAGAAATTTGACACTAAAATTGTGACCAAAAAACTTCAGCGAAAACTGAAATTTGGCACCAAAATTTTCAGCAAAGAATTAATTTTGAGACCAAAAAAATCTCGGCAAAAAAAGAAAGTTGCAGTACGCAAACGCCGTATTATTTTTTTTGGAACGAAGTCCCTTAACGCGGCTTGTGCGTTTTCGGCCGGTGTCAGTTACTTGGCAGAAATCGTCACGTAACACGCATGTTTCTACCTTTTAATTTGAAAATAAAAATATTTGATTGGCCAAATCCAAATAATCAATTTAACATATATTCCAAGTGACAATAAATAAAAAAAAAACATAAATGCAACGACACTCTTTCATTGCGCCCTTTAAACTACCATTTAAACTAACACTATGCAGATTTCCTAATAACATAGGTCCGAAAATCCTCTCTGCAGATTTTATAGCTCTCCTAAAGTGACTTTTTAAATTAATTTATTATTTAATTTATTTAATTATTTAATTCATTAATTTATAGAAATTTTGTGGCCTAAACGTGACGTTAGATTCGAAACTTTTTGATTTCATATTCTACATAGATTCCAGATTTTTAATTTCAAGCTGTATATTTCAGATTCAGGATGCAAGTTTCAGATTTAAGATTCCAAATTGCGAGTTATGGATGTCATATTCTAGATTTCGAAAGCAACATTTCGTGACGATCACTTTTTGAATAGTTATATGGGTTAATATGTTCGGCTATTGTTATCTTATACGTCAAAATCTTTGATTTATATCCTTATTTTTAATTACTTTTAATCAGTTTTTCCCTGCCGTGGCAGTTATAATAAAATTGTTTTTGGTGTTTTAGGGAAAAACTGACTAAAAGTAGTTATCTACCACCAATAGTGATCCAGACAATTGTTTTGTTTTTGTCCTTATTTTTAATTTAAACCAAAAAAAGGTACATATATACGTGCTTTCGTATTTTATGTTTTCAGCCAAGTCCAAATAAAATCCAAGTTTTAATTTTTAAAACTCTCACCATTTAAAAACTAGTAATGTAATAACCTAATGTTTTCGAATTTTTCAAACGGTATAAGCCTAATTCACGTCCGACATGAAAATGCGTAACGTTCTATAATATAGCTAGGGGTATATTTTATATTGTACCTCTTCTCTCTTCGCATCCTTACTATTCTCAATTATTAATTTCTTGTTCAATAAAAAGTTTTACTTCTCGCAGGGTATAAGATTTTTTGCACGGGGTAAGCCTATGCGTCGCGCCCCGACGCGAAAATGCAATATATAACTCGGGATATTTTATATCCTACCTCTTCTCTCCGCTGGCAGTTGCGTCATCTATCCCCACTACTAACTGCTGTTTGCTTTTGACACGGTGTAAGCCTAATTCGCGTCCTACACGAAAATGCGTGGTTGCGACACGAAAACGCAAGGTCGGACCGTGGCGAGAAAATTTTAGACCGGGAGGGGAGCGCGCCGGATTCTTCGCTTCTTATCTTCTGTCGCGCGTGGACTCCAAACACAATTTCGTTTTTACTTATTTTTTATTTTTGAAGTTCAACACTCTCACAAAAGATGGATGTCAAAAAACCTCGAAAATAAGGTCACTAGATGAAATATTCTCTTTTTAGAGGGTACAACCAACGGTTGCGACAGATATGATTCTGTGTTAATTTCCATGAATATTGTGTTTTGTTATTCGTGTATGTCCAGAACTGTCAATCTGTCAGTTCTGACATTTTCAAAACCAGAAATATTGTAAACATAACCTTAAATGACGATTATGCCCTTATGAAAATCCCTATACTGTATCTCAAAAACAAATGATGGCGGTATCTTCATCTAGTGACCGTAGGTACTCGAAAACCCATTTTTTTCTGAACTGATGAATGTTTTCGCATTTCTACACATTTTAAGACCTCGTGCATTCAAAGTTACGTCAATATGTATTAGACATGAACTTTCTTTTAAAACCTCACATGTTGACTAACGAAATGATAATTTTTATGTTGACGCTTAAATTAAGGAAATTATTCCGTTTTCGATTTCGGGCAACCATTTCAGAAACACTTTCTATAAAGAAAAAATATTTCTTTAAAATAATTTTACATTGCCACACGCCGTCTACTTTCTGCCTATTTCGAAAATACGACTCAATCATAAACGCTTTGTGTTCCAATGAAAATGCCGTTTTAAAGCAGTGAACAAATGAAGTTCTTAGAAGAACTGATTTTATTGAGTAGAGACTGTTTCACTAGACAAAAATAACACAAAAACCAACATCCACAACGCAAGCGGCAAGATACTGAGTTTGAGGTTAAGTTAATTTGATAACATTTGATGACAATGGTTCAGGTTACACCGAACTGGGATTTTATTTATACACAAGATCTGGCGAAAAATTGAAATTAACAATTAAAAAATAGGTTGTGGAGGCTAAATTTTTTTCGCATCTGTTTAAAAATTTATTTCCTAAATTTTTTGAAACCTCAAAATTATTTTTTAAACTTCTTGAATTACGATTACAAATTATCTTGATCGCTCGATATATGACGCCAATAAAACTTCAAAACCAAGACAACCCCCGGGTTTTTTGTATACATGGCGTGAGAAATCAGGAAGCAGAGCATAAATGGATAACACAAAATTATGGTTTTAAGTGTTTAATATTACCTGTGATCGTTAATACATCGTGATCGTTACGTTAGAATGGTTCATATTTTCACAAATACAATACAAATTCTAGTAAATAAGCAAAATTTCTGGTACGAATAAACAAGCAAGTTTTAGCGAGAGACATCGTCATAAAATATAAAGCGATGGCGGCTCCGTTTATGACATTACGCCACCAGAGCACACATTTTGAACAAATGGTAAAATTTGAGTGATGTAACTGAAAGCTGCATGTGTAATCCATTTTTTTTATAATGAAATGTCAAGGTGCACTACGATGGATTTGGGAGAAATATAAAGAGGTTACCTGTATTTCCAGCGACTCAAACACATGCTTCAACCCGCCACAGTCTCGTAAATTGAATTATTGACGATTCACACGCACCTTCAAACAAAATGAAGAATTGCGACTAAAATCAGATTTAACAAAAAAATTCAGAAAAAATTATAAGCCCCAGGTCGGGTAAGAAATCCGAATTTCTCCTTTGTAAATTCCGTGCTTCAGCGGCGAATTAAAACATGGTGTAATTTGGGATTGCTTCTTTTTTCCGTTGTCTTTCATATTGCCTTTTTCCTTTTGTTTAATTTATGAACTTTAATTTTGATTTTTACTTCTTCCTGGGCCTTGGGATAATTCTTTTTCTATTGTCTGCATCCTTTAACTTAACACATTTTTGATTCTTCATCTTTGCTTATTTTATTAATTTTTATCGTTCGTTGTTTATCTTTTTTTCAATTTCTTTTTCTTTTGTATCCTTTGTTCCTCATCTTGTGTTCTGCTTTAGACAACGTATTATAACATTCCTCTTTTTTTTCGATCTTCATTCTTTAATCGCCTTTTATCCTTTACCTTTTTTTATCTTTCACTTTCTCTTCTATAATAATATTAATTAGATTATTATGATATAAAATATCAACACTGTTTAGGAGATCCAAAGTACGCGAAAATGTTTTCAGTCCTTGCCTATCGCAACAGCTGGAGGCTGTTAATAAACAATAATTAATTAATCCACTACAAAATTGATAACGTTGATAATTGTGGGACTTTACGCCGTGACTCATACGAGTGCGTTGTTTATTCTTCAGGCACCGAGGGCTTTAATGTAACTGATTGTGAGCGCTAATTACCAAACGCTTGAGAGTGATCGAAAATTTGGTTTTTCCTACCTTCAAACATTAGAGGAAACGGCAGGTTGGTAAATCGGAAATTCCGAAAAATTTATATTGTCCATACATTAAATATTATCCAAATACTTTTTAAAGATTTTTTAATTAACTTCGTAGATATCATTTTTTGAAGGGAACGTTCCAGGCATTTCCACGAGTAAATTATACTACATAGTCACGTACAAGAACGTATAGCAAAAGAGCGACTTCACTAATAGGCCATTTTTACCATTTAACACTGGATATATCAAGTGACAGAACAGCGTTTTTACAAAAAAAAAGTCTAATTTATACTTCCTTCGTTTGGTGGACTACCGACACATTTTTGGCGACTTCGTCAAAGGCGTAGAACAGAATTTCTTTGCAAAATGAGATGATAACGTAGCAATCACATTTTTGTCCGGACTTTTGATATTGTAACAGTAGAAATTAACAAATTTTATTTATTACTATTAGCTAATAGTTTGGAGATCTTTTATTGTTTGAACTATTGACATGATGAAAGTTGAAACACTAGTAGCTAGTCGGGTGACTGAACTCAAGAGCAACACAACAATCTGTTAGTCGGACGTCCGACTTTCTATCTTTATCTCAAGCATGCATTATGTCGCTTACAATAAAGCACGTGATTCTATTCTACAATAAGACACTCTTGGGCTGTTATTGGCTACCAGCATTCGCTTAACGAGGGCATTGACCCGGGCGAACTCGAAAATGTCCGGGCTCCGCCGTGTATAAAATTCTTCGCGACAACCACAGAGCTAAACTCAATAGATAACTTATACGAAAATTGGAACATCATAATTTAATTGCAATAATTACATTATTATATTTCTCAAAACAGAGTCCTGCTACTGCCTTTTTCATTTTTTCTTTTGAGAGGTCATTGGCCGAATGACCTCTTGAACGAGCCGTCACTGCGTGAGCTGTATTTTTTACATAGCAAATTAATTTTATGGACTTGTTCAGCACCACAAAAAGTTTATGATGTTTAAATAAATTATGTTTTTAAACATTTATTATGCATTTAAATTTTATTGTTAATATTGACAGCAAAGGTGTGTCTGGGCAAAGTTTCTTAAAAAATTGTATGTATATTTAATCAAAATGAAAATACGAAGTAATGGGATATCCTTTATGATCTATATTGATCTAATAGTAACGTCACGGCTAAACAATTTTAGATCACACGTTGTACTAACGTACTTTTTATAAATAAAATTCTTGTTTACCATTCTCACATCCCAAAATCATTATATAGCGGAAAACTCTTGAATCCGCTCTACATGCTCCGTCTACTATTTTAGGTACGAATCCAAGCCGGAGCAAACAAAGTTTTTCGACTTCAAACCATTCCTCTGGGGCCACGCCGCCGCTTCTCACTATTCCGTCCGTTCGGAGCCGCATAAGGTCCTTTGGCGGCAACCTAAAGTAGCCGACGTTCTCAACAGCCTCAATCCAAGCACCATCGTGGCGACCATCACCGCACCGTCGAGTCCGGATTCCTACGATCTGGACTACTTCTTGGCTTTGTTCAGCCAACTGTTGGCCCCCGAAAATCCTGTACCGACGTACCGTTTCACCAAAACCGGAGCCCTCGCGTTGACCCTCACCGGATTACGGGGCGACAAAAACCAAAGACTTGCCACTTGTCACGTTTTGCAACGCTTCTACTTTCATTTAGAAGCCAGACAAAGTGGAAAAGACCATTTCTTGTGGTTACGGTTGGTCGAGGCGGTTTGCAAAGGTATTGCAGTTTTGGACGATTTCGAAATCAACAATTTTGTTGGGGTTTTTCTTGCGAGAACTGCATTGATCATGACGCAACCAACGGACAGTATGTACGTGCCGTTGTCACAATACTTGGCAGCGAAAGACTCGCTGGATTTTAGGACCATACCAGAATTGTACACCTTCCTGCACAGTCCACATGTGGATTCGAGTAAACATAAAACGTTCATTTTGGAAGTGCTACGTGACGGTTTGAAGGAAGAAAAGGACTTCACTGCGTTGTTGAAATCGATGGGCTTTAAACTGATTTCGGAATTGTGTTCGAGTACCGTTTGTGAAGTACAAACCAAAATTTTGATTTTGGACATTTTTGAACAGTGTTGCCAGATTGAATCAGGGGTTAAAATACTGTGCGGAAGTTTGTCGTTTTTGTCACAAATCGCGACTTTGATACTGTGTAATCTAAACAGTGGAATAGTGCTGGTCAAACTGTTAGCAATTTTACTTAAGATTGCCGAAATCGACAGCAACAGGCACCGGAATTTTCTTATTTATTTCAGTTTAACGGTTCTTTGGGAAGACGAAAGGTATTCCGGCTATTTGACGAACTGTAAAGGCACGGGCCTGCTCCATCAAGTCTTAATGGTGATACATAATAGGTATCCAGAGTTTTTTACTTCCCAACAAATGAGGCTGCTAGACGCACGTTGATGTCTTAATGCCTTAAGTCTTACCTTAACTCATCAACGTGCGTTTGAAGCGGTCGATCAGACGAATTTTGTAAATACACGTGGGGCTATGGTTGTCGAAAAAAACAACTTAAATGTTGCAAATCAGCATAATTGCTGTTTTACAATAAGCTAACAACAATTTGTATCCTCCCAGGATGATTACTCTGATTCATTTTATTATCATATCATGTATGGTTAACATACACGTAGTTTTTTGTAAATAAATATTTACGATAAGTTATCTGTAATAAATAGCAATATAAGTTTCAGTTTTGAATAAAAAATGCAGATCTACCCATATGGTAATCGTTTTTGTTTACCCAAACTTTCTTTGAAGCAAATAACAGTTTTTAACAGTCCACGGACTTTCTTGTTTACCGACCTCGGTACATATTTATAAAACAAGCGGTAGTAAACGTTTTGTTGACTGAACTGTTGAACTTTTTCCTGATTAGGTGTGCAAATTATAATGTATTTCGGTCTATTTGATCATCATACATATTAATGCTACTCCGACTGATAACTATAATCAAATCACTGGATATACAAAGAAACTAAAAAACACGAGATTTTTATGAATGAAAGCGGCAGAAAGCAGTTCCAACATAATAAATATTTAGATGATAGACATTGCTACACGATCTTTGTTGTTCCTTAGTATCCATATCCACTTTTTTTTTAAATTGATTATAAATTACTGATTTAAAAATATAAAGATTAGATAAATTAATATATAGTTTAAATGCCAATGACGTGCCATGGCCACCACAAATTTCCTGGTATTTTTTCATTGAGATTAATTTTGTAATTCCTATGTCCAACAATAGCGAATGAGCTTGCATGTATAATGTTAACACATAATGTTGTAACTATACGACTTCTTAAGATCCATTTAAGATCGTAAACTATTTTTAATAACCGTCTGACACCGGACTGAAAATTAATTATTTACTAGTGGTATGTACGATGCAAATTCATTCTAATCTGAACCGATTTCGTGCGTGCATCAACGTAATCTTTGCCTCCAGTTCGCCAGTTTCTTACTCACACCACCCACGCTGGTTCATGTCGGTGACTGTAATGGACTGGTGTGTGCGGCAATAAACAAAGAACCTGTGAAATTATTTAAAATGAAACGTAATCTAGTCCTAACAAAAAATTTAACCATAAGTAGAACTTGTCAAAAGAAAAAAAATATTAAGAGTTAAAATAAAGAATAGTTTGAGCACTGAAACTAATACCCGTCTATGAACTCCATTCTTTGATAAAATGAGGATGCACAAAAAACGTACCCGATAAACGAATCGAAATAAAAACGGTTTAAATGGAAGCATCTACTAACCTATCATTATATGCATATGCTGAAGTAGGTTAATAATAATAAACTCTCTAACTGACATAGGTATGCAATTATTGTTCTTGTAACGTGCGGTAAACAATAAAAGTTGACACACCGACACATCTTTGAATACTCAAGTTTGGCTTTAGTTTACCTAACACTAACCGTACAACTGCACGATAGAAGGAAACACTTTCGTGGCAATTTGTCCAAAAAAAAATACAAGGTATTTACACCGATCGCACAAAAGCTTTCTCATTCGTTCAAGTGCATGAACTCATAGGCGGAGGGTGAAATAAGGGGTTAAAAAATGTTAAAAAAAATCGCGGATTTCAGCAATCTGGTATATAGAAAAAAAATTTATTTTGACGAGTTCTACTTGTGGTTAAATTTTTTGCTAGGACTTCCACAACACCCTCTATAGATGAGTCGGTACAGACGGAAACCATTCAGTTCAGTTTATTGCTGTTCTCTAGCAGTGTTTATGCGGCCACATTCTGGAACTTTTTAGATGACAGCTGGCCATGATACTTGCGGTTACAGTTGTGAATTTTTAAAATACTTTAGGAACTCTGTAACCATGTCATCACTGAGTTATTTCTGCGATAAGCACTGCGTTTTAATTAAAGCAACCTTGAAAGTTAATGGTATTGGTACAAAGTGCATCAGTGCCAAATTAATGCGGTTTCGAATCTAACAAAAATAATCTTCAATAGAGGGAAGGAGGTGTCTGAAATTTTACTCACATTCTGTCATTATTTGCAAACAACAGTAAAACATTCAAACTACACACAAAACACACGGGATGCGCTGATTTCTTTTTAACATTAATTTAATCCAATTATAGAGGCTATATGTTTGAAGTGTTACCGTTAAATGAATACATCAGCGCAATAACATCTTTTTATTTTTAATTGTTGTATACATTACAATAATTTAGCGAATTCGTTTAAAAATTGCCTGAAAGCTATTCCTACGAATTAAATAAAAATGCCTACCTATCAAAAGGAATTCTATACGATCCTATTCTAAAAAAAAAAACCTACGTATTTGCGCGGAATGGAACCATGCGATGTGTAACAAAAGAATTACACAGACCAACGCGGGAACGGAAGCTGCAGCGGAAAATGCGTAAAATCAAAACACATGGCGGGATATGACAGCAATTTAACGTTTTGATATATTTTTTGTTATATTCCGCTATGTATTGCCAGCACTCCCGCGTTGGTCTATGGGATCTTTTAAGGAAGACTGAAATTTGCGTGTATTTACACTGTCTCTTTCGATGTCGATGTTAGCACCGAGAGCAGAAAATACTGGGCCTGCAAATTTTGAGCTGACTAATTTGTCCTTGATAAACTGCCAAAAGTGACTGCTAGGAAGTGTCCTAATATTTTCTGTTCTCAGTGGTATAACACATACTCGGTGTAGAATGTATTTTGAGACAGAATTTTTACACGGAAAAACAACGATCTGAGAATATTGGCTCCCGTAATTAACATAAAATACGAAAGTTTGTAGAATATCAAAAAGACTACCTAAATGCATTTTTAGTTCCTTTATCACAAACAGCTTTTGGTACAGCAGTAAAACAAGAAGAAAACAAATAATTTTGATGAAAAAGCACTATCTATGCAAAATTTGGAGTAGGTAATTTGACCCTGAATTTTGAAGAAAGTTAATTTTGTGAAGTTGTAACGTTTCGCAGAATAATTGACTCATTAAAATAATCACAGTTTCGAAGCTGATGCTTTTCAGTTTTTTTTTCACTTCTTTTTTAACACTTGAATCCTTTGTATTTTTTAAATAATTTGGGGTCAATATTCTCAAATTTTTATTTTTACATGTACACGTTCCTATCTCAAAATCCCTTCTACACTTTTTACCTAATATTTCTTAGAGTTTCTCAAAATATTCGTTCAACGAAGAAAAGTAAATGATTAAAATTACAAAACAAAATGATGAAATCCTTGTTGCCAATGTGTTGAATCACACTCTGTTGTTCTTCACCCATTTATTGAAACATCTGGGCATGGACCTGATAAGATTATTCATGACTTCTGGGGTCACTTGTTTTTGAGATACTGGAGATCCAAATAAAAGAACTTTCAACGGTTAGCTAAATTAATTGACGATATCTGGTATTCGGAGTGGCTATAGTAAAAAATTTACTTGATGGTCTTTTACATGGTTTAAATATACATAGTCTTGACGCATCAAGATTGTTTTGTTTGTGGTTTTACTAATTCTGATGAATACATACCTCCCAAGTCCAAATCGTAACCTTTTGACTTCCTGATCAGCAAACCAGTCACCACGCCAGCCGTCTTGACACTCCATTGTTTATACATTAAGAAACCCACTGTAGAAAAAAGTAAACGCTGGACCGGCCACGATGGCATTTAACAAAAGTCTGCAGGTAAAAAAATACTCTCGTTCTGGAAGTTCTTTTTACCAAAAATAGCTTTACTGCGATTGTAGGGCAGTTGAAGTTAATAATCGGCTTTAATGAACTAAAAACGAAATTGAATATAATTAAATGGGTATACAAAATTAATTATGTACATAGCTATATGTACTATTGACCTCGGAACGCCTGAAGGTGAGCAGAAAGCCGCCAGATTCAATGTATACGACTTCTTTGTGAACTTTTTTACATTGTTGTATACTAGGTAATCGATTGTACGTTTTAAATCTTGAACAATTAAGTATCAGTGCAAAATTAAACCGGTTCATTTTTTTGCCTGATATGTATTGTTGCTTTGTAAAATAATAAGTTTTTTCTGGACGTATTATTTCTACTAACTGTAATTACACTACAACATAATCAGGAAAGGATATAAAAACTATACCTTCTTTTCAATTTATATGTTCACAACAACATCTCAATTGTAAATATTATGTTTAAAATGTAAAAAAAAGTGTTGTATTGTATTGTAGTTTAGGGTCGTAGGGCTATTCAGCCTCTCAGAACCCTACGTAATTACTTCTGAGAAACTCTAGCCCTTTTGCAAAATCAAGAATTTTTCTGAGGCCAAGCCAGCCCGATCTTTTGTGGAACTGGTGAAAACGGGGCTTTATTGCAGACTTGCAGACTGTTCAGAATCGCCCCCTGAATGGTTTCTAATCGCTCCATTGTCAGAAGTGAGTCTTGAAAGTTTCATAGGCTTTTGACGGTCTCCCGTGGTTGAGAGCCTTTCTTCAGCCTCTTTATTTGACACTGTTAAGAGCGAGTCCCCAAGAAGCAAGGGAGAGAAAGGTCGCCTGGCATCCGGAGTTCGCATATTTAATGACCAAATCATCCTCTTGGTCATGCAGTCTTCGGCATATGCTGTTCCATGTTGACTTTGGGGTTATTTTATAGAAGTCAACTCCTCGCGAAACAGGCCGTGAAGCCAGTTCCCCCGGGGTATTTGACAGCAGCGTACCACCACTACGCCTTGTGGTGGTTTCTGTTGCAGCCAACCACATTACGGTTTTAATCATCTGCGGCTCGGGCACCTCGGGTTTGCCCCACCCTTACTCCGGCTATGCAGCCTGAGCCCCCGAGGACTCCAGCTCGACTAGGTGGTGTCGCTACTCACCAAGGCTTCAGATGTAGCCTGCCTGTTAATGAAGTACTAATTTAAATTTATACGTGCATTTCTTCTTCTCCATCTATATTATTGTAACCTCAATCGCATAGCCTTTTTGGATCTTGTATTCACGTCTATAATATGTTAATATCTTGCTCTTTTTTACTCTTTTCTTTATTTATATAGCACAATATTAATAAAATTTTGATTAAAAATATTATTGACAATTTAACTTTGTCAACCAATGAGATGTTTCAATTTCAAAATAAACAACCAATAGGACAACAATTATTGTTACGTTTTGTTTTGTTTCTATCTTTGAAACTGTATGTTGTCATCTGATAATTTATTTTTTTATATTTTGAGGACAATATAAAACTTTCAGTTGCTACCTAGTCATAGAAGTTTTTCTTCTAAATTAATTAAGTACGGATATTTTTTCACCTATTCCATATTTGTGCTCTCAATGGTCTGGTTATTTTAACAAACGCACTATGCTGCATTTGAAAAGTAGAACAAATCCTGCTGTCTGTCCACCTTTTTTGTTCCGCTACTTTGTTACTTCCTCTTTCCACGTTTTTCATAGTCCTCCTCTTCTTCGTTTTCCACTTTTTTCTGTTTCTTTTTAGTTGTTTCGATAGCTGTCAGCTTATACTCCTCTGCTTTCCCAGGCGTAAATTTGCTTTGGTGCCACTACCTTTCTAACCTCTTCGGGCTTTACCTCTTTCAGTATTTCCTTATTGTTATGGATTTTTTCATCCTCCATGGTTCCCTTTTCATTGATGAATATATTCGTCCCAGGGAAGTGATTTTTTCTACTTGTTCTACAGCTTTTCCGCCGATGTCGAATTGGGGTCTTTCTTTAGTTGCTCCTATTGTTTTGTTGTTATGTTTATTTTCATATAACCTTTTTGCCCTTATTCATTCGGGATATTTACGTTGCGTTGCAAATGTACTTCGTTTTTACGACGATTACCAGACATAATTCCGATGTTATATGTAAATATTTTCATTCTCTAGTTTAAGATATTGTATTTCTTTAGTTTATTTCTACATATTTTCATTAATTTATCTAATGAGATGTTAAATAGTAATGGACTCAGTATGCGACTTTGTTTCAGGCCCGTTCTACTTATAAATCTTTCTGGTCTTTCATTCTTAACTCGAGCATAGTTGCTGGTTTCCTCGTTCGTATAAACTTTTTATATTTTCTATTTGTTCATGTCCCACTGCTTCCTTTTTTTTCTGGGGTTTCCTACACGTTTTCTTTTTTTATCCTATCAAAGGGAGGATGGTGGTCGAGCCGAATTGCAAAATGTGTCAAAGGGACTTGAGGCAACTTGAAATGTTTCCAATGAAATTGACTTAAAATGACTTGAAATGTTTGGAAAATGCTAAAAGGTCTTGGAGCGATCTGGGAAGACTTCAAATAATATCTTGAAAGGACTGGAAGCCACTTGAAATACCTTGAAGCGAATTGAAAAGACTTGAGATGTTATGAAAAGACATGAGGTGACTTGAAATGTTTTGAAGGAAACTGAAAAGTCTTGAAATGTCTTGAAGAGTCTTGAAGCGACTTGAAGAAACTTGAAACAACTGGAAAGGACTTGAAATGTTTTGCAACGACTTGAAAGACTTGAAGCGAATTGAAAATACTTGAAATATTTTGAAGGGACTTGAGGCGAAATGAAATATTTTGAAAGGTCTTGAAGCGACTTGAAGAAACTTGTAGCGATTTAAAAGGTCTTGAAATTTCTTGTAGTGACGTGAAATATGTGAAAAGGACTTGAAACGACTTGGAAAGATTTGAAGCGAATTGAAATGACATAAAATGTTTTGACGAGACTTGGGGAGACTTGAAATGTTTTGGATGGAATTAAAGAGACTTGAAAAGACTTAAAATGTCTTGAAGAAACTTGAAGAGTCTTACAGCAACCTGGGAAGACTTCAAATTTCTTGACGGGACTAGAAGCGGCTTGAAAAAACTTAAAATGTCCTTAAGCAACTTGAGGAAACTTGAAATACCTTGAAGCGACTTGAAAGGATTTGAAAAGACTTGAAATGGCTTGAGAATATTTTGAAGAGACTGAAAGCGACTTGGAGAGAGATAAAGCGACTTGAAGAAACTTGAAACGACTTGGAAGGACTTTGAAGCGACTTGAAAAGACTTGAAATGTCTTGAACAGTCTGGAAAGGCCCTGGGAAGATTTGAAATATCTTGAAGGGTTTGGAAGCATTGGAAGCGACTTAAAATGACTTGAAATGTTTGGAAAATGCTAAAAGGTCTTGGAGCGATCTGGGAAGACTTCAAATAGTATCTTGAAAGGACTGGAAGCCACTTGAAATACCTTGAAGCGAATTGAAAAGACTTGAGATGTTATGAAAAGACATGAGGTGACTTGAAATGTTTTGAAGGAAACTGAAAAGTCTTGAAATGTCTTGAAGAGTCTTGAAGCGACTTGAAGAAACTTGAAACAACTGAAAAGGACTTGAAATGTTTTGAAACGACTTGAAAGACTTGAAGCGAATTGAAAATACTTGAAATATTTTGAAGGGACTTGAGGCGAAATGAAATATTTTGAAAGGTCTTGAAGCGACTTGAAGAAACTTGTAGCGATTTAAAAGGTCTTGAAATTTCTTGTAGTGACGTGAAATATGTGAAAGGGACTTGAAGCGACTTGGAAAGATTTGAAGCGAATTGAAATGACATCAAATGTTTTGAAGAGACTTGGGGAGACTTGAAATGTTTTGGATGGAATTAAAGAGACTTGAAAAGACTTAAAATGTCTTGAAGAAACTTGAAGAGTCTTACAGCAACCTGGGAAGACTTCAAATTTCTTGACGGGACTAGAAGCGACTTGAAAAAACTTAAAATGTTCTTAAGCAACTTGAGGAAACTTGAAATACCTTGAAGCGACTTGAAAGGATTTGAAAAGACTTGAAATGGCTTGAAAATATTTTGAAGAGACTGAAAGCGACTTGGAGAGAGATAAAGCGACTTGAAGAAACTTGAAACGACTTGAAAGGACTTTGAAGCGACTTGAAAAGACTTGAAATGTCTTGAACAGTCTGGAAAGGCCCTGGGAAGATTTGAAATATCTTGAAGGGTTTGGAAGCATTTGCAGCGACTTGAAAAGACTTGAAATGTCTTGAACAGTCTTGAAACGCCCTGGGAAGATTTGAAATATCTTGAAGGGTTTGGAAGCATTGGAAGCGACTTGAAAAGACTTGAAGTGTCTTGAACAGTCTTGAAACGCCCTGGGAAGACTTCAAATATCTTGACGGGACTGGAAGCGACTTGAAAAAACTTAAAATGTGCTAAAGCAACTTGAGGAAACTTGAAACGACTTGAAATACCTTGAAGCGAATTGAAAAGACTTGAAATATTTTGAAGGGACTTGAAGCAACTTGAAGAAACTTGAAGCGATTTGAAAGGACTTGAAATGTCGTGAAGCCACGTGAAATACTCGCGTTCGCATAACCGCGATAATAGTAGATTGTTTTATTAAGAGTAAAAGTGGGACTTTTCGTGGCTCGTCTGTGGTTGCCGGACTTGCGCGCTCGACCGTCAAACCTACAGACTTGCCATGAAAAGTCCCACTTTTACTCCTAATAAAATAATCTACAATGTCTTGAAGCGACGTGAAATATGTTAAAAGGACTTGAAGCGACTTGAAAAGATTTGGAGCGAATTAAAACGACATGACATGTTTTGAAGAGAATTGGGGAGACTTGAAAGGAATTGAAGAGACTTAAAAAGACTTGAAATGTGTTGAAGAATCTTAAAGCGACCTGGGAAGACTTCAAATATTTTAAAGGGACTGGAAGCAACTTGAAAAGACTTGAAATGTCTGGAAAATACTTGAAGAGTCTTGGAGCGATCTGGGAACAGTTCAAATAATATCTTGAAGGGACTAGATGCCACTTGAAACCACTTGAAATAGTTTAGAATTTCTTTTTATGTTGTTTGTCTTAATTTGTTTCTTAGCTATTCTTCTCTTAGTTGGTGAATGCCCCGTTCTTTCTTTGTCAATTCGTCGTTAAATTACACAACGGAAAAAGAAATACTATAAAATGAAGAATAAGATTAAATAATAAAAAAATCTATTTTTTTTTTAATTTAATCTTATTCTTCATTTTATAGTATTTCTTTTTCCGTTGTGTAATTTAGCTCTCTCTACATATAGACGTTTCTATTTTGGTGACTTCTTTTACGTTCCATTCTTCCATTACAATTTTTAAATACAATTTATTTTCAGCTTCTATTTTTATACTTTATTTACCCAAAAGTCTTGGCACAAAAGAACATTGTGACCGATTTTATAAGGAGAGATTCGATGTAGAACCGGAAATTCAGATTTCGTTTAGTCGATTCCCTTCGAAACTTCCATGGAAAATATGAAAAGGATGAGAAAGAGAAGTACAAAGCACGAACTTAGATCCAAGTTCGTGGTACAAAGTAAAATAATATTAGCTATTATAAAAGTAATTTCATTGTTATTAAATACATAATTACATATCATGATTTTAATGCCTTAGGAATAATTTCAACAATTTTTGTAAATATCAGTGTTTTATTAAAATTCTATCAGAAAAAGTACACATGGTAATTTACAATCATTAAAACTAAACTCATTTACACAGTTACAATATAAACGGGCCACCCAGAACGGGATACAAAATATTTTGTTGGATAGTAAGAAGGTAAAAATTTCAAGTTGATTTTTACACAAAAATATACAGCCATCCTTGTGTAGTTCGTACATATTGGACTTACGCTGGGCTGCAGCACCATCGTGGTGGCATCGGCACCTACCAACTGGACCTATGAGACAGATACACCCGTGTGGTGCCTTCAACGTTTTATGTCATACCCAAGTCGTACCATTCAAAATTAGTTTCTCATTTTTTTGTCACATTTCTTTCTTACAATTTTATAACAGATGTGCGTTTGTCTTCTAGTTTTTAAAAATGACTGTTGACTGTATTACCTCAAAGCGTGATCGCAAGAACCGAAAAACTATAGAAAAGATTGTTTCTGCAAAATCAAGATACGTAAAGTTTTCAATGCTGCTAAAAGTACCGGTAATGAAAAAAATTGTTAGAATGTCGAAAGATTTCCAGTTGCAGGAATATTTGAAGTTAAACCTTACCATCCAAGACGTCTGACTTTCCTTAGGAATGCATGTGATAAAACGCATCTCATTGTTAAGGTTGTTTTACTGATGGGCGTATTTGGGGCATGCCGAATAGATAAACTGATGACGATGTGTCAGAATGACAAAGCAAGAAGTTTTATTTAATGAGGTAAATATCCCCAGTCAATGTAACTGGAGTTAAAGTTGTTATAGATAGATAATGCACAGGTATGACATAAACACATTTTTTATAGTTTATATGGTTATAAAAGTCTAATTGTCTTAATAAATATTTTAAATAAAAATATATATTTTACAATTAAAAGAGACTGAGAAGTGAAAGAATTATTATTTTCTTGTTCCTAAACAATATATGTATATGTACCTGGGTATAATTTCTTTCAGCGAGTGACAATTGCAACAATTGACATTAAAGTAATTATAATATTTCAGGTACGTAAGATTCGATATTGAATTCCCGCCGGAGACGGTCGAAAGGTACAGAAATCCAAGAAACTGTGACTGGTAACTCTACAGAGAGGAACTAGTCCAGGGGTTGGAAGAATGTCCCTCGAGACCTCAAACTCCGGGGGGAGTTGAAATAATGAACGAATACATTGCAGCAGCCATAAGGAGCGCTTATGAGAACAATTGCTCACTCAGAGAGAGAAAGGTCAAACGGGAGACTAAGTGGTGGAACCGTGAACTTTCCGAGATGAGAAGGGAGGTACGGAGATCGTTTAACAGGGCGAAAAGGACTGGGAGATGGGAAGAATACAAGACTTCCCGTCTAGAATATGGTTACGCAGTGAGGGAGGCGAAAAACACCTCATGGAGGAGGCACTGTGAGGAAATCGAAAGAACTCCGGAATGTGCCAGACTCCAGAAAGCCTTGCTGAGGGACAATCGGGGTAAGATTGGAACTCTGCAAAGACCTCATGGAGGATACACTGAATCGAGTGAGGAGTCTCTGGAACTCCTTCTAGAGACACACTTCCCGGGGAGTGTATCCTCGGCAAATGCAACAAACACTCCAAACCTAGACATACCGATTCATCGGGCGTCCAGGGAGGAGTGGAAACTAGCCGATAGGCTGGTTGACAAAACAAGACTTGGATGGGCTTCCAACCATTCAAATCTCCAGGAATCGACGGAATTCTTCCGCTGATGCTTCAACAGGGATTCGAGAAATTAGCCTCCCCTCTGTGCGCATTACTCAGGGCCAGCCTGGCCTTGATGTACGTGCCAACGGGCTGGAAGAAAGTGAAAGTGGTATTTATACCAAAACCAGCCTTTATTGTGGTCACTCGTGGTCGACGACCTCCTGGGGAACCTGGAGCAGACAGGAGTTCACGCACAAGGATATGCGGACGATATCACCATACTCGTAAGCGGCAAGTTCGGAGGGGCTGTATCAGAAATGATGCAGCGGGCTCTGACAGTCGTCGAGTGATGGTGCACTGAGAAACAGTTGTCGGTTAACCCCGATAAGACTGAAGTCATGGTCTTCACAAGAAGGAGGAATCTCATCGATTTGAAGAGGCTCCGACTGTTGGGAAAAGAATTGCAGATAGGGAAAGAAGTCAAGTACTTGGGACTAATGCTAGATACCAAACTTGGTTTCAAACCCCATCTAGAATATATCACCACTAAGGCTACTCGGGCCCTATGGGCCTGTAGAGGCATGGTGGGAAAGACGTGTGGATTAAAACCAGGAATGGTTCACTGGCTCTACACCAAGGTCATAATTCCCACGGTAACATACTCTTCGATGATTTGGTGGCATAAGGCGTCTGGAAAGCACGCTACAAGGCTTTTAGGGAAGCTGCAAAGACTTGCCTGCCTTGGAATAACGGGAGCAATGAATACAACGCCTACCGCAGCCATGGAAGTGCTCCTGAACCTGCCTCCGCTACACCTTTTGGTGAAATCGGAGGCAATGGAGGCAGCATACAGGCTTGTAAGTACATCTGGTATACGGATGGGTCCAAAACAACAAAGAACACTGGGGCAGGGGTAGCCGGAGAAGCACCGGGATGACATGAGCATCAACCTGGGCTCCTTGGCAACCGTGTTCCAAGCAGAAATCACTGCAGTTGACATCTGTGCCGGGGAAATAATGAGGGGCTGTGCAAACAGCCGGATCCACATTATGACTGACAGTCAGGCAGCGCTTAAAGCTCTGGAGAGTGCCGAAGTACGCTCCAGAGTTGTGAAAGAATGTCTCGAATCACTTGTGAAACTGGCAAAACACAACAGAGTGACTCTGTGGTGGGTGCCGGGACACAAGGGATTTGAAGGAAATGAAAAAGCTGACCTCCTTGTGGAATCGCACATGAGACCGCAAAAAGGGTGTTTCAAGGCTATATCAACAGAGAACACCACATCCATTGGAATGACATTCTTGGACAGAGGCAATCGCGGATGTTCATGGAAGGCCCGTCGAAAAAGCGGTCAGAACAAATCCTGAGATTGAGCAGGAGACAACTGAGAAAGGTAGTTGGACTCTTCACGGGACACTGCTGTCTCATGAAACATCTCACCACGATCGGGGTGAAACAAGATCCTGATTGTAGGATGTGCAGGGAGGAGGCAGAAACTCCACAGCACATACTATGCGAGTGTCCAGCGCTTAAGGCGGGGAGGCTTCGACACTTCGGGTTGACGTATGTTGAACCGAATGACATAAAACATATGCCCATAGAATCTGTGCTGAAGTTCATCAACAGTACAGGCCTTATGGAGTAAGCTTGCTAAGTGGGGCACAATAAGCTGAAGCTTCAGTGTAGCGGGGTCTGAACCGCGCCCCTTAAGAATAATAATAAATAATAATATTTTATTTCATACTTGTATCTAAAGTGACATTTTTCGGATTATTTATCATACCAAAAGTCCTAGTACTTTAAAATTATACGCCAAATTGTTCTTCAGGCAATCTACTTCATCTTGCAGTATGAAATAAAACGTTGTATTTACCTCGAACGAAGAAGTGCTTTTAAAGGTACTCACAATTAAACAACTTGCTCGTACTTTGACCTTCACTTTTCGTTCTAGATAAATAATATACTATTATGATATTATATTAAATAAAACTGTTATACATTTTTATTATGTCACTGCCATAAAGCAATTTGCACTGCAATTTTCACGTATAACTACGTAGGTACTACTTCAGTGCTGATTTCGGAGGAAACCATTTATAAAAACAGTAAATATTTGCTGTAATCCTTACCTACGTTAATCGTTATTTCAAAGAAAGAAAAAGACTAAATAATATATCATTATTAATGCACGGATTGCTGATTGATTATATTACAAGTTGCCGATGTCAACAAAATCACTGGTCTGCATCATTAACATGCATTAGTGTAAATTCAGAGTACCACCTAGAGGTTATTATCGTTTGTAATTTTCCACGTTATTTTCCGTATTTTTTAATTGTTTTAAAATTTTCCAAATGCGATCTGTAATTTCAAAAGAATTTTATTTTTCCAATAACTGCTTGAATGTTATGGGCTATGAAGCGGTAGTTTTGAAACAATGCAAGATAGGAATGTCGATTGATTGATTTTGAGCTTGATTAATTGATTTTACAGTACAATCAGTTATAACGTCATGAGTGGCAAATAACAGACAAGATTTTTTTATTTAATCGCGTCTGTTATTTGCGCATCGGCCGAATATCGTTCAGTACTTTTCAATAAGAATACAATATAATTAAAAATCAAAAAGAATACAAAATCTTATCGCAGTTTCTTTGCTGGCACGCGACCAATTCTGATACTGGTTGGGCTTTGTAACAGCTTTTGATCCTTCTTTGCCGTATCATAAAGTGGTTGTCACTGCATTAGTAATATTATTTTTGCATGTGGTTGTTAATTATTGCTACTAACCCAGCAAATGTTAAGGGTTGATACTAATTCACTCTTCTTAAAAGTCCAAGATCCTGTAAAATAGGAAATCGAGATTTTTTCTCCTATGTTTGTCTCCATATACCCCTAATATTGCCATGTAGACAAAGTACGAGTACATTTAGATGACTCAAGCTCTTTTTGCGAAAAGTACTTGCGACCGGTAGTTTAATCACGTTGTCTGCGATGCATATCTCTAGGATTCTTCGCATTCGCATGCACAAGGTTGTCTGGTGCCGCCTTTTCGACATTATGATTTATTGTCACATCTGTAGCCATAAATTGGAATGCCTGGAAAAGTACCCAATAGCCCCCAAAAAGTAAAATAGCCTTGTCCACTATGGGGAGAGCGAGTGTCACCGGAAGCGGAAGTGAAATATCTTTTGTCGGCACAGAAACCACTGCATTTGCCCAACAGGTGGCCATTGCTTTGATACGAGGAAGAATTTTCCACTGTGGTCAAAAAACCCAATCAATTAGAATTCTAAGCAAATGCTCTTCACAGCAAAACAGAAATGAGGAATTATCTTTGTTTATTTGTCCAAGCATTTTTCCAGTTCCTAGAGTTTAGCTGATACGGTGCAGTTCAATGTTAGTTCATTGCAAATCGATCAAGTTTACGGTCAGCGGGTTTCCTGCGGTTTACTACGATTTCGGTGTCTGACACTCACACGTGAAAATCTCCACTAGTGAAAGTGTGTGAAGTTCATCGTCGGCTTCAGTCGCTTGGAACGACTCGCGGCAAATTTGAGCTCCCTGGAGTCAGTGATGAATGAGAAAATGAACGGTGAGGAAGTCCAAGTGGCGTTGACGGATAAGCCGCTCAAGCACCTGAATAGGGTGGCGAAGAGGCCGAAGTTGAATGTGGAGTTCCAAGATTTGGAGTACTCTGTGAGGGATACCAATCTCAAAGGAGGTGAGTTCTTTTTTCTTAATTTAAGAGTGTCGGAATTCTGTATTTTATATTTATGCACTGAATATTATTTTAAATATAAATTACTACTTCTATTTGTTACTAAAGACTTAGTTTTTTATTTACTTTTTTAATTAGGTATAAATACCACTGTACTGTAATCAATAATAATGGCAACTACTACTAGATAAATTGATTTATAATATATAAACAACCATTTGACCAGACTGCTTTGTGTCAGAGCAGTTTTAATTATATAAAATTAAAATTGGTGGAAACATTACTCCGTTGTTTTTATTTTCCGTACAAGGTTAGGGTTATCTTTTTTAAATGGCGTCACATTTAGCAATTATTCATAACTTTTGATAAAAAAAAAATTAAACAATATGTGTACAGTTTTTATTATGTTCAGAACAATAGTGTACCATTATGTGTTCTCCACCATAGGCAGTCGTTGGTGTAATAATCTAATAATATTGTGTATTTTTATTCTACACTTCAAACCTATATCACATGGGTGCACTTTTAGATATTTTTGAGATGGCACTCCATTTCAATCTACTAACAATGGTGATCTTATATTATTTATTATCGGAATAAAGATTAAATAATTATGCAACAGAACATAAAATTGGCAAACAAATCTGCCCGAAATGTCTTGATATTTTTGTCCAGTCATTGATGACTATTAAACAATAAAAGTTGTTAGTTTTTTCTTTAACAATAAGGGTATATTGATGCACTGACATTTTTTACAATCGATTAATCTTTTCGAATACTAAGAAACTAAATCTAAGCAACACCCACAATCCGACGAATGGAGAAATAAAGGAATTCTGAAAGGAAGATGACCAAAGTAAGAAACTTGGGGAACCTGAAGCTGAAATACAAGTGCGCTGTCAAGCCCCTGAAAAGTGACAGCGCACGAGTATTATACAACATTTTTTGTATTCGTTCACGCAAAATGAGAAAAAGCCCGAATTAACATCAAATTTTCAGGTTATGTTTGACAGCTGTCAAATCAGATACATAAGCTGAAAAGTTTATATATTTAGTTATGTACCAATTTATCGATTATATATTTTACAAAACGAATACAAAAGTATTACTTATTACTTAGGAACATCAACTACAGATATTTTTAACTGTAAACCAGAAGAATGTTCTTAAATCCAGGTGGAGTAAATTTAAATTAAAATTTAAATATATCTAAGTCGAACTCCACAAACTTTAATGAGCGTAAAATTACAAATGGAACATGTTTCGGCAGAACACTACTGCCATCATCAGCCCTTAAAGTATTTTAAAATATGTAATTTATATATATAATTTTTAGAATCCTTTAAGGGCATGATGGCAGTAGTGTTCTGCCGAAACATGTTCCATTTGTAATTTTACGCACATTAAAGTTTGTGGAGTTCGACTTAGATATATTTAAATTTTAATTTTTAACAGTTTTGCGTAAGAGCTTTCAAGCGGGAGGATGATTATGAGAATTCAATTTTCGTTAATTCATCTATCAGGTTTTTTTATGATTTTTATTTTTCATGCGTGGTTATCTTTTTTAAGGGGCATCAAAGGTCACGTTTGTCACTTTTTTTTAATAATATGTATGTATACATATAAGAATTATCTAATGTTGTAGTTATGAGTAATTTATTATCATCAGAATATAAAATTGGCGAAACGGATATTAAATGGCTGGATATTTTTGTGTAGTCATTAGTCATTATCATTGAAAAATTGCTTAGACGGAATAATGATGAACCACCATAGATGTGTGGGGCATAAACGAAAGTACCGAATTTTAGAATTAAAAGTAAAGGTGGTCTATAATTTATTAATATAATTTCTCAAAATTACCTATTTTGCTTGTTCACCTTCGTGTAGGTTGATCTGTAGAACCAGTAATTTTGACAGTATACCTAATAAATTTAACACCGATTGATTTTAATATTTTAAAAAGTCTACGACTCTGGGACACCTTGGGGACGGAGCGATCGTCCCCCCGCTTGGATACGCCGGTGAAATGTAGCATGTAAACCTTTCTTCGTATTACTTAAATAATAGGAGAAAAAATTTAAAAGTGGCGAAACTGAAGAATTTGGAAACTAAAACCTTAGACAAGACCCTTAAAATTAAAATTTACCTTAAGGGGAATTTCGCAAGGACGAGCCACTACTGGGTGAGAGTGATCAAAAAGTTCAAAGTGTGAAGAAAAAGTAAATTCTGTGAAACAATGCTTTCTGTTCAAAAATATATGCAGCGGCCAGATGGGAACCCCAAAGGGTCATAAACCTCTACCTGTCTAACGACCCAAATGCTAGCACAATACAAATACAATATTTTAAATTCAACCACCACCCGAGACGACATTCGGGATTATAAAAGTATTATTGACCGGAGTCCATAAAATTACTATAAGTCTGGTCGTACATTGCTTCACAAACAGCAAATGCGTCCAAAAAAGCTAACTTTCAATTATTAGTTGTATGTGCAAAATTGAAATCATTTCGCAACTTTGGTTTCATTCATTGAGGAATCTGGATTCCAAATTAATGGAATACTGAAAGAAAATAAAATTTCGGTGTGCCGGTACATCAAAAGGTTGATTGACGGCGGGCGACGAAGTTCTAAGATAACAGGGCCTCTCCATCTCGCATAATTTTGTTTAGTATAGGTCTAGGATTTTAGTCGGACTGTACACGGCGAATTTGTAGCATGGCTGTATAGGTGGAGCTACTTTCTTAACGTAGAAATCAACAGAACAGGGTTTTATTTAAAACATTATTACATAGTTGTATTTGCGCTTCCATCTTCAATAATGTAGCAAACAATAAGAAAAACTATGTATAGGCAAGGCATGTTTCTTGGTAGGTTTTAAATTCGTAAGTGTCGATAAAATGGTGACAAAAGTTATGTATGTTCAGTTCGACATTTTTGCATATTTAGCAAAACAATTTTGAAAAAAAATATGCGTATTATGTTCTAAAGCAATCCTTTTTCTACAACTATTTAAAATTTGAAGATTATTGATCGGTAATTAACAATACCAGCAATTTTTATAAATGTACGTACACTGCAAACACGGGGTGAGAGAAGCGCCTTAAATTAAATCGTTGATAAACTGGCACTCCTAGAAATTAACCAAATACTAAAAAGATTTATTACTTCCTATTAGTATTACACTTCCTATTATCCAATTAAATGGTGTTCAAAAATAACTTTCTCTTTTGCCTCATACTTTCAATATTTTTTTATTCTAAAATAAATACAGTACTGTTTCACCCCTTTGTTTTGTAGCATTCTTTGTGCGATATATTAGCATTGTAGACTTTTCATTGCATGCATATTAATAATTACAGTTTTATGGTTATAATGACCGTGACTCTGTCAACAAAAAGTGCAGGTCCGTTGATAACACGTAGATTTTTTGCAAAAACTCCAACGGACACTCACTTCTAGTCAATTAACATAACTTGTTAGAATGTTTATATTTTGGGAGTGCTTTTTTAGCTTTTCTCTTCTATGATGGGTTTTTATTGCAGTTTCTGTCTTTGGGGTCAAGCTCAAATGTGTGTACAGATATTTGGTCACCCAAATTACGGGTACGTACGCGTATCAAAACTAATGTTGTATTTTGATTCTCGGTTTTTCCTAATGGAGATGACCATTAGTTAGTCACGACAGAAGCTGATTAGTTTTGGGTAATTTCACCATAAGTAGGCTCAACGCGAGTGGTCCGAGGCTGGACCGCTGTGGTGCACCATCGTCCTGTAAACAATCGAATTTCGCTTCAACGCGCGAAAACTGAACTAAATGTTACATAATCGTGTTTATCCAGTGCCTGCAGTAATTCTAATTTTATGACAAATTAGATCGAAATCGCTTTCTAGCATTGCAATCGAAAAATAAACCCAGATGATTAAAACGTCACAAGACAGAGGAAATAAGTGAAAGCGTTTTATTGCCGAAAACAGATTTTTCACCTTGAGCTTTTGATTTATCGTTTTTCCGGTTACTTTTCAAAGGGCAAGACCGGTTCATTAGTGATCTTGAAACAATTACAGCATTTATTAAAGATGTACCTTAATTGACCTCTATCGTTTAATTAAGGAATTGCAGTCATTACTGCTAATTGGAACTATAATTCAATTAATTTGATCTAAACTGACTTGCTATGATTACTACATGTGTAATTGTATGTTTGTGATTCTTGAGTAGTAAATAATTTGTTGGAGAAATTACCAAGAATTATATTTTGTTGTTTCTTATTCTTACATCACGAGGAACATTATTCGTTTTTAATCTTCGGGTAATTATACCCTACGACTGTAGTTCATAGGAAATGTAGAGAACACTCATCAAAAGTAGGATATATTATAATTTTCCTATGAGACGAGTTGCATAAGTCCAAAGACAACGACGTAGTGAATACGCAATTTTTGTTACGAAACTTTCAGCAATTTGGCGAGCTTCAAGTTCAATATCATTTCGAAATAGGGACCAACGTTTCTGAATCAAACATGTAAATATTCAACAAGGTCTTTTTAGTTTGAAATTTCAAAAAGCCGTGTAACTTTTCAATTATCACACTCGCACTAATGAAAATTGTTACAAATTAATTTTTTTTTTCTAAACGTGATTAATTATACGGTGACCGACAGTTAGCAACGCAAACATGAAAATCAATTCACAGTAGAGAAAACTATTATGTTATACTGTTTCCGTTTTAGGGACCTTGGAACTTATCGACCGCTACAAAATATGGAATTATTATGACCTACTCCTGCAACCACGTTCAAATATTGAAAATTTGACATAATTTCTTTAATCGAGGCAATTGGTATTCAGGGCGGGTCAAGGCGACTGCTACGTCACGACTCATTCCAAATTGATAACATGTGCAATGATGTTTTCTTCCAATATGATAAATTACCAAATCAGGTGTTCGCTGAGTTTATATCTCTAGAGGTTCCATTGTTATTTGTTTATCAGTGGTTAAGCAAGGTTACCAGTTCATTATTCCGTCAATGTCAGTAGGTTAGCAGGAAACCCGACAATGAATTTTATTTGTACCAATATTGTGACGATGGTTAGATGATGCAGCAATCATGTTCGGTGATTCTCCGAACGGAAATTTTAAATCCGTTCAGGTGTATACCTGGAGCGGGTTCTGAAGAGAATAAGCTGGAATTTTTTGCCACAATTATTTTTTGTGGATCCTGTTTGGTACGAAATTCAGTAGTTGTGCTTTGAATCCTCAATATTGTAAATTTTCCATACAGTTAAACCGGACAGGTCAGAACCAGAATTCTAAAATTTAGTAATGTGCAAAAATCTTAATCATGATTAACTTTGCATTTGTAAACCCATTTCGTCATATCATTTAGACCTACACGTGTTTTAATATTTTTCCACTAACGTACGTCTCTGATATTCCAGTTGTTTGTTTCGAGTATTTTCATGAAAGGTTTGAGTTTTTTTTTATCATTTCCTTTGTATGGTTTTGTAGATTACCAAACGAAATCTTAAAACTGACAGATTTTTTATTCCTCCCACCAGACTGTGTTAATTAAATACATCTAGATATTAAGAGGGCGAAGCATAACCTTGAAATGGACCTGACGGTCACAGCTTTGATTTAAACCAAGCATAAACAAAAAGATGTCGCTTTGATGTCGATTTGGATTTTTTTATCCAATGCACAACCCCTCCCCAATGTTAAGCTATTCCTCACACGAGGGCGCTGTTCCAATATTATCAAACTCATTTGTTTCTCTTCAGATGCTTCAGACGTTGTCTCTATCTGTTCCTGTTTCTCGCTTGCACACTAGGGTATCAATTTCATACGGTTTCGGTGACAAAAAATATTGTTTTAAGAGGGTAATAAAACCAGCTTTCGAATGCTTGATGAAAACATCCATATAGAATTGTACATGGGCCAGGCATGGGCGGCTTCTGATGAGTGATGGAAAGCACGTACTCCGTGTATAATCTGACACTATTTCATCGGTCGAAAGTGGTGATTGGAGGTAGAAACTATTATGATTTTTCAGAAATAAGAAACATTTTTTTTTATGATATGAATTTATCTTATAAAAATAATTGAATATACCCAAGTAGATGAAGGTACTACGGGTAATAATAGATATTATGTTACACATAGCACGTTTTTACATATTACAGAGCACCGTTATTCACTCGGGTAGGAATATTTTTCATATAAATACTTCAGTGATATAGAGATATACTGAGTGATCATAAAGTTCCACACAAAATTCATAATTTAGTTTTGTTATGTTTTTGAGAAAACCGCTCAAACAAGTCGATTTTTGTTTTCAAATTGCCATCTTTTGACTTAAAAATTTTGTTGATGACGTCATCTGTTTTTGAACTATGACACCGTCATCAATTTTTTTAAATAGCAACCCCCAACTTTTTTGTTAGTTTTAGATACACTTTTCAATTCTCTATTCAACAAAAGTAAAAAGTGATATCTTGCATAATCTTTTTTTTTGCAAAAATTACTTTTTACATCAAAAATAAAATTTTTATTCCTTGAAAAAAAAAATGGAAAATAACAATAAATTTGGAAAGAAAACAACGAAAAATGAAAAACCACTTAATAAAATTTAACGCATGTGCTCAAATTGCCACCCGCCAACTATTTGACAATTCATTCAATTACTTCGGGAGTAATCTGCGCCATTTCACCACGGATTCGTAGTGAAATAGTATTTTTTCAAGGAATTGTTACATTGTATAGTTATAATTCCCTGATAACTTCAGACTCGATTATAATAAATTATTGAATTAAACTTTTCAGGACTCATTTGATACATTAGGTAAAAAATACTAATTTTGCATGGTTTAGGTTGCATTTACATATCGACAGATGAATTATTGTCAGATTTGAAATAAATAAATAATTATTTACATATTATGTAATTACCTATTATGAATTGTTTTTATAATTTTTTCGTAGTATCTAATTTGTTATTGTAGGAAGGTATATAATTTGTTTTTATGTTTTTAAGAGACTATAAGTTTCGGCGCAGTACGACAAAAAATGGCAAAGTTATACGTTTCTAAAACTTTAGGCAGCTCGCGTTCCCATCATTTTGGAATGCGGTGTTCGTACCCATCATCAACGGTTCGTACCGCTAGAGGTACGAACCCTCCACAAACGCTCGTGAACGTGTTAACTAATAAACACATGGCACACGTCAGCATTTTGTTGACGTAACGAAAAAATTACATCTTGCCGTAGCACCGGCACAGATTATAAAGTTATCTGTGGCACCGGTAAAAATAGGGTAAAAAATTGTTGCGGCGCCACCTATAGATTAGAAGCCAAACCCGAGCGGCGTTTATCGGCAGCCATTTTCTTCATAAGCTGTCATTCTTACTTTTGAATTATGATTAGTTGCAATTAAAGGTAATTTTGCACTCTCATAATGAACTACCTAAAGTGCACTTGTTTTACCGGTGGCCGTGCATACATTTAAATCAACATTTTTTACAACAAAATGCAAAACAGGCCTTCACGAGAATTTAAATTTCATCGAACTGAAGACGAATTCTTGAAAAAAAAATTGTGGAACTCCTTTGCAACAGTTCAATCTCTCTAAATCACTAGGACTTTATTGTAAATATATCAGCATTAATCTCCAGGACTCGATGAAAAAGCTACAAATATTCGATCGCAGCGCCACCTAGTAGTTTAAAGCATTTGCTCCCCCCTCTTAAGACTGGGATCCCAGCAAAAAGAAACCACCTACAAAAGAGATGGAATATTTTTCATCAAGAAGGTGGCGGACTCGTGTTGATTGGTAGCTGAACTAATACAGAGAGAAGAAAATTCTTTTTGAACAATAGCCTGAAGGTTCGTCGGCTTACTATATATCACATACAATCGGCAAACTCTTTGACTGTCTGGTAGGGAATTTAGGCAACCTGCTGTTGGGTTATGCCATAAAAAACCTTATATACTACGTGTATAAGGTTTTCTATGGGTTGTGCGAAGATTGAAGACAAGGACGGAAAAAAGCAACAAAAATCAGAATGAGTTATCTTCCAGCTAAAGCATAATATGGTCTAGTCAAGTTACAAGGATCCGCAACATATGACCGATTGCTCATTCAATTCGGGATTTTATTCTGAGAAAGACGTTTTTTTTTTTTTTTATTCCGCAAATAAAAATTACAATTATTATTGTTATTAACAAAACACTAAAAAATAAGGGGTTTAGTTTTTTGGCAATAACACAAAAACTATAAGTCATAGCAAAAATCGGAAAAAAGATTCAAAAAGAGGAGGAAATTTCCGATGTCAAACTCCCGGAGTTCTGTCTCCATTATTAATAATTTTAACTTAACGCTGAAAATAGGGCTCCGCTCCATAACGGGATATTTGTAATAACTAAAATGATTGTTTAAAGTAAGTTGGAAAAAAAACATATTTTATGCTACATCTGTTCATTCGTACAATAAAGACGCTTAATAATGGAGGGTATTTTTTTTACGTTATTTGTTTATAAACTGTTTGCACTGAGATGAGAAAATTTCCCGGTTTCTAACTTTTGATTTCGGCTATACTACTGAACCGAATTTGAAGATTTATATACTCATTGTACGCAGAATTTAACTCTCTTTAATATTGAATAGGACGTCATTTTCCGTTCGACGTACTGTTTTCAAGCTACAGGCAAAAAAATTAACAAAGTGCAAAAATTTAATACTTTTTGGGTTTCCATAAGTTAAGCTCACCTCCTTGGATGGTCTAAACTCAGATCACGCTTATTTACGACCAAATGAACGTATCGAAACGATCTCCAGCAGCTTGCTGGGAATTAATTTCTCGAAAAATTCTTATTCGACTGGCCTAGTAACTCATGTTTTTAACTAAAAAAAATACATCCCTAATAGTATAAAAGCTAGCGACGTCGCAAAGTTTATTTTAGGTCGGATGGTTTTTTTGTATATTTCCTTTCTTATCGAAGTTAGGTAGCGATGGGGTAGGTCTGGCACCTGGGAGCGGGTGCGTTTACCTGTGCGGATCCTCTTTGTACAGATAAAAATTGTGAATTTTGAAATCATTTTTTTGCATAATTTGCTATGACCTTTAAGCAGTTCATTCTTTTAGCAATATAAATTTATAATTGCTAGACAATTTTTCCATTGCTAACATCGTGCCAGATGTAATTTTAGTAATTAACAAATAATAATTTTCAAACTATGTTGGTATAGCTGAAATTTTAGAACGATACAGTTCGATAATCAAAGAATATAATATAATTTTGGCACATCAAAATTCGGTTGTTTAGTTAGGAGCCAGATAAATGTAAGTATCGGGGAGAATACATGAGTTAGAGGAGTACGGCAACAAATTCGTTGGTTGCTTGGGAGAGATAGCTGTAATAAAGAGGATGCGCCTAGGTGCCAGACATATCCCATCGCTACCTAACTTCGATAAGAAAAGGAATATCAAAAAACCAGCCGATCTAAAACTCTTACTCGAAAACGTTGCTAGCTCTCGTACTATAATGTTGCTGCAACCGAGCCGCAAAGTTAGAAAACAAAATGTTGAATTCCTGGTCAAATAAGAAATTCCTGTAAGATAAAAAGTATGTAACACCTATATGTATTTAAACAATAAGTAAAAATCAATTGTCACATGTAGGCGCGACCGATTTGGCTGTTCTTTTTTTATGTACGTAATCATCAGGACCAGGTTCGTATAAAAGAATTTTTTTAGAAAATCCACCGGAAATTTGGAAAATCCGGGAAAAACTGAAAGTGTTTTTTTCTGGGATTATAGTTTGAACTCAGGACCATAACTCCCGATTCGAACCATGGATATGCAAAAATCATAATTTTTGCATGCAGTCTCGATCATAACTGACGATAGGAAGGACATATTTGGTTGATTATTTTTTTGTTTTGTTCGTTATGCTCCCGGTATGGAAATAAATCAATTGAAACAAATAAAACGGGAAGATCTGGAGAAAGATCTAAAAAACGGATTCTAGCCTAAATTATAAATATTTACTTACTGAACAGCCAGGAAAATCATTCATGCCGTGCCGACTATTTTTCAAGGCTCCGAGTAAAGTAAGTCATTTTACTGAAGAATCGTGTATTTTTTTTCTGAAATGCCCAATTTTAATGAAAATTAATACGCATTAATTTAATAAATTAAGGTGTCAGAAATTTCAAAATAATGTGTAGATGTTTTCGCGACTAGTCAGGAAAATGCAATTTTCGCTCCGCATTTTCGGAGCGAAAATGATATTTTCACTCCGGTTTCAAAAAAATAAATACAGCTAGTGAAATATAAACACAAACAAGTAAAAAAACCTCTGTCTTTTGTGCTTTTTTAAATGTCTCCTCAAACATTTAAAGAAATAAAATAAAATAAACTTTTATAATATTTGACGATGCTATATGATTAGCAGTGTAAAAAAAACTTTTCACGCACATGTATCACACTGTACTTTTTCTACGACTATAAGATTAAAAATACCAATTCTTACGTCAAAGTTATAAGAATTTTGGGAAAAGTTATCTCAGTTTTACCCCATCTTTTTGCTAGGAGAATAAATTAATTTATTGAAAAAAGAATTAACCAAATCAATTTTTTGTCTGTGTGTCAAAAAGCACGCGTGCTACTATCTTTTCAACGTGTGAATATACTTGAGAAACGGGAGTAGATAAAACGTACTTATTATTGAACAAAAATGGAAACAAAATTTTTGATTCCAGAGGCCCTTTTACAAAAAATACAAGTTACAAATTGTAATTTATTATGTACTTGCATCGGGTGTCTAAATAAAAATTTGGTCAAGATTGCTTTGGTAAAAATTACAAACATTGAACGTGTGTCCTAGAGATAACAAACAAAACAGAAAAAATTGAACACACACGAAGAACTTTTATGAAATAAGGTGTACAAAACGTGTATTACGGCGGTTCAGATGGTAGTTACGCCCCCCTGTCCCAGGGATGTCTCAAGGGTGCCTGTCTGCCTCAAAGGGGCTTTCTCGGGCCTCCCTGTCTCAAGAGTTCAAATCAATTGAATTTGACTCATATATAATTTCTACTTTAGAACTAAACAAATTCAACTTTCGATTTTTGGATGTCGATAACCAAAGGGGCCCCCTCGGAGCCCCATGTTTCAAGTGGGTCCCCTTGGGCAACCATGTTATAACTGACCACCCTCGGGCCAACCAGTTTTGATTTTCACCCCCCCGGGTCACCTGTTTCAAGTGGATCCCCTCGGGCCCCCATGCTTCGACGGGGGCACCTCAAGCTCTTTGTTTCGACGGGGGCTCCGCGGGTCCCCCTGTTTCAACGAAGCCACCTCGGTCCCCCAGTTTCAAGGGTTACCTAAACTTCCGAGTCATGACTAAAACGTCAATTTTTTACACTTTAACATTGACATTAGCTACGACGTGCCGAATGTGAACCGCTTTTTTTTTTCATAGCAATCTTGACCAGATTTTTATTTAGACACCCGATATTTATTGTGCAACGGATACTGGGAGTGTTTTAAAAATATTCACAAAATTGAAAAACCATAAATAGAAAAGCAGCAAAAAAATCTTCATAACGCAAAGGTTGGAATAGTGTAAGAAAAATTTTGCAAACAAAACACTATACACTGAAAACTCAGAAAGAGAAATATTTGCCACGTAGAATAAAAAGAAAACAAAGCTTTTTTTAAACCAGAAGAATGTTGATAAATCCAAAATTTAATTTAAAGCTTTTTTTCTTTGTCATTTGCCGCACGCCTTCAAGGCGGCATCCTTTGTGTCTGGACTTCGATCAGAAATGTCTTCATATGGATAGACATGAAATTTTGGAACATATATTTGTATTTAGAAACCTACACACCTTATGCTTAGAATCCCTATTACCACACCATACCACACATCAATGTAATCAAAAATTCAACTGTGTAAGTTACATTTTTTTTTTATAATTAAATATCTTAATTTTTCAAATTTGAAGTGCCGAATGTTCGATATAAAAACTAAGCGTAAGTTATATAATATTAATTATATAATCGGTCCGATAAAAAGCTTAATCGTTCGATACAACTACTTATTAGAAATATTAAGTTCAACACATTCAACATAATCTAATAAATAAATTTTTAGCGCCATCTGCGAGATAATTGCTCAAGTTAAACAGCGCCAAGTTCATGGGAAATGAACTAATTCGATTAGAGATCTAGAATCAATCTTGCATTTGTCATGCATTTTTCAGATTTATATTTATGCGTATTGCTTGTGCTCAAAATGTTCAGAAATATACTGGCTATGACATGAAACCTTTCGTTAAACCCGCAATTATTGTGATTTTACGATATTGCCCATTATTTACGGCAGACAGAACCAATATATATGCGCGTAAAAGCGATTTTTTCTGCTATTTAGCAGTTACAATTTCTCAAAATAAAATGTGTCATGTCATTCTACAAACATTCTAGATTGTATTGCCCATTTTTAATTGGACATATTTGCTATATTATAGACAGGGGCTTGGAAATTGAGAGGCTTTGCAGCATAGAATTTTTACCATTGGGAAATCCCCACCTTAATAGCGAATAGATTGGTTCCGCCATTTTCATAATTCAATCAAATAAACTATGGTAAATGTTGTCACCATCTCATAAAAGTGGCAATAAAATCAAGTGTTTGCACGTGGTGTCCATAATTATTATATTAATTTTGCAATTATGTTGTTAAACAGATATTTTTTATTTTGTATTTCTACGAACTTGGTACTCATTCAGGCTCGAATGAGGCATAAAAAATAACGAGGCTCTGTAGTTAATTAACTACCTGATATTATTTTTAATCTGAGATAAGTTGCAGGAAAGATTCGTGATTATTGTTGGTTTTGATTTAAAATTATTCACTTGTTTAAATTATTATTTTGGATAACAGAAAGAACAATCATCCTCCAATTTTTTGAATTTCTTCTTCGGGCGGTTTATTTTCAACTACCAGTTTGTTTGTTTGATGATTTTATTGTTTCAAATTTATTCAAACTACAAATGTCATTAGGTCCGCGGTTCCAAACTTCGAATGGATCTTCCGTCAACAAATTTTTAAATGTGCCACTTTTCCATCACCATGCACTTACATAGAAATTTATTTAAATGTTAATTGCAATCAGATATATTTATAGCAATCAACACGTAAACAATGACTGGTCATCAGTTGTATAAATTTATTTCAATGAGAAATGCAAGAAATGAGGAAAAGTGTTGAAAACCTCAAAGAAAATGTTGTTCAAGGAAAGCCGGTTGCTTTTCATCGATTTTTTCATCCACGCTTTTATTGGTAATGATAAGACAAAATACCATCACTTTCAATGGCATTTTAATTGCATCTCCGTTGTGAATTACAACCCGCTAGTTTCTGCATTTATTTTTTTCTGACGGTGAATGTGGATAATGATTGTAAATTGTTGCCAAGCTAAAAGAGAAAACTGCACTGGATCTTGTATCCGAAGAGCCAATTTTCATAACGTAAAAATGCCTTTTTCGTTCAAGTGCAAGTGCCACCACCAGGTTTGGGTGGACAAAATTCAAAGAAAAAAAATTGAATTGAATGAAGGTGATTGACCTGCTTTGCTAAAGTGAATAAGTGCTGTTTTAACAAGGAAATTGAATGTATGTGTAAGCAAAGTGGAGTAAGGTATCGTAGTCACATTTCAATGAAGTGAAATCGCTTTAAGCTTACTAAACAAATTATTCTCTACATTAAGTCTATTAGCGAGTTTCTCGCGTGTGATTTTTAATATCTCAGTTATCTAATACATTTCCTTGAAAGAAAACTGCAAATCGATGAATTGTCTATCTCGGACTATTATGATCCAATTCGAACTCTTTTTTGAGCAAAGTTAGAGGATTGTACAAATTTTTTGATGCTTACTTGTACGTTTTGAATGTCCTGATATACCCGATATACCGGACCCAACTAACGAATTTTCAGACAAAAATTGGAGCAACTCACTTCATAACACCCTGTAGTTGCCTGAGAAAATATATAGTTTGTATCCATAAGAATTTGGATAATCAAAATTGTTTTTTTATTAATTTTCTCTCTCTCCCAGAAATGATATTTTTGTATTCGTTTTGTAAAATACATTGCCTACATGGACAGTTGTCAAACCTAACCTCAAAATTTTATGTTAATTCGTGTTTTTTCTCTGTGCTGTCACTTTTCAGGGTCTTGACACCTACCTGTATCGAAAATAACTATTACATTTATGATGAGGTTTGCTGATATATTGATATGTCTTGACACTTAATTATGTTGTCATTTTGTGTTGAAATGTTGTTACAAATAAAAGTTAATTTAGCGTTAAATTAATCAATTAAAAAGATATCGGTCTTCAATGGATAAACACATTAGAACCTGTGTCACTCACTCTACTCTGCCGTTAAGTATAAAGTGCAGACATAAAATAAAGTAATAAAAAATCTTGTAGTGAGACAAAAGTTTAACTTGCTTAATTCTCAAAATAATTGCTTCTTACAGTTTTCAGTATATTCAGTACATAAATATTTCAGTAGGTTCCGAAATAAAAGGTGTGGATTTTCTTTTGATACTATTGCATACTTTCATAAAGAATAATTACTTTACGACTTCATTGTTTGACTGTAAATGTTAGAAAGTAAAGACATATAGTACCTCAGATGCCCTTTAAACAATTGGCAAGAAGGCCAAATATAATGATACAGTCATTAATGCTGACGATTCTCTGTGTTCCGTCAGTTTCTTCCTTCTGCTTTTCTACTATTCTCTTATTTCCCGCACTCATTTCTATTATCTTTTTCGGTTGTATCATTTCTTCGTTTTCCTTGTTATATTGTAAGCTATATCTATGTCGATCGTCCCATCAAAGTGCTCGTATATTATTCTGTACCGTTAATGAAGTATCATTGTTTTTAATTTGTTTATATTTAAGTTCATACCATGACCTTTGTATTACTTCAGCTCAAATTTGTGTAACTTTATTTTATTACAGCATGTATGACCCCCGATATTAAGTAGTTATCATATCTGGTTAGTGTTTGTAAATTTTCTATACACTATACAGTTTGACGATTTACTTCATTTCTAAAATAAACAGAGCTGAGCTCAGATATTATATATCTTTTTTTTCAAATCATTCTATCTGTGACTGATATGTAACAACCATAAATTAATTCATCCGATAACTTCTTGATCCCTTTTGTCTTTTCCTACTTCCATTTTGTTATTTCTTTAATTATCTCGACTTTGTTTTGTTACTGAGGTTATGTTTGAGGTTAAAAAACTTTTCTCTTTCACTACTTCCTTATGTAATTATATATTATTTTCCATTTCGTTTCTACTATAGTTTCCCAGTTACAAGGTGTCACTGTTTGAAATTAATTTATCTAATTTATTATAGACTAGCCAAACCCGTGGGCATGTTCCCTCCGCAAAGGTAAACAACGAAATGCGAGTTCTGTGTTGGCCACGCATCGTATAATCGACCGAAGAAATGCTTTACTTTCTCAGTCGGCAACTTGACCGTGAAAACAACTGCCTTTCCTCATAGATGCTTCATATAGTGCTCTCACTTGGCACGCTATTGAACTAAATTGAATTGAATTGTTGAATCTGGACCGCGCGACTTTTAATAGAATAGATACTCCTTCATAAGTTCTTTCAGTGTTTTTCTTTGTTCAAGAGTCACATACCGGGTGTAGAATGGATTATGCTACAGCAACTTTTTAAATAAAGGTTGTACGATTAATTATTTTAAAGTGTTAAAATAAAACGGAGAAAATTTTTTAGAAATTCTGAATATAATAGCATTTGCTTTGTTGTTTCCTACTTGGAAGCACAGTTTGTTCAAAAAAGTCTAAAATGAAGAAATAATAACTTCCCTGGCCATTTCCGCATACAAATACATAATTGCTTTTGCAGGATGGCGCCAAATCCTGAAATCGGTGAACGGCAAATTTCGCTGCGGAGAATTGACGGCCATCATGGGGCCCAGCGGTGCCGGAAAAAGTTCCCTCCTTAACATTCTGGCAGGCTGCGTGTAAGTTCCTGCAACCATTAATCACATCCTTTGTTCCGAGATCGATAAAATCATTTTACTAGGAAGCTTTTTCGGTTTACAGAAATGTGGGCGTCAAGGGCGTCATCAGTGTGAACGACAGGCCTCGAGATATGCGAATTTTCAACAAATTGAGCTCGTACATTATGCAGGAAGACATGATCCAGCAGTATCTAACAGTCAAGGAATCGATGGTTTATGCAGCTTGTTTAAAATTAGGCTCACATATTAAGTACGAGGATAAATTATCGGTGGTAAGTTGACGAATGAAGGACCAAACTTCCGCTAAACGGGGAGTTTTAGGTCGAGGAGGTCCTTGAGCTTTTGGGCTTGGAAAAGTGCAAAGACACTTTGAGCGAATATCTTTCGGGGGGTCAGAGAAAGAGGTTAAGTGTTGCCCTTGAACTAGTTAACAATCCTCCAGTGATTTTCCTAGACGAGCCAACCACGTAGGTCTGAGTTCAGGAGGTAGATAAGGACTGATAATTGCCAATTTTTAGAGGTTTGGACAACTTTGCCATTAAACAATGTATTCTGTTGCTGAAGAAAATCAGTCTAATGGGTCGGACTGTTGTTTGCACCATCCATCAGCCCCCCGCTTCAATCATGCAGTATTTCGACCAGGTGAGTTGCACAAGAGTGGCCTTGAAAAGTAGGTCGTTAGTTCCGAATCTGTTTAAGTAATAAAAAAAACCGTTTGGTGTTGAAAAAAGTAGATTAAACTTACGGAAACCACAACGTTATGCTTTTCACCAGAGAAAGTGCACAGAATTATTGTCATCTCACCGTTACGACAGTAGTCCACAGAACACTGTGACCAACTTGTTATTAACTTGTTCATAACGTGACACTGTTTTACAGACGACCTTGCCCACTTTCTTCCAAAAAGCGAAAATGGTGTTACCATAGGTTAAAACATGTAGTGGTAACGGATTACATCCTTCCAGAATTTTACAGTTATGCAACGACATCAGAAGGAAGCTCTCACTGAACATTACAAAGTGAAAGCATCAACGACCGTCATTTGCACATTGTTGTATTTAATTAAACGATTATGTAATGTTTGTTTACACAAGTGTAGTGCATTTTAAAAACGATGTTTGCTTGGAGGCCAATCGTGTTTTTTAATTTTGAGGGTCCGGTCCCGCAAACGTAAACACGTTTGTTTCTATACAAATTCTTTATTGTTAAGTGCAGAAGGAGAAATGCTGTTATGTAATACCGCCTGCGGCAGTTGAATAACAAGTACAGTGTTTAGGTACTGGCTGTAAGAAATTAATGCGGTCCAGTTTGTCTGTTTTTATCCGTTCGCAGATTGTGATGAAATGAGATACATTTTTAATCAATTTGGATATAAACATTTCAAAAATGAAGTAAATTACCTCGTCAGATTTGACCTGGTCACTGTGAAATTTTTATCTAACAGGTATACTCAATTTCGCCAGGTTTGAGCTTTAAATTGTGAATTGACACATTGGGGTCGTGTTACTCCCCATTGCGAATATTATTTGTGGTCAAAATTTTATAACGATATGTTGACCGGTTTAGAAGCGCATAAAATACGAACAAAATGATTTTTATAATTATATTATATTTATTATGAGTTTAATAAGTTTAAAGTACATTTGGCGTTTTTTTCTAGACAATAATCGCCGGAACTGACTCGAAATTTAAATTTATTATTTCAATGTCAATTTCGTTTGAAAGTCTCCTCACCACAACTAATCGAATTTCTTTGGTTGCGTGGAGACAAATTTTGTGTTTCAGAATTTACAAGCACGGAAGTAAGTTTGTGGTATTTTTATATGCTGTTAATGAGTTTGTTCAACTGTTATTAACACCGGACCAAATTATTATCAATCGTATATGTTAACCAGAAGCATTCACGTCGATAGCATTTATCAGTTTTTTTACAATATGGGTCGCTGGTTTGAAAGCACAATTACAAAGTTATTTTTAGTTAAAGTTTTTACATTAATTTTCGTAACGCACATAGACACAATTGAAGCACAATAAATAATAAAGTGAACACTTGTTTTTTATCAACTGATAAGCGAAATTAAAATAAAATAAAATTACTTAAACCGGGTTTGCACAATGTCTCATTTGAATTTGTATTTTTTATATATTGTGAGGATGTATACATCATGTATAATACAATATATTGTTATTTGTATTTAAATATATTGTTTACTAGCTGACCCGACAGACTTTGTCTTGTCCAATAAATTAATTTGTTTTTACAGATCGCGAAACGAACATGTTTCGGGAGAAAACTACTCCCATGTTCAGCCCTAATTTTACACGACATTAAATGACACAGTTCTTAGATATTTTTTTACACGCTCCCCAATATTACAATTTTAGGGACTCGTTATATAAAAAATATTTTTTATTTAAAAATTTGGGCAGCTATAACAAAACATTGTTTTTACTCGTACCTAAGTTTTTGCGGAGTCATCGGCTAGGCCTCGTTTTTAAGTATACAATGGTTGGCATATATAATTGGAATTTAAAATTTATTCTCTTACATTTAAAAAATAAAAGTTGATTATCGTTTAACCTTAAACTTTAAACCCACTAAAGAACTGTTTGATTTCGTGTTTGCTTTATTAAAATCAAACAACAAATGAGAAAGTTCTGTCCGTTTTCTGTATAGTTGGAAGCTTAAAAAAAAACAAACAATATTTTGTCTCAGACGTGACGGAGAGCTAGCGCCGCGGCGGTACTACGATAGTACCTCAGGTTGCAAATTTGAGAGGTGTTTGGCGAGACCATCAGGAAATGCCATCTGCAAGGATTTCGTTCAAAACCCCTGCAAAGGACACATCAGACAACTCAAAGCAAAAAATATTGGCAAAAAACGTTCGTACTTCCGGCTGAAAATTTACATAATTATCACCTCGCTAATGATGCATCTAAATCGTCGGACGCCTAGGTCACTGCTAAATTACAAATTTCAGGGCGTCTGACACCCCTTTAGCAGTGACCTAGGCGTCTGACGATTTAGATGCCTAATCGGTGACCTTCAGAGATGTAAATTTTCAGCCGGAAGTACGAACGTTTTTTAGCCAATTTTTTGTCCTTTGCAGGGGTTTTGAACTAAATACTTGCAGATGGGATTTCCTGATGTTCTAGCCGAACACCTCTCAAATTTCCAGTCTGAGGTACGATGGTAGTACCTTCGCGGCCGCTAGCTCTTAGACCTTCTTAGACTGTAAGAATCCAGCAGTGCCGCTCTCAGATCGATATCTCCAACCGATTTTTTTTTAAATCACCCGTTATCAAAACCACAGAAGAATGTTCAATATTATCCATCGGTTATTGATACTACATGCGTTAAATCATTAAAAAAAGGATACCATCTTACTGATTTCAACTTCAAGAATGCAATCGTGCTTGTGATTCTGGCCTTGGGTCGTAGAAAAAATAATGACAACAAACAAACTAAACTATTACAGATAATTTGATTAATGAATTGTCATCTACCAAAGCAGTTTTCCACGAAAATTTACGACTTTGTCATTTTATTATCGGCATCTTCATCAACCAGGAACAATCGTGTGGTTAGCAGACATTAGTCTTTTCATCTCCAACATACTATTTGGAAAACCAATTGTTTACATACATTAATGAATTTGCTTACTCATGGAGTACATCCACTTAATGAACAAGTACCAATTATAATTTTTTTCTTGCTGTTCACGTTTTTCAATTGGTGAATCATTGCCTTCACTGCTTGGTCACGAGAACGGAATTTTTTGGCATTAGGAATTAAACCGGATCTGTTAAAACTGTATCTGGTAATGGTGTGATTGATAACGCCCCGCGGCAAACCAAGTTTTTTTGCACAAAAATTTATGCCCCATGGCGCCTGGAAAAATTCTGCCAAGGCATCGTTTCGTTATCATGATAGGTATTCTTTATTGGAATTTACGGTGGAGGAGAAGCCGATTCAAACAACGTCAGTACGATTGTTTGTTAATTTTTGTTGAATTATAATCATGAATTTAAAACACTGACTTGCTTTTTCATAAAGTACGTGTAGGTTTAAGTAGGAAGCAACAATAGTGATATCCACCAACATCTTTTGACTTCATCTAGATTTGGCTAGATCTAAAACTCGTCCAACAACAACACTTTTTTTTCTGCATCCGGTTAACAAGGCAAAGATTTGTGAATTTTAAATACGTAGAATTTTGTCTTATCTTGAGTACAGTTTTTTCAAAGAAGCAAAAACCAGAAAATCACCATAAAGATGGATGAATAATTTAGATCTATTTAGTTGATTTCCTGATACATGGAAAATAATGATTTGAATAAATCGAGAATAAATGTATTAAAGACGCCCTTGTCTTCAAAGAGATTTCCATCAGCATACTATTACCGAAAAGAACGTGCAACCTTGAACAGACCCACGTTCGTTGCAAAATTTTAATATCTCAGTAATTAATTATTCTTTGACGGCAAAATTATATTTTGTGTTTCAGGTCTATATCGTGGCCAATGGAAGCTGTGTGTATAACGGATCACCGACACAACTGGTTCCTTTTTTCTCTCTGGTTGGATATTCTTGCCCCTCCAACAACACCCCGACAGATTACAGTAAGTTTGTCTTTACAGTGTGACCATCCAACTTGAAGCCTCAAAAAGTTGGAAAAACAATACAAGGTTATGCCTCTTTTGCGCGTAATAGTAATAATTAAACTAATATTTTTCCCATACACATATTTGTTATTATCTTATCATGGTTTAGCCAAGGTTACCAGTAGCACTAATTTCAGTTACCTACGAAAATAAATAAAAATAACGGGGAAGGTCTGACTTGAAAAAAAATCGCTTGCTAAAACAATCCTATCGCAATCTAAACTCACTTAAAAAAATCACTACCATGAAGAGAATTATTATTTAAAAAATATGTGTTTTGCAAAGAAACCATCAATTAACAACGAATATTCATGTAAAAAAATAATAATGCGTATGATATCGCGTATGTTCTACAATATTTATTTTTATTACATTCTTTGTTCCACCATCTGTTTCTTCCCATTCTTTCTCCTACCTCTACTTCTATTTTCTTTGATGACATTGCTTCATTCGTTCTTGTTTCGGTATTTTTGTTTTCCTTCTTCTTTCTCAATGTGTTGTAGCGGATTTCTGTACTTCTGTATGCTTTCTTTCCCAGATTGTTTTTATGATTATTTCTTTCTCGTGTCTTGTTCTTTTTATTTCTTCTCCTACTTATTTCTATTTCCAATGGTTGCCGGTTTGATTCCCAAGTTTCTTTGACCATTTTTCTTCCTTCTTCATTTTCTGTTTTATATTTCGATATGCTTCTCGCTTCTGTCCCATTATTTTGTCTTCCTAATCTTGCCCTAATTCTCGCATTGAAGTCTTTTTGAACGTTTTTTACTGTGACTATTTTAATTTTTTTTGTTACTAGTCTCGATAATTCCAGTTCTCTGTAATTCTTGTTTCGCCCTTTATTCTTCAATTTCTTTCCTCGCTACTGTAATGATTGCTCCTTTCCTGTCTTCGTTTCTTGTTTTTCATTTCTGCTGCTTGACATTTCCATACGTAGTCCCTCGGCATTCTCTTTTCTCTCCTCTTCCATTCCTTTTCATCTACCCACGTTTCTATCATTCTAGTTATGTCGAATTCTTTTATATACGCTTCCAAAAATCATCTCCTTTGTTCCTTATCCCCGCTACATTCCAATCTAATATATCGGGTGTCCCAACTAAAATTTGTACCCCCCAACAATTCCAATTTCGAACGACTCAGAAGCAAACGCTCGAACAGGTCAATTTTGTTATCAAGGGGGACGAAATTGTACCAAGCTTTCATGTCTTAGATCTCACCCCTTGAGCCAGGGGAGCCACCCCCATAAAAAATTTTAATGGCATGGGGGTCGTATCCTTGGATACATCATTTTAAAGGCTTATTCAATTCTCTATCCAAAGCTACTTTTATCGATTCGTTTCTACAAAAAAGAGCATAAGAATTTGTTATTTTCCAAATCTACATAAAATACTCTCGATTTGAAAAATAACAAATTCATGCTTTTTTGTAGAAACAAATCGATAAAAGTAGATTTGGATAGAGAATTGTATTAGCTTTAAAATGATGTATCAAAGGACCGCCCATGCGATTTAAATTTTTTTAGGGGGTGGTTCCCCTGGCTAAAGGGGTGAAATCTAAGACTTGAAAGTTTAATACAATTTGGCCCCCCTTGATAAAAAAATTGACCTATTCGAGTGTTTTCTTCAAAGTGTTTCGAAATTGAAATGGGTGGGGGTACAAATTTTAGTTGCCTATTTTATGTAGATTTGGAAAATATCGATTTCATGTTTTTTTTTTTTGTAGAAAGGAATCGATAAATGTAGGTCTGGATGGAGAATTGAATAAGCTTTAAAATGATGTATCACACGACCCCCCATGCTATTTAAATTTTTAAGGGGGTAACTCCACTGGCTAAAGGGGTAAGATCTAAGACACGAAAGTTTGGTACAATTTCATCCCCCTTGATAACAAAATTGACCTGTTCGAGCGTTTTCTTCTGAGTCTTTCGAAATTGGAATTATTGGGGGGGTACAAATTTTAGTTGGGTGTTAGGGCTGGACAGATTTTTTGGCTCTATGAATTTTTTTTGTATATTTGGTAGGTATGAAAATATTTCGTAAAGTATTTTTCACATGGACATGAGGGCCCCCTTAGGCTGGACCGAGTTTTCGGCTAAACCGATTTTTATGATTTTTTTGTATATTTGGTAGGTATTAGAATAGGTGGTAAACTATTTTTCACATGGACATGGGGGCCCAGGATGTCCCATTGGGTTTATAACTCAAGAACGGCTTTTATGATCTTTGATTTGTTGGATTTGTCTCCGCCCGAATAACAGAATAACTATTAAAACATGGACAGGGGGGCTCAGGGCCTACACTGGGGTTTATAACTCAAGAACGGATGGACCGATTTTTATGATCTTTGATTTGTTGGATTTGCCTCCGCCCCGAATAGCTATTAAAACATCGGAAGAATTACAGGGCAACGATAATAACAAAGCTCCCCTGGTACAGGGCGCCCCCCTGTACAATAAGTTTATTAGGAGGACCACTATGGTACATGGTAACGACAATAACAAATGACGCCTGCCACCAAAGTTTGTCGTACCGGGCTTTCAAAATGAAAATCGATTCTTAACGAGAGAACTACTGTTTCACTTAAGTTGCGCGTGGACTCCACACACAAATTTTTTGATGATATCTCGAGATCGGATTGGGGCCAATAACTATTAAAACGTCGGAACAGTTAAGGGAAAAAAAATCCCATACATTTTGTATGGAATCCCTATGTAACGCCATCTCTGATACATGACAGAAACAAAAATGAACTTGGCGTTGTATGCTGGTTGCGGTAATGCCAGTAGGCGTTGTGTGCATTATCCTTTGATACCGTATTTTGTTTTGCGTTCTCTTCTTCTTTCTTCTGGGTTTTTCCTTTTTCCTAAAAATTTTTTCCAGTCGCCCGCTCTTATCTTTTTCTGTATCTCTCTTTTGTCCCTTGTTAAATCGTTCTTTGCTCTGGTGATCTTACTGTTTTTTTTTGGATGCTTCTAAGCTTTCTTATAGCCCTCTTTTTATTTTATTTTTTTCTTTATCTTCTTCTTGAATTTCTTAGTTGTCTTCGCCTTGTCTCATTTCTGTTCGTAACCCTCTACACTGTGGATTGTATTGTTGGTTGCTCGTGTTTCGTCCTTCAACCCCTCAACTCTTAGTTCTTCCTACCTTCCTTCTATACATCTTTTCCCTTCTTCGTTGTTTTATTTGCTTTATCTTTTTACCACATGCTCTCGTTTCGGTCGGTAATCTAGGATATCGCATACGTTGAAGAAGTATTTTGTAGCTAGTGTCAAAGTTCTTCCAGAATGGTTTCTTCCATAATATTGTCTTCACATTTGGTTGCGCGTTGTCCTGTTACGTTTGTTTTTAATCGCCGAAGAGTTGAGCGTAGCGATCACAAGATGTTCGGCTTCCATGTACAATGTCTTCAAACACAAACACTCCAGGAGTTATTCCGGTATGACATCGATGAATAAAGTTAGGATTCTGCCTTTCATCCGTACCTACCTCTCCTCACCCTTGTACAACCATCTGATGATCATAACCACAATTTGGATTTATTGGAGACCACAATATTTAAGTTTCCATCCAGTTCTGTCTTTCAACGCACCATTATGACTCGTTTAGCATCTGCTAGAAGAACGCGATGTCAAGAACGGTAACATTGAAGTCCAATCGAATTGATTCTGATAATGCGCTCCAACCGAACGTGTTTTGTCATATCCGGAAATTTAAATCTTCGCGGAAGTTGATAGGTCTAGGACGTCCACTGTCATAGATGAACGCTTGTATACCATTTCCTCAGGTCATTATCTGCATATTCTAACTGCAGTCGAGACATTGCGTCCTATTCTTAATTATATGGATGAAGGACTGATAAATTACTGGGTGTTCCAATTTTCTTGAAAGTGAGTATACAATTTTATATATGGGTGTCATTGTCAACTGCAGTTCGTGATTACATTATTCGTGTCACTTGAGGAATGATAATTTCAACGAACGCTAACGTAACGAATTTAGATGATTACAGAGCACCATTATTTGTGTTAAATTAATTTCTGATTATTTATTTTTTTCAATTTTCAAAGAATGTGCTTGATTGTATTTCGATGTAAATTTGAATTTCTAGCACGTCAATGCACTCTGATTTAATGAATAACGAGGCTACTTTAAGACATTTCATAAAAAATTGGCATTACTTCATTTGAATTTTGATTTTACTTCTTTCAGTTCTACTGAAAAAATGGTAATTAAGCGATATCTAAAGTACAGGCTTAGTCATCGCAAATACCTACTTTATGTGTCACTTCTTAATCATAATAGCCTTCATTTTAAATATCAATTTTTAATTTTTTTCAACTTTTCATTCAATTAAATATTGGTTTTTATCATAATTGCATACATTATTGAACTGTTGAACACTACAGCGGTGTGAAAAATTTTCTGACGTTGTTCTGATGACCTACTCAGTTCTCAAAAAAGTTATTTAAACCGGATCTTTACCATATTTTATTTGTTATCTTTCTTGTCAGTTCTGCACGTGTGACCGCGCAATTTTGGTAATGTGATATCAGTGGCGTATTATAACATTGCCCATAAAGGACACGCCGTCGATATAGTGGTATAACGCAAATAAACAACATGTAAAAAAACTGCTTATCGAGAATCAGAATGTCGGTACTCTTTGATTAACAGTCGGCGAACCTTTGTATAGCACGTGCCGGAAAGCAAGTTTTTTTATGAGAACTCGTTTCTTTGCTTTAAGTTGCGATATACTCACTATATATCAGTTTTGCTTAACGAATTATTTCAAAAATACGTAGGACACACAAAAATCTGAGGCTTGGTCTACCACCTCGACACCTACTTAATTGGTAATAGATTATGATTATTATGAGTGTCTTATCTTTTCGAGGCCTTTTTTTTATTAGCCGGCCATACACAGACGTTATTTCGCGCGGTTTATTGTGTCATCTCTTAAACATTTCGAAAGTCATGTCCATGAGTGAGTGGAGTGAGCATCGCTGGACGCAGTGGCAATGACAGAACGGGAAGGGATTTCACACGTGCTGTGTTGAAGGCGCAACGAACTAGGGAAAAATCACGTTGAAAATTTCTACATGACGACATGCCGTTTTTGAAACTAAAGAACGTCTGCGTATGGCTATTGTTCAATTTGTTGGATGTGCCTTTTCTACGTTGATTAGTTATTTAGGTTGTGATTTCCATAGTTTATTTCATTATTTTCTGATACAAATGTTACTAAAACAAGGAGGCTCCCAAGGGAGCCCCCTTGAGGTAGGGGGGTCCGAGGGCGGGCCCTTGTGACAGGAATGTTGTAGTTGTACATTGTTATTTCGATTTAGAACCATTAACAAAAACAAATAAAGAAAGAGATTAATTAAAGGAAGCAAAATGGCAATAAGACAAATTCAAATCAATTCAAAAGAAGGAACGGATAAACAAGTAAAATAGCAAGTGGGGAACATAGTAAACTATGTACATCAACCAGTAGGCTTTAAACGTCGAAATTCTTTATCTAACTACATACAGATTTTATTCTCCCAGACACTTTGATAGATAATTATAAATACATAATCAATCATTTCTAAAAACACGATATAATTGATTGTTCTTAATAAGCCGTACAGTGTTGCCTAGTGTGACAACCACTCCACTACTTTATACACTCTTCAGCGTTTATGCTGAATGTCACCTCACCTCACTTCTTACGCTCACTCGGACGCCAAATTGTTTATCCAAAAACAATAAAAATCACCGATATGGGGGCACCTAATTAACCTCATAAATACAAATCAAATTTAATGCATCTAATTAATCGAATGGACTAATGGTCTCTTGAAGAATGAAGGGACGTAGTTCTATCGATCTACCACAACGTAAATCGATCAGTTTGCCACCAAATAATTTCCCGTTGTCTTCTCTAATGAAGTCGCGAAGAGGGCCACGCGGAGCGCCGAGTCCACACTGTGAGACAATAAAATCATCACAAGGGAAAAATGCACTCAGGCAATACACCTGAAGGAAGCAAACCACATCGCTTCAGTTTAATGTGGAGAGTCGAAATAACATCTTCCTCTACGGAGAGAGGCCAACGCCTCCGCTCCGAGAGACGCCTCGGCAAATCTGAATATGGCTGTGCTCGTGTACGAGTCGTGAGTCCTGACAGGTACGCCCTTCTGGTGCAATGAACTTATTAATTAGTGTATTCACTAATTACCTTTGCTATGCAATGCCTGACGTCTGTCCGCTGAAGGATCATTCCCTTCAGTTGTATGCACCGCATAACGAAGCGTATCGTAACGGTAGAAATTACTTCAACAAAATTTATTTTATTTTCATAAAGGTGGTTTGTGCTTAAAACAGCAAAGAGTAAAATTTAATTTATAATAATAATTTAACGAAGCAAAATAAAACTGAGGCAGCAAATTTTTAGATTGATAGATTAAAAGGCAAAATTGATAGGAGGAAAAGAGACCGAAATAACACTAAAATAAAAAAGAAGAATTAAAATGGAAAGCAGAATAATGCATCGAGACAAAAATAGCTATAGGAAAAAATTAATTCTCAAAAATATTTTGTTACTGTGGAAAGCTGTTTTGGAGAGGTGAATCGATAGGTGTACATGAAGGCAGTTATACATCTCCTTGCCTTACATAGATTCGACACGGTCACATGGTGCGTAAGATTTTATAAGCCAATAAAAAAAGTTTGAGGAAGAGCTTGAGTTGTGTATTGTTGGTTGCCGATATATTTGAAATTAACATGGCGGTATAATATTATAAGAGGAGACTTGATCTGATCTCCACTGCTTTATTGTGCGTAAAGTTTTCTCTTTCATTTAAAGGGTAGTTAGTCATATGTATATTAATATACACTAGTGATCGCCCATAACTCGAAATTCGAGTGGTATGTATTGTATTGGTAATCGAATCAATGTAAAAATTAAAAAAAAAATTTGAATAGTTACATAAATAGTGTTGAATAAAGACTGGTTACCATATTACACATTACAATTTTTAATTTGACAATAATAATAAGTCAATGTGTGCATAACGCGGATTCATCCCAAACGTCGAAACTAATCCACCATCGCGATGATACATAACATTGTGAATTTTGAAATGATACACCCCATTAACCACCGATTGATCCAAATCAGCTTCAGAACTTACGATAGCAAAAGCTGAATTATATGACTTTATGTTCTCAACGAAATTTTTGCATTTTTGTTTATAATTGTAATCTGTAGATGTTATACCTTCGATGAGTGATTGTAGAACCGGAGATGTAGTAAAAGGTGGTAAATGAACCTTTCCTTTGTGACAACATAAAGTAAATGCTCCGGCATTTCTGGTTGTTATTTCCGAATTAAAATGAAGCACCGAACAAAATGAATAACATTATGAAAGTTCACCGAGATTATGTGAATCAACATTTATCGGATTGTTGTTCAAGGCCTATTTTGTTTAGTAGAAAAAACAAATGTTATAGAAAGAAATCAAAGCGCCCAAAAAACGGTAGAAGTTAAATAAAATGTAATTGGATTGAATAATAAACTAAAATTAAAAATTGCAATCGGCAGTCCAATCGATGTTACAAACGAATGGAACAAAAAGGAAATAGAAATGTTTACTTACACACATAATCGTTGCAATGCATTCGGAAAAACAAATGTATTATCTCTACACCCTAACGTTTATTCAAGACCCGTAAAAAGACACTAAAAAATTAATATGCCTCCACATAGCCAGTGGTTCATGTTGGGTTAATGACGGTAAAGTTATAAATCTTTTTTATTACTGTGTGAAGCAGTAGGTAGCCGTAGGTACCCCTTGATATTTTTTCTTTGAAGTAAGACTAAATCCTGTCAACATCCCGACATGTTGTACCGATGTGTACAAATCAAGAATATTTTTCAAAGTGAGCTCTGTCCCTACTCCGAACATAATTTACTGCACATCAAGACAAAACTGGCCCAAGTTCTATATTTAGCTCCAGTTCACGCTCATTTAAATCTATGACTCTAATGGACCGCTTTTCCCTTAAAATGATTTGCAAATAATTAATGAACCTGTGAAATTTTTTAAAATGGAAAGTAATCTTCACATAGAACTTGTCAATGTCTTTCATTTAAAAAAACAAATATCAAAATCGGTGCAGTACAGACTGTTTCATTTGATTAAAATTGATTCATGTTCAATGGATGAATTAAATTTATTATCGGCGTTACATTATTTAGTTGAAATCAAGAAGCTACTGACGTCTTTACTCAAGGACAATAATTGTATGTTGGGTGTTCAAGAGTTCGTTCTTGGAAAGGTTTAAAAGTTTATTTGGGAAATCAAAGAAATAATAACGTACTAAAAAATTACGTCTACAAAGAATTATTTTTTTAATATGACAACATGCACATTTTCTGTCACCTTGTGTTAATTTAATTGGAATTTTAGCACCGTGTTGACAACTTTTTGTATTTAAAATTTATTACATGTACGGTAGCACTAATAGTATAAACTATAGTTGCTATGGGAGTTATCTAAAAAAATAACGCTAACCTCAAAAAACAGACAAAAACTTTCTAAAGAAAAATCAGAATTTTTTTTAGCACATCGGCACTGACCACCTAGGGAGTGGGAGGAAAGTACCATGCGATCAAAAATTATCTTGGTCCAGGGTCGTCATGAAAGAATTGCAATGCAAATAAAAAAAATAACAAAGAAAAAGTAACTAAAAATATAAAGCTAGTTAATTAAGATGAAAGAGCGAAATAATGAATGTAACTATAATTGACATAAAAGTACGGTTTCAATAAAGATAAGACACCAGATCTAGCGAACGAGGTATAGGAAATCATTACCATAAACGAAGACGACTTGGAAAGTTTTATTTTTATTATTTATAAAATAGTCATTCTTTATGGTTTTGTCCTTATCTAATGTAATACATATAATTTATATAAAAATAAAGTTTAGTCATATGTCAAAGAATAGTAATCATACACCAAGGTTGAGAAGCCATTTTTCTTATCCGAGCTATTTTATTGCCCAAGACGCGAAGCATTGCGGGTAATAAAAGTAAATGATAATCATGATAATGCCAAAAGTCGGAACGATTTTAAGGTTATCCATTTTTTGATACTGACATTTCCCAGTCGTTGGCAATCATGTGTAGTGATTAAGATAAGTAGCGCAATTGCATACAAAACTGACACTCAAATAGGTGTATTCTGAGAAGTGCGGATTCACAACGGATAGGACGCGGGTTCGAATCCCGAAACATTTTTTGTGAATTTTTACTCCCCAAGTCAAGTGTCCGTAAAGAAGTTTTACTTCAAAAACTTATCTGCTATGGCTCAAGCATTTCACTAAAATCAAATTGCGGTAAATGTTTAATTTAAATTTTATGTCACTCGCTAAGAAACACTGACTTGGTTAGTGTCCATATACTAAAAAATTTCAAATTTCAGTGATCGAGCTGGTGCACTCGCACCCGACGATAGTGCAGAGCTTCCAAGCTGCCATTCAAGATGGAAAACTCAACATGAGAGAGACAGTACCAAGCGACAAGCCCGAAAAACCAACAGAGGATGATGGGATCTACAACGATCCAACCGAAATTGTTATTAATAAAAGCGACATTGGATTTGCAACGCCTTTCCACATACAGTTCTGGGTGCTGTTGTCACGTATGGTGCTGCAGCTGCGGCGGAATCGAGTCGGATTGTACATACAGTTCTTCCACCATGTGCTCTCAGGGTTGATTATCGGCGGTATTTTTTACGGAATAGGGAATGATGCTTCGCAAACAATAGCCATCTTTAAGTATTGCGTCTGCTGTAACGTCTTCTTCATGTACACACATGTTATGATGCCAGTTTTACTTTGTAAGTGCATACTCATAGTTATAGAAGAACACCGCTAACTGATTCTCGTAGTTCCCATAGAAGTCAAGTTGATGAAAAGGGAGTACTTTAACCGGTGGTACGGCCTGAAGTCCTACTACACGGCGCTGACAGTTGCCACGCTACCACCGCTGGTAAATTTGTTGCATTTTTATTCACACTGTACGACTAACCATTCAAATTGCAGTTAATCCAAGGTACCATTTTCTCCGTCATCGTCTATGTAATGTCAGGGCAGCCGTTAGAAATGAACAGATTCGTCGGATTTTGTCTCGTAAGTCTTGCCATCGGGCTCACATCTCAAGGCCTGGGGTACTGCCTGGGTTCGGTATTCAGCATCACCAATGGTTCTGTCATCGGTCCGTCAGTATTGGCGCCATTGCTAGCATTGTCTGTCTATGGGATGGGTTACAAGAGCAGCATAGAGCCCTTCTATAAAGTTTTGATGACTTTTACCTACATCAGGAACGGCGTGGCGGGCATATGCAATACTCTTTTTTACGAAAGAGAGCCGTTGATATGCCCTGAGAACGAAATTTACTGTCACTATGCCCGACCCGACATCCTCATGGCCGACATGGCCGTGCCCCTCATGGACTACAGATACCAACTGGGGATTATATGCATTTTCATGCTCGTGTTTAGGATCGCTGGATATTTGTGTTTGAAATGTAGACTGAATAACGATTTAGCATCGCGAGTTATGTTCTTGCTTAAGAAAGTAGTGAAGCACCGATATTAATGACTGTGCGGTATTATATCTTTGAATTATTGTGATAGTAGCTTACTTTAAGTAGTTCTATTTAATTTTTTATCTGATGATGTTATTATTAAATGTATTAGTCTTATTGATAATAATCAAACTATACCTTGATAATATCCATCTTTATTTATTAAGAGGATGGTTTTCTGGATCTGCAACTTCTTTAGATTGTTTGCTTCTATATTTTATAACAACACCCTCTACAATCCACAATATTATTCCAGTAACAGTTGCACAATTCATTATAATGATACACATGGAGTAACTTCCTGTAAGGTCCCGCGCAAGGCCCAAAATGGATCCACCAGTCAAGGTGCACAGTCCATTAGTCATCATACCCATTCCTGAGGCTGCCGGAAGCTTCTCTAAGCTAACGTGCGCTGGGATAATGAGAGTTGAGTAAACTCTTCTGATTCCTTTTGAAACCCCAAGAGCTGCAGCACAGAACAGAAGAAGGTAGAAATCCCTGACGAAAATGATCACTGAAAGACAATTATTAGACAATTTTAGGACTGTTAGAAGAACTAACTGAATTTCATCACCACTAGAATCACTAACGATAAAACATAAACGTATCTGGGGGATTCGTTCAGACTCCTCCCAATGTAGGGCGCCAAAGGCCGAAAAATGATGTCTGCACAACCAGACGTAGACATAAAGACCGCAATTTGAGCACTGGTCAACCCATAGTCGTTCAATATGAACGGAGTTAAAATGTTAAAGTTGATCTCTGAAAAAAAGACCAGGGAGGTTCCTACAAGTATGTTAAGGAAAATAGGATCCTTGAGAAGATCTAGATCGAAGACCGCAACAAAGGTATGAAAAACACTTCGCGGTTGTTTAAGAACTTTTGCAGACACAGTTTGTTCTTCTGTTGCAAATATTTCTTTCATGTGCCATTTCACTGGTTGCAACAGCATGGCGGTTGCAAAGAAATGAGCGCTTAATCCTGCCAAAATCAGCACGACTTCATTTGGTGTGTAAAACCTCATCAACAGTATAATCAACTGTGGCATAATTACGGTCCCCAAACCCATGAGTGTGATTGCAAGGCTCATCGCCTGACTTCTCCGTTTTTTGAAATAGGTGTTTACAGCTAGCGTGTAAGCAGATCTGCAGAGTCCCATTCCCAACGCTAAAATTTCTCTGTTTAAAAGAACATCTCTTGTGTTCACGGTCACACACACATGCAACCACTCCAAACCACAAAATGAAATTTCGTGTGAACGCTGCCAGAGTTAATCCTAAGAAATACAGCACTGCTGCTAAAAACGCAACTTTCCGGTATCCCCACATCTTAAGGAGTACACCGTTGAAAATTCCCGTCAGCATCCCCAAGGAAGCGTACAAGTTGACAGTAAGTGAAATTTTCGCTGCCGTTAATCCCATTTCTGTGAAGACGTCTTTGTAAATGAGGCCAAAGCATGAGGTCATCGACATATAAAAACACTGATAAGAATGAGATAAAACTGGTAATTGATTGATTCTTACGCTGTTGATGCCCATGGCCAAGGCCACGATCCATCCGTAGCCGCCATCTGGGGGCACTTTGATCTTCTTCCCCAGATCCACAATATTTTGTAACTCTCTGTCATTTTGACGAGCGGCGAGCATGACTGGCGCGAGTTGTGTGCTTCATTTATCTCTACAGAAAGAAATCACAAAAGGAACTTATCTGTGTGCACTATATTAACATTAATCTAATGCCAACAAAAATTAAGTAAGTAATAAAGAGGCTTTACAGGTTTTGTAGGATACTACTGTTATATTAAGTCATTGTTGTTACCGACAGTAATTAAAATTGTGAAAAGGAATACATAATCAGTCCATAACTGATGAATATTCGTTATTTTCGAATCAACACGACACAAAAATATTGTTAGTTGCAAGGATTGGTTAATTCTTCATTAATAAAAATTTGAAATTCGATAAGTGTTAGAATACGAAGATAGTCAAGTTTATAGAACGTCATTAATTAATTGGTGTATGTAATTGGTCACGTGACTAAATTAAACCAATCAGATTAGCGAGACTGGTAATTTGATCTTGTTTGAATATTTGATAAGTGTTAAATTGTTGATAGCTTGTAGATTTTCATATTTCCCGCATAAAAGTATTTTTGTGTTTGCCACGTGCATTTTTCATGGTGAATAACAATTTATTAGAACGCATTCTTATTCTAAATATAATAATATGGACGATTATCTCGAGAATAAGAAAGGAAGTTTTAAACATAACCTAATTTCCTGTAGGCACGTCTCTTATACATACTTGGCAATTTTTTGCTGGAATAGATTGTACGATTTCTTACAGTGCGTAAAATATTAAATTTTAACACTGCAAGCAACAATTTGTCTTGAAAAGTTGCAGAAAGTGAGCTTGAATTTTTTGCCGAATCAGAACACACTTGACGTTTGTCTAGGTGGGAAAAATAACCTCATTTGAAAATGAATATTTTTGGAATATTATTAACAAGTCTCAACGCAATTTTTTATATATTTGGCGCTGTGCTTATTTTTAACAAGAACAACAGTTTTTGATTCGCCAAGATGACCGTGCTTGGCGCCAATGTCGGCCGCGATAAATTGCACATCGCCTTTGACGCCTCTACGTCCTAGGGCAATTTTAAATAACTCCACATCAACCCAGTAGCTGCTACGTTGAAGAGGAGCTTTTAATTAACTACTCCAATTTGAATCGTCTTGGCAGAATCTGTTATAAAGAAATAGAATATTATACAATAAAGTGAAATTAAAAAAATAAAATAATAATTAATGTACCTACCTATAGGCTTTAAGATTTTTGTTGATTTGGCTCTGGACATTGTTTACTGTGAGTTTGTTGTTTGGTTGGCAACGATTTGACAATTTAATAACAATTTACAGCCAATAAATCCCATCTTACAATTTGCAGTATGGAATTTCATCACCTTAACAATTTAGTTCTTAAGAAAATAATCTGCATTTATACAATTCAATTAAGTTGCATATACAAAACTGTGACAGGTGTACGAATATTGAAAGCCGTGATATATCTGGTGAATCGGCTTAAAACAAAGTTTCAAAGGCAAATTTTAAGAGTGAAAAGGTTATTAAAGTTCCACAACAACTGAAATACGCTGTAAGAACAACTGGAAATATGTATGACGTTCAGTTTACTTTTGGAAAAAACTGATGTAAATGTAAATTTGTAACAACTGTACATAAATATTGATCGATTTAAATTCAAAAGCAGCCACTGGAACTGATATAGCTTCGTGTCCTATAAAAGAGAGTTTTTAAGTCATAATGAATGAATAATAATGAGTAAATTACAAATTTCGTACTTCAACAGCGGATAAGCATGGTCAAATTTGGAGTTTGTCCAGATTTTCCATGAAACGACCAATTTCACTGCGACATTATACATCCCTTAGATGTCTATAAAAAATATAAACTGATAATTGTTCTTATAGCTTTGTTATTAATTGATTAAATTTTATTAAGAATAAAAAGCTGTATTTAAAGCTTTTTGCTTTATGTTATATCTATTAGTGCGTTTTAAAGAGTTATTTGTTACCACAGCGCCCGTGTATCAATCGCTTCAAGTCCTTTCAAAATATTTCAATTGTTTTCAATTCGCTTCAAGTCTTTCAAGTGGTTTTAAAATATTTCAAGTTCTTTACAGTCGTTTCAAGTTTTCATCTCTCTTCAGGTCGCTAAAGTACATTTCAAGTCTTTTCAAATAGGTTCCCATCCCTTCAAAATATATTTGAAGTCTTCCCAGGGCGCTTCAAGATTCTTCAAGACATTTCAAGACTTTTTAAGTCGCTTCAATTCGCTTCAAGTCTTTCAAGTCGTTTCAAGACATTTGATATCCTTTCAAGATATTATTTGAAGTGTTCCCAGATCGCTCCAAGACTCTTCAAGTATTTTCAAGTCTTTTCAAGTCGCTTTCAATCCTTTCAAGATATATAAAATCTTCCAAGGTCGCTTCAAGACTCTTCAAGATATTTCAAGTCGCTTCAATTCCATCCAAAACATTTCAGATCTTCACAGGTGACTTCAAGATTCTTCAAGTATTTTCAAGTCGCTTCCAATCCCTTCAAAATATTTGAAATCTTCCCAGGTCGCTTTAAGATTCTTCAAGACATTTCAAGTCTTTTTAATTCCTTTCAAAACTTTTCAAGTCGCCCCAAGTCTCTTCAAAACATTTCATGTCGTTTCAATTTGCTCTAAATCTTTTCAAGTCGCTTCAAGTCCTTTTCACATATTTCACGTCGCTTCAGGATATTTCAAGTCCTTTTAAATCACTTCAAGACCTTTCAAAATATTTCATATCGCCTCAAGTCCCTTCAAAATATTTCAAGTCTTTTCAATTCGCTTCAAGTTCTTCGATTCGTTTCAAAACATTTCAAGTCCTTTCCAGTCGTTTCAAGTTTCTAAAAGTCGCTTAATCTTCTCTTCATGTCGCTTCAAGACTCGTCAAGACATTTTAAGACTTTCCAAGTCACTTCAATTTCCTTCGAAACATTTCAAGTCACCTCAAGTCCTTTTAAAACATCTCAAGTCTTTTCAATTTGTTTCAAGACATTTCAAATCCTTTCAAGTCGCTTCAAGGTATTTCAAGTCTTTTCAAGTAGCTTCCAGTCCCTTCAAGATATTATTTGAAATCTTCCCAGACCACTCCAAGACTCTTTAAGTATTTCTTCAATCATTTCAAGTCGTTTCAAGACACTTTAAATCCTTTCAAGTCTTTTCAAGTGGCTTCCAGTCCTTTCAAGATATTATTTGAAGTGTTCCCAGATCGCTCCAAGACTCTTCAAGTATTTTCAAGTCGCTTTCAATCCTTTCAAGATATATCAAATCTTCCAAGGTCGCTTCAAGACTCTTCCAGATATTTCAAGTCGCTTCACTACCATACAAAACATTTCAGATCTTCCCAGGTCGCTTCAAGATTCTTCAAGTATTTTCAAGTCGTCCTAAGTCTCTTCAAAACATTTCATGTCGTTTCAATTTGCTCTAAATCTTTTCAAGTCGCTTCAAGTCCTTTTCACATATTTCACGTCGCTTCAGGATATTTCAAGTCCTTTTAAATCGCTTCAAGACCTTTCAAAATGTTTCATATCGCCTCAAGTCCCTTCAAAATATTTCAAGTCTTTTCAATTCGCTTCAAGTTCTTCGATTCGTTTCAAAACATTTCAGGTCCTTTCCAGTCGTTTCAAGTTTCTCAAAGTCGCTTAATCTTCTCTTCAAGTCGCTTCAAGACTCGTCAAGACATTTTAAGACTTTCCAAGTCACTTCAATTTCCTTCGAATCATTTCAAGTCACCTCAAGTCCTTTCAAAACATCTCAAGTCTTTTCAATTTGTTTCAAGACATTTCAAATCCCTTCAAGTCGGTTCAAGGTATTTCAAGTCTTTTCAAGTAGCTTCCAGTCCCTTCAAGATATTATTTGAAATCTTCCCAGACCACTCCAAGACTCTTTAAGTATTTCTTCAAACATTTCAAGTCGTTTCAAGACACTTTAAATCCTTTCAAGTCTTTTCAAGTGGCTTCCAGTCCTTTCAAGATATTATTTGAAGTGTTCCCAGATCGCTCCAAGACTCTTCCAAGTATTTTCAAGTCGCTTTCAATCCTTTCAAGATATATCAAATCTTCCAAGGTCGCTTCAAGACTCTTCAAGTATTTTCAAGTCGTCCTAAGTCTCTTCAAAACATTTCATGTCGTACCAATTTGCTCTAATTTTTTTTCAAGTCGCTTCAAGTCCTTTTCACATATTTCACGTCGCTTCAGGATACTTCAAGTCCTTTTAAATCGCTTCAAGACCTTTCCAAATGTTTCATATCGCCTCAAGTCCCTTAAAAATATTTCAAGTCTTCAATTTGCTTCAAGTTTTTCAATTCGTTTCAAAACATTTCAAGTCCTTTCCAGTCGTTTCAAGTTTCTCAAAGTCGCTTCATCTCTCTTCAAGTCGCTTCAAGACTCGTCAAGACATTTTAAGACTTTTCAAGTCGCTCCAATTTCTTTCAAAACATTTCAAGTCACCTCAAGTCCTTTCAAAACATCTCAAGTCTTTTCAATTTGTTTCAAGACATTTCAAATCCTTTCAAGTCTTTTCAAGTGGCTTCCAGTCCTTTCAAGATATTATTTGAAGTGTTCCCAGATCGCTCCAAGACTCTTCCAAGTATTTTCAAGTCGCTTTCAATCCTTTCAAGATATATCAAATCTTCCAAGGTCGCTTCAAGACTCTTCAAGTATTTTCAAGTCGTCCTAAGTCTCTTCAAAACATTTCATGTCGTACCAATTTGCTCTAATTTTTTTTCAAGTCGCTTCAAGTCCTTTTCACATATTTCACGTCGCTTCAGGATACTTCAAGTCCTTTTAAATCGCTTCAAGACCTTTCCAAATGTTTCATATCGCCTCAAGTCCCTTAAAAATATTTCAAGTCTTCAATTTGCTTCAAGTTTTTCAATTCGTTTCAAAACATTTCAAGTCCTTTCCAGTCGTTTCAAGTTTCTCAAAGTCGCTTCATCTCTCTTCAAGTCGCTTCAAGACTCGTCAAGACATTTTAAGACTTTTCAAGTCGCTCCAATTTCTTTCAAAACATTTCAAGTCACCTCAAGTCCTTTCAAAACATCTCAAGTCTTTTCAATTTGTTTCAAGACATTTCAAATCCTTTCAAGTCTTTTCAAGTGACTTCCAGTGTTTTCAAAATATTATTTAACGTGTTCCCAGATCGCTCTAAGACTCTTCCAAGTATTTTCAAGTCGCTTTCAATCCTTTCAAGATATATCAAATCTTCCAAGGTCGCTTCAAGACTCTTCAAGTATTTTCAAGTCGTCCTAAGTCTCTTCAAAACATTTCATGTCGTACCAATTTGCTCTAATTTTTTTCAAGTCGCTTCAAGTCCTTTTCACATATTTCACGTCGCTTCAGGATACTTCAAGTCCTTTTAAATCGCTTCAAGACCTTTCAAAATGTTTCATATCGCCTCAAGTCCCTTAAAAATATTTCAAGTCTTTTCAATTTGCTTCAAGTTTTTCAATTCGTTTCAAAACATTTCAAGTCCTTTCCAGTCGTTTCAAGTTTCTCAAAGTCGCTTCATCTCTCTTCAAGTCGCTTCAAGACTCGTCAAGACATTTTAAGACTTTTCAAGTCGCTCCAATTTCTTTCAAAACATTTCAAGTCACCTCAAGTCCTTTCAAAACATCTCAAGTCTTTTCAATTTGTTTCAAGACATTTCAAATCCTTTCAAGTCTTTTCAAGTGACTTCCAGTGTTTTCAAAATATTATTTGAAGTGTTCCCAGATCGCTCCAAGACTCTTCCAAGTATTTTCAAGTCGCTTTCAATCCTTTCAAGATATATCAAATCTTCCAAGGTCGCTTCAAGACTCTTCAAGTATTTTCAAGTCGTCCTAAGTCTCTTCAAAACATTTCATGTCGTACCAATTTGCTCTAAATTTTTTCAAGTCGCTTCAAGTCCTTTTCACATATTTCACGTCGCTTCAGGATACTTCAAGTCCTTTTAAATCGCTTCAAGACCTTTCAAAATGTTTCATATCGCCTCAAGTCCCTTAAAGATATTTCAAGTCTTTTCAATTTGCTTCAAGTTTTTCAATTCGTTTCAAAACATTTCAAGTCCTTTCCAGTCGTTTCAAGTTTCTCAAAGTCGCTTCATCTCTCTTCAAGTCGCTTCAAGACTCGTCAAGACATTTTAAGACTTTTCAAGTCGCTCCAATTTCTTTCAAAACATTCCAAGTCACCTCAAGTCCTTTCAAAACATCTCAAGTCTTTTCAATTTGTTTCAAGACATTTCAAATCCTTTCAAGTCTTTTCAAGTGACTTCCAGTGTTTTCAAAATATTATTTGAAGTGTTCCCATATCGCTCCAAGACTCTTCCAAGTATTTTCAAGTCGCTTTCAATCCTTTCAAGATATATCAAATCTTCCAAGGTCGCTTCAAGACTCTTCAAGTATTTTCAAGTCGTCCTAAGTCTCTTCAAAACATTTCATGTCGTACCAATTTGCTCTAAATCTTTTCAAGTCGCTTCAAGTCCTTTTCACATATTTCACGTCGCTTCAGGATATTTCAAGTCCTTTTAAATCGCTTCAAGACCTTTCAAAATGTTTCATATCGTCTCAAGTCCCTTAAAAATATTTGAAGTCTTTTCAATTTGCTTCAAGTTTTTCAATTCGTTTCAAAACATTTCAAGTCCTTTCCAGTCGTTTCAAGTTTCTCAAAGTCGCTTCATCTCTCTTCAAGTCGCTTCAAGACTCGTCAAGACATTTTAAGACTTTTCAAGTCGCTCCAATTTCTTTCAAAACATTTCAAGTCACCTCAAGTCCTTTCAAAACATCTCAAGTCTTTTCAATTTGTTTCAAGACATTTCAAATCCTTTCAAGTCTTTTCAAGTGACTTCCAGTGTTTTCAAAATATTATTTGAAGTGTTCCCAGATCGCTCCAAGACTCTTGAAGTATGTTCAAGTCTTTTCAAGTCGCTTCAATTCCATACAAAACATCTCAGGTCGCTTCAATATTCTTCAAGTATTCTCAAGTCGCTTCCAGTCCCTTCAAAATATTTGAAGTCTTCTCAGGTCGATTTAAGATTCTTCAAGACATTTCAAGTCTTTAATTCCTTTCAAAACTTTTCAAGTCGCCCCAAGTCACTTCAAAACATTTCATGTAGTTTCAATTTGGTCTAAATCTTTTCAAGTCGCTTCAAGGTATCTCAAGTCTTTTCAAGTGGCTTCCAGTCCATTCAAAATATTTGAAGTCTTCCCAGGTCGCTTTAAGATTCTTCAAGACATTTCAAGTCTTTTTAATCCTTTCAAAGCTTTTCAAGTCGCCCTAAGTCTCTTCAAAACATTTTATGTCGTTTCAATTTGCTCTAAATCTTTTCAAGTCGCTTCAAGTCCTTTTAACATATTTCACGTCGCTTCAGGATATTTCAAGTCCTTTTAAATCGCTTCAAGACCTTTCAAAATGTTTCATATCGCCTCAAGTCCCTTAAAGATATTTCAAGTCTTTTCAATTTGCTTCAAGTTTTTCAATTCGTTTCAAAACATTTCAAGTCCTTTCCAGTCGTTTCAAGTTTCTCAAAGTCGCTTCATCTCTCTTCAAGTCGCTTCAAGACTCGTCAAGACATTTTAAGACTTTTCAAGTCGCTCCAATTTCTTTCAAAACATTCCAAGTCACCTCAAGTCCTTTCAAAACATCTCAAGTCTTTTCAATTTGTTTCAAGACATTTCAAATCCTTTCAAGTCTTTTCAAGTGACTTCCAGTGTTTTCAAAATATTATTTGAAGTGTTCCCATATCGCTCCAAGACTCTTCAAGTATTTTTAAGTCGCTTTAATTCCATACAAAACATTTCAGATCTTCCCAGGTCGCTTCAAAATTCTTCAAGTATTTTCAAGTTGCTTCCAGTTCCTTCAAAATATTTGAAGTCTTCCCATTTCGATTTAAGATTCTTCAAGACCTTGAAATGTCTTTAATTCCTTTCAAAACTTTTCAAGTCGCCCCAAGTCTCTTCAAAACATTTCATGTCGTTTCAATTTGCTCTAAATCTTTTCAAGTCGCTTCAAGATATTCTTTTAACATATTTCACGTCGCTTCAGGATATTTCAAGTCCTTTTAAATCGCTTCAAGACCTTTCAAAATATTTCATATCGCCTTAAGTCCCTTCAAAATATTATTTCAAGTCTTTTCAATTCGTTTCAAGTCTTTCAAGTCGTTTCAAAACATTTCAAGTCCTTTCTAGTCGTTTGAAGTTTCTCAATGTCGCTTCATCTCTCTTCAAGTCGCTTCACGACTCGTCAAGACATTTTAAGAGTTTTCAAGTCGCTCCAATTTCCTTCAAAACATTTTAAGTCACATCACGTCCTTGCAAAACATCTCAATTCTTTTCAATTTGTTTCAAGACATTTCAAATACTTTCAAGTCGCTTCAAGGTATTTCAAGTCTTTTCAAGTGGATTCCAGTTCCTTCAAGATATTATTTGAAATCTTCCCAGATCGCTCAGACTCTTCAAGTATTTCTTCAAACATTTCAAGTCGCCTCAAGTCCCTTTGAAACGTTTCATGTCGTTTCAAGTCGCTTCAAGTCTTTCGTTTCGTTTCAAGTTTCCTCAAGTTGCTTCAGAACATTTTAAGTTTTTTCAAGTCGCTTCCAATGCTTCCAATCCCTTCAAGATATTTCAAATCTTTCCAGGTCGCCTCAAGACTCTTCAAGACAATTCAAGTTGCTTTAAAGTTCTTTCAAGTCGTTTCAAGTTTCTTCAAGTCGCTTTATCTCTCTTCAAGTAGGTTTCAGTCCCTTCAAAATATTTTCAAGTCATTTCAAGTCTTTTAAAATCTCCAATTGCTTTCAAAACATTTCAAGTTGCCTCAAGTCCCTTTAAAAACATTCCATGTCGTCAAGTCGCCCCAAATTTTGAAGTCGTTTCAAGACATTCCAAGTCTTTTCAAAACCGATTCTTCAAAGTTTCTTCAATTCGCTTCAATACATTTCAAGTGCTTTCAAATTGCTTCAAGTCACTTTTCTCCGAATAGATCATGTCACTAACTTCCCGATTATTTTCGTCGTAAGACGTCATACAGAAGTTTTATGAAATTCTATTTTCTTCAAAATAATGTAAACTTAAACGCTAAATCCCTAAAAGAATTAAATAATTTACATCTAAAAAAATCTGAATTATATACGCTGCCGGTTTGACAGGCCCCTCGAATTTTTGAAACCACACGATTGGTAAATTGAGCGGCAGAAAAAATACTTTCTCGGTGGCAGAGAAATAGACATTCGTAATTCCCTATTGACGTATACAATGTCACGTTTTTCTGACGTTTGAAGAAAAATATTATTGTGTAGGATTTAGCCATATTTTATGGGTTACGCGATTTTTGTTCACACCCCCGACGTGAGATTGTGTGAGATTCGGCTCCATCCACCCCCCCCCCCCCCCCTCTAAACGCCGCACGTAATTAATGGACGCCCCCTATCGACTTCCGCTGAGAATCACATTTGGAGACCGTATTGATGAGAGATAGAGACATGGGCGGCATATAAAATGCACCAAACCGTTAATGATGCAAAACGCATCGGTTGATATTCCGACACTTCCAATGGTCAGTTGCAGAGGCAACCTTTCCAGGAATTTAAGTCAGTCCATATGCGGATCTCCGATAAACAGACACAATGACAACGTGCGAAGGATGGGCAACCTTGCAGCCGTTGGGTAACACTTTTTTCTCAAAAAATAATTTTATACTTCAACATCATGTAGAGAAAATGTGCAAGAATGGCTGTTGAATCTGTTTTTTTTTCAACAAATCTCACTGTTCCCATTATAGTATTTTTTTGACAAAATCTTACAGTATTTTAGAAAAAAAAAAACATTCAAGGGATCGAGAATTTTGTAAGTTTCAGCACATCTTTTTTTTTCAGAAAAATCCGTTCCACATTTTCTTCAGGAAATGTAAGAATCCCCTTAAAAATGTGTGCGAGCAATACAAAACATGTTATTTGAATGGAAACGAGATATATTTTTATTGGATGTAATAAAATGCGATACAACTCTTAAGTTTTTAGTTTGCACATTTTTCTTCAACATATTGTCAAAATCAATCAATACTCATCAAGTACATAGTACAAATATACTCAACTCTCTTGTTTAGGTACTATAACTAACATTCTAAAGTACATACTTTGTTCGTATATAGAAATACTGGTATTATCTATCTTCTAAACAAACTTCCTCTACTGTATTATCTGCCTTCTTTTTCCTGCATCTAATTATAACAGCCTCGATAGTCCACATAACTATCGCAGTAAATGTAACACAGTTCATCAACACGACACAAAGGGCGTAACTTCCAGTAAAGTCTCGAACGACCCCCAAAAGGGGTCCCCCTATAATGATGCAAAAACCATTCATCATCATTTCCATGCCCATCGCAGACGCCAATTTGTCTATAGGCACGTGGGCTGGGATTACAAGCCCCATGTAAACTCTTCGAATTCCTTTGGCAACTCCGAGACCCAGAGCAATCACCAAGAGCGTGTAGAAGTCCCTAGATAACAAGAAAGCTTCAAAAAACATTAACATGGTTTAAGATTATCAACATACTGAATCTGGTGATGATAAGCAAACACAGGCTGTAAGCGTACATCATTCTTGGCGGTTTCGTGAAATAGCTGCCGATATAAGGAGCGATGAATCTGAAGATGATGTCGGTGACTCCTAAAGTCGATAGGAATGTAGCGATTTCAGTCGTATTCAGTCCAAAGTCATGGAGGATAAAGGGAGTGAGCACTGTGAAATTTAGTTCCGCAAAAATGGCTATGGCCATGCCCATCATTATGTTCACAAAAATGGGGTCCTTAAGGAGGTCGAGATCGAAAGCTACTGAAATTGTTTTCAGCAGTCGTTTCCATAGAGGTTTCGCTTTTTGTTGTGTTTCTACTTTGTTGTCGTCAGGTTGCACTTTTAACAAATCAGTTTGTTCTTCAATTGTCTGAGTTTTGTCCACCTTCATGTGCCACTCTACCGGTTGCACCAGCGTGGCTGCTATGAAAACATGCGCGCACACTCCCCCAAAAATCAAAGTGGTACCTGCAGCAGTTTGAACTTGTAACAAGAAACCTATAAGTTGCGGTATCAAAATAGGTCCGAAGCCCGTGATGGTCATGGCAAGACCCATGGCATAGTTGCGCTTCTTCACAAAGTACATGTTCAAGGCTAAGCCATAAACAGATTGACAAAGACCGATACCGAGAGCTGCAACAAACTGTTAAATCACTGTTGACATGTCTGGTATACGTCATACATGTTATCAGTCCATATGAGATGATGAACTGGTAGAAAGTTTTTGATAACGATGTAAGAACCACCCCTCCTGTTAAAAAGACCGCCGCTAAATATCCAACCTTCCGGCATCCGAAAATTTTCAGCAGCACTCCATTGAGTAACCCCGTTATCATTCCAAAGGCCACATTTAAATTTATAATTAGGGAACCTTGAGTCGCCGATAGACCCAGTTCCACGAAGGTGTCTTTAAAAATAAGTCCGAAGCAATGGATTAAGGGGATAGTGAGAAACTGAAACAAATTTAGCGCGGTAAAAACAGTGAAGCCAACATTGAAATTTTTATAGCTGATATTTTTGTAACATGATAATTACTACTCACGTTACTTAAGGCGGTGGCGAAAACTATCACCCAGCCATAGCCTCCATCTGGTGGAATTTTCTTCGTCGGTGGCATTCTTCAACCGATTCTGTTGAAACTCGTCGCACGAACTCAACACTGATTCGGATTGGCAAGGTTTTCGCTAGCGAAATGTTTTTGTTGCATAATTGTAGTTTAAAGGTTGTCGGTTCCCATGTCATGCAATTATGGGTATTTATTACTGATAACATGGAATGTCGTAATGTTCGTGCTGCTCTCCTCAAGTCGACTCTCTTTACTCTACTGATGACAATAGCAAGAATATTTTTAGAGTGAAGTTATCGATGAGGTGTATTTTTTATCATTTGATAAATAGATAAAGAAAAAAATATTGACCTACTAAATGTAATAATTATTGATCCTGTAATTGTGTAATTATGTAATTGCATTTCATTTCTCAGTCGATAGGAATGAATAAGTACCAGAACCTTCAATATAATTTTTAAATCCAGCCGTAGCACACTATTTATGATGGCAATACGTTTAGATTAAAAAAATAATTATTATTTCATGCCATTTTGATTATTATCTAAATAGTGCTGGCTGCTCTTGACAAATGACAAACACTGCATTGTACTCGTATCTTACTGGCTTTCAATTTAAGCGTTTCTTGCGTGTCTAGTAAGAGATTTTGGGGTTATATATTTTCTGATATGCGAAAAATTTTCAAAAAATAAAAAAAGAACTCTTAGAACCCGATTGCAGCGCCGTCTACCCGCGTCCGATTGTGAATCGGAACCATCCAGGGACTCCCTCATACACACAAAAAAATTCATCAAAATTGGTAGAGCCGTTTAGGAAGACTTACACACGTACAGAAGATTTTTTCTTTTTTAATATTGGTGGTGGTGGGTGGTGGGGTGCTGAAATTTTGCGGCCATATGTTATGATATGTGAAAAATTTTAAAGAAAAATTAAAAGTATAATAATAATTATAATTATTACTACAATTATTACTATTGTGAGTGTCACCTCCGACGCGCGATTGGAGTTGAGTTCTTTAGGTGTGATTGTCTTTGAATATACAATAGGAAAATGGGGTAAATAAACGCATCTCGTACAATACTGAAAGCGTATATTATATACAGTGAGCGGCAAAAGTATGGAATAAATTCAATTTTTTAAATAGAAACCCCCTATTTTTTTTCTTGATTCAGATAGCCCTTTCAATTGTCTAAACGTCAATATAAAAATTTTGTTATCTTAGATAATGAAAGTTAAAAAAAATGGATTTTTTTATAACAAACAAAAACAAGTCAAAAAATCAAGTAGGTAAATCAAACAGTCAAATGGTACTGTCAGTTTCATTTGTATGTGTAAATTGTTTTTCCGGAAATCGTCTTGGAAACAACATTTTCCTGCTTATTTAAGTACAGCAAAATTGATTTTTTCAAAATGAATGCGTTAATAACTTTGTTACAACAGCAAAGTAGAAAATAGTATATTGAAACACTAGTTTTGTAAAACTTATATTAAGACACGAGTTCAGGTTTGCAGCACGACTGCCGTAGGAGTGCCTGTAAAGAACGAGTGCTCTTAAGTTTTACAAAACGAGTTTTTCATGTTATTTTTCCTAATTTGCATATTAATTTAATTTTTTTAACAAATAAAATCAATTTTGGTAATTTAGGAAATTTTGTTAAATTTTGATTTTTTTGTACCTGACGTATACCTGAGATGACTTACATGGAACCTTAACCACAAAATCACAAAAAAATTCAGTGCAAGGTTCAGTGTGTATAACCAATAGAAACAAAAATTCTAGATTTTGGGTGCGTTAATGAAATATTACATTGTTACAACAGCAAATTAGGAAAATTTAATTTTCCTGTACGTAAATAAGCAGGAAAATGTTGTTTCCAAGACGACTTCCGGAAAAACAATTTACACATACAAATGAAACTGACAGTACCATTTGACTGTTTGATACCTACTTGATTTTTTGACTTTTTGTTTGTCATAAAAAAATCCAATTTTATTTTTTTCTCAAAACTTTTATTATTTAAGATAACAAAATTTTTATACTGACGTTTAGACAATTAAAATTGCTATCTAAATCAAGAAAAAAAAAATAGGGAGTTTCCATAAAAAAAAATATCGATGACGTCATTACTCGAAAACAAATGACTTGAAATTTAATTTGGGATAAAAATATTCATATTTATAAACCAAAATTGACCCGTCCAAATATATTTTTTTAATTTGTTTCATTTTTAATGAATTTATTCCATACTTTTGCCGCTCACTGTATAGTTACCCGAAACGATATTGTGCACAGAAGCTATCTAGAGGACCAGCGAAGTCGTAGACTTTGTTTTCATGCTTTCAAGCAGTTTGCCAAGGTAGTTCAATCACTGGGTGATTTCTTGCTTGTGTCGAGAGTATTTTTTTTGGTATTATTTTAACAGATATCATTGATTTAAATTTTTTACAGTTCATTTGTTGTTATTATTATCATTATTATTATTCATTATGTGTTACCACTAGTTGGATGAATATAATAAATAAAATAACACTATCACGTCAATAAATACTCTAATGTGGAGACTTAACACGCAAGAAAAACATTAAGACACAATGAAAAAAATTTCTAACGCTAAGACGCACAAAAATGTATCCACTTGTTCGGCCCGGTTGCAAATTAATTTACTTCGCCCCTGTATCATATGAACACCTGCATGGATCAAGACCGACAGGTTTCTTCCGACGCAAAACCAGTTTCGTATTCAGATGTTTTTCAGTGGAGGCCATCATAAATGAACTGGTCTACTTTAGTGAAAGCGTAAGATTGTTTTTTTTTGCGGTCTTTAAAAAGAAAACAAAACATTAGAGCCTCACGCGCGCTTTAGAGATCTTACTCCTACTATAATACTTTTATTCATATTTATATAATTATGTATATTGATAAAATTGTATACATAAATCATGTTACATAAAAATATATTACTTATATTACATAAATACATTGTTAGGAAAATTGATTACCTTTACTATTGATATCATCTTGAACATTAATTTCATCAATACGATCGTCATTATTAAATACTGTGACAATAGATTTGATGTAATAACTAAAATAGGACACGTGAAAGTCGGAAGATACGTAATTTTTTTTCATCATCACATGAACTGCTTTCTTACATATCTTACAGTATTTTTTATCTTTGTACCTATCAATATCAAGATCAATAGATATAAATAAAAGAAAGGGGTTGAGGAGTGGAGAAATATACGGAGGAAGAAACAGCAACCACAATAACAAAGAACGCCCGCAACCAACAATGCATGGCAGGGTGTAGAGGGTTAATGAAAACATAAAGCTTTTTTAATTTTACTACCGATGAAATTGTCCTACCGGGCTTTAAAAATTGATTCTTGAGGAGTTAACTCCAAAAAATATTAGAACTCGATTGCTCAGAACTATACTAATTTTCGAACGTCATTTATGAGCGTTGGGTGGGAGATGGACAAAAACTTCATGAGATCAATCTTATGCAGAATTTAATGAAGAACATAAATCAGGTAAGTCGAAGTTACCGTTTACGAGAAATATGCAGAAAAGATTAACGAGGTCACGCTAGGGGGCGGTTCTTTGCACCAAAGGGGGGTGGGAAGTCTTCGGATCTTTATTTGGGTCCCCGCTGGGAGTTTATAACCAAAATTTCAAAACTTTATAAATTAATTTAATTTACTCGGACCATAATAATATTAGCCCCAACTGTTTCGTAACGGTTAACTTTAGAAACAAACGGTAAAAAAGTTTTTTGTTGAAAATTTACTCTAGATTATTTTTGCTAGTAAGTATTTTGTTGATAAACTTGATGCTTTAAGAGATATTTGCAAAAAGCTGAAAAATTTTACCTTCTTAGGGCCTTAAGGGCCAACGCTGACATCGCTCGAGGGTAAAAACTTAGGACAGTAGTAAGGGGGTCCAGGCTTTTGTTTTTCGCTCTGTCGCCTGGCCTATAAATTACAATTGTTGGACAAATATCTTTTCCAAGAGTCTTTGTTGTTTCAAAAATATAACTGTTGGAGAAACGACATAATATATCACACATGACCGAAATGTTATTGTAAGCTCGTGAGATGTATATCACTCGCAGGCAATGAATCATTTCTGTCTCTTGTAAGAAAATTTAGTATTTATGTAATATGATTTACGCATAATATTTTATCAAATCAATATAAACAAATATGAATAAAATCAAATAAAACAGATTTGAATATAAATAAATATGAAAAATAGATATACATGCTTTCAGTATTATAAGATATGCGTTTATTTAGACCCTTTGCCTATTCTATATTCAAAGAGAATCGCACTTAAAAAGTAAACTCCAGTCGCGCGTCGGAGCTGACACGCACAATTGCTTTTTTATACATTTATTTACTATTTTTAATTACCTACGAGTACAATCACCCAAATGTTAAAAGTTGTCACAAATAATTTATTTAACCCATGGCACTGGGGAGTGTTTATGATGTGCGATACAAACATCTGATCGGTAAGGAAGCTCGTAATGAAGGTCGCAATCACGAGGATCTCCTTCTGGTCAACTTTAAAAAATGAAAATGCACAAATCAAATTGGAATCCTAATTTATGTATAACCAGAATATAAAAATTAATAATAAAAAAGAGACCTCGACGTACGTAGTGATGAGCGAGATTTAAAAAAAATGCAAGATCAAGACCATATAACCATCAGTTCCTACACCGATCCCAAGATGTTCCCCTTGTTAGATGAACATGTGGAAAACGGTAACATGAGAAGAATAGGATCTTCAGGTAAAGAAGATAAAGTAGAAAGAAACATGCGAAAATAATAATTATTTATTGATGTTAAGTTTAGAAAGCGAAGTGGCGATAAAGAATTCAAAATTCGGACAAACGAAAAGGGGAAGAACTAGAACAGAAATTAACGACAATTATAGGGAAATAAAAAGGAGCACAAGCTGGAGACCTTACTGGCACAGGTATATTTAAAAACTTTTTGTTTGTTGAAGAAGTAATACTCACCCAAAAACCTAGCATTTATACTTAAAAAATTATTTTAAATCTGTTCTACACTTCAATATTTGTTATTTTAAAGAACATCCACTAATTCCACAAATTATGATCATTGTATTTAACCATATCAGCCTTAAGTAACAATAGTTTCAATCTATACCCTTAGAATGGCATTTTTTAACCGCACAGAGTGTTGGTTCGACAACTATAAAACTTCAACTTTCGATATTCATCATCTTGGTAACACTTTGTAACGAGGTCTGGATATTATAATACAAAGAACGAGGAAGGTCATTAATTCTCGAATTTAAGTTGGTGGGACATGTTTTCATTGTTTTGTGACTTAACATACATCGACAACATAAGATGCTAATTAAAATAAAACTTAAATACAAGGACGACCTATGGGAAATCATGCGACAATAAATTGTGACGTTCTAGTGCAGTGGTCGTCAAACTGCGACACAGCAAACAATGACTATATCAAAACTGATTTTGCACATGAAGTTGACTCACGGCATCACGGTCTTCGGCAAGCGCCATCAGTGCACTTGTTTGGATGACTCAAACCGCCAGCCCCCGTCCCACTCCAATGCGCCAAGTGTTACCAGCTTGGCCACCCCCAGACAGAATGCCCCAAATGCACGTGAAGCCACCCAGTTTATTTTAGTCCTGAAAACCCTGTTATTTTGAATTAAATTTACAGTTGCTTTAAAATCAATTAATAGTTAATTGTGTTGGACAATAAATTACTTCACAGGTCGCTATTGCCATACAAAATCTATGGGAAATCGCGTTTTCACAACTCATAAAAATATGTCAATTGATGGGTGGTGTGAACTAATTTTGCCATTCCCATCGTGGAAGATACGATAAAGCTTTGAATAGAACTCGAATATTAGCGATTCAAACCTCTCGGACGTTGAAAGAGACTCGGCTAACGCCTCGACTATTATAAATCGCATAATATTCTCGTTATATTAATAGCTGTAATATACATACAATAATTAAAATAAGCAAAAAACACACTAGGTCCTGTTCGTTATTTTTATTCATAAAATAAATCAAAGCAAATAGTAAGACAACTCATGTTTATAAGTAAAATGAAATAATAGTATAGCGACGTCGCAAAGTTTATTTTAGATCGGCTGTCTTTTTCGTATATTTCCTTTCTCATCGAAGTTAGGTAGCGATGGGATAGGAATATCAAAAACCAGCCGATCTAAAATTCTTACTCGAAAACGTTGCTAGCTTTCGTACTATAATGCCGACCCGCAAAGTTAGAAAACAAAATGTTGAATTCTGTTTCTGTAAGATAAAAAATATGTACTTAATACCTATTGTGATAACCCCCCTTTACATTACCGCCACATTTTGAATTTGAACATGAAATGAAATGTCAATGACGTCATCTAACGTCAAATTTGAAACAAACCGCGAAATTGAAAAGGTTGGCCAATGATCGTCAGACAATGAAAGAAAAAGCAGAATCCAACGTTGTGTCATTTTTTTTTCAAGACAAGCAATGGCGGGACATTCAAACTTACCCAACAAAACAAACCCCAAATTCTTTGGATACATGGCGAGAGCTAATCAGGAGTGGAGCGCAAATTGATAACACAAAAATTATGGTTTTAAATGTTTATTCAGTTTGAACAACTTGAAGTGTCTTGAGTTTAGTGATTGCGTACTGTGGTTAACAATTTCTGGTGTCTTCGAATTAAGTTGGTACACTTGCGATTTCATAATATTAACAATAATGATTCCAAATAATAAATAACAACGGACAATTTTACATGACTTCAACAGAGTAACAATTGGCGACAAATAATAAAACAATAATACAATTAAACAATCCTGCGGTACATGATGAGTGAGGTTAGATCAGCTAAATACATTCCACCCTTGAGATTTTGTAGTTTACAGGAATTTACAACTGACTGATACAATGAAACAGCTGAGAGGGAAACACAAGAATATCGAAACGCGTGGAGTTATCAAAGTGGGGTGCATGTAAGTCGGAGAGTGGTGGACCACAGGTAGTGTTGGATGAAGTGAATTCGCGGCCGGATTTTCGTTAGTGTAGTGTTTAATTTTAAGATTTAGCATAGGTTAAATAAGTGATTAGAATAAGACACCACGCGCCCTGTTGCGGCATAGCATGAGGTTGCAACAGGGAGCGAGCGTACGACCGTGTCGGGGGCCGGGTAGCGAATGGCGCCAGGCACAGACAGTTTACCTTTATACTGTCTGGCCGCTCGGCTCCCCCACTATCGCGCGCTCTCGCGACCGCGGTTTTTTACGCGTATGGTCGCGAGTGGTTAGTTCTAAGTAATATCATAGTATAGTTTAGCGCTCGCGTTATAGTTTAAGTTTAGTTTTAAGTAGATTTAAGTTTATTAAATGTTAGTTTTAAGTAAGAATAGACTGCAGCCAATCAGAAAGCAGGACGCCACCTGCGACCGGGTTTTACCCCGTCGCAGGTATAAAGGCAGGCCACTTTCTGGTTGGAAGGAAGTTCTATTCAGCCCTCGAAAGAGGTGTTTGAATAAAGTGCAAGTAAAAAACCGCAAACTGATGTCTTCTTGACAAGTCGTCGACCCCAAAACCCTACTGGTCCGGTGGACCACTACGTCGAGGCGCACAGCACCAGGTCGAGCATCCGCTCTCATCAACAACCTTCATCGACGTCGGTCGATGTCTCCGGCAACGTTTCTTCCACCGAAGAGTAGCGGACCCCATCCGTGACCTGGTGGAAACCTTGTTCCTGCGACAGTAGATCCAATGGAAAGACTAAAGCGAAGCGAACAAGACAATTGTCTGTCAGTGAGGCCAGATTGTAGAGAGAGTTTACGATCGTGGGGGCAAAACCTGCACATCCAACGGACCAAGAGAAATGAGTTTATTACGGAATTTTCCTAGACATAGTTACGTTGGTCTTTCTGGGAGGCTTGTACAAACCAAGTCCAAGTTAACGGCACTTCTCTCAAGGACTATTCTTTTAGTTATTTAGTATTTTAAAGATTAGTGAAGTAAGCCATTAGTCAGGAACTCGAAAACAGTGCTGCAATTTGGACTTCGTAGGTTCAAGGAATTAGTGGCAACTCCCTTTTTCTAGGCCCCTATGCACCCAAGAGACAATGGGCATAGGTATCCCCGAAAGTAGGGCCACCTAACTCCTTCTAACAGCAGCCTGCAACGCGGACCACGAACTGAACACTATTTGGTCGCTCTGTTGTCTCGAAACATGTACGAACAAACAACACAATAAATCAAATATACCGTAACGCAACGTTTGGTTTGGAAGCCATTTTGACACGGGTACAATGCTATTACATCAGCGGGCGCAATACGGAACGGGGCACAATATAACTACAACACTACAACATGCACAAACTACACTAAAAACCGATCTTTGGCTTCCACGATGTCAAATAAGCGCTAGATGTCAGTTAAGAGCGAACGACAAGAAATCGCAAGGGGCCGCAAAACAACGATAAGACACCGTTCAGAACCCCGACATTCAGGTGTGACGTTTGGCCAGCTTCTACCTAAAGTCTTCAGGTCTTACGGAGTTGGTTAATTCAAGTCAACAGAGTCCAAAATAGCTTTGTAACAACCGCAAGCTGCTGTCGGCCTCATAGCGAAAGACAGGTAGTTATTAACAAATTTATCTGAGTGGCAATCTAGTTAATTTGAGTTAGGGAATCACTTTGTTTTGAATTGAACGCGCGAGCCCTGTAACTAGAAGTCAACAACACATTGGAACTTTCTAAAATTGACAACAATAACTAAAAACAAATTACAACAACGATTTTAGCAAGTTATTCGGGGTGCCTGTGACTCATCAGCTTGGTACTTTAGGCTACTGCAGAAAAAAGAAGGGCCGAAGGCAACTGATATGAAATGGGGGGCTCACGGAATACTTCCAGGGACAATTGTTAACATTATTTTAAACAAAGACTAGCATTCTTTACAAGACATGTAGGTGCAAAGTAGGAACGACTCCATTTTCAAGATGGCGAGTTTTATGAAGTCCTAGCGTCCAAAATGGCGGCTAACGGTAAAATTTTAGATGGTTTTACCTAAAGATTTCCGAGATGCACATGGAATAAACGTCGGTCAATTTCCTGGCCTCTCCGGACGGCGAGTCGGGAGAAAAATATAGAGCAAATGGTTACCTTATTTCCAGGAATACAATCACCACACTTGGCTTAGGGACGCGACGGTGGAAATTCAACTGACTCGAACTAAACAAAACTGGAACCTCCGCGAGATGGATCTCCCTTTCGAAGTCGAACGAACGCGTACAATTCTTTTACAACAAAAGGAAGCTCAACGGTGGAGATATAACTATGCTTTAACAAAATGGCGAATTTAGCGAATAAAATTAACGTGGTGTAACTTCCACGGAAGCAGAACACCCACTGCTGCCCTTTCAAGCGTGGTCCTTCGTTTCCACCGAAACTTCCGACAGCTCCCTCTACCGTATCCATCTCGGGCGGTAACGGTCGCTAAAGGCTAGGCTTCCAGTGCATTTGTCATACTTTGGCGGTGAACGGGTTGCAGCTCTCTTGGATGGTATTAATTTTGAATCGGGATATCTCACTATATTTAAATAATAAATTTGTCGCATGTAGGCGCGACCGATTTGGCCGTTTTTTTTTATGTACGTAATTATCAGGACAAGGTTCGTATAAAAGAAATTTTTTAGAAGATCCACCGAAAATTTGGAAAAATCTGGAAAAACTGAAGGTGCTGTTTTCTGGGATTTTCGTATGAACTCAAGACCATAACTCCCGATTCGAAGGATGGATATGCAAAAATCATAATTTTTGCATGCAGTCTCAATCATAACTGACGATAGGAACGAAATATTTGGTTAATTCTTTTTTCGTTTTGTTCGTTATGCTCTCGGGATGGAAATAACCCAATTGAATGATGAGAATGATCTGGAAAATGCATTCCAGCCTAAATTATAAATAGTTACTTAGTGAAGAGTCAGGAAAATGAAGAGCCGCAGTGAGATCCGAGGCACTCCGTGCCGAGTATTTTACAAAGCTCCGAGTAAAGTAAGTCATTTTACTGAAAAGTCGTGTATTTTCTTTTTCTGTGAAATCCTAAATTATAATGAAAATTAATATGCATTAATTTAATAAATTGAAAGGACGATTTTCTACGTAGCTAACTAGTAGTAACTTTCTTTGTTTCTAAGGTGTCAGAAATTACAAAATAATGTGTAAATGTTTTCGTGACTAGTCAGGGGAATGCAATTTTCGCTCCGCATTTTTCTTTACCAAAACTAGAAATATACGACCTCTGTCTTTTCTTCTTTTTTAAATATCTCCTCAAACATTAAAAAAAAAAACTTTTATTTGACAATGCTATATGATACAAAATGTAATTTGTAGAACGCCTACAACGCGGCATCCTTTGTGTCTGGATTTCGATTAAAAATATCTTCATATGGATAAGGTTAGAATGCCTATTACCACACCATACCACAGACAAATGCAATCAAAAATTTAACTGTGTAAGTTAATTTTTTTTTTATAATTAATTATATATCTTAATTTCTCAAAGGTGAAGTATCGAATGTTCGATATAAAAACTAAGCGTAAGTTATATAATATTAATTATATAATCGGTAAGATAAAACGTGTTTGACACAAAAAGTTCAACACTGTGATAACCCCCCTTTTTAATTACCGCTCTCATTTTAAATTTGAATATGAAACGAAATCTCAATGACGTCACCAAACGTCAAATTTGAAAATTTGAAACAAACCGCGAACTTTAAAGGTTGGCCAGTCATCGTCAGACAATGAAAGAAAAAGCCAAACTTACTCAAACGAAACAAACCCCAGATTCTTTGGATACATGGCGAGAGCTAATCAGGAGTGGAGCGTAAATTGATAACACAAAAATTATAGTTTTAAATATTTGTTAAGTTTTAGTAGTTTTGTGCTTTTGAGTTTTGTGATCTCGTACTGTGGTTAACAATTTCTAGTGTCTTCGAATTAAGTTGGTGACAATGCAAATTTGATAATTTTAACAATAATGATTCGAGTAACAAATTAATTACAACCGACAATTTACAATGATTTCAACAATTAACAATTTAATACAATACAATTCTCATGTACATGATGAGTGAGGTTAAGTCAGCTAATTTTATTCCACCATGAGCTTTTGCAGTTTACAGGAATTTACAACAGACAGATACCATGAAATATCTACGCCCAAAGCGGGTCTCTTCGCTGCTGAGAGGGAAAAACAAGAATATTGAACCACGGAGTTATCGAAGTTGAGTACATTTGAGTCAGGGAGTGATAGGCAACATGTAGATCAGATGTGAAGACTAAAGCGAAGTGAACAAGATAACTGTCTGTCAGTGAGTCAAGATTGTAGAGAGTTGACTATCATGGGGGAAAAGCTTTTATATCCAACAGACTCTCAGGAGAAATGAGTTTGTTACTGAATTGTCCTAGACATACTTAGTTTCCTGTCATTCTTTAAGGCATGTCCAAACCAAGTCCAAGTTAACGGCACTTCCCTCGGGGACTATTCTTTTGGTTATTAGCATTTTAAATATTTGTGAAGCAAGCAATTTATTAGTAGCCCGAATCCACGCCGCAAACTCCAACCTAAGTTTGACTCAGAAGTTAACACTTCGTGTTACCCTGCAGTCCCCGGGAGGAACTTCAAGCGAGTTCGAAAATGACCCCCGTTTGACAAATGACCCCAGAGAGCAGTTATTTACGACTGGGACCGTATAAAATCTCGAAAGCAGTATTGCAACAAGAACTAAAAAAATAAATGCTATTTGGTCTATCTGTTGGTTCGAAACATATATGGACAAACAATAAAATAATAAAATATACACTAACGCAACGTTTGATTTGGAAGCCATTTTGAAACGATCGCGATGAGAGGACATTAGCGGGCACAACACGTAACGGGGCGCAACAAAAAATCTACCAACATGCACAAACAAACTACACTAAAAATTGAACGCGCTTGTGGTGGGGCTCGGTAACTAGAAGTCAACAACACATTTGAACTTTCTGAAATTGACAACAATAACTAAAAACAAATTACAATAACAATTTTAGCAAGTTATTCGTGGTAATTATTAAGTTTGGTAATTTATGCTACTGCAGAGAAAAGAAGGGCTGAATGCAACTGATACGAAATTCCTGGGTTCACGCGAGGTCCACGGAATACTTCGAGTAGCAATAGTGAACATTATTTTAAACAAAGGCTAGAATTCTTAACATGACATGTAGATGCAAAGGCGTAACGACTCCATTTTCAACATGGAGAGTTTTATGACGTCCCTAGCAGACAAAATATATATGAAATGGATTTTCTCTAGGAGTTTCTGGTATGCACGTGGAACAAACGCCGGTCAATTTCATGGCATCCTCATTATATTGAGTATGGCACAAAGAAACAGATAGAATAAAGGTTACCTTGTAACTACGTCGGTCGACACTACACACACAATGGTTAATTGAAATTCAACCGATCCTTCTGGTAACGTGAAGAAAAACCAATTCGATTAGAGATCTACTTTTCATGCATTTTTCACACTTTTAATGCACTTTACTTTTTACAAGCTTGTGGTCAATGCAAACATACTTATGCGTCTTGCTTGTGCTCAAAATGTTCAGAAATATACTGGCTATGACATGAAACCTTTCGTTAAACGCGCAATTATTGCGATTTTACGATATCGCGCAATATTTACGACAGAAAGAACCAAAATATATGCGCTTAAAAGCTATTTTTTTTCTCCTATTTAGCAGTTATAATTTCTCAAAAAAGTTTTATGTCATTCTACAAACATTGTACTCTGTAACCTCTGTAACTGCTCCTCTAAATTTTAAAGGCCGTTGAATTAAGTTGTCATAGCAGTGACCAATCAGGGCTTGAAATTTTAAATTTTAAAGGACGCTAAAATTTTAACGCCTCTCTAAAAATTACAGAATAGGCCCCTATATTTGCCATATTATAGATAGGGGCTTGTAAATTGAGAAGCTCTGCAGCATAGAATTTTTGCCATTGGGAAATCGCCACCTTAAGTATCGGGGAGGACGGCAGCTAATTCGATGGTTGCGTGAGAGAGATATCTGCCACAAAGTTGATGCGCATAATGTTTAATTTTCTTTGATTCTTCTGTTCCATACTTCTCTTTGTTTAAGTGTGATATAACTATAATCATACCAAATCCAACGAGTAAATGGCATGATCAGAAACAGTGCAGCTATAATATATGAAACACTAGAACCTTCGTTACGTGTGGGGATAGTAATCTTGATTTAAGTTGGTATGACTATACTATCACCTATCATTGTTGTCACATGAGAAAATGACAATTGCGATGAAAAACTCGTGATGACATACTTGTCTCAAGTGGTAAGTAATTGTATTTTTATTATATTTTGTAAACTGAGATTTCTGTGTTACTCACCTATGCACCCACACGTGGTACAGATAAAAGTGAAGCAAAACAGCAAATAAGGAGAAGTGAGATACCTACGAAAGCTAGGAAAAGGGTAAATGGGTTAAAATGGGGCATCAAAGCAAGCCTGTGAACAAAGAAAGTAGAAACCGGTCGTTTAGCCAGGGAAGAAAAGTAAAAACGGGAAGCGAACAGGGGATGACGGAACAGGAAACAAGACGAGGAAGAAGAAAATATATTTAAAATAACTAAAGTTACAAGATAGCCAGAAACAGATAAGAAAATTTACAGAGAAATGGAGAGAATCATGGATAAGTTGGAATTAAAGAAAGAATTTAAAGGAGATACGAAAAGAGACCCAAGAAATGAATAGAGAGATTGAAAGACAAAGAGAAGAGGAGGGATGGGAGAGAAAGAGAGTGGCACAGCTGGAAGGGGAAGTGGAGTATGAGGAAAAGAGAAGGAGGAAGAACAATATTGTGTTAACAGGATGGGGTAAGAAAAGGAAAAGTAAACAGCAGGACAAAGAAACGATAAAGGATTTTCTAAGAAAAAATTGTCCGGTTGCACTATTTTGGAATGTAGCGGGACTAAGAAAAAAGGAAGATGATTTCTGGGACTATGTGAGGCAATTTGAGATAGTGAGTTTAGAAGAACAAAGCTGAAAAAAGAATTCGAGTGGATATGTCATAGGGCGAGAAGAGGAAAGAAGAAAGGAATAGCGACAGGGGGAATAATAACGGGGGTAAAAAAGTAATAAAGGAGAAAATTCAAAAGAAGGGGACGACGAAAGGACATATGGTGAGAAACGTATATATAGGCTGAAGAGGAGAAATAGTGATAGACTACGGAATAGTAAACGAAGAAGCATGGGAAAAAGTAGAAATAGTGGGGGAAAGACCATCTGCCTATAGTAATAAGTATAGGAAGGTTGAGACAAGAGAAAAGAGAACAAGAAACACTAGAAAAGGTAAAGTTCCAAAAACAAGAAGTAGGGAAGATGGAGAAAGAAATTTGAATAAAGTATTAGAAGAAGCAGCGACGCAAAGAGAAATAATAAAAGACTCGAAAAATGGAATTTTTATAATATTTTCGACATATTATATTGAATCGATGAAAATCAATGAGATTAACACGAACTGATTATATAAATAATACACTATACTGATGGAGAGAAAGGAAGAAGAAGAAGAGACTGAGAGAAAAAGGCATGTGGGTGAATCTACAACTGACCGATTGGCTAAAGGTATTGGAATGACAACCATTTTTTGAACAAGAAGAATGTTCTTAAATCCAAGTGGAGTAAATTTAAATTAAAAAATTTAAATATATCTAAGTCGAACTCCACAAACTTTAATCAGCGTAAAATTATAAATGGTATCATCATTTGGTGTATCATAAAAGTTAGAAGTGGACAACTTGAAACTAATCCAGTTGCGTCGATAATAAATCCATCTCTGAATATAATTAAAGTGTATCTTACACTTGACCCCATTCCCCACTGAATCTAAAATGAGCTTTTTTTCCCGGATAGGGTAAAATCATTCGTCGACTGGATTACAATATTGGATTCATATTGGAGTTTGCTGGACTATCAATTTTTTGCACATTTTGGACCCTTCTCGTGCGGTTTGATCTAATATTATAACCATAAAAATAAAATTTTGTTTTCATGTGGGTCGAATAATAGTAATTGGTCTGATGACATTTTGGAGGTGGATATTTCCTATCTACTATTGTAATATATGAATAAGTGGGGTGCGATAAAAATGCATAATAGCTCCCCCCCAGTCTCTCTACACATCCAAGTTCCATCTATAGCCTCACAAGTCAACTTTGTTTGTAGTGTTTTCCCGGAACTATCGAAGTTAAGTGTCACAAGTTTCGCTTATTACAATTAGCACATTAATTGCTATATCTGCCGCTTGTTATATCCGTACTGATACGATTTGTTTCTATAACCCAAGAATGTCATAATTTTTTATATTCTTTAAGGGCTGATGATGGCAGAAGTGTTCTGCCGAAACATGTACCATTTATAATTTTACGCTGATTAAAGTTTGTGGAGTTCGACTTAGATATATTTAAATTTTTTAATTTTTTAACCATTTTTTGACTTAAAAATTTTGAAATTGGAAGTTTTTAAAGGAAAAAAAAATCAATAAATGGTTGTCATTTCTCATCCATTTAGTCAGTCGATAAGTATAGTTTACCGTGCGGACCACCCGCCCACCACACTCACAAACGATGCCAGAGCTATACGCTTTTTAGTCACAAAGAAACCTTGCACCACTAATGAGAATCAATCCGAATTGAGATTTACACGAAAATATATACTCAATTTTACATTTTTGCCTGAATGGTTGACAAACCGGTTCGGAATTACAACCATTTTCCCATTGTATCCACATCCCGTTTCTTGTATTTCATAGTAAGTTGTTTTTTTGTGACTAAAAACCAGATGGTTCATGGTACCACATGTCATGCCGCATCTACAACTGACCGATTGACTAATGGTATTGGAATAATAACCATTTTTTGACTTAGAAATTTTTAAATTGGATTCAACACGAGTGTTAGATCTAGTTTTTAAAGGAAAAAAAATCAATAAATGGTTGTCATTTCTCATGCATTTAGTCAGTCGATGATTATAGTGGACATGGCGGCCCACTATAATCTAGTTCGGAATGACAACCATTTTCCTATTGTATCCACATTCTGTTTCTTGTTTTGCACAGTTCTTCTTTGTGACTAAAATCATGTCGTTCATGGCACCACATGTGAATGCGGTGGGCGGGTGGGCCACTGCATCTACAACTGACTGCTTGACTAGTGGTATTGGAATGACAACCATTTTTTGACTTTAAGCTTCTGAAAGCAATTTAAAACGTTCTGGTTTAAATGAAACAAAAAAAAATGTTTGTCATCTCACAACCATTTAGTCAGTCGATGATTATAGTGGATAGGGAAAGACAAGAAATAAGAGAAAGTTTCAGAGAGTCTGGGATCTGTGAGTCATTGTTTATCGTCTGGATTGTATATCTCGTTATTTATTATTATTTTGTATCTTAAGTATGCTTTGTATACCTTGTTGTGGCAAAACATATTTGCCTAATGCAATTTTCAACTATTTTAACTGCTTTAACTTTTTACCAAAAGCATCGTGTCACATTTTAAAATTCCAGAGGGTAGAAACAGTAGTTGACATTTTGATCTCAGAAATATCAATCAAATACACTCTCGTTCGCTCTGCACGTTTCCATAAATAAAAACATAAAAAATAATCATCTTTATTTACAATACTCTAGATCTTGTTGAGAGGATGAGTTTCCTCAATAACTTTCACTGTCTTCTTGCCCTCTCTACATTTGAGGAATATGTCCTCGAAACTCCACAGAATTATTGTGACCATAGTAACACAATTCATGATTACAATGCAATGGTAATAGCTCCCCGTTACATCTCTAACTACTCCCAATATTGTCCCTCCGACTAAAATTGAGAAGCCGTTTGTCATCATCTCCATTCCTGACGCGGAAGGAAGCTTTTCCAGACTAACTTGGGATGGAATGATGAGTCCCATATAAACTCTTCTTATTCCTTTAGCTATTCCTAATCCACCCGCAGCCAGCAAGAGCAAATAGAATTCGCTGGAGAAGAGGAGAACTACAGGATCCTTATTATTACAATCTTTAGTGGTAAATACAACTTACCGAATCGCATCACAATAAGAACAACTAAAGTGTAAATGAACACCATACGTGGAGGTTTATTCAGACGTCTCCCTATATAAGGAGCGAGAAACCTGAAGATGAGATCTGTAATTGCTGTTGTGGACATGAATGTCGCAATCTGGTCGGTTGTCAATCCATACTCGTTCAAAATGAATGGGGTCAAAACCGTGAAGTTCAACTCTGAAAAGACCGCACAAGCCATGCCAATAAGAATGTTAACGAAAATGGGATCCTTCAGAAGGTCTAGGTCGAAGACGTTGCTCAGGGTGGAGAAGCACTGACTCCGAGAACTTTTCTGTTCTTCGACCACCTCGTTGAGACTTAAGCTGCTATCGAAAATTTCTGAATATCGACACTCATCTTCTTCATCTACAATTATTCTTAATTAGTCTAAAAAAGACAACGTGTATAACAATTCGCTTGGCGTGAAACGTTATTACTTCTTTGTTCAATGTGCCGTTCCTCCTCCAAGATATTGGTTTGCTCCTCTTTCATATGCCACTTAACCGGCTGCAGTAGCATCGCTGTAACAAAAAAATGTGCACAAATGCCGGATAGAATTAGAAGGACGCTCTCTGGGGTGTAAAACTTCATCAAGAGATTAACGAGTTGAGGAACCAGAATCAAGCCTAGACCTGTAATCGTGACGGCATAGCTCAACGCTTCACTCCTTCGTTTCTTGAAATATGTGTTAAGGGCGAGGCTATAAGACGATCTGCACAGTCCCAAGCCCACAGCTGCAAGTGAACTGTTTAAAAAATTTGCATTTAAAGGGAAGGAAACTCACATGCCACTAATCCGTAGGCGATGATAAACCCTGCGAAGCTTTGTAGGAATGATGTGGCCGTCATTCCGGCAAAATATAAAACAGCAGCTAGAAATGCCACTTTTCGATAACCAAACATTTTTAGAAGGACCCCATTTAAAAGTCCCGTCAGCATTCCGAAAGCTGCATGCAGATTGACGATGAGGGATGCTTCACCAGCTGATAATCCCAATTCCGTAAACGTGTCCTTGAAGATGAGTCCAAAACAATGCATCATTGGTATGTATAAGAACTAAAAATCACAAACATGCAAAAATCGACTTCAAACTAGTGAAACTTACGCTGTTGAGAGCCATTGCGACGACGATGACCCAACCGTAGCCCCCTTCTGGCGGCACTTTTTGGACCACTCTTGCATTTTTCATTTTGTGTATAATTTACTTACTCATTTCGCAATTTGATCGTTTATATAGAGCATTGCTGTTCGTCGTTCGATAAGAGAGATACTATTATATACAATCAGGACTGTTGAACCACTTGGCTTCATATCTTCTGATATTGATTTTATGTAAGAGTCACTCTTGCCTAAAATGTTTTATTGTTCAGTTAGCAAACTGTGCTGTCCTTGACTTCTAGATTGATATTATTTAAACTATAAATGAACAGCTGAACGAATGCCATGTGTTTACAAAGCGCTGATATCGACCGAGGTCGGGACAGCATCGGATCGGAATCCAGATTCCGGGATTCCGGAATGTAGTGGGAAAACGCTGGTTTCATTTTCGATGCGCAGGAGACAAGGACGGTCGCCTTATTGTTTTGTAACGAATCTGTCAACTACAAAACGTACTCTACAATAATTTCAAGTGTGATTCTTGATTAATGAGGCTTTATCTCAATTAAAATAAGAGTGTAGTTAAATTCCATACCATGTTGGACACTTCATTGTTGTTCAAGTGCTATATGCGATTGGCAAAAGCCAATATATTCATGGTTTTCTCTCTGAAGCAAAATTAGTACAAAGGTCGAAAACAGACCAAGTTAGAATGATAACTTAATTGTTCTAATTGGCATTAATAATATAAAATATAATTTAGGCATTATTAAGATTCGAATTTGAAGGTTGATTTTACATAAAAATATTATCTTAAAAAATCAGCCCATCAAATGTATGCTGAGACTGATGTTGTCCTTGAAGTTAATCTATAAAAATGTGAATAAAATTGCTTAATGTTGCGCAATTTCAAGTTCTACTTACAAATTACTAACAGTAAGTCACAATAAAATAAAACTAATAAAGTATGACCAGTAAAATTCTAAAAAAAAGTTATCAATAAGTACAAGCAATTTTGCGACGCAAAAACCTTCATTCAGCCAATTTTCGACTTTGGTTGAGACAGAATAAAAACACTTTTATAAAAAAAACTAGCTGACCCGGCGAACTTTGTACCGCCTCAGAATCAATAAAATCGGTCCAGCCGTTCTTGAGTTAATAATCCAGGGTGGCCCCCTGAGCCCCCTGTCCATGTTTTAATAGTTATTCTGCTATTCGGGGCGGAGTCAAATGCAACAAATCGAAGATAATAAATATCGATTAAGCCGTTCTCAAGTTATAAACCCAAGGGGGGGCCCTAAGCCCCCATGTCCATGTTTTAATAGTCATTCTTATATTCGTGGCGGAGACAAATCCAACAAATCAAAGATCATCAAAATCGGTCCAGCCCTTCTTGAGTTATAAATCCAAGGGGACCCCCTAGGCCCCCTTGTCCATGTGTTAATAGTTATTTTGCTATTCGGGGTGGAGACAAATCCAACAAATCAAAGATCATAAAAATCGGTCCAGCCGTTCTCAAGTTATAAACCTAAGGACCCCCCCTGAGCCCCCCTGTCCATGTTTTACTTTATAACTTAAAGAAATCCTTCAAATTTTTTTTTATCTAAATTGGTCCAGCCGTTCTCAAGTGATGGCGTGACCAAGGAAAATAGGGATTATTTTTATATAATACTAGCTGACTCGGCGAACTTTGTACCGCCTCAGAATCAATAAATGTTGTGGCAACTTATTAACTGAATTAAATTTATTTTTTTTTATAAAAGGATAATGCACACAACGCCATCTACTTGCATTACCGGAACCATCATGCAACGCCATGTTCATTTTTGCTTCTGTCATGTATCAAAGAAGGCGTTATATACGGATTCCATACAAAATGTATGAGAAAAATTTTTTCGTTATTTTTTCTGATGTTTTAATAGTTATTCGCCTTCGAAAAAAAGTCAGTCAATCCATTCTCGAGATATTATCAAAAAAATTGTGTGTGGAGTCCACGCGCAACAGAAGTGAAACTTTGGAGTTTAGTCCTTAAAAATCGATTTTTATTTTTAAAGCCCGGTACGGCGAATTTTGGTGGCCGGCGTTATTTGTTATTGGTGCCCTGTACCAGGGGGGCTTTGTTATTGTCATTGCCCTGTACTTAGCTACTCAGCCGTTCTTGAGTTATAAACCCAAGGGGACCTCTGGGCCCCCATGATCATGTTTTAATAGTTATTCTGCTATTCGGAGCGGAGACAAATCCAACAAATCGAAGATCCTAAAAATCGGTCCAGCCGTTCTTCAGATATAAACCCAAAGGTTCCCCCTGAGCGCCCGGTCCATGTTTCAATAGTTATTCTGTTATTCGGGGGGGAGACAAATCCAACAAATCAAATATCATAAAAGCCCTTCTTAGTTATAAACCCAAGCATGCCCCCATGTCTATGTGAAAAACAGTTTACCACCTATTCTCATACCTACCAAATATACAAAAAAAAAAAAAAAAAATCAGTCGGCCTGAAAAATCGGTCTAGCCCAACTGGGCCACCTGGGTTCCCATGTCCATGTAAAAACTACTTTACGACTTATTCCCATGCCTATCAAATATACAAAAAAAAATCATAAGAATCGGTCGACCCGAAATATCGTTCCAGCCCAAGGGGAGGCCCGTGGGCCCCCATGTCTATGTGAAAAATAGCTTACCACCTATTCTCATACCTACTAAATATACAAAAATAAATTCATAAGAATCGGTAGACCCGAAAATCGGTCCGGCCAAAGGGCTCCCCCTAGGCCCCCATGTTCATGTGAAAAATAGTTTTAAACCATCCCTGGATTATGTCGAACTAAACAAAAAAAAAATATTCAAATCGGTAAAGGCGTTTTTGAGTTTTAGCGTGACATACGAACGGCGATTCATTTTGATATATATATAGATAGATAGATAGACTAGCTGACCCGGTGAACTTTCTATTAAAAGTAATGCGAAGTAGTCATTAAAGAAGAAATGACAGTTTTGTATATCGTCTGATAGGTTCATCACAAACGCCATCTATTAAAAGTAATCCGAAGTAGCGATTCAAGAAGAAATGACAGTTTCTGAAGTAGCGATTCCCATACAAAATTACCTATTTTTAATTTTTCGATTTTTCAGCTGAGCTTTAGGGTTGAAAACCAAGAGGGCGCCCCTGGGCCCCCATGTCCATGTCCATAGTTATTCTGCTATTCGGTGCGGAGACAAATCCAACAAATCAAATATCATAAAAGCCCTTCTTGAGTTATAAACCCAAGGGAGCCTCCTGTGCCCCGATGTCCATGTTTTAATAGTTATTCTGCTATTTGGGGCTGAGACAAATCAAACAAATCAAAGATCATAAAAATCATAAAAATGGGTCGAGCCGAAAAATCGGTCCAGCCTAAGGGGGGCCCCTGGGCCCCCATGTCCATGTAAAATATACTTTACGACCTATTCTCATACCTACCAAATATAAAAAAAAAACATAAAAATCGGTCGACACGAAAAATATATAGATTTAGGAATTGAGAATAGTATATTATATTACAAGTGACAGAAATGCTTCATTGTCTGCGAGTGAGATTTTAGAATCGACAATGACATTTCGGTCACGTGTGATATACGATGTTTTGTTTCAATTTTTATCTTTGACATTTTGTATGATTGAAATCAGAATCAATTTCGAATCGTTGTAATTTCGAATGGCTAAAATTTTGAATTTTAAATATTTCAAATTTTAAATTAAATTCAATTTTTCATAAATATAATTTCAATTTTTGAACTTCGAAATCCTTAGTTTTCCAAAATCTCAGGTTCTTGTCCTTCTCGAGGTCTCCAGTTCCTTCAAATCCCAATTTCCGAATAAAACCACTTTTATAAAAAATCTAGAAGCCCGGTGAAATAGTTCTATTAAAAGTAATCCGAAGTAGTGATTCAAGAAGAAATTATTACCTATTTTTAATTTTTTGATTTTTCAGCTGAACTTTAGGGTTGAAAACCGAGAGGGCGCCCCTGGGCCCCCATGTCCATGTCCATAGTTATTCTGCTATTCGGGGCGGAGACAAATCCAACAAATCAAAGATCATAAAAATCATAAAAATGGGTCGAGCCGAAAAATCGGTCCAGCCTAAGGGGGCCCCCTGGGCCCCCATGTCCATGTAAAATATACTTTACGACCTATTCTCATACCTACCAAATATAAAAAAAAAACATAAAAATCGGTCGACCCGAAAAATCGGTCCAGCCCAAGGGGGCCCCCTATTTTACCATATATTCTCATACCTACCAAATATACAAAAAAAAATCATAAGATTCGGTCAACACGAAAAATATATAGATTTAGGAATTGAGAATAGTATATTATATTACAAGTGACAGAAATGCTTCATTGTCTGCGAGTGAGATTTTAGAATCGACAATGACATTTCGGTCACGTGTGATATACGATGTTTTGTTTCAATTTTTATCTTTGAGATTTTGTATGATTGAAATCAGAATCAATTTCGAATTGTTGTAATTTCGAATGGCTAAAATTTTGAATTTTAAATATTTGAAATTTTAAATTCTTCAATTTTTCATAAATATAATTTCAATTTTTGAACTTCGAAACCCTTAGTTTTCCAAAATCTCAGGTTCTTGTCCTTCTCGAGGTCTCCAGTTCCTTCAAATCCCAATTTCCGAATAAAACCACTTTTATAAAAAAAACTAGAAGCCCGGTGAAATAGTTCTATTAAAAGCAATTCGAAGTAGTGATTCAAGAAGAAATGATTACCTATTTTTAATTTTTTGATTTTTCAGCTGAACTTTAGGGTTGAAACCCAAGGGGGTACCGCTTTGTCCCCATGTCCATGTCCATAGTTATTCTGCTATTCGGGGCGGAGACAAATCCAACAAATCAAATATCATAAAAACACTTCTTGAGTTATAAACCCGAGGAGGCCCCCTGAGCCCCCATGTCCATGTTTTAATAGTTATTCATCTATTTAGGGCTAATACAAATGCAACAAATCAAAGATCATAAAAATGGGTCGAGCCGAAAAATCACTCCATCCCAAAGGGGCCCCCTGGGTCCCCATGTCCATGTGAAAAATACTTTACGACCTATTATATATTATATATTATATATGATATTATATACCAAATATAAAAAAAAAATCATAAAAATCGGTCCAGCCCAAGAGGGCCCCCTATTTTACCATCTATTCTCATACCTACCAAATATACAAAAAAAAAAATCATAAGAATCGGTCGACCCAAAAAATATATAGATTTAGGAATTGAGAAATGTGAAACTGAGACATTTCGGTGTTTTGTTTAAATTTTTATCGTTGAGATTTTTTATGATTGAAATCAGAATCAATTTCGAATCGTTGTAATTTCGAATGGCTAAAATTTAGAATTTTAAATATTTGAAATTTTAAATTCTTGAATTTTTCATAAATATATTTTCAATTTTTGAACTTCGAAATCCTTAGTTTTCCAAAATCTCTCAAAAGTTCTCAGGTTGTCTTGAGATTCTCCGAGTTTTCTTCAGGTTTACCAAAATTTCAAGTTCCTCAAGTTTGGTTTCCCACGTTTTCAGAATCTTAGGTACTCAAAGTGTTAAAATCCCAGGTTCCTCCACTTCTCAATATCTCAAGTTGTTAGGCTCGTAAAGGTTTAAGGTTCGCTTAGTTCTCAGGGTTTCCTAAAATCCCAATTTAAATCAGTTCTTCAATTCTTTCTCTTTTTGTTTATAGCATTTAACTTTTTATTCACTCTTATTGGCTCTCTTTTATTCATCTTTTCTGTAGTTTCCTGTTACTACTCCCACTTCTGAAATTTGTGGTCTACCAGCTACTAGATAAAAAATTCTAATGAAATAATAAATGACTCATTATTATTGTGTTTCACACAAGTTTTTTTTCTATAATACTTAAATTGAGAGATTATGGGATAATTTGGAAGACAATTTATTAAAACACATATAGTATACCACGACTACAAGCAATGAAACTTTTTGAACCTCAGCGCTTCCACAACCGCATTCAAGTCTCTAATCCAATTCGTCAGTTCCTCCTGGTTATCGATCATGACGGTCCTCTTTCGGTCGCAAACGGGCGTCCCGATCTCCTCAGGTCTTCGTCGGGACCGGAATAGATAAGAAAGACGTTGCCGTCGAGAAGGCAGTACCGTCGGTTCCACACGATCGTGTCCTTGAAAGGGAGGTCCAAAGTGGCGAATCCTTCTTTGCGGAAGTCGATCCAGAAACGGTTCATCCTGGCCGAGAGGCTCGCGGTGTCGGCGACGACGTTGTTGTTCCGGAGCTGCAGCTTCCAGGACTCGGCGTAAATCACAACAAAAATAATGTCGCATTCATGTCGGGTTTTAATAGTAAACACCAACGTGATGATTTTTATCTTAACATTCCCCCAGATTCACATTCGAAGTCTAGCAGCCAAGACTGTGAGGACCAGGATAAAGATTGCTCTCGATGGAAAGGACAATGCAGGTGTAATTGAGATATTTAATGGAATGTGTAGATACTAGACAACAACAAAAAAAGGAACCAAAAGTTGTATTGTTTCATCAACAATTATTGATTATTTTCTCAACTGTAAAGTCACTTATCAAACGAAGATAATTTGTAAGATCATTAAATCTATAGAAATGAATTAATGTGTGGCTATCACAGTTTGACGTAGTGGATATCGATATAGAATATTATCTTTAAAATTACATTCTCATTTTTCAATGTTAAGATAATTTCGAAATAACCTTAATTAAATAAATTTTCCTTCATGACTCATTGCTTCGCTTATCAATGATTAATTCAGGGAGATATCGTTATATAATAACTTGTTCCTATTATAGTGAAAAACTTTAGTCCATTGTTAAATATTCCAATAATCGCTTCCTAATTGAAAGGAGAAATTCATTTACTGATTTAATTTGATTAATATAATTGATGATCCAAAAGTAATATCTACATAATATTGTGGAATGTAAATTTTTTAAATACATAACGTTTAACGGCTGCTTGTTATACCTACCAGTACATGAAACTTTACATTTTGCATCATCATTGTATTTCAGTATTTTGGCTTTTCTGTTTTAATTATGCGATAAACGTTCGAATAATGACTATTAAATTTTTATGCTAACGATGTTGGAACGATAAATTTGGACTTAATTGCCAGTCATCCACAAATGTTTATGCCGATTTAATCGTGGCAGTAAAAATTCAACAATTTCCGCAAAATTGTTTCAGTGTAAATAATACGGAAATAAAATTTTCAGTCTATTAAAATAATATGATGAATTTTTATGTAGTTAATGTTGTTTACATGTGTCCCAAATATTGGGCCAAATTTTATCAGCTGAATGTCATACAAACTTTGACAAAATAGAATTAAAGAATAATTATAGAGGCTTTTAAAGTGTGAAACGGCACAAAAACAATTTTTATCAAGTATTAAATTATTAATTAATAATTTATTGATGATAATTACACTAATAATATATGTCCGGTAAAGCGTATGAAATTTTTAGGCTGACCAGAACTTATTATTAAACCACAAATGAATTTATAATACAGAACAAATCAAATACTGATTACACTGACAAGAAAAGCTGCTTCCTTTTCTTTTCACTACAATCACTTTTTCTTCACTTGCTCACCACATTCACTCGCTACTACTTAAAATTCCCAAAGAAGAAACGTGTTTTTTTTTGGCGTCATAATATTGGCAATGCATACAAATTTCTAACTAACTGGTCTTACTTGTCCAGCACGTGTAATTTTGATGGACTACGCAGTTTTACATCTACACTTCAAGTTAAGTGTCGCCTAAATTGAAACTTAATTAAACAACGTTCAATGGCACGCGAATTATTCCCTGTCCTCCAACTGCTGGCACGCGAATAAACCGGTGCGACTACCCTTTGATAAACTTTTTTACGTCCCTCGTAACTCCACCTTCATACAATATAATATCTTGTTAAATTTGACTTAATTATCTTTACTAGAAGTTTAACTCCGTATGACATGTAGTTTCCACAACATTCTTAAGATTTTCTACACTGATTCTTACATACTGATTTAATTAGGTGTATAATTAAATATATATTATCAGTACGCAGGTATGATTAGCAGATTACGCGATTGTAACTCTTGGTACCGATAATAATTAACCGCTACAGTCCACAAGGTCGAACATTATTAATATGAGTTATGGACACCTAATATATTTATATATACATAAATATACTTACATCAAATAATAAACACACTAAACGTGGTATTTGAATGGGCAAAACTAATACCTGCTATTTATAGACACTAATTATTCAAGTTTTTTAAACACAAAACAATTACTACACGCAATCTACAGGTTGCCTGTGAAAAGTTTGCGAGCAGTGCGTTCAGCAAACTAATAGATGCTAATAGTGTTGGACAATGGTATTGGTATTAAATGGTACCAGTACAGTGGCGCCGCAAACTATGTATATTGCCTATTCGGTATTATACATCGTAACATGGTAACATGTAGTGTATAAAATACTTTCGAATTGTATTATATAAAACTGTTTATTTCTTAAAAATGTTAATATTTTACTTTCAGAAATTTGTTCTGGTTTTCAAAGCCTACGTGGGTTTGTTCCTACGCACCTGGGTTACCTGTTCATCACCAGTCTCACATTAGTCTAGCTGGGAGCTACTGGAGTTCCTAACGAAATAGCCAAGGACAGTATTTTTAACGAATTGTCTTTACAGCGAAACGAATTGTTTCAACATTTCAACAATTTAATATTAATGTTCAATTAAATTTATATTAATATTATATTATTCATCAAGTGTTCAAAGTATAATTAATTAGACTGGTTAACAGCGAATTTGTTGGCCTTGATATGAAAGTGGTTCTAGGATGAGTTTGTTCTTGTAATTGTAATGTATATATGAATTGTAGTATTATTTTATAAAAAAAAAAAATATATTTTGAAACCAGAAGAATGTTCTTAAATCCAGGTGGAGTACATTTAAATTAAAATTTAAATACATATATCTAAGTCGAACTCCACAAACTTTAATGAGCGTAAAATTACAAATGGAACATGTTTCGGCAGAACACTACTGCCATCATCAGCCCTAATTTAACAAGAGATTAATGATACAATTGATGAATTACAAGAGGGGTTCTTACCTTAAAGAATTTTAAAAATGATGACGTTGACGTTATTTTGAATTAAATTTGACGTTTTGAAAAGGTTACATGATTTTTAAAACATTTCGTAAAAACAACATTTTATAAAATGTAAAAATTAAAATGGATCAAGGAGAATCTGGTAAGTTTGTTTGAGTGGTAAAAAATTAAAATAGTGAATTAATAATGGGATTATTGAAATTATTCTGTTCGTTTAAACAAGATCTGTTGTCCACTTTCAAGGCTTTCCTTAATTCCAAAGTCTCAAGAAAATCTAATTTCCGGCCTTTATTGCATTTATGAATCTATTTGGAATTTGATTTTGAAAAACTATGTTTCCTTATTAATATATGATTGGTGAAAGAAGAAGGTGTTGATGGAGGAGGATCAAGATCTGTGTTGTTGTAGATGTGCCTGAAATGTTCTTTAATACGGTCTGATATTTTGCGACCTGTCTGACCTGTGTATTATTTTTGATCATGTAAAGTTTAAGTAACTTCGCAATATTGTACACTTGTTTATTAAATAACTATTAAAAAGTTATTATATTTTGTTCGAAGGATTGTAAACTCGTCGCCATCCTTCTCACAAAATAAAATGTAACTTTTATTTTATATCATAACTAGGCTTCACACGTTGATTTTATTTTATTGTTTTATTTAATAAAAAATGGAATTTTGAAAAACCGTTTCAAAATTACGTTGTAAAATAAGTAAGTGGACAAAATTTAATTGCAAATTTGTTCAGTGGATCCTGAAATTAAAACCCCTTAGGAATATATCACTTTCAAAAACCGCTTCTTAGCGAGTGCCTAGATACGTGGTAAAATAAGTGCAAAATTTCAATGCAATCGGTTCAATGAATCCGGAGATTTTAGTGATTGATATTTGGATTTTATATATGGGGCATTCCATCGGACACCATTTGGCTTTTGCATCTCCGATTTTGTTTATATATTTTTATGTTGTAGCATCGGTTGAGACGACTCCCTTATTTTTTCAATTTTTTGTCGAGCCGTTTCCGAGATACGAGATTCTTAAAAAAAGTAGATGCCCATAACTTTGCGAAAAATGAGCTGATTGGGACGTTCTTTTTTTAAATGTTTCTTCTTAAACACACTTATATGGAAAAAAAATTCAAAACCGTATTTCTAAGATTTTTAAGTTTTTAATATAAAACACGTACTGATCAATTTTCTTGAATTTTTTTTCTAAAAAACTGTCACTCAATCCGCAACTTTTAGGCCTAAACCCATAATGGGGGGATAACAATGGAATCTATTTTTTTAATTTTCCATGTTTTAGTTATCAGTACTGAAAGTAAATATGTAATAATTTTTTTTTCAGGCCCACCAGTAATAGTTATTGTCATCTATGAAATTAAATAGATATATCTTAATAATTTAATGAATAATGATCGTTAATTTTTAGTTCAATATATTATAACATAATTGAAAAGTTGAAAATTGAAACCTTTGAACAGATACATTTACCAAATTCTTTCAAAATCAGTTTAGGTTTAGATATCCATAGAAAAAATTAAATAGGAATTATAACAGTAATCATACTGTCCGTTTTTGTTTGTTGTACAAATAATTCGCACTCTATTCTCGTTTCCATAACAACGTAATGCTTTTAATATAGAAAATTAGCTGACCCGGCGAACTTTGTACCGCCTTTGAATCAATAACACAGGGGCCTAGGGGGCCCTGGGCCCTCATGAAACCCAAGGGGACCCCCATATCCATGTTTTAATAGTTATAAAAGCCGTTCTTGAACTATAAACCCATGTCCATGTTTTAATAGTTATTCTGCTATTCGGGGCGGAGACAAATCCAACAAATCAAATATCATGAAACCCCTTCTTGAGTTATAAACCCAACGGGCCCCCTGGCCCCATGTCCATATTTTAATAAATATTCTGCTATTTGGGGATTAGACAAATCCAACAAATCAAAAATCATTAAAGCCATTCTTGACTTAATAAATAAACCCAAGAAAAATCGGTCCAGCCCAAGGGGGTCCTCATGTCCATGTGAAAAATAGTTTACCACTTATTCTCATACCTACCAAATATAAAAAAAAAATATTTATAAAAATCGGTGGAGCCAAAAAATCGGTCCATTCCAAGGCCCCCCCCCTGGGCCCCCATATCCACGTGAAAGATAGTTTACCACCTATTGTCAGACCTGCCAAATATACCAAAAAAAAAATCATAAAAATCGGTCGAGTCAAAAAATCGGTCCAGCCCAAGAGGCCCCCCTGGGCCCCCATGTCCATGTAAAAAAAATACATTATAGCGTAGTGACAAAGGGCAATGTCAGCCGTTCAGGAACGACATGTATAAAGGCAAATCTTCCAGGATCTGGAGTATTAGTTGTTTATAAAAATTTAGAATTTAAAAAAAATAAAACTACACAAGAACAGATCACAAACTTTGTCCACCACTAAAGTTAACAAATCACGGGACACTTAAGAGGGTTCTCCAGTGGCAGGTACATTTCTGCCGGTCGAAGCACATTTGCTCGCAATATATTTTTTTTAATTTACAAATTTCAAAAAATCGCTCTGTAGCTGCAAAGGTCTATATTTTACACGCCCACAAAATTTCAACTAAAAATCTTCAAAAATAAAAAAGTTATATTCAACGGCGCGAAAAAATGTGCATCAATGTGCGGCGTTGAATGTAACTTTTTTATTTTTGAAGATTTTTCATTGAAATTTTGTGGACGTGTTGATAAAATATAGATCTTTGCAGCTACAGATCGACTTTTTGAAATTTGTAAATTAAAAAAAAAAGATATTGCGGGAAGATGTACTTCGACCGGCAGAAATGTACATGTCACTAGAGAACCCTCTTAACTACAACCTGTTGTAAAGTCCGATATTAAACTAATTAGTAAGAGGTAGGTACGCTTATCATTTTTACCCGGGACGCAGTGACAAAAAAGTTCACAAAAAGTATAAGGTAATAAAGTTTTTCCTCCCAGAAAACCAACAAAATTCCCGGTCATTATCATTGTCTCAGAAATCGTTATTTTTGGGGGTTGTAAAATCCTAATTTCAAAATGTGATTTCGAAAAAATGGTAAAGGAAAAAGTTGTTGTACTCGATGAGTTCTACCACCTCTCCAAATTAATGTACTTATTTCTGGGACACGTATAATATAAAATAATTGAAATCTAAATAATGCCCAAGGCCTTCAAGGCATCCAGAGCCAAACATTACGCTAGTTTAGAGCCATATTGTGTATTTGATGCCATTTTTTTTCTTATGCAAATTAACTTACTGAAACGATTTAAAAAAAAAATGTTATTTGTTTAATTATGATTAAATGCTTTTGCTGAAGGTAGTTTTATAATTTTGATTTATCTCCAGCTAAAATGGACCAATTTTATCATACAAGCTATCAAATTAAATGTGATTATTAAAAATTTCATAATTTTTCTTTTGTAGGATTCTACACTCATACGCCTGTAGCCTCAAGGATCAGTTTATCGTTTTATGTGAGTTTAAGTAGTGCAAGGCAAGTCTTTAATTTATGACTTCTGCTAATACCATTAATGAAATTATTGACTCTTTTACGACTAAAATTATACGGTACGCTAACGATCTGAAATGAGCAATAGTTGTTATTCATATCTTATAACTGTATGTGATATAACCAGGTATTAACTTTATGCATGTTGAACAATGTTAATAAATCCTATCTTAACGTGGATAAATAGTGATTTTATTTATATATTATTCTACGGAACATTTACAGTTCAAAAGAGAATGGGCAACAGACAAATGAAATAAGAAGCAAATAATTTAAAAAATATACTGAAATAATGTTATTTCTAAATTTATATTTGCAGTGAAACTATAGTATGTAATTCCTCTTGTGGGGGATGAATATTACGACGATGGCCGAGCCGGAAGTCTCATCGAGTCGTGAACAACTATCTCTCCGAATCTTCACATAGGATGATGTCATCATTCCAGGCGGTTCTCTAGACGACAGTTGCGTCGGAAGGATGAAGTCATCATTCTAGAACCAAAGAAATCGAGAACAATAGGAGGGATATAAAAAGGGGCCGATTGACGTAAAGAGTATCTACTGGAACACTGAACAAGAAGTCAGTCATCGAAGAAAGTAGAGTCGGATAGTGACTAACCAGAGTTATTGTGAATAATTAGTCGTGCAAATTATACATACACGTTGTCCGTTTTAGGATGGCGAAAGCTCTGCATGCGCGGTGGAAATACAAACACGCTAAGTTTAAATGTTACCAGTGGCGTAGACAGTACTGTCGTCAGATGCCAGTGTTTAGAATAGTTTATTGTTATTAATTTAACGCGCACCCGCTTAGCGCAACTTGGTTTCAACCCCGAGAGAAAACGAAGCCAGTGTTGAGCAGGTAGCTGGGCTGGGTTGTTGTTGTACTCGCCAGCACGCAAAATGTAGTTATTAATTTGCTCAATACACATATTATACAGTCCACACATAAAATTCATTTAAAAAACCCCAATATAAAATTGGTCCATCGGCCGGATGTCAACTAGTGCAAAGTGTAATCATAATTTGTGATCGAAGAAGAAACAAACACCGAACCCATTCCATAGCATTGGAGCGGCAGCGTCAGCGTGTTATTTCTATCATTCATCCAGTGTCGCATCTAGCAGTCCCTAGAAACGAAGCGGTCATCGCAAGGTCGAGCATCGTTGCAGCCACAAAGCAGTTCAGGGTTTCAACTGGTAATTCCCGGAACCAACCAACCGTCATCGTCAGTATCAACCGTGGGTACCAAATACCTGTGAGTTCATTCCAGTTATCATTTCATTATCCTTTCTTAATTTATATTCGTTTTGTTGATTACGGTTGTTAGTCATTTTTATCAAAAATTCGTATAGTCTTTAAACATGACTCAACCCGACGAGAATGCATTGGTGAGGTTAAAGCATAAACGTGGCGGGTTAAAATCGCGCCTCACGAATTTCAAAAAATTGGTAGACAAGGTTAATGAGGAAGATCCAGTTAGTGATCTTTCACTGTGTCAGTTAGAGCTTCGGCTAAATCAAGTACAAACCACATTAGATCAATTTGAGGAAGTACAATTAGAAATAGAATGTTTAACCGAATCCGAACGTGAGGAACGCGCGAGCTTTGAAGACTTGTATTTTTCTTTAATGGCGGAAGCTCAACAGGTAATCAGAAAAAATGGACAACAGTCACCTCGTCCAAATTTAGTAACTCCAAGTTTAACACATGATTCAGACAATAATTCACAAAGGTCACAATTTTCGCAAAACCCTCAACACGAGTCAAATAATATTAAATTGCCTGTAATTTCATTGCCCAAATTCAGCGGTTCATATGAAAATTGGTTGGAATTCAGAGACACGTACAAGTCTTTGATTCATACAAACAATGCCGTGGGGGACATACAAAAATTTCATTATTTGCGGGCCTCATTGGAAGGGGACGCCTCTCATTTAATCAAAAACATTGAAATTTCTGCCGCCAATTACGAAATTGCGTGGAATTCAGTTTGCGATCGGTATGACAATGATCGGCTTATGATACACAATCATATTAAGGCGCTGTTCGAGGTGCCTATGTTGACAAAGGAAACATGCAGTGGTTTGCGTACACTTTTTGACACCTTTTCGAAACATCTTAGATCGCTTACTGCATTGAAGCAGCCCGTACAGCATTGGGACACTTTGTTAATTTATATGATAGAAACCAAACTAGATAGTACTACAGCCAGGCGTTGGGAAGAAGAAAAACCAGGTGCAGATCTTCCCACATTAAACGACATAAAAGAATTCATAAAGAAAAGGGCAGATCTTCTTGAAACACTAAATGTTCGTCAGCCAGAATCAATTCAAGACAAGAGTAGTAGGTCGTCAAAACCAAAGGATCGAGAACGTCGTGCTAATTCATTTGTAACAGCGACTGAACAATCGTGTTTATTTTGCAAGGGTGCTCATGCCTTATATAGTTGTGAAGAACTTTTAAAATTAAATGCAAAATCACGTTCAGATCAAATTAAAAGGTTAAAGTGTTGCCTAAACTGTCTTAAACCAGGACATTTTATAAGGGAGTGTAAGTCAAGGGGTTGTAAGCATTGCGGCCAAAAACACAATTCTATTTTGCATTTTTCAACTTCGGAACAACAAGCAAGGGAACAGACACCACGTCAAACATCATCAGAGACAACTACGTTGACCCAATTGGATGAGTCATACGTTCTCTTGTCGACAGCGTTAATTAAAGTCATGGATAATTATGGAAAATATCACAAGTTTCGAGCTTTACTTGATAATGGGTCTCAATCAAATTTTATTACCCAAGAAGCATGTAACAAATTGAATTTGAGGAAAAGTAAAGTTAATAATTTTTCGGTTGTAGGGATGAATAACGCAAAAACAAGTATAAAGGAAAAGACGGAGCTAGCAATCAGTTCATGTCATACCAGTTGTAAATTTAAAATAAGTTGTTTAATTGTACCTCACATCAGTGGAACTTTGCCGTCTAATCACGTCGATATTGATCATTTACCAATTCCACAAGATATAACATTAGCTGATCCAAAGTTTAATCATCCAAGGAAAATTGATATTTTGATAGGTACAACCATGTCATGGGACTTAGACTTACGGGAGAAAATTGAATTGAATAAAAACTTGCTTGCTTTACACAACACAAAACTGGGTTGGGTGATTGCTGGTCCAGTTGGGATAGTCGAAACACGAACACATTGTAATTTAAGTAGAACAATTGAAATTCAAGAACAAATTGCAAAATTTTGGAACATTGAAGAGATACCACAGCAAAATCAAATTCTCTCAAAGGAAGAAAAATCATGTGAAGAGCATTTTTCCAAAACCGTTCAAAGGGCTGAAGATGGACGATTCATAGTCTCAATTCCATTAAAAGAACCAGTCGAAAGGTTAGGAGATTCTAAAGCAACAGCATTAAAAAGATTTTATATGTTAGAAAGAAAGCTCCTAGCAAATTCTAAACTCAAAACAATGTATACTGAGTTTATAGAGGAGTATAAAAACTTAAATCACATGTCCAAGGTCAATGAAAATGAATCAAGTATAGACGATGATAAGGTTTCATACTACCTTCCCCATCACGGAGTGTTACGCGAGGAAAGTTTGACAACAAAATTGCGAGTTGTGTTTGACGGCTCTGCGGTCACTACAACAGGAATTTCACTCAATCATATTCAAATGACAGGTCCCGTCATACAGGACAGCTTGTTAACTATATTATTAAGGTTTAGACAACATAGATATGCTATAAGCGCCGATATCACGAAGATGTATAGGCAAGTCTTAATTGACCCTTCATTCAGACCGTTGCACAAGATTCTGTGGCGCTCACATCCAGAAAAGGATATTGAAACATTTCAGCTCAACACAGTTACCTATGGCACGGCCTCTGCGCCCTTCTTAGCAATTCGATGTCTCAAAGAGTTGGGTAAGGAAAACGTGAACACATGTCCCAAAGCGGCAGAAGTCATCCAGCACGACTTCTACGTCGATGACTTGCTGTCCGGAGGTGACACGGTGGAAGAAACAGTAGAATTGTGTAAACAGGTGTCAACCATCCTCAAGGGTGGCGGTTTCGAGTTACGCAAGTGGGCGTCTAACAGCAAAGATATTCTTAATGGCCTACAAGGCTCAGAACCTACTTCATCTATTCTTCAGTTAGGTCCCGATGAAAACTTCAAAACTTTGGGCCTCTTGTGGTGTTGCAACTCAGATTCCTTTATGTACAATTTAAGAGAGAACGAATTAGTCTCAAACAAGGTAACAAAGCGGGTGATTCTTTCCGACACTGCCAGTATTTTTGATCCAATGGGCCTTGTCAGTCCTGCCATAATGATCGGAAAGTTGCTTATGCAGAAACTTTGGTTACTCAAGGTGAGTTGGGACGAACCAGTTCCGTTCGACATACGTCAGGAATGGATACAGCTAAGAACGTCTCTTATTAAACTAAACGAATTGAAAATTCCAAGGCATATCACTTGTTTCAATCCAGTCACCACTCAACTTCACGGATTCGCGGATGCATCAGAGCATGCCTACGGGGCATGTGTCTTCATTCGTAGCATCGATAGTGTAAATCGTATTTCAGTTCATCTACTGTGTGCAAAGGGCCGAGTTGCACCACTTAAGAAACTCACAGTACCACGGTTGGAGCTGTGTGGAGCATTGATGTTAGCGCAGCTTTACGATACAGTAATGAAATCTCTAACTATCAAATTCGACAGCGTGTATTTGTGGACAGACTCCACAATAGTTCTTGGGTGGATTCGTACTTCCCCACATCTTTTGAAAACATTCGTTGGAACTCGTATTACGGAGGTACAGAGATTAACAGCAGAAAAATTTTGGCGTCATGTGCCTACAAACGATAACCCAGCAGATGTAATATCTAGAGGAGCAGATCCTACCGACTTAATCAACCTAGATCTTTGGTGGCATGGCCCACATTGGCTGCGCAATCTAGACGAAGAGTCTTGGCCAGTTTGTAATGCAACAAATCAACTTGAGAACTTACCAGAGACGTGCAATCAAACTCTAGTATATACAACCACAAATTCAGAAAACTGGTTTGATTTCAACAGATTTTCATCACTTAGCAAGGCAACAAGAGTGCTTGCTTATTGTAAAAGATTTATAAAAAACTGCCAGGCTTCAATCAATTCTAGATCATATTCAACTCTTACGACCATTGAACTACACAACGCACTCCATACACTAATCAAGATTAGTCAACAGGAATGTTTTCAATTAGAATTTCACGACATCAAAGGTAATAAGAATAGTTCAAAGAATAAATTGACTAGTTTAAATCCGTTTATTGACTCAACAGATCTCATTAGGGTGGGAGGTAGATTACAACAATCACAGCTTACTTATGATCAAAAACATCCTATAGTTCTATCAAACAAACATAGACTAACATTTCTAATTTTTAAACAAGAACACAATCGTCTGCTGCATGCAGGACCACAAATGCTTCTTTCGTCAATTCGCAATCGGTTTTGGCCAATTGGTGGTAGAAATCTCGCAAAAAGGGTTGTTCGCGAATGTGTTCGATGCCATAGAGCCAATCCAAAACCAATTGTACCATTAATGGGTAATTTGCCTGAGAGGCGTGTCCGTCCAATGCCTCCTTTCAGCATAACTGGTGTTGATTATGCTGGCCCATTCATTCTTAAAGATCGCAAGGGAAGGGGTGCCAAAACTTATAAAGCGTTCGTGTCATTGTTTGTGTGTTTCACGACAAAGGCCATACATGCCGAACTTGTAACAGAATTAACTGCTCAAGCTTTCATATCAGCATTGAGAAGGTTTGTTTCTAGACGTGGTAAACCTATACACATTTATAGCGATAATGGAACAAATTTTGTTAAGGCTAACACTGAAATCAGGGAATTATATATGTTTTTGAAATCAAATGAGACTATTTTTCATGACAAACTTTCGGAGGAATCCATTACTTGGCATTTCATTCATGCACCAAATTTTGGAGGGTTATGGGAGGCTGGTGTAAAGGCAATAAAATTTCATTTAAAGCGTGTTTTAACCAATGCATTGTTAACGTTTGAGGAATTTTACACCGTACTCATACAAATCGAAGGTGTCCTGAATTCCCGACCTTTAACTCCACTATCCACCGACTTAGAGGTACTGACGCCATCACATTTCCTCATCGGAAGACCATTGGTAGAAGTACCGGATCCAAATCTGCTAGACATCAAGGAGAATCGAGTCAATCGTTACCAATACTTGCAACAACTTAAACAGCACTTTTGGCAACGATGGTCAGCAGAATATCTTTCCGAACTTCAACAGCGCGTCAAGTGGCGTACAAATGGGGCTACTATCGCCGAGGGTTCCATGGTGCTCATAAAGGAAGACTTTCTTCCTCCTTCCAAATGGAATCTGGGACGTGTTGTGGAGCTTCATCCGGGCAAGGACAACATCACAAGAGTCGTTTCAATCAAAACTTTCAAGGGTGTTATTAAACGCGCAGTGTCAAAAGTGTGTCCACTCCCAATTGAAGCTGCTGATGACTCCAATTAGAACTAAGCAAAGTGCAAGATTATTCAGACTTACCTGTGCTGTGTGAACTACATTCAGTTTCACTAGTGATCATATTATGTTTGTTATTCATATTTTAGTTTGTGTTAATTTCACTTTAGTTAAATTTATGTTGAAAGAAATCACGTCCTTTCAAGGTGGGGGGCATGTTTAGAATAGTTTATTGTTATTAATTTAACGCGCACCCGCTTAGCGCAACTTGGTTTCAACCCCGAGAGAAAACGAAGCCAGTGTTGAGCAGGTAGCTGGGCTGGGTTGTTGTTGTACTCGCCAGCACGCAAAATGTAGTTATTAATTTGCTCAATACACATATTATACAGTCCACACATAAAATTCATTTAAAAAACCCCAACAGCCAGTATCTTCTAATATCAAATTCACCCACCTATTTTTTTTATGGCGAGAGTCGCACTTTTGATGCTGTTTTATAATTATTATAGAAATAATAATGTATAGTCTTTTCTATAAGTCGGCAACAACAAAAGACTTCTTACTCCGAATCAGGATGTTTGCAATAAAATATGCAAAATCCATGCATTATGCAAATATGTGTTTGGAAATTAGTTCATTAAAAAGTACTTAACGCAAATGAGCGTTGAAATCAAGACAAATTGCTATTAAAAGAAAGTTTGTACCTGAACAAGTTACATTATAATTGGGTGCCCTAATAATTTAGTCACTCTCTTGCGGTCCTTGTGAGTTGAATTCAATTTTCAAAGGCGCTAGTTGCTAAAAATGACATCAACAATCTCTGCAAATAAAGTGCTTCACAGTCAAGCTCGTGAAATTGTGTTTAATGTTTTCAATTACTTCAAAAAAGACAGTGATAAAAGTTCAACGGAAATAAAAAATATTGTGTCCAGTGCTACAGGTGTATCAGTTAGAACAATTGAAAGGATTGTGAAAGAAGGAAATAATCCACCACATGAAGATCAACCTATTTTTAAAAGTCCTGTGATAACCCCCCTTTACATTACCGCCACATTTTGAATTTGAACATGAAATGAAATGTCAATGACGCCACCAAACGTCAAATTTTAAAATTTGAAACAAACCGCGAAATTGAAAAGGTTGGCCAATGGTCGTCAGACAATGAAAGGAAAAGCAGAACCCTACGTTGTGTTATTTTTTTGACAAGACAAGCAATGGCGGTACATTCAAACTTACCCAACGGAACAAACCCCAGATCTTTGGATACATGGCGAGAGCTAATCAGGAGTGGAGCGTAAATTGAACATAAAAATTATGATTTTAAATGTTTATTAAGTTTTAGTCGGTTTGTGCTTTTGAGTTTTTATGATCTCGTACTGTAGTTAACAATTTCTAGTGTCTTTGTATCGAGTTGGTAACAATGCAAATTTGAAGGTTTTAACAATAATGGTTCAAGTAATTCGATTTTAACAGTTAACAATATTTAGTTCTTCAGAACATAGTAAACAGTAATACAATTTAACAATGCTTGTGTACATGATGAGGGAGGTTAAGTCAGCTAATTTCATTCCACTATGAGCTCTTGTAGTTTACAGAAATTTACAACAGACAGGTACAATGAAATATTTACGCCCAAAGCGGGCGTCTTTGCAACTAAGAGGGAAAACCAAGAATATTGAAATCGCGTGAAGTGGTCTAAGTTGAGTGCATCGGAGTCGGAGAGTGGTAGCCAACATGTAGATCAGATGGGAAGGCTAAAGCGAAGTGAACAAGATAACTTGTACATCCAACGGACCAGGAGAAATGAGTTTGTTACTGAATTGTCCTAGAAATACTTATTTATGTTGGTCTTTCTTTAAGGCTTGTCCCAACCAAGTCCAAGTTAGCGGAACTTCCCTCGGGGACTATTCTTTTAGTTGGCAAGTATTTTAAATATTTGTGAAGCAAGCAATTTGTTAGGAGCCCGAAACCAGTGCTGCAACTTTAACTTCGTAGGCTCAAGGAGTTAGTAGCAGCTCCCTTTTTCTGGGTCTCTATACCCAAAGAGACAACGACTTTGTCTCCCACCTCCCGGGCATAGGTATCGCCGAAAGTAGGGCCACCTAACTCCCCCTAATAGCAACCTGCAACGCGAACCACGAACTGAACACTATTTGGTCGGTCTGTTGTCTCGAAACATGTACGAACACACAACATAATAATAAAATGTACAGGAGGCAACGATTTCTTTGAAAGTCAAGAAAGAAAACAGGACGCAACGCGGTGACACCCAGCGGCGCAACACGTAACGAGGCGCAACAAAGCTACGAACATGTATAAATAAACTACACTAAGTACCGAATTTTGGCCGGTGTCGAAAATTAGCTGGATGTCCGTTACAAGCGAATGACGAGAAATCGCAAGAGGGCGCTAAACAACGATAAGGCACCGTTCAGAACCCCGACATTCAGGTGTGACACTTTGTCAGCTTTTACCTTTTGTCTTCAGGTCTTACTGAGCGTTGGTTAATTCAAGTCAACAGAGACCAAAATAGCTTTGTAACAACCTCAAGCTGCTGTCGGCCTCATAACGAAAGACAGGTACATAGTTATTAAAGAATTTATCTGAGTGGCAATCTAATTATGTTAAGTTAGAGAATCACTTTGTTTCAAATTGAACGCGCCTGTGGTTCGGACTCGGTAACTAGAAATCAACAACACATCTGAGCTTTGTGAAATTGACAACAATAACTAAAACAAATTACAACAACGACAACTGCAGAGAAAAGAGGGCTGAATGCCACTGATACGAATTTCCTGGGTGCACGGAATAGCAGTAGCAATAGTGAACATTATTTTAAACAAAGGCTAGCATTCTTTACAAGACATGTAGGTGCAAAGGAGGAACGACTCCATTTTCAAGATGGCGAGTTTTATGACGTCCTAGCGTACACATCCTCGTTATATCGAGAGTGGCAAAAAGAAATAGATAGAATAAAGGTTACCTTGTAATTTCGCAGGGCGACACTACACACACAATCGTTACTTGAAAATTTATTCTTTCTAGTAACGTGAAATTTCGGCAATGCAATTTAAACATTGAACACCCTCAACTTTAAAAACAGGAGAACTCATAGTGGAATGAAATCAGATACAAACAAAGAGTCAAGCGTTAGTTAGGTCTTGCTGCTTCTAACGTTAAAAATGGAATGAATGCTCTCTGTGCAATGGCGGCTAGTTGGTTCCCCTTCCACCTAGCAGGGAGGCAGGGATGCCAACCGACGTTTTAACCCCAACAAGTCCACTTTGTGTTGCCAACCTCATGGGTGTTGCTAACTTCAGAGCCACACAGCATGCGACACACAGCAGAACTTGCCGGATAGGCAACTCGAAGTTCTGCTGTGTGTCGCATGCAGTTGATGTATCTTGGGGATATCTCAGTCCTAACAAGAAACGTTCTCGTAAGTGCACAGTTACTGAGCTTAAAGATTATGAAAAAGTAGATTTTCGAAATGTTATTTACAATTTTCATAAAACTGAAGGATGTCGAGTAACACTTCGGGCTTTACGAGAGAAATTACGTCAAGATTTTGCATGGATTGGTCAGTTAACTTCGTTAGGAAAAATTGTCAAAGACTTGGAATTCAGGTTTCAAAAAACAATCGTAAATTGCTAATCGAAAAAACTACATCGGGCGATTACCATTCGGAAATGAACGGAATAAATTATGAAAAATGGGTTCGAGAAAAATTGATTCCAAATCTACCACCCGAGTCTGTTGTGGTTATAGACAATGCGCCATACCACAATGTTCAAATTAATCACCCACCAAACAGCAATTCTCGAAAGGCGGAAATGATATCATGGTTGACCCAAAAAAATATAGCATTTACACCCACAATGTTGAAACCACAACTGTATCAAATAATAAAGAATCACAAAAAGAAACACATGCAGTACAAATTTGATAGCATTTTTCAAGGAAGCAGTCACACAATTTTAAGGCTTCCGCCATATCATCCGGATTTTAATCCTATTGAACTAATATGGGCAACAGTGAAACAAAAGGTGGGAAGAAGAAATACAACATTTAAAATAAATGATACATGGAAATTAGCTGAAGAGGAATTTAATGCAGTTACTGCTGAAGACTGGCGTAAAAGATGCGAGCATGTAATAGATATTGAAAAGAAGTATATGGAAAATGAATGTATAATTGACGTCCGAACCGAAGAATTAATAATTAATTTAGATGATGATTCTAGTGATGATGACTTCTACTTTAGTGATGATGAAGATTTGTAAAATGATTCTGTACATATGTATTTTATAATTTTTGTAACATAGATAGTTAACACCTACACTGTATTTTATAAACGTTTTTTATTATGCCAAAATAATTTAAATTTATTAATTATGTAGTGACGTAAATCCAATATATAAATATCATCATGACAGTTACCTAACCCTTCACACACCCTTCGAGCTCACTACATATATTACACGAGCTACGCCACTGCATGTTGCATTCACGCTTTTGTTTCCCCGAACGATGTCCGAAAGTTCTTTCGGCCAGCGCCGGGACTCGCCATCCTAAAACGGGCGACGTGTAGTTTAAATCGTTGATTTAAAAAAAAATAAGTAACTGCGGTAATCCACCAACACGCCCAACCAATTCCACCCAACGCAGAATGCGTTCTCCCTTCCTCACGCATCGCAAGTATCGTTGCGTGTAAACTTGGTTTCGGTTTGCGATGAGCAGCTTTCACGTGGTGTGGCTCTCTCTTTTCGGCGGCTCAAGTATAGCATCACAATGTTTAATCTGAATTTTTTTAGTGCGTATCTATATTATGATCTATGGAAGTAACTTCTTCTTCTCGAATACAGATATAAAGAATGCGATACCAGCGTAAAAAATGGACTCGCTTTGCTATTGTTTTGATTGGTGATTCTTTCAATAATTAATAGGATTAATAATACTTTCATTGCATTATTATACAACAAACATTAATTAGCTTCAGTAAAATCATGAACATACATAATCGGATGAAGGTCAATATTACAATTTATTCTCTCTATCAGCATAATATAATAAAGTTAAGGCAAAAACAAGTGCAGCCTGATGAATGCCTTCCGAGACCTGCGATTTATTTGAATTACTCACCTGATAACTCAATTCTGTTAATTATATCGTAATTAAATAGAGGACGCATTACAGAATGCATCACTTTTCGAATTTAGTTATGGGGGTTTGAGGAATTTCTTTAAAAAAATTATTTCTATCGTGTCGATGTGAATCGCGTTTTTATAACTTTATAACTTTAAATTTATATCACTCAGCTCGAACACAGCTTTATTAATAAAAAGAAGAACCATTAGACTCAAGACGTACGACTCCGGACGATTCTCCCTAAAGTTGAAAAGCTTTTTTCGGTAATATGATAATTTGTTACTGTGCGGCGGAGTACCCCTTGATCGAAATAATCTGACGGTTTAGTGGACTTTTGTGTTTTCTTTATTCGGTGTCGAAAACGATTTCTCCGGTATTTATTTGTTTCCTTTCTTTGGCCCCTATAGTTTTTTGAATTAAAAAAGTGTATCGATCTACAGGACTCCAATGGTTGCCTTAACCACAGGTCCAAACCAAACTGAGCGTGACAGAGCTCTGATCCCCAAATAATAATTAATGAACCTGTTAATTTTTTGAAAATGGATCAATATCTATCATTTAAAAAAGCAATTATAAAAATTGGTGCAGTACCTACTGTTTTATTTGTCACCAATCGATTCATATTCAACGATTAATATATATTTTTTTGTATTCGTGAATTCGATTCAAACAAGAAAAAGAAGCTTAGTGGAGATCTTTTCTTGCATTTCCTATTTTCTTCAAAGGGATTTGTGGGTTTTCAAAAATGTTCACTACAGGTATATTAGGCAAAATTTCAATGTTTTACTGCGTGGTTGTGTGGATACCATTAATTTAATAAAAACACAATCGTTTATAAAACAATATTTCTTGCTTTAATATTCAAAAGACTACAACAGTTATAATTAGTTTATAATATTTACCTAATTTATAATTCGTATATTGCATTGGCGTATTAAGCTGAATAGTAAGAATATTTTCTTTGTGGGAAAACAACAACAATATTTTTATGTATGTACATATTATGAAAATTGGTAAACCAGAGAAACATATGAAGTCAATGAAATTTGAATGCGGAATATATACAACAAAATTGTACTTCTTTTACTCTATTGTTTCCTTTTTTATGTATTTTTTTGTCTGCAGACTGATTGACCAGGTTTTCATATTTTTTAAATAATGTACATAGAACTTATAATAACAATAAACACATTCTTCTATTTTAAAAGTGCTTATTTGAAAGTCGTATTCTTTTTGATCTTTTTTTCGTTATTATTAAATCTTCCTAAATTTGACTTTTGTTGTTTCTCTTTGTCTTTTTTACAGATACATGCATTGTTTAGTTTATTTTTGGATTATAGCAATAGATATAAAAATACACTCTGATGCACGAGTAACAGTAACTTTCGCACGTGTCGCAGATTTCGTGATTTTTTTTTCAGGTATACCTACGTGAAAGATTTTTTAAATTTCATAAATCTGAATTCCGATCTATGTATAATAAGTTGCCTACTGTACCTTGTAAATTGTGCTTTCTGTCTTCTAAATTTTAATTGCATTTTAAACTATTGTGGACTAAACAAAATCTAATTGCAACAAATTATCTTTATGAATTACTAGCGTTGCTTTTGTCACAATATTGTCATTAGTCTAGATCTGAATATCTATACAGGATGATTCAAAGTCCTAATTTTACTGGGCAATTTTGTACATCGAACGAAATATCAAAATCCAGAGAAGGTATGTTTTAAAAATGAAATTGACCTAGCACTTTTTTTTCCTTATTGTATCACAAAATAAAATTCTATCTAAAAACTTATACTTTTATAGTCGTTTTGGGGGAGAATTACCCATCAAATTTATGCAGTATCCCTTTGAATCACCCTGTCGATTTTACAAAGACATGTCTTCGATCTCTTTTTCTAGTTCAGATTTTCTGTATTTGCGAATGATGGCTTCCGCCGACCACATTAATATAGCCAGAATAGTAACACAGTTCATCACGATTATGCAAATCACGTAACTACCAGTGACGTCCCGTAAAGCTCCCAAAATCGGTCCTCCTATCAAAATGCAGCCTCCTCTGGCCATCAAGTCCATTCCGGCCGCTGACGGTAACTTCTCCAAAGACACGTAATCCGGAATAACCAGCCACATGTACACTTTACGGATTCCTTTCGCCATTCCAAGGGTAAATCCGATGATTAACAGCACGTAGAAATTCTCAAAGAGGATAATAGCTGCAACCATTCATTAAACAATGGAAACGCATTTAACACCTACTCACTGAATTTGATCAGCATTAGAATGAGAAGGGAGTAAGCGAACATGAGCCTTGAGTCCTTTTTGAAAAAGTTCCCGATGTAGGGACTCACGAAGCGGGACATCATGTCGGCGACGCCCAAAACAGAAAGAAACGTCGCGATTTGCCCCGTTGTCAAAGCGTAATCGTCGAGAATGAAAGGGAGAAGGAGCGTAAAGTTTAGTTCTGCGAAGCTTGCGAGGGCCAGACCTACGATAATGTTGGTAAATACCGGATCTTTGAACAGGTCAAGATCAAATGTTCGACTAATGCTTGATAAAATCGAACGACAAACACTTTCCTTTTTGATTTCTTCTTGGGGTTTCCTCGCTTCGGTCATCTCCAACTTCTCTTCTTTAGTCCCTTCAATTTTCATGTGCCACTCCACGGGTTGCAGAAGAACTGCGGCAATGAATACTTGCGCACACATGCCTCCGTACAACAAAATTACCTCTTCGCTCGTGTACATTTTCAAGAGAAAGCCGAGGATCTGGGGAATGAGAATCGGCCCAAACCCGGCTATGGTCATCACGAAACCGGTCACCAAACTTCTCTTTTTCTTAAAGTACAGGTTGATGGCTAAACGTTGGGTCGATTCGCTCATTTGCATTCCAAGAGCTGTAAGTTAAAAGTTTGAGATGAGAAAATATAATTCATAGGTTTAATTAGTTATTTATATACATATCAAGGGTATAGGGCAAAAACTAAAATAGTTTACTTTTTGTTTTAAATGAGCTGGTGATGCCCAACTAACAGCATTTAAGGAGTAGGTTAAATTAAAAGTAAACTAGAAGGACCAAAAAACACGTAGAAGGATAAAAAGACTACTGTGAAAATATGTTGCAAATATACAGGTGTCCCAGAACTCACTCCCCAGAACAACCTCGGTGATGGGCCAAAGTGGAGATAACAAAAAGAAAATGTCTATCTCATCCAGTTGCTAATGAACGACCAGATTGTTGATTCCTGTATTACCGACTGATGCAGCAACACATGGTGCAGATAAAAGTGAATTAAATATACAGAAAAGGGGCGAAACAATTAAAGGAAACAGCAAAAAGGGAGATGAAATATACCAAAGGTAAGAAAAGCATAAAGGGGTTGGAGAGAAAGAAAAAATCTAGTTGAAGACGACGAGTCAATATTTTTATCAATATTAGAATAGCAGCAAGATCTATGAGACATTAAAGCAAGCCTATGAGCAAAGAAAGTAGAAAATAAATTTCTGGTATAAAATAAAAAAGGAAACGAACAGTGGAGGGTGGAACAGGAAGACAAGAAGAGGAAGAAGAGAAAATTGACAGTGAAATGGAGAGAATCATGAATAAGTTTTAATAAATCAAAAGAGAACTAAAAGAAGAATAATGTGAGAGAGAACCAAGAAATTAAAGAGGAAGATTGAAAAGCAGAAAGAAGAATATAAGGAGAAAGAGAAAGAGGGAGAGAGAAACGGAGGAACAGGTTGAGAGAGGGGGAGAGAGAGAGACAGCTGGCAGGTAAAGTAGAGTATGAGGAAAGGAGCAGAAGGAAGAACAACATTGTGACAACAAGATGGTCTGGGGAAAGGAAAAGTAAACGGTAGGTCAAAAAGAGGATAGGGGATTTTTCTGAGAACAAATGTAGGAGAGGTCAAAATTACATAGATATATAGATAATAAAGTACTAACAGAAATGGAAGATTGGGAGGGAAAAGAAAAAATGATGAAGCAAAAACAAAAACTAAGAAAGAAAGAAATACAAATGATATTTATAGATAAGGGGGCCTTCATTAATTACATGAGGCGTTTAGGGGGCGGAGGGGGTCTAGCCGAATCTCACGTGGGGTGAGGAGGAGTCTGGGTAAAAAATCACGTATTTTTTTTCCAGAAGAAACAGTGTAAAATTGCGAGAAAACGGTTCAATTATGTAAGTAAAACCTGTTTCTCCATAAAATATGGCTAAATCCTACACAATAATATATTGTCCAAACGTCAGAAAAACGTGACATTGTATACAAATGTCCATTTCTCTGCCTAGAGAGACAAACTATTTTGTCTGCCGCCCAATTGACCATACTTGCTGCCTAGGCAAACAAAGTATTTTGTCTGCCGCTCAATTGATCATTTTTGCTGCGTAGACAAAATATTTTCTCTGCCGCTCAATTTACCAATCATGTGCTTTCAAAAATTCGAGAGGTCTGTCAAATCGGCATAATCTGTTATAATTTAGTTTTTTTTTTTTAAATTTAAATTATCAGTCGTGTGCCTTATAATTTTTTTTATAAATGTTTCTTCAAAAGTTTTGTTAAAAATGCTTGAAGAAAAAATAGTATATATCACTCGGAGAAGAAAGCTTTTTTGAATTTCACACACTTTACATTGCCTCGGCTGTAAAATCTGTGCTCAATTAAAAAATCAATGCTTTCTTTTCCTAGTAATATAATATTTTATTTTATTTAAACTTAGTTAAAACTAGTACATATTTAAGACTACTATGAATGTAGTCTAGAATCACACTGAAAAAATCGAACAATAAAATATTTACGTAGGCAACTACAGACGAGCCACGAATAGTCCCATTTTTACTCCCAGTAAAACAATCTACTATTATCACGGTTATGCGCACGCGGATATTTAACATGACTTCACGACATTTCAAGTCCTTTCAAATTCAAGTTTCTTCAAGTCGCTCCAAGTCATTTCAAAAATTTCAAGACTTTCCACGTCGCTTCAACTCCCTTCAAAACATTTCAAGTCACCTCAAGTCCCTTCAAAACATCTTTTCATTTTTAAAGTCCTTTCAAGACATTTCAAATCCTTTCAAGTCGTTTTCAAGTGGCTTCCAGTCCCTTCAAGATATTATTTGAAGTGTTCCCGGATCGCTCCAAGACTCTTCAAGTATTTTACAGATATTTTAAGTCTTTTCAAGTCTTCCAATCCCTTTTAGTTTTATCAAATCTTCCTAGGTCGCTTCAAGACTCTTCAAGACATTTCAACTCTTTTCAAGTCGCTTCAATTCCAACCCAAACATTTCAAATCTTCCCAGGTCGTTTCAAGAATCTAAATTTAAATTATTTCATTCCTTTAGGAATTTAGCGCTGAAGTTTACATTATTTTGAAGAAAATAGAATTTCATAAACTTGTGTATGACGTCTTAGAAAATAATCGGGAACAACATAGCATAAACTTGAATCGGCTTCGAAAAAACTTGAAATGTATTGAAGCGAATTGAAGAAACTTGAATCGGCCTTGAATAGACTTGGAATGTCTTGAAACGACTTCAAAGACTTGAGGCGACTTGAAACGACATGAAATGTTTTGAAGAGACTTGAAATGTTTTGAAAACAATTGAAGCGATTTAAAAAGACTTGAAATGACTTGAAAATATTTTGAAGGGACTGAGAGCGACGTGAAGAAACTTCAAACGACTGGAAATACTTTGAAGCGATTTGAAAAGACTTGAAATGACTTGAAACTATTTTGAAGGGACTGAAGGTGACTTGAAGAAACTTCAAACGACTGGAAATACTTTGAAGCGACTTGAAAAGACTTAAAATGTCTTGAAGAGTCTTGAAACGACCTGGAAAGTTTTGAAATATCTTGAAAGGATTGGAAGCATTGGAAGGGACTTGGAAGGACTTTGAAGCGACTTGAAGAGTCTTGAAGCAGCCTGGGAAGACTTCAAATATATTGACGGGACTGGAAGCGACTTGGAAGGACTTTGAAGCGACTTGAAGAGTCTTGAAGCAGCCTGGGAAGACTTCAAATATATTGACGGGACTGGAAGCGACTTGAAAAAACTTAAAATGTCCTGAAGCAACTTGAGGAAACTTGAAACGACGTGAAATACCTTGAAGCGACTTGAAAGGATTTGACATGTCTTGAAAAAACTTGAAAGACTTGATTCGACTTAAAATGACATGAAATGTTTTGAAGAGACTTGAAATGTTTTGAAAAGAATTGAAGCGATTTAAAAAGACTTGAAATGACTTGAAAATATTTTGAAGGGACTGAAAGCGACGTGAAGAAACTTCAAACGACTGGAAAGACTGTGAAGCGATTTGAAAAGACTTGAAATGACTTGAAACTATTTTGAAGAGACTGAAAGCGACTTGAAGAAACTTCAAACGACTGGAAAGACTTTGAAGCGACTTGAAAAGACTTGAAATGTCTTGAAGAGTCTTGAAACGACCTGGAAAGTTTTGAAATATCTTGAAAGGATTGGAAGCATTGGAAGGGACTTGGAAGGACTTTGAAGCGACTTGAAGAGTCTTGAAGCAGCCTGGGAAGACTTCAAATATATTGACGGGACTGGAAGCGACTTGAAAAAACTTAAAATGTCCTGAAGCAACTTGAGGAAACTTGAAACGACTTGAAATACCTTGAAGCGACTTGAAAGGATTTGACATGTCTTGAAAAAACTTGAAAGACTTGAGGCGACTTAAAACGACATGAAATGTTTTGAAGAGACTTGAAATGTTTTGAAAACAATTGAAGCGATTTAAAAAGACTTGAAATTACTTGAAACTATTTTGAAGGGACTGAAGGTGACTTGAAGAAACTTCAAACGACTGGAAAGACTTTGAAACGACTTGAAAAGACTTAAAATGTCTTGAAGAGTCTTGAAGCGATCTGGAAAGATTTGAAATATCTTGAAGGGATTAGAAGCATTGGAAACGACTTGAAAGGATTTTGAAGTGACTTGAAGGGTCTTGAAGCAGCCTCGGAAGACTTCAAATATCTTGATGGGACTGGAAGCGACTTGAAAAAACTTAAAATGTCCTGAAGCAACTTGAGGAAACTTGAAACGACTTGAAATACCTTGAAGCGACTTGAAAGGATTTGACATGTCTTGAAAAGACTTGAGGCGACTTGAAACGACATGAAATGTTTTGAAGAGACTTGAAATGTTTTGAAAACAATTGAAGCGATTTAAAAAGACTTGAAATGACTTGAAAATATTTTGAATAGACTGAGAGCGACGTGAAGAAACTTCAAACGACTGGAAATACTTTGAAGCGATTTGAAAAGACTTGAAATGACTTGAAACTATTTTTAAGGGACTGAAGGCGACTTGAAGAAACTTCAAACGACTGGAAATACTTTGAAGCGACTTGAAAAGACTTAAAATGTCTTGAAGAGTCTTGAAGCGATCTGGAAAGATTTGAAATATCTTGAAGGGATTAGAAGCATTGGAAACGACTTGAAAGGACTTTGAAGTGACTTGAAGGGTCTTGAAGCAGCCTCGGAAGACTTCAAATATCTTGATGGGACTGGAAGCAACTTGAAAAAACTTAAAATGTCCTGAAGCAACTTGAGGAAACTTGAAACGACTTGAAATACCTTGAAGCGACTTGAAAGGATTTAACATGTCTTGAAAAGACTTGAGGCGACTTGAAACGACATGAAATGTTTTGAAGAGACTTGAAATGTTTTGAAAACAATTGAAGCGATTTAAAAAGACTTGAAATGACTTGAAAATATTTTGAAGGGACTGAGAGCGACGTGAAGAAACTTCAAACGACTGGAAAGATTTTTGAAGCGATTTGAAAAGACTTAAAATGACTTGAAACTATTTTGAAGGGACTGAAGGCGACTTGAAGAAACTTCAAACGACTGGAAAGACTTTGAACCGACTTGAAAAGACTTGAAATGTCTTGAAGAGTCTTGAAGCGATCTGGAAAGATTTGAAATATCTTGAAGGGATTGGAAGCATTGGAAGCGACTTGAAAGGACTTTGAAGCGACTTGAAGAGTCTTGAAGCTGACTGGGAAGACTTCAAATATATTGACGGGACTGGAAGCGACTTGAAAAAACTTAAAATGTCCTGAAGCAACTTGAGGAAACTTGAAATGACTTAAAATACCTTGAAGCGACTTGAAAGGGTTTGACATGTCTTGAAACGACTTCAAAGACTTGAGGCGACTTGAAACGACATAAAATGTTTTGAAGGGACTTGAAATGTTTTGAAAAGAATTGAAGCGATTTGAAAATACTTGAAATGACTTGAAAATATTTTGAAGGTACTGAAAGCGACGTGAAGAAACTTCAAACGACTGGAAAGATTTTGAAGCGATTTGAAAAGACTTGAAATGACTTGAACATATTTTGAAGGGACTGAAAGCGACGTGAAGAAATTTCAAACGACTGGAAAGACTTTGAAGCGACTTGAAAAGACTTGAAATGTCTTGAAGAGGTCTTGAAGCGACCTGGAAAGATTTGAGATATCTTGAAGGGATTGGAAGCATTGGAAGCGACTTGAAAGGACTTTGAAGCGACTTGAAGCAGCCTGGGAAGACTTCAAATATCTTGACGGGACTGGAAGCTACTTGAAAAAACTTAAAATGTCCTGAAGCAACTTGAGGAAACTTGAAACGACTTGAAATACCTTGAAGCTACTTGAAAGGATTTGAAATGTCTTGAAGCGTCGTGAAATATGTTAAAAGGACTTGAAGCGACTTGAAAAAATTTGGAGAGAATTGAAACTACATCAAATGTTTTGAAGAGGATTGGGGCGACTTGAAAAGGTTTGAAAGGAATTGAAGAGACTTGAAAAGACTTGAAATGTCTTGAAGAATCTTGAAAAATGTCAAATATTTTGAAGAGACTGGAAGTGAGTTGAAAAGACTTGAAGATTCTTGAAGCGACCTAGGAAGATTTGAAATGTTTTGGTTGGAATTGAAGCGACTTGAAAAAACTTGAAATGTCTTGAACAGTCTTGAAACGACCTAGGAAGATTTGAAAAAACTAAAAGCGACTTGAAATGTCTGAAAAATACTTGAAGAGTCTTGGAGCGATCTGGGAAGAAATAATATTTTGAAGGGACTGGAAGCCACTTGAAAAGACTTGAAATACCTTGAAGCGATTTGAAAGGATTTGATATGTCTTGAAACGACTTGAAAAATGAAGGGATGTTTTGAAGGGACTTGAGGTGACTTGAAATGTTTTGAAGGGAGTTGAAGCGACGTGGAAAGTCTTGAAATGCCTTGAAGAGTCTTGAAGCGACCTAGGAAGACTTGAAGTGTCCTTTAGCGACTTGAAAGAGATGAAGTGGCTTGAAGAAACTTGAAACGACTGGAAAAGATTTGAAATATTTTGAAGGGACTTGAGGCGACTTGAAATATTTTGAAAGGACTTGAAGTGATTTGAAAGGACTTGAAATGTCGTGAAGCCACGTTAAATATTCGCGTTAGCATAACCGCGATAATAGTAGATTGTTTTATTGGGAGTAAAAGTGGGACTTTTCGTGGCTCGGCTGTAGTTGCCTACTTAAGTATTTTATTGTTCGATTTTTTCACTGTTATTCTAGACTACGTTCATAGTAGTCTTAAATATGTACTAGTCTTACTAATTGTAAGTTTAAAAATAATATTAAACAAATTATGTTTTTTTTTTAATAAATACGACGCAATCAAGGCAAAACTAAGAAGGTGTCGGAAAAGAACAAGGGCGAGGGCAGTATTTTTGAATGTAGAGGGACTAAGAAAAAAATGAAGATTTTTGGCACTATGCAATTCGATATAATTCGATAGAAGAACAAAGCTGGACAAAAAAAAAAAACTGCTACCAAAAAACATCAACTGGAACAACAATAAGCAAGATAGAAGAATCATTAAAAGACAACAAAGAAAATTTTATACTTCTGGAGGGGAAGATATGTTAACGGGAGAATCGGAGAGGAGAAAGAGGAACCAGGGCTTGGGAAGAATAGAGAGGGAATTGAAAAAGAAAATTGCGGAGGGGAAGAAACTGTTGTAATGGATAAAGACAAAAGAGGGGAAAGCGTTCAATGGAAATAGACTGTGAAGGGGACGATGAAGGAAAATATAGCGGCAGAGGAGAAACGGTGATAGAATAGTGATGGGAGAAGTAGAAGAATTCAGAGTAGAGGAAAGAATAGAATCAGGCCATTTGTCTATAGAAATAAGTGTAGGAAGAGTGAGACAAGAGAAAAGAGGAAAAGAAAGAACAAAGAAAATGCAAAAGAAGGTCATAATCAAAATATGGGACGAACAAGAAATGGAAGAGTACAAGAGAAGACTAAAAAAGTAAAGATTCCAAGAACAAGAAGTAGGGAAGATTGTGAAAGAATTGAAAGAAATATTAAAAGAAGCAGCGACAAAAAAAAGAAATAATAAAGATAATGGTGGCAAAGATTGAAAGAGAGATGAAAGAAATGTAGGAAGGCGATTTCAAGGGGAGATTGATAGATAATGTTTCAAATTCTGATTAAGAGCTTGTTGTTGTACGGAGCAAAGGTGTGGGGGTGGAAAGGACAAGAGGAGATAGAGAGACTGCAAGAGTAGGCAAGCAAAAAAGTAGAGAAACTGAGAGATAAAGGCATGTGCATGAATGTAGAACTGACCGAAAGGGACAATGATACGGACAGACAAGAAAGAATGGAAAGAATCAGAGAGTGGGAAAGCAAGAAAGATGATGGCGAGGTTTAGATGCGGAAATGACGAGAGGGAGAATAGCTATTGGCTGGAATAGGGAAGAATTGAAGTAGAGACACGATTGAATAAAATATATTATGTGAAATGAGTGTAGTGGGACCAGAGAAAGAGAGACAAAGAAAAGAGAGTAAATACTGAACGGAAAATGAAGGGAAATAAAATTGATGACAGTGGTATGGAAAAGGAGATATAAAGCAGAAGAGGTGGAAGGGAGGGGAAAAGAAATTAAGAGGTGTTCTTTTGAAATGAATACAAAATATTATCAATTAATAAAAAATATAATCACAAAAATCGGTAACCCCATAGGACAAATAATAATAATTATATACCAAGGTTGAGAAGACATTTTTCTTAGCCAAACTATTATACCGGGTATCCCAACTAAAATTTGTACCCCCCAACAATTCCAATTTAGAAAGACTCAGAAGAAAACGCTCGAACAGGTCAATTTTGTTATGGAGGGGGACCAAATGTACCAAACTTTCAAGTCTTAGATCTCACCCCTTTATCCAGGGAAGCCACCCCCTTAAAAAAATTAAATGGCATGGGGGGTCGTGTGATACATCATTTGAGGCACTTCAAAATACATATGTTTGTGATGCGTGCAATGACATCAGTTCTTCAGTAGTTCTTTTTCGAATCGCACCTGAACACTGTCTAAACTGTACATAAAGATGACGATATCGGTACCGATGCCGGCGGCAAACGATTGTGTACTAAAGGCCCGAATTTTGTATCGGGAACGGAAGTGTACGAAGGCGCAGAGAGGACATATAACTTTATTTTTCATTATTTCGACTTTAATCTCGAAATTTCGACTTTTAAAGTCGAAATTTTGACTTTAATCTCGAAATTTTGACTTTAAACTCGAAATTTCGACTTTAATCTCAAAATTTTGACTTTAATCTTGAAATTTCGACTTTAATCTCAAAATTTCGACTTTAATGACGAAATTATGCGCGCGCACACACATTAACACATTTCCAGTTTTACGTACAGGGTAATATGACCTTCTTGGAGTATGTTTCTTTTAGGGGTCGAGCGCGTAGCGCGAGGCACTAATTTCAAGGATCCACGGAAAAGCAAATTTTCACAAACGGCAACTTCACAACAGGCTATCCTGCATAATGAAAACTTAAATAAACTTTTTCTCAAATTTCTTCTTCATCCGCTTTTTTATTTCATTTTAACTCATAAAAAGCCTCTCTTTGTAGGAATTCTTATTGAAAATTTGTGGTTTCGATGGTGTAGTAACCGTAAAATAAACTCGATTCCTACCATCGTCCTACCCCTGTCCCAAGGGGGCTCCATGGACCATAAGCCACTTGAAGTCGAAATTTCGAGTTTAAACTCAAATTTCATGGCAAATTAAATCATTTATTTCATGTCTCTTCCTGTTCTAACTAACGTCTAGCCCAATCTATCCTGTGCGCGCGCATCTCCATTTAGTCTCGGAGTTTTGAAAATTACAAACTTTAACTTCAAGTAGCTTATGGTAACTAAAACAAGGGAGCCCCCTTGGGACAGGCGTAGGACGATGGTAGGAATCGAGTTTATTTCATTATTTTCTGATACAAATGTTAACTTCAAGTGGCTTATGGTCAAGGGGGGCCCTTGGAGCCTGTTTTGAAGTTGCCGTTTGTGAAAATTTGCTTTTCCATGGATCATTGAAATTGCTGCCTCGCGCTACCCGCTCGACTCCTAAAAGAAACACACTCCAAGAAGGTCATATTTCCCTGTACGTAAAACTCGAAATGTGTTAATGGGTGTGCGCGAGCATAATTTCGACATTAAAGTCGAAATTTCGAGATTAAAGTCGGAATAATGAAAAATAAAGTTACATGTCCTCTCTGCGCCTTCGTAGAAGTGAGAGCAGGATTTTGAATAAAATTGCAATTATTTGTGTACGTGGCCGTAAAATTTATCTTTTTTGGCTGCATCTGTTGTTTTTAGGCGATGATCACAAAATAATTCAAATTTTTTGGAGCCGTAAAGTTTTACTTTTTTGTACACATCTGTCAAGTTCTGACATATCAGTTCCAAAAAAAATAGAGTTTGACAGAGCAGTGTGTAAAATCACCTTTTTCGTAATCATGCCCTAAAAAAAATATTGTTTGGTTAGTTAAAAGAAGAAGTGTACCTAATGTTATAGACGCACGATTCCGAAATATTTGCAAGAATATTCTCATGATTCTATCTATTGAAGGGTACAAGCTTGCATAGCAAATCAGGAACAAAACATCAGACGCATTTCAAACCTGTTCAGACCTGTATTTCAAGGGATTAAAAAATGACAATCAAAGTCGGCTGAGAAACAATTTCATAATTTCCTCTGCGTAGAATAAAAAATAGCTCAAATGAATTTGTAATTTCTATTTTTAAAATAATACCCATTACATAATTTATGTTTTATCGTCGTTCAAAATCTTCAGTCTCATAAAACTGATACTTAGTTTTTGCAATTTTTTACTACACATCAACTTTTCACTTTTAAACAATTCAAGTACATATCTAGCAATTTGTGCGGAGTTCCTCAAGGATACGGTTTACAACAAATCTAATTTTTTTAATTATATTAGCAATCAATGAGCTCATTTACATAAGAAAAAACTATTCAATTATGCATACGATGCATACAAATTTATTACTTCAGCTGAACTATGCTGAAATGTTTCTTTAAAAGCACCGAACCGTTCTACTCTCAAAGTGCCAAAACAATTTAAACAATGATAAGTGTGATAACTTATAACTTATAGGAGTATAAATTATAATTGAACGACATAATGCCAAATAATTAATAATTTCTAGCTTTCTTTCTATTAACAAAACATTTATGCCTAAGTATGCAGTAAGCAAAAAATACAGCCTTGAAAAATCTAATGCATAGCTAAAAACGTTGGAAAATAATGACGTATACCTTAAAGTGACTAGTTTGCCATAACACCAAGATAAAATTAAAAAAAAAAACATACACGTAATGATGCCATACGACAAAAGGATGGTCACAAAACTCCCAGAGAACGAGGTCAGCACCATCCCCAACGTAAGCAGAAAAGCCGACAGAATGGCGGTTTTGCGACATCCGTATGTTTTCTGAAGAACTCCGGTCACAGGTCCCGTCAACATGCCGAAGGCTGCGTTCAGGTTGATAATCAGCGCTCCCTCCATAGCTGAAAGTTGGAGATCCGCGAAGGTGTCTTTGAGGATGAGCCCGAAACATTGAAGCACCGACAGAGTGATGAACTGGAAGGGCTATATAGAAAAAAGGAGTAGCTTGGAGAGTACTCACATTGGTCAAAGCGCTGGCGAAGACGATCACCCATCCGTATCCACCATCGGGCTGTATCCGGGATATGACACCCATTCTCCCAAAAAAAAATTCGTACGCACTAGACGTTCTTAATCCATTATGCAACACTGGTTGTTAGAAGATGCACAACAATAGCCTATAAGACGTTTTATTAGCGACTAAACGTCAATCAGAAAATGGGAAAAAAAACACTGTGCTTTAAAGGAGAGTGGGTAGCAAGGTTAAACTTTTACACTTAACTGGAACGGCCTTGAAAAAGAGAAATCATAGTTAAGCCTTTTTGACTTTATTCTGTGGAAATTTTTGAGAATTTATTATGCGCTTCCCAAGAAAATTCTTTGTCTAAAAAAAACTAAGAATGTTTTAATACATTCAAGACTTTGAGTAATTACACGATTAATTGTTAATTGAATAATTCCGTTACTACCAGGATTTCTTTTGTGTAGCATTACTGACGCCTTGTTGGTGAGCAGGCAGAATTATGACCAATAGTAGTAAAGCTTTGGGGTACAGATCATAATTAGTTCTTTACAGTCATTTTTTTTTTCGAAAATGGCCATAATATTGATTTGTTTTTAATATTTACACATAATTTTAAAAACGTGTTTTACATTCTCGCAAATACAATAACTTATCCACCTCTTTACCATTCATATGAACATAAAACATTAGACAATTTACTATGCCTGCAGGGCAAGTTTTAATTATCATTTAGTTGGCACAAATCTTTATCTACAAATAGAACCGGAATAAATATTTAATTCATGAATTGCTTCTTCACAGATGTGGGACTTTTTCTCCCCAAAATTAAAATATATCATCTATAACAACTTTCGGTTTGTCTTCTATGCGTGCCGAACGAGTTGCACCCAAGAGCTATGTGAAGAATAAATTGGCTTTAATTTGCCAGATGGTGCGTTTATTTACAGATGCTAATAAGTGTAACAATGGTTATAAATAATTTGTTGCATTTCACAAAAGCGTAGTTTAGAAAATAAAATACTCTTATATAATAATAGGCATTATTATTTACTTTCCAATTACGGTTGTGATAAAAACATCAATCATATATGATTAAGAAATTAAAAGCAGTGCCTTTTATTAACGACGCGACGTGTTAATTGCTTCCGCAATTTTAATCTCGAAAGCGATCAAAATCACACGTCCTCCACAATTTGAAATTAATATTTATTGTTTCTGGTACCGATCAACCCAAAACTCATCTGAGGTTAAATATATCTAATATTTTTAAAATAAATAGGTTTTTGCTAGGTTAATACACAAATTAAGGGCAAAATTGCCTTGGTATTTTTTTATTATGAGAAGATGATCGATAGACTTCTTGAATATCAATAAGTTCTAAGAATTTTGAGCTTACGTTCTGCCTCTGCCTTTTCATTCATACTAGCTGACCCGGCGAACTTCGTACCGCCTCAGAATCAATAAATGTTGTGTTAACTTATTAGGTGAATTAAATTCAGTTTTTTATCAAAGGATAATGCACACAACGCCATTTACTGGCATTAACGGAACCAGCATACAACGCCATGTTCATTTTTGTTTCTGCCATGTATTAGAGAGCGTTCTATACCGATTTCATACCCGTTGTCCATGTTTTAACAGTTATTCTAGGGGCGGAGACAAATCCAACAAATCAAAGATCATAAAAATCGGTCCAGGCGTTCTTGAGTTATAAATGGTGTAATTAACCCGACTTTGTTGACAAATGACATCATCGCAAAACTCTTCCATAAATAAGGGGTCGTCCATTAATCTCTTGAAGTTTTTTTAAACCATCAAGTGTATTTTTTTCTGTTGAAAAAAATCTTTAGGATATTTTCAGAATTTAATTTGTATGAAAAGTCCGGCGCAGATAGAGCTACAAAAATTTCTAGATTTCTTCTTAGGCACAAATCGCTTGCTATGCAACAACTACTCTCCCCCTACGACCATTAACAATTTAGATGTAAATTGTATTGCAGTAGTGGAACCCCTTTTATATTTAAATTATTGTATTGCATTAGTGAAACCCCTTTTCCAAAAATAAAAATTAAAATATATATTTTCTTAATATAACTCCCCGCATATAATTCATATTTTTTAAGCTTTCCTATTGTTACAAACATTATATATATATAGACTGATAATTATTTCAGTAGGTATATTTTGTAGTATTTTTAAGAGTATGTATTTGATTTTTTACCGTGAACAATTAAATTTAAAAAAAGAATGAAAAAAAAAAATACAAATAAACGAGATCAGAAAGAAGAGCCTGGCGTTCTAAGCCCGGTTTCCCAATTTGGAGATCCATGCACCTATCGGCACACCTCTACGCAAAATGGTACCACCCAATTTACTATCAAAACCAATAACAATCTCTTGTTTTGTTCGTCCGAAAATTTATTTGGATTTTATTGAGAATCCAGGATCTTTTTAAATGCTTTTTGATAATTGTTTTATCATTTTTCAAAGTTATAGTGGCGCATCCAAGACATAATTATATTATTGAGTATTGAGCACGAGAATTTTAACATAACGTATTACGGTTTTACCACCAATTGGAGATCAGCTGAAATACGCACTGCGCATATGTTTTGCACATGTAGTATCAGTGCATAGTATTTGTAGTTGTCTATAATAAATCTCTGTAACGACTGTTTTAATTCTAAGTATGTATTTATTTTTTTTAACACAGTACCTAAATCAGAAACCCTTTTGTAAATATTGCAGAAATAATGCTAATGGAATTACAGTTTAAGGGTAGATGCAACATGAATATTGTAAAGATTCATTAATGGTTATCGCCGCTCTTATCGCTTATCGTAAACGGACCCTTAGTTGACCTTGGCTAAGATGCGACTGTTGGACAAACTGCGCGTTATTCCTTTATTTTCTTAGACTTAGTAATTTTTCTTTCGATTTGCTTATAAAGGTAGTGTGAAAAATTCTGTCGAAAAACTAGGTGGCATGATTTTGAACCAAAATAATTTGAAACTTTTCACGCCGCGACTTGGCCAAGATGCTGATTAATTTTATCGGACCTCTTAAAGGTTGAAAGGTACTGTTACAATTTTAAATTCAATGCGCCATCGGCCACTTGAGATGCGTGAAAAGGGGGGGCGGGACGAGATCCACAAAAACTGACAAACGGGTTTGCGATTATCGCTTCTTTTCGACTTCAGCTGCGGGCGACACGGTTTTGTATCGTCGCCTATTTGGTAGAGGCCGGATTAATGCCGTGAAGACGTGGTTGTGATTCGGAAACAAGAGCAGTAAGATAAGATTTCTTGTATTGTGCAGATTTTAACCACTTCACTGGTCAGGCAGCATACAAAAATTATGAGGGATGTTTTTCTTCGTTTCCTCTCTCATCCGTTGAGACTTTGATTTAAATTCGCCGGGACCTTTGGTCGAAGTGTTCCTGTCGGGTTGTAGAGGAAAGGGGATCAAGATGGTTTGTGGGAAGATTTAAAATGGGTTGAGAGAGTTTAAGAAAACACAGCACAGTTAAGTAAAAGTTTCAATTTTTTTGTAGTCAACGTTTTTATCCTACCTCGATGGCATATTCTTCTGTAAAGTCAATTTTTTGTCAAAGTTTTGTCAATCTTCAATTATTATTAGTTAGTTCAATTGTCATCTTAATTTGATCCTCTAATTATATTAAAAATATTTGTACAATTGTGATTTTATTATCTGTCAACTATCAATTTAATTTTTGTTATCTTATATACATATATATTTAATTATTGTTAAAATACTTGTTACCATTGTGATTTTATTTATTATAGGGGTTGTGGGATAAATTTTGTATTTTACTTATGACCTAGACCCTACCTTCAATCTTGACAGTACGTTACGCCGATTTAGATCGTATCTTCATTAATTCGGTCACAATGTATTTGCCAAAAGATATTACGTAACGAAACTTCTCAGTATATACAGGGTGTTTGGTGTGGTGGGTGACAGATTTTAATGGTATGAAAATTTTGATAATCTTCTTATGGACTCCGGGCAACCAACAAAGAGCCACTTGTAATGTAATATTATACCACTGATTGAAAATTTCTGGAAACAGTGAAAGTTTATACACAACTTGAAACAATATTACGTTTTTGTGTATCAACTTTTTGCTGCTCAGCTGACACTTGTACGGTGCGATCGCCGACCCATGTTTTGTGTGTCCTTCTTATCAGGACTTTATAAAACGGAAATTTCGATAAAATCGATTTCCAGATTTTGGGCGGTTTGTGGTTTGCGGGTTTGGTGCGAAGATACTTAAACATCCAATATTCAAAAAGATGTTGGACCACAACATTGGCTGGCCCGTTCTCCTGATCTAAATTCCTGTTTTTGATTTTTGTTTTTTTTTTTGACCAAATGAAAACATTAGTGTATGAAGTGGAGATCAAAAATTAACAACACTTCCGACGAAGAATTTTTGAAGCCGCTCGAACATCCAAAATCATCATCGAAGGCTGCGAGAACAATCTGTATCTGTAATGTGTATTTTTTTTTAAGGTCAGAGGTTCTCAATCAGTTGAGCGCAATGCCACTGCGGCATAACCGTTTATAATGTTGTTCATAACATTTTTGTTCAAAATATCAAAATCTCTCACCAACAACCCCAAACACCCTGTATAGTAAAAGATGTCTTAGCAATTCCTTTCATATTTGGATATACTGATACACTTGCAGTCGGTGTGATGAACAGAAAGTAACAGAAAGCAATTGAGTTTGACGTTTATCAGCATGGAGACGAAAAAACTTCTACAGGATGAGGAACTGCACAAAAAAAAATTTCAGGTCTCTTATTCCACAAGAATGATTCCACAAAACAAAGAGTCTTGATACTGCCTTTTTAAGTTTTTTCTTTTGGGAGGTCAATGACCAAATGACCTAATGCAAAACTAGATCAATCATACAATTATCCTACTTGTAAAGCAGGAACGATTTATACTGTCAAAAATACTAGGGATAGTATTCTGTACTAGGGATTAAATTTCGTAATTTTTGAATCAGAGACATCTTCGTAATCGAGAGAAGACTCAAACAAAAATTCTTAAAATTATAACGTTCCATTAAACCGACTGTGCTACACAATTTTCCCATTACAAAAACACTGAGTTACGTAAAAATTGCCACTTCAACTGATTCTGTGCTAGGGACTAATTTTGGTAATTTTTGAACCAAAGACATCTTCATAATCCAGAGAAGACTCAAATAAAGACTCGTAAAACTATAACCTTTAAGCAAATCGACCTGGATAAATAATTTTCCAATTACACAAACACTGAGATACCTAAAAACTGTCACTGTAACTGATTCTGTACTAGGGATTAAATTTCGTAATTTTTGAATCACAGACATCTTCGTAATCGAGAGAAGACTCAAATAAAAATACGTAAAACTATAACGTTTCATCAAATGGACTTTGATAAACAATTTTTTCATTACGAAAACACTGGGATAGCTAAAAATTGTGACTGTAACCGATTCTGTACTAGGGATTAAATTTCGTAATTTTTGAATCAGAGACATCTTCGTACTCGAGAGAAGACTCAAACAAAAATTCTTAAAATCATAACGTTCCATTAAACCGACCGTGCTACACAATTTTCCCATTACAAAAACACTGAGTTACGTAAAAATTGTCACTTGAACTGATTCTGTGCTAGGGACTAATTTTGGTATTTTTTTTTAACCAAAGACATCTTCATAATCCAGAGAAGACTCAAATAAAAATTCATAAAACTATAACTTTTAAGCAAATCGACCTCGATAAATAATTTTACAATTACAAAAACACTGGGAATCTTAAAAATTGTCACTGTAACTGATTCTGTACTAGTGATTAAATTTCGTAATTTTTGAATCACAGACATCTTCGTAATCGAGAGCAGACTCAAACAAAAATTCTTAAAATCATAACGTTCCATTAAAGCGACCGTGCTACACAATTTTCCCATTACAAAAACACTGAGTTACGTAAAAATTGTCACTTCAACTCATTCTGTGTTAGGGACTAATTTTGGTATTTTTTGAACCAAAGACATCTTCATAATCAAGAGAAGACTCAAATACAAATTCGTAAAACTATAACTTTTAAGCAAATCAACCTCGATAAATAATTTTACAATTACAAAAACACTGGGAATCTTAAAAATTGTCACTGTAACTGATTCTGTACTAGGGATTAAATTTCGTAATTTTTGAATCACAGACATCTTCGTAATCGAGAGAAGACTCAAATAAAAATACGCAAAACTATAAAGTTTCATCAAATCGACTTTGATAAACCATTTTCTCATTACGAAAACACTGGGAAACCGTAAAAATTGTCACTGTAACTGATTCTGTACTAGGGGTTAATTTACGGCAATTTTTGAATCAGATACATCGTCATAATCGAGAGAAGACACGAATAAAAATTTGTAAGACAATTACGTTACATCAAATCGATTTGGATAAAAAGTTTTCCCATGATAAAATCATCTTGTAATCGAGAGAAGAGACAGGATGGCTTTTTGAAGGGGTGACAAAACTTTACTGGTGATAAATATGTCCCCCAAATAATATTTAACAGTAATATCAGAATTTTTCCTTAACGTCCGAGTAAAAATAAAATAAAATTAACACACATGTAGAGTCGCACTGGAACGTTGTGTAGGTCGGGGTATAACAGTGTATCACCAAACCTCGGGGGAGAAACTGACGAGTTTCAGAAACTTAATACATTGTTATCGCTTAAGTGCAGCGTAATCTGAAGAGCAAGTCTGCGGGTGCTAACTGTGGTATTTCCTTCAACAACATCCAAAATCTGCTTGCAGCACCCACGTTAGGTGTGCGTCGCTTGAACCTACCACTGTCGCCTATCTAAAAGTTGTAGGTTGTGGAGTTTGCCGGTTGGGGTAGCTGTGCTGATAAAGACGGGCAACGGCTGTGGCTGAACCTAAAGCTTCACCGTAGACAAGCACCATGTCTGTTATTTCCACGTTCGAAAAAGGTTCCGTCATTAAGATTAACAATTGAAAACCAAAATTAAAAAACCGTAGTAAAATAACGTAGCCTGACCTAGCGTGTCATACTCCTGTACTCGAGGAGCTACAGATCACTAAAATGATACAGTAATTATTTAGGGTTCGGAACTTCGGCATGAATCTAATACGAAAGAAGCTAATCATACGTACGTGCTTAATCGTTCTTTACTATATTCAGTACAAGTACCTTTACCCATCAATTCCAATCGTTGTTTTAATTTAAAAAAAGACACATTTTTTGGGAAAAATGAAATAGTCGAGGTCTAATAACTCCAATCTATCACCAGTAAAATTTTGTCGCCCCTTCAAAAAGCCACCCTGTATTATTCAACAAGTGACGGAAGTAACATTTTTTCAGAACGATTTACCAAACAAGACGAAGCCGAGTCTGGTAATGTTCGCCGAGTTTAACACTACTTCTTCTACGGCCCTAAGCTATAACGCAAAAAAAAATTTATTTTGAATAAAAAAAATACCAAAGTATAGATAATATTTAAATTATTCATGATTTAAATATTGATTAATTGTTATATATAATTATTCAAAATTATAGAAATTTTACAATCTAATTTTTTTGTATTGAAATAGACGATGCCAGATCGGTTCTGTTATTAATAGTTACTTCAGATGGAGATGCACCATAATTAGATTCCGTTCTCGTATTTTGTACAGATTGTAAAATATTGTTCTGTATTTGTGACTTCATTATTCAATATATCCCTCTGCAACGTTACTTGACTTCCAACCTACGTGCCGTTTTTGTCGAAGCACATCAGCTCCTGCATCTACCAGTAGCGTAGCGATAGTTCTACGAAAGCTATGCCCGGTATATTGTTGAGGAAACGACAGTTTTAAATACTGGGCTATTTCTAGAGGAAGTGCAATTTCCATTTTGATAGTTAATGGACGGAGGTTAATTTTTTTTTAGAAATTTCATAAAAGTTTCCAGAAATATGAAGCGGACCTTTGTCTTTCTGTGAAGTATTTCACTTCCAGAATCCTTAACATTATTCGTTGTCACATCTTTGAATTCGTGGCAGCGGCAAGCCCCAGAAAGTCCAAAAATTAAGGCAACCTAACAACATTTATATAAAAATTTATTAAAACAAGACGAGATTACCTTACTTCGGTCATTAAATATTTTGGGTCAGGTCAAGTCAGGTCTTTTGGTACTTCTGAAACCACTGGATTTTTGATTCAAAACAATTGTGACTTCTGATATTTGCTTAGCTCAATATCATTTTTTATCGATAATCTTGTTCGTGACATACTATAGGCAGACCATAACGGCGATGGTTCCGACAATCGCCCTCACCTGTCAAACTGATATGTCGGACCAATCTAAACGTCAGGTTTTTTTAAAATCGACCAATCGAATTTGAATTTCGCGAAAATTTCCCGCCAGCGAAAATCTCCATAGGGAAATTGTCAACCACCATGACAACCAACTCATGACATGATTTATGAGATCTTTACGTTTCAATTTTTTGTTAATGTTGTTCGAGCAATTGTCTGAACAGATATCCCTCGGTCAGGCATATTGTTTAACATTTTCGCGGATTTCGGATTTCAAACACTTGTGCAAGACAACTCGGGAAAATTTTCGACAATATACCTGACAGAAGTTTTGCCTGTCCTTCGATTTCGGGTCAGTGGCATATCAAACTTTGGGAACCAATAAATTTCAATAAATTGTAATGATTTTTTGTACTGTTGCAATCCCAGCAATGTAACGACCATGATTTTTGTTTACTTTGCTAACGTACTTACGTTACGGCGTTGGTCGGAATCTACCGAAAATAAACGAAGAATTAAATTAACCAATTAGTGCAAAGGGATTAGGTCGAAATTCCAAAAACGTTCTTCTAGACAACTGTACCCCTTCCGCGACTCTCCTCTCTGGCCCAAGATGTTGGCTTCAAAACATTCGCCCACAAACTACTGTCTTTGCTGATTTAGATATTCTATGCAATGACAGCAGGCAAATGAACCAATTAAATGTAGGCAAAAATTTTCGTTCGAGTAGAATTCGGTGACGAAAAATGAGTTTTTCTAAAGGGTCGTAGAAAAAATAATTTACTGTTGTCCACCATTAGTTACTTTTTAATATTAAATGTGTGGTCTACTAAATAATAATTCGATTAAAAACATAAATGGTAAAATTTGAATTCTTGATTATATTTAATTTTAAATTCTCTTTGTTACTGACAGCGATCATTAAATTTGAATTTAACTTCATGAAAATTATAAATCACACAACTCAGTCACAAATTATGCAATTCAATTTCCCACCAGCTAAATTCCCTTTATTCTTTGTATGTGCGGCTTGATGAAACCATTTGGCAACTGTACTGGTGATGGGATAAAATTATGTAATACTAAAATTTGCTCTTTATCCTCCTAACACGTAAAGGATCCATTAATATAAAGCCGACATTTAGCGGAGTAATGATTTTCAATGAAATTGCATTTAAACGCATTAATGTGCTTAAGAAAAACAAATATTTTAAGCCTTTTATTAATATTTTATTTTAAGCCAAATATTCCGTGCAAGCCATTTTCATGACCGGAAGTTTATTGTCTAGATAGGCGCATTACTAAATTGTACAGTTATAGGTAAATAAAAAATATATTAGAAAGGATATTTATGAAAACGATAGTCCACACTTTGATTCACGTGCTTTAATTGCGAGCAAGGCTGGAATTTACAAAATGAATTATATCTCAAAAGAAGTCAGACAAAATTTTTTTTACAGTATAGTACTTTAATTAAAACACATTTTGCCAGAAATATGAAGAATAGAAATCACAACTACAAGCTCTCAGCAAATACATAAATGGGGGCAATTAAAATAGAAATTCGATATTTAGTTGTATTGCAGCTGTTTTTCGATTTCATTCTACGCATTATTTCACCACCTCGCTGACCTTGCCTGCTGTGTAAGCACATTTTGACAAGCTTTTTTACTCGATTTAATTTTCATAAAATATTTTCTAAACTCTGTTGTGACTATTTTTTTGGATATTCTTCTATAAGTATTGTTTTTTTTTTACAAAACGAACCTGCCATTTACTCCACTGATTTATATAATTAAGTCGGAGTGGGTAAATGGAGTGCGCAACTAAGTAAAAGAGAAAGTTCAAGATCAAGTGCGAACGCTATAAATGCATAAATTAACAATAATCAATAAATTGACACATCTTGACACCTGATACAAGTGCTTGTTGAAAACCGAAAGTGCAAATGTCGCGACGCTTCATTAATAGTGAAAAATACTACGGGCGATAGCAATTAAAAGTGCGCTGTCGGGTTGTACAACCCCGTCTGATCGAAAATCCACGCGTTGAAATCCCCGAGGCGTCGGGACTCCCACATACTCTTTCCATTTCGATTTCGCTCACACAGTTCGCATTTCTCTTCATTTTCAAGAATGACCATCGAAACTAAAAGGGAAATGACTTCGCTTAATAAAGAACCCCCCGACGGTGGCTACGGCTGGATAATAGTTTTCGCCAACGCTCTGAGCAGCGTAAGCCCTCCAGACCATCAAAACAAAATAATCCCTTATTTATTGCAGTTTATCGTTCTCTCACTCATGCAATGTTTCGGTCTTATCTTCAAGGATACGTTTTCCGAACTCCACTTCTCGGCGATGCAGGGTGCATTTATCGTTAATTTGAATGCATCCTTCGGGAAAATAATAGGGCCCTTCACCGCAATGTTTCTAAAGATGTACGGTTGTCGACCTGTCGCCCTTCTATCAGGATTTTTACTTCTTATTGGGATGGTCGGGACGTCGTTCGCTGCAACTTTCGAACTTTTTGTGGTGTTTTACGGTATAATTACATGTAATTTGTGGCAGATTGTAACTATTTAAGAGTAATGGGCGTGTTTCAGCAATGGGCTCTCAAATTAGTGAGATAACACAAAGGGTGGCGTTGAACTACTACTTCAAAAGAAACAGGAGCGTGGCGATGGGGTTGGCTGTAACGGCTGCTGGGTTTGGTCCCATTTTTGTACCCCAAATTATAAGGTTTTTACTGAAAGTGTACAGTCCTCAAGAAGTCGCGTTTATTTACGGCGGTGTGTGTGCCCATGTTTTCGTAGCAGCCGTTTTGCTCCAACCAGTTGAGAGATATTTGAAGAAAGAAGTACGAACTACAGAAGAAGGGAGGTTGTTAGAAATAGAATCGGAACATCACTTGGACGGTCCAAAAAGAGTTTCTATTTGTGCATCCATAGCGAACAGTGTTGACTTGGATCTTCTCAAAGACCCGATTTTCAACAACATCTTAATCGGGCTCGCTTTGGCCACCTTCGCCGAACTCAACTTTAGCCTCTTGATGCCGTTTATTTTGCACGATTTTGGTTTTAACACCGACGAGATCGCCACTTTCATCTCCACCTTAGGTATTGCCGACATGATCTTCCGCTTCTTCGGACCACATATTGGTAACTACTTCACCAAGCCGTCTAGACTCATGTACGTCTACTCCATCACCATTCTCACGCTTGTCAGATTCAGTACGGTAATTAAAATTAATCGTTCTCTTGTGATATTATTTGCTTTTAGGTCTTTTATTCTCGAAGAACTTTTACGTCCTCCTTGCCATCGCGTTCCTGTGGGGTATCGCCAAAGGAGTCAGGAAAGTCTACATGTGGTTGGTGATTCCAGATTATGTAACAGTAGATAAATTAGCATCGGCTGCCGGAATCGAGACTTTAGCTAACGGGATATGTATTTTAATCGGGGGGCCCATCATGGGGGCGCTTCGCGATGCCACCGGGAGCTACATTATCTGCATCATTGTGATGAATTGTGTGACCGTGGTTACCATTGTCATGTGGTCAATAGAAGCTTTGGTCTTGAGGCATAGATCGAAAAGATCTGGTAGTACTAAATAATACATATTACAATATTGAGATGTAAGTACAAAAAATTGTCATATAATCACACAGTCATATAAGACCTTAAATAAGTTGATTTCTAACATATTTTTTCCAGTCAGTGGTAGTGGAATTTGAAGCTCAGAAAATATGTTGGTAAAAAAATATTTTAGAAATTATACATTTTCCCTCACTGAGGGTGTGAGTACTTTATGAGTTAACCCGAGATTTCCTGAGGAAAAACAGTTTTCTCAATTATTATTGATTTCTTTATAAACTGTGTATGTAAATTCGATTTGTAATATTGACAGTACATCTTGAAGTACATAAGTGATAATTATTGTGGTGACTTTCCGGATTGTGTAACTTAATTCTTCCCTTTATACTTTACCAAAACAACATGTAGTTTTATTTTATTTTTTTAATTACATAGTTTTAATTATTATTGTTTCCTTCAAATGATAACACGTTCCTTGTATTTGATATATTTCTAATTACTGCTCTGCCATTCCATTACCACAAAAGAAAAACATGTTTCAGATTATCACTTTGTCGTCATAACAAACAGTGAACATTATTAATTTGCTCATATTTATTTTGAATTATCATTAAATCTGGTCAAAGTCTTTCTACATTAGTTGTAATTTTTGTTTGGAGAATCAATTTGATTCAATTTTTGAATTAGCTTTCTGAGTGTAATTAATTATAGTTAGACAATAGAAATTCTTGCTGTATTTGTGAAAAGTTCTACAATAAAAAATTCAACCCGCATTCACATGTTTGTGATAAAATAAATTTCTGCAGAAATCTGCTAATACATTTTGCAAATAAATGATTTCAAACTTGTGTTGAGCTTTACACCTCAAGAATTTAAAAGAACACTATAGCCGTCTCAGATTATTGAAAATAGATGATAGAAGAGAAAACTTTATAGCATTATCCCGTTTCTTCAAACCTAGTTGGGATTAATGTCTAAAAGCAACTAGGAATGAACAAGAAACTTACTCGAAGCTGACGTTGAAAGCCCACCTCTTCAGTGCCTTTAATATGGAAGCTATACAGGTGTTATGGAAGTCCTAGCAAAAAATGTAACCACAAGTACAACTCGTCAAATTTTTTTTCTATTTACCACTTTGCTTAAATCCGCAATTTTTTTGAACATTTTTCTGACCCCTTATTTCAACCTCCGTCTATCAGAGAGTTTTTGCCGAACGAGGTAAACACCTTCTAACTATTTTGGGACAAAAAAATTGGCGTTGACAGTTTTTATTTCGATTTGTTTATCCGGTAAAGTTTTCGTGCATTCCTCACAATCAATGAACGTGAGATCATAGACCGGTATTGATTTTAGGGGTTAAACTATTCTTAATTTTAACTCCGTAAGGAAGCGTTTGCGAAAAAATTATAGAAAAAAAAAATTGACGAATTGTACTTTTGGTTAAATTTTTAGCTAGGATTTTCTGCTGCTACAAGAATGTCAACTTTTAGATTTATAAATGTAAATTTTTAAGCCAAAATATTATAAAAGTAAAAAAAAATCATTAAAATTTAAAGAACGGAAATGTTTTAATTTTTTTTTAAGTGGTCACATAATACCAACTTTACAGATACATGTAATACCAATCCTCCAATTTACGATAATTACTAGCAATCGCGTCTAATGTCATTAAGTAGTACATAATATATCTCACTTTAAAATTCACTGACATTACAACGAGACTTTAGCATTGACGCAAAAATAAATCACAAAGAGGAAAATTACCGAAGACATTGTCCTCAAAACTAATTGAATTTCAATTAATTAATAAAATAAACTAATTAATAAACCGGTATCTTTTTATCATTATCCAGAAAAAATACAAAAACTTACAAGTTCTGCAGCGACACGTCTTCACTAAAAGCAACACAATATTGTCGATGTTTGTGCGATGCCGTTAACATAACAATAACGGTAATTCTTACATGTCAATAGAGTCAGTCCTACCAGAATAAAAAAAGAAAAACTTTTTCTGTAAATATTAAGGACAGTTTGTTCCTATATATTATATTTTCAATTATTGTTGTTATTTAATTAAGTTTATCAACACGAGCACTTTTTAAAAAAAATTGTTTAATGCTACTTGAAGTTCTATTCATTTGTGACCTAAAAATTGCGTTGGAAGAACAATTAAAGAGAGTGGGAGGCCGTAGTTTTTTAATTACGAGTCAATCTTCAGATTTTCCGGTTTTTGAAATTTTTTTTTAGATTGTTATATTATTGGCACCCTTTTAATTAAGTACATACTACGGCAGAATTTGAGACAACATTAAAAAATCCAGCGTTGGATCGGAAGAAAAATAAAATAAAAACTTCCCTATGAACATGACATATTTGACTAATCATTGATATGATAAATTTCAATATCTGTCATTAGGTTAATAATGACTATCTATTATATATTCCTGGGCCTATAATTATCAATAATCGGCGAATGGGACATCGCCGTCATGCATTAGACCATGGTCAAAGTAGCCACTGATGCTTGTTTTACATATTTTTTATTTCCTTTCTGGGTTAATAATAATAGTATATACTTCTACAGAGTGTTATGGAAGTCCTAGCAGAAAGTTTAACCACAAGTAGAATTCGTCAAAATGAACATTTTTTCTATTTAGCACTTTGCTGAAATCCGCAATTTTTTTGAACATTTTTCTGACCCCTTATTTCACCCTCCGACTATGCCGACATGAACTTGAACGCAACAGAACGTTTTTGCCGATCGAGGTAAACACCTTCTAAGTTTTTCGGGACAAAAGATTTGTCGTTGATAATAAATTTTAGATATCAGTTGAATGTCGCGTCACTATGTATTATGTGTGCTCGATTCTTGTGCTCGCTGATTATTTTATTATGATTTCGGATATCCCAGATGTAATCCCGTTTTAGAAATTAAACCTGAAATTTTTAAGTATTCGAAGATGTGCTTCGAAGTGTTTTCCAACTTTTTTTTTGTTTATCGCACGTATAACAAGGATTATCCCTGATCAAAGTTAGAGAGTTTATTATTACATGCTAACCTACTTCAATATATTTAAACAGTTTTTATTTCGATTCGTTTATCGGTTAAAGCTTTTGTGCATTCCTGACAATCAATGAACGTCGATCCATAGGCAGGGATTGGTTTTAGGGGTCAAACTATTCTTAATCTTAACTCCGTAAGGGAGCGTTTTCGAAAAAAAATGTTTTTTTTATTTTATTTTTATTTTATTTGAAAGAGAATGTGAAAAATGTCGATAAATCCAAGTGGAGTAAATTTAAATTAATATTTACATTTAAAAAAAAAGAAAAAAAAACGTCAAATTTAATTCAAAATTACGTCAACATCATAATTTTTTATATTCTTTTAGGGCTGATGATGGCAGTAGTGTTCTGCCGAAACATGTTCCATTTGTAATTTTACATTTAAATTTTAATTTAATCGACTAAATTAAGTTAAATTTTCTGCTAGGACTTCCATAACACCCTGTATAATCATTGCATGTATTTTTTTTATTCCGTTCTATTACGTCAGCTGCGAGCTTGTACAAATACGTCATTAACGTGTGTTATTAGTCACACTTGAAAAAAAAAACATTGAAAATTTCATTTTTGGTAAGGTACAAAATACGAAAATAGTTTAAAGATTATCTGCTACAAAGTCACCCAAATAAACCATCAGAAATGACCAAGTAGGCCATGAATAGCTGTCAATTATGCAGATTACTTGTACGATTTTTTTGTTCGAAATAAATTTTTCTTTCCATATTTCAAAAAATATTTTTTGTAAGAATGAATAGAAAATATATATACAGTGCACTATGAAAAAATAAATCTGTCATCTGCCAAAAATTAAACCGATAATTTGTACCGTGCCACATTTTTCGACCGAAGGTGTCTACTTAAAAGGGGCATTTCGCAAGGACGAGCAACTACTGGGTGAGAGTGATCAAAAAGTTCGAAGTGTGACATAAGTAGTAGGACGTAAACAAAAATCCACGCGAGACACAGAAAAAGTGCAGCGGTCAGTTCTGAAACCCAAAGCACAGCCAAAGGGTCATAAACCTATACCTGTCTAACGACCCAAATGCTAGCACAATACAAATACAATTTTCTAAATTCAACCACCACTCGAGACGACATTCGGGATTATAAAAGTATTGTTGACTGGAGTCCATAAAATTACTATAAGTCTGGTCGTACTTTGCTTCTGATGAAACAGTCGAATGAAAACGTGACATCGTAATGGGAGAAACAGTTCAACTATTTTTTAGTATTTCACGGGCCATTAAATTTAAATATATATTTTTTAAATTTTGGCACAATGTTGTCCCAAAAGGACATAATTATCTTTTTCAATCTGCAAAAGAACATACAAAAGAAAATTGCCATGGAGATACAATCCATACAACAAAGTAGCAATAATTGTTAGCACCAGTAATTGCCAATTGCCCTTGAACCTGAAAGAATAATTATCTTTTTGCTTTAGTTTAACGTCCCCATTTTGGTCTATTTTTAAGTAATTAATTTTATTTCCACAATATGATCTTGATCAATAATTCCATCCGGACTGGCACCGAGAAAACAATTTTCCTTGTCAATAAACAGTCCGCACTCACGCACAAGTACCCCATAGTATTTTTCAAAGCGCTTTTGCTTCATGTTCTCTTCCCCACATCATTATAGCTGCGCTCTTTCGAAATTCAGAACAGTCAATATTTCGAGCTAGCTTTGACGTATTCCTAATAAATTCGTTTTCATCTAGATGAATTTCTGTCGGGTGGAGCAGCAGACTTTCTTTTTTTAATTCGTAGAAATAACTCTGCGAGTTTTATTATACTCGCGTTTTCTTTTCAGACCCGCGATACAGTTTTTAGCGCATTTTCCTGGACTAGAAAATTTTCCTGTGCAATATGACAAAATATTCTTCCTTTTTATTAAATAACATTGTCCCCTATAAATTTACAGACGATAGAATTATAAGTTTCTGCTGCATTATTTTTCATATTCAAAATTAGACTATGCACATTTTGAACAAGTCTTTTTCCACACGACTCAATGTCGTCAAAAAGGCCAGACTCAATCATGTCTTGAACTGTGTTGATTTCGCCTTCCTTGCTTCCTTGACAAAAATAGCCCCTCAGTTTACTACAGTAGTTACATAGTAAATGGTTTACGCACTCTATGTTTATTATAGGGAATTTATGGTCGTAGAGCTTCGCGATGTAAAGTTTTTTTTAACACACTGTTGCTTCTTTTGCCAGCGAAGTTTTGTTGCTCTGTTATTAGTGATGTAATTATCTATGTTAATTAAATCGAAAAGAATAGACTTGTCACATTGCAAAATTTTATAAAAATATCAATCAACGAATCAAGTAAGATACCAACCGATCTGTTAAAAAAATAGGTGTAATTGAAAGCGTAAAACTAGGTAGGAATGAATATTTCGGGTTTGGGACATTTTCAAAGCTCATTTCTAGTTTAGAGCATTTTATTCGGACACTGTCCAAATTCGCATATTGAGTGTATTTTGTGATCATCGCCTAAAAAACGTCGTATGCACCTCGGCCAAAAGTACTTTTTTGGCCTTATCGGCATTGGGTCCTCGACTCTCGCCTCGGCCACAAACAGCAGATGCGTCCAGAAAAGGTAACATTTAGGGCCGCGAAGTTCTAAGATAACAGGGGCTCTCCGTCCCGCATAATTTTGTTTAGGTATAGGTCTAAGATTTTACTCGGACTGTGCACGGCGAATTTGTAGCATGGCTGTATAGGTGGAGCTACTTTCTTGACGTAAAAATCAACAGAACAGGGTTTTATTTAAAACATTATTACATAGTTGTATTTGCGCTTCCATCTTCAATAATGTAGCAAACAATAAGAAAAAACTACAGGCAAGGCAATACACATGTTTCTTGGTAGGTTTTAAATTCGTAAGTGTCAATAAAATGGTGCCGAAGTTACGTATGTTCAGTTCGACATTTTTGCATATTTAGCAAAACAGTTTTGAAAAAAAATATGCGTAGGTTCTAAAGCAATCCTTTTTCTACAACTATTCAAAATTTGAAGATTATTGATCAGTAATTAACAATACAGCGATTTTTATAAATGTACACTGCAAACATGGGGTGAGAGAAGCGCCTGTACACTGTACAATTAAGTACAAAATATGTACAGATAGAATATAGGTTGAGTTAGATTTCCTGTGAGCATCGTCCCCGCTGAAGTAGTTATAATTCCCGAACAATGAATTAATATAATTTGTTAATACCTGAAACATTTACAAACAAATTCACGACCGATTAGGTGGAGATTAAAATTGGAAGACTTCGACGATAACACCCTGTATAAAAAACAAAACACAAACGCTGACGCATTGTCGCGGATTGAAATTAATCCTATAGAAAATAGAAATTATATCTACTCTATTATCGGTAGTGGTGTGGAGACTAGAATACATTTCCTGGCGGTTGTACTATGCATAAAAAACTTGATCGAAAATTGTTTATGTTATCGTCAATATTCAAATAAACCATGGCTCTTCTAACGAAGTTCACTTAGCAGTAGAAGACCCAATAGTTAACTTTACCGTAACGGTAAAGACATTACAGCAACCGTTAAGATCGACGTAGCTATACCAGACAATGCATTCAAATTGATCAGATGTATTTCAAAACAACACTTTAGAGCAAAGACAAACAGAACAAAGTTTGTATCTTTTAACAGTGCCTATGGAAGACCCTCAAGGTTGTGTTCTTGGGCCTTTATAATTTTTGATCATTGACCTCCTAAAGTGTCACTTATTATCCGATAAGATTTTTATTCTTTTTCCAGATTTTAAATTATGTCAAGTTTATCGAAATAAAACTCGTATGGGATTACAGTACACATAAGGTGAACTGTATTGTGAATTAAGACTTTCAAGACAATAAATGATAAATCACGTGTTTCACGCATAACAAGCCGTGAAAATGTAATACGATTGAAGCAACGATTAGTAATAGTGAGTGATTGTAGACTTCTGGCATTGTCAGTCTGATGGCTTTTTGTCTTGCCCAACCCCAACATTTCTCTTCACAATAACGGTAATAGAGAAATGAAAACTATACTACAAATAAAAGTAGTGACGCTGCTAAACATGACCAATCGTTTTAAATATTGAACTACATAATATGATGTCTAAATTAGTTAAAGAAAGAGTGTGGATCCTTTTTTTTGACGTGACAACGTCTTACAACTCACGCCCAACGTGAGCGTCACGAAATTTTGCTCTCATGTTAGCGACAATTACTCATTAAGTAAGAGCACTACGTTAAATGTAAATGTAGTATAGGTCGAAGCTTCAGCTTTATGCCTCACGCAAAAGATTTTCGCCCTAAAATCAACAGGCAGCGCTGGTAGCTCGTCGTAGTTTTCCCAAGTAGCGTCCGAACGGCTCATCCCATTTGAGAATTTCTGGTGTCAGTTTGTACGTAAAGAAACTTAACCAACAATTATAAATAACACACACACACATAGTGCACTGCAGAGTTGAAGTTGACAATTTTTCAAAATGCCAAAATGCGAATGGGGCTGTGGCGTTATCGTCAGATGTATCATCTGGGTTCGAGATTAATAAGGACAAATTACAACATTTATTACATTTGAGCAAGCGGCAACGTTGTCACGTAAATACTTACGGCTGTCTAGATATGACAGCCCACCCAATTTTTTTTATTAATTTTTTTCTGATCGATCACCTCTTTGTAAAGCATGAAAACACCTTCAGAATTTTATTTTGGGTAGGTGAGTTCATATCTTTAACGTTAAACGGGTAGCTATACAGGGTATCCCAACTAAAATTTGTAGACCCCCACCCCCCCAACAATTGTAATTTCGAAAGACTCAGAAGAAAATGTTCGAACAGGTCAATTTTTTTATCAAGGGGGACCAAATTATACCAAACTTTCATGTCTTAGATCTCACCCCTTTAGCCAGGGGGGCCACCCCCTTAAAAAATTTAAATAGCACGGGAGGTCGTGTGATACATCATTTTAAAGCTTATTCAATTCTCTATCCAAACCTACATTTATCGATTTCTTTCTACAAAAGAAAAACATGAAATCGATATTTTCCAAATCTACATAAAATACCCTACTAAAATTTTTACCCCCAAACCACTTCACTTTTTTGTAGAAAGAAATCAATAAAACTAGATCTACAATTAGGTCCCCCTTGATAACAAAATTGACCTGTTCGAGCGTTTTCTTCTGTCTTTCGAAATTGGAATTGTTGGGGGATACAAATTTTAGTTGGGACACCCGATATTATGTTCCCAAACAAGTATAGACACTACTAAACGTCTTCTAGATCTAAAATTGACAGCTGGAGTAAGCCGCCACAGAATTGTAGGTCCAGAAATCAGCCCAAGGTAAGTTTTCTAAAATGTTATGTTTCGGTTGTACCTATCATACAAAAATATCTATGTATCGATTGTCTTCTCATCATCTTCACATTATCTGATTATGACAAGTGTTGCCGAAATTCCGTAACTTGGACAACTCTGTTGATGCAAGGCGATTATCCTTGCCGTGTTAAAATCCTAAATTGGACGGCCGGGTATTTTTCGGCAAACAAATTACCTTTCAGAGCTTACCGAGTTTCTGCAAGAGTTTTCAGGACTCTTGAGGACACTTTAATTCTCTTAAGGATCCCTCAGAATTTCTTAGAACTTTTTTTACTCTTTATCACATTTTGGAATTCTTTAGAAGTCTTCAAGTGTTGTCAAGGCTCTTCTGAACTTGCTGCTTAAACTATTTAGGATTTTCCCGGAATAGAACTCTTCTAATTAATTATAATTTGTTTTTAGCACCGCCCAGTATTTGTAAAGGATCCAACAGATCTTGTTAGAATTCTTCAAGGTCCTTAAGGACTTCAGGACAGATTCCACACAATTTTTTAGACTATTTAGCATTAGAACTCAGGGCTGTTTTTTTTTAGAATTATCAGGGTTCTTCAAGACTTGAATGCTATTCAGAACTGCTCAGTATCCTTCGGGGCCCATCAGCGGTCTTTAAGATTTTCCAAGATTCCTAAGAATTTCTCGGAACTATTTAAGATTATCCAATCCTTAAAGTGTTTAGGACCCATCAAGGATAAGTAAGATTTGTAGAGAAACTATTGGAAAGGTCTTTTCAAAACTCTTGAGATCTTCAGCACTCTTAAGAATTTGTAGAATCCTTTTTTCAGTTTTTACCAGGATTCAGAACACGTATTTTAATGATATCTTTATTTTACACTTTTTTTCTTTTTCTATAAATCGTCTTTTCGTGTTTCTTGTTATTTTTTTGAGTAGATGTATTTCACTATTTAGGTTTTTCCACTTTTTCAGTTCTTTTTACTTTACGTAATTTCTTTAAGGATTCCGATTCGAGCAGTTGAACCAAGCGGACGTGTAAGATAAGCGGCTAAAAAAGCGTGAAAACGTGGTAGAATGAAAAAAAGTTTTAGTGAGAGCGAGAGAGACGAAGACTTAAAAGAAAAAGAGAAGAAGGACGAAAATCGGAAGAAAGGGTTAACCCTTTTAGAAAAAGCAACAAAATGGAAATATCACCGGTTAAAAAGGCAATGGGTGAGGAAATGAAAGAGATGGTGAAAAAAATCACGGAAGATGTAGGGGAGATAAAGGAAGAGAATCAGAAGATGAGCTGGTAACCGGAACAATTGAAAATTATAATGCGTGAAAAGGAAGAAAAATGGGAAGAGAAAAGATGAAACTAAAAGAAAAAAATGAAAAAAAATTGAGGAGAAAATGGAAGTGCAGGAAAAGGAATATTGTCGTAACGGGACTGAACAAAGAGGAATGCGAGAACGAGAAGAAACTGGAAAAATGAATGAAGGCTGAATTAGAGGTAGAAGTGACGGTGAGAGAGATGTATAAAATAAATGGAGGAAAAATGATTGTGGCGGAACTTGGGAGCTGGGGGGAAAAGACGAAAGTTATGGAAAATAAAAGAAAACTAAGAGAAAAAAAAGGAAATAGAGTATACATAGAAGATGATCTGACAAAGAAGTAAAGTGATAGACAGAAGGCATTAAAAGCGATAGCCAAAGAAGAGTGACAAAAAGGACAGCGGGTGAAAGTGGATTATAAAAAGATACAGATAGAGAGAAAAGTGCTTACGTGGGACGAAGAAAAGGAGGAGTTAAATACAACAAATTTTTAAATAAGAGCACAAAAAAAAGACGACAGGACAGAAAAGGGAAAACAAATACGGAGCAGAAGATACAAATTTTACGGTAACTAAAACAAGGAGGCCCCTTTGGCACAGAGGTGCGTAGCTACAATCAGAGCCGTGTGGCAGGCAACTCAGTATATCGGTAATACTGAGTAATAGGGGGGCTGAACTGAAATGTTATAAAGGACCTTAAAAAATACTTCTGAAAAGTATACTGTATCCAAAAAACAAGCAAAAGGCACTGAAATTTAAGATTAATGAAGAATTTTGATTGGTTGTAAAGAATCCTGAAAATTCATGAAAAACGCTGAAAAGACTGTTAGTACTTGAGAAACAATTAAAGATCTTGAGGTATTATAAATTCCTGAACTCTGAATTGCTTTGATTGCTCCCGTAAAATCCTAAACAGTCCTAAAGATGTTTGTAACCCGAGCAATTCTCAATACTTTTTATCTAGATATTCAGGGCAATCCTTCAAAATTTTGAAGCCTCCTGAAAATTCGTGAAGAAACCTAAATAATTCTGAAGGTATTTCTGTCAAATTCACTTTTCGTTATCGAGTTTCTCAGGTTTGAATTTTACTGTTTCTCAGTCCCTCAGATTCTCTATTTCTTAGGTTCTCAAATTCCCAATTTCTCACCTTCCTCAGTTTTGAATTTATCAGGTTCCTTGATTCCCACTTTCGTAATTTTTCAGTATCAGACTATCTTTGAAGTATCAGGAGGACACCCTTGGGACAGGGGAGCACACTTGTAACAGGTGGGCCCTATTGGGACAGCCCCACCCCCTTGGGACACCCTTGGTACGAGGAGACCCACTAGGGACACACTTGGGACATGTGGGCCCCCTTGGGACGCCGTTGGGACACTCCTGAGGCAGGAGGGGGAGGGGGGCTTAAAGGGCCCAATTGGGATAGGAGGCTCTCCCTTACTAGAGATCTTTGCACCTACCCTGGCAACTGTAAATTGATTTGAAAGTTTATTGAAAACAACTAAATGAAAGTTGTGCATGAACAGCCAAACCGAATTATTAGTTCCTACTACAGTCCCAGAACTGCCAGGATCGATTCAGAACCAATAATGAACCGTTCAATATTATCCGCTTTTTCCACTGCGCAGGCGTAATAATTCTGAACTGGTTCAGAACTGCATCCGCGAACACAGTTATTGTATATTAACAGGAAGAGCAGAAAACAAGAGTGAGAAAAAAGAATATTGTCGTAACGGGACTGAACGAAGAGGAATGCGAGAACGAGGAGAAACTTGAAAAATGGATGAAGGCCGAATTAGAGGTAGAAGTGACGATGAGAGAGATGTATAAAATAAATGGAAGAAAAATGATTGTAGCGGAACTTGGGAGCTGGGGGAAAAGAGGCAAGTTATGGAAAATAAAACAAAAACTAAGAGAAAAAAAGGAAAGGGAGTATACATAGAAGATGATCTGACAAAGAAGAAAAGAGATATACAGAAGGAATTAAGAGCGATAGCCAAAGAAGAATGACAAAAAGAACAGCGGGTGAAAGTCGGTTATAAAAAAAGATATGGATAGAGGGAAAAGGTGGGAAGATGAAAACGGGGAGTTAGATACAGCAAATTTTTGAATAAGAACAGAAAAAAAGACGACAAGTCAGAAAAGGGAAAACGAATTCGGAGAGGAATAAGAGAGAAAAAGAGCAAATAAGAACAGTATTCTGGAACGTAGCGGGGAAAAAAAACAAAGAGAATGTATTTTGGGAGTGTTTGGGAAAATTTGACGTAGTGGGAATGGTAGAAACGTGGGTGGAAGAAAAGGGGTGGGAAAAATTGGAAAAGAGAATGCCGAAAGAGTTTAAGTGGAAATGTGAATATGCAGAGTGGGAAAGCAAGAAATGGGGAGTTAAAGGTGGGATAATAATGGGGGTGAAAGAGGGACTGGAAGAAGAAAATGGAACTGAAGCAAAAGAAGAAAGAGGGATTATGGAAAAAACGGTGAAAAGTAAACAGAGAAAATGGAGAATTGTAACAGTTTACAAGAAAAGTATGAAGGAAACGAAGATAATAATAGAAGAACGAGCAAAAGAGCAAGAAGAAGGATTTTAATGCAGGAATTGGGAAAAAAGAAAGAGCCGGATAGAAGAGAAACAAGCAACATTAGAAGGAAAATCAACAAAAGATGGAACAGAAAACGCAGAAGAGGGAGTACTGATTAGCTTAGTGGAAGAAAGAGGGTGAGACATACTTAATGGGAACTGCGCAGGATATAAGAAAGGGGAGTAAACGTATATTGCACCAAGAGGAGAGACAGTTATTGATTATGTTATGGTGAATGAAGAAGCTTGGGATAAAATGCAGAAATTCAAGGTGGGAGAAAGAACGGACTCTTGGGAGGAAGAGAGAAAGATAGAGGAAGTGTGAATGAGGTTAGAAGAAAAATTATGAAGAATATTTGTACGGAAGAAAAGGATAAATGAGCATCTGGTAACAAAATTAGAAGAGATATATGAAGAGACGATTAGTAGAGTGAGAGTTGATGGAAGAGTGAGTGAATGTTTCAAGAAAGATAATAGAAGCGGTATGGAGAATAGGAGAGAAAAAAATTGGACATGAGTTTAGAAGGAGAGTCATGATGTTTGAAAGTCTGCTGAAAAGCGTGATGATGTATGGAGCGGAAATATGGGGATGAAGAGTGCAAGAAGGGTTGGAATAAGGGGTGCAAGGAAAATATTTGAAATCGGTGCTAGGAGTAGAGAGAGAGAGAGAGAGAGAGAGAGACCGGTATATATAGTGATGGAGGAAGCAAAGAGAGATGAAATAAGAATAGAAGCAGAAAAGAGAGCAATAAGATTTGAGGAGAAAGTGATAGAGAGAGGAGAGTGCAGAATTTTGCAAAAGTGTTTGAAAGAATAAAGGAAAGAAATACGAAAGGGGGTATGGAAAGAGAGGGAGGCATATTTCGAAAGAAGCGGGTATGAAGGCGCGGAGATAGAAAGAATGCGAGAGAGAGGGAGAGTAATGACGGATGAATTAGTGCAGAGAGAAAGAGATGTGCAAGTGCAGTAAAGAAGGACGAGAATTAGGGAGTCTAGATACAATAGGAAGTATGTCAAATGTCAAAGCACCTAGGAAGAGAGAGTAGAAAGGAGAGAGTAATAACAGCAAGATTTTGATGTGGAAATGAGGAGAGAATATTGAAGTGAGGCTAGCAATAGAGTATGCAGGATGTGTGGAGAAAAAAAGGAGACGATAGAGCATTTGTTGAAGGAATGCGTAGAATTGAGAGAGAGAGACAGAGAGAGAGATAGAGATGAGAGTAGTGAAGGAATTTTGAATGAGGGATGAAGAGGGGTCGAATGGATGAAGAAGGTTGAGTGGAGAAAAGGGACAATATGTGGGAAGGGATAAAAAGCTGCTAGTTATTGTGTTGAATTATTGATTTATTTAGTTTTATTTATTATATTATATTATATTTTATTGAGTTATGGGAAATGTATTAATCGGATATTTTATAAAATGTAATAGATATACATATTACTACGTAACTTTTTTGAGTCTTGAAGGGTAATTCTGAGTAATAATGAAAAATCTTGGAGAGTCCTGAAGGGTTCTAAAAGTCTTGAAGACGCCCGACGAATCTCGAAAAGCCATAAAGAATTTTGAGTATTGCTAGGGACTGTTGAAGAGCACGAAGTAAAAAGAACAAAAGACACAGCTGTAAAAGCTAACGGTAAACTATGTAAACAGTATTCCGAATAAAAGAAACGTGAAAGAAGACAAAAAAATATATAAGGTGTGACGAGTATAGTATGCAGGTCAACAAAATATGTTTAAGATTGTTTTTGCTTTCATTTTACAAGTGGTGTCCAAGAGTTTTGACGCTGCGCTGTGAATATATTAATATTGAACCTGCTTCTTTCTACATTTTATGGTCCAACACAAGTCTTTATTTTCCCTTTGTTACAGCACTTTCTTGAAGTGAAAATTAAGATCTCATGAGGGGAATAGTTAGGTACGTGGTGATGGAACCGGCGGAGGAGAGTGTGTCAGCGGCGAGGCCACTCCAACGTATGCACACGCGGTCTTTTATTTCTTAATTTCATTATCTACATTGGATTGGTTCATTCATTCCATTCATAATTTCGCTAACTGGTACAGTAAAGTAGGCTATGTTGTTAGAGCGCGGTGACGGAGGTGGGGATCGATGGTACGGTAATTATCTAATTTAATTTGCTGCATTCGTTCGTTGGATAGTTCAAGGTGCTTGTTCTTGGGGAAAATACTGTCAATTTTCAACGGACGATCCACTTTTTTCCCATCACTCATCGCGACCTCTCAGCATTTGTCGTCAACTAAAAAAATTTTCGGAGGCTTTTTTTCATTAAACACTTTTATTTCCACACGGTTCCGCACACTTTTTCCCCCAATAGATAAAAGAAACTTTAGCCACGGACAGATATCTATTTTGCGTTCCCCCAACTATTTTCGCTTTATGTGATGAACATTTTGAGACATGCATTTAGCATGCTATATACTAGTTGTAAAGGGAATGGGAGACGGCAGAGGAGAGATAGTAATTACTAATAATAATTCGTCTTTATCTATACTTAATAAGCAACAAGTTTCACTTCTGTCGCGCGTGGACTCCACGCACAAGATTTTTTTTAACGCCGCACAAATAGATCACTAAATCTGGCAATTAACAAGTTATGAGAAAACTGCACTTACCGGATCAGCTGTGAAAATGTTCAACCGTTCGTTACAGTTTTTCCTGGAATTTCTTAATAAAAACTGTTGAAATAAAGCCTAAAAATGTAATTTATACACATTAGTCGCAAAAGAATATCAAATAGCACTAAAACAAAAGTACGTAAGTATGTCGTATAAGATAAGAAAATGCGAATATGCCTACGTAAACAGGTGTGAAAAGGTTAATAACGATATGTGTAGAAAGTCTTGGAAAGTCTAACAAGGAAATCGTTGCCCTAAACAAAGCCCTACTTTTACATGAACGCGACGGATCTGGTACCATTCCGTTTGATGTATGTAGCCCTTTTGAAGTTACCTGTCCAAATGAAATATTTATTTTGACTCTTCCAGGAACGTCACCTACATTCGACAAAAAGTCGAATCGATTTCCGTCCGTAAGTGATACAAAGTGATTCCTTCGGTGCACTCGAAGTGAAATTAATTTAGGGAAGGCATGACTCGACTATGTTTTTCCCCGAAATAAATAATAGGTGTCGTACGTGCGAAAAATGTTCTCGGTCGCCCACCGACAACTTGATTTGTTTGTGACAAATTAAAAACACGAAATCCGCCAGCTTTAAAAAATTAACACCCCCAATAACGGAACGGGTCTCCAACAGTAAACAGCGGGATCATGCCTCTGGTTGATACACTTCGATTATTGAACCATTTTATATTTACACCTGTAATATCACGTTTCCAGTTCGTTGCTAAAAAATCACGTTTGTAGATTAAGGTGCGTTTAGACGATGTCGGGTCGCATCGTAGTGGGCCGGCGCTAGTGGGATCGTTAATTTTTTATCACCCTGTAAAACTGTTCACTTACATATTTATCACCGATTCTCTTACTATCCACAATAAATAAATTATTTGACACATGACTAAGAAATAATCAGAGAGGATTATTTGTACGATATGGTATATTAATTATGTAATATATCACTCATGATTTTTATACAAAAAATAAGTATTGTTTTTAAGTAAGTAAATAAATATGTCGAAAAATTTTCTCCTCGTGTTTTTCTTTTATTTCCCTAGAAGGTTTGTATACATCTTTTGGTAATCATGTTATACCTCCAACCTCCATGATGTTTTGCAAATAAAAAAACGCAGTATAATGAATTTTTGGCATATCGATATTAAGGCGAACGTCAGTATCTTCCAGTATGGCGTACTACCAAATATTGCCGAATTATATTCGGTAGATAGATCAAAGGTTTTCCTTTCTACATGCTCCTTCAATCCCAATTGCAACACTGTCACTGTACATATTCTATAAAGACATGGTAATGAAGACAAACAACTTACCATAAGCAACTCTTTTAGAGATTTTTCAATTTCTTTTAGAGATCTTCACATCTTATTTTATCTTTCCTTAGAATACTTCTTGAGCCCACTCCTCCGATTGCCTTTGTAAAATGAAGAAATGACTGTATATTCCTATGTATACAAATCATTTCCTTTGACACTAAATAATAATAATAATATAAGCAAAAAAACTAGGTAGTAGTTCCAGAATATTTTGGTATTAAGTAGCCACAATCATTAATTTGTGGAGTAACTGTAAGACAGGCTTGTCGAATTAGACTTGTGAGTTCTTCCAGGTTAGTTGATGGTATCTGGTACATAAATTCTTTGAGATAACGCCACAGAAAAAAGTCAGGAGGTGTTAAGTCAGGAGTTGCGGGTCCGCGGTTGCCAATCCATCCATCAGGATAGATTGTTTTCAAGTACTTAGTGATATTCCTGGTGTTGTGTGGAGGGGCTCCGTCTTGTTTCCACATCATTACTATACGTTCGCCAAGTGAAATATCTTCATGAAGTGTTCAGATACCTCCGCCCAGTTAAAATTACTTCATAGAAGTGAGGACCAATCAAGCGTCCATTGAATAAGCCATTTCACACATTAATACACCAAACAGTTTGAAAATGAGTTTCCCATACCCAGTGGAGATTATCCGCGGACCAGTAGTGTGTGTTGTGTTTGTTTATCACCAGGTATTATAAAAGCGATGGATGAAGAGTGGGATTGTCTTGTAATGCAACTTGTAACCTCCCTTCAAAGTCAAATCCTGCACCAAATGGATTTTGAATGTATTTGTGTTCTTTCAGAATTCTGTGAATTATTTTGCTAATTCCAATTTCATCTTGCATAAAATAAAAATAAAAAAAACATAAGATACCATGTCTTGGAGTCGACGTGAACATGTACAATTGCATATCACCATATTTAAAATTAAAAAAAGATTCAATTTCAGCAAGAAAAAAATGGGTGTAATAACATTTTAAGTCGTTTGGAGTGCAGTCAGAGAGCTTCAAGAAAATACTTCAAGAGTAATTTTGTCGCATATTCCTAGCGCAGCAAATAACAGATATGGCCTGGGACGAAAATTCTGGGACACCCGGTATTTTACTGGAATTTCTTTAGGAATAAAGTCAGAAAAAAGAAGTTGATTACACCTGTACAAAAAAAAAAATTATAATTGCATGTTTTCTGTTTCTTCTTAGATAAGTCAGCAACATTTGTTATTCACAAAATGAATATTCGCATTTCAGTTAATTATATTTTTGCAATAAAGAAAGAAGTCATACAATTAGGAAAATAAAAAACCTTTAATATACATAATATATAAAATATATATTTAATAGGTGACATTTAGAGAATAATAAGGTTTAAGAAGTGTTTCGTATTCAGTGTTTAATAAAATCCCTTGGAAATGTCAAAAGGTTCAATATCAAATTGAAAAAAATACAAATATTAGGAACAAAGACTCAGAATTAAAAATTGGAATTGCTGAGGCCATGATTATGGTTATGAAAACAATTATAATAAAAGATTTAAAAAAGCCTTAGTAGAAAAGGATATTAAAACAACGTGATAATGAAAAAAATAATAAAATAAAATTAAATACTTTGATCAAAAAACTGATTCAACTAAACTACACGAGGCAACATATTGTTGCGTCTCTGGGTTCGATTATTTATTTACACAATATGTACACTATTTACAAATCTCGTAAGCGGGCTCGTCCATTTATTTCTACATCGCGCGGCCGAACAGATAAAAGCAACTGTCCGACTTTACTCACTAATCTAAAACCCCAATTGTGACCAACTGAGACTGATACGACTGGTTCAGGTCCTCCAAAAATCCTTGTAAGCGGCTCTATCGGTGACATCATTGAGCTCTAGATACATTTGGAATTATTTCAGACCGCTATTTCCATATAATGGATGACGTCATGCTTTCAATCACCATCTCGATCATGTTGCACCAGTGCTGCTGTCTTCACATCTTTAAGTGAATAGGTGGATTCTTCAGCAACTGTCGCAGCTTACTAACTCGCTTCAACTCACTTGCTGTAATATTCTAGAACTACGGCGATGTAGTTATCGTCTCTCAGGGGCCAGTGTTGTCTAGGACGATTTTCTCAAATAGACTACCACACCGTGTTTTTATGGAACCTTGCTGGCAGCGCAAGTGAGACACTTCCTATTCCACTCCTTAGTGTCTTCCAATTTTCCAAGGAAAACTTCTCTCGCCCCCAAACGCCGTCGACACTTCCAGGTGGCCACAAGGTACTCCGCAATCGGGTACCTCCAGAACTTCCAGAATTCTATCCATTAACCATGTGGATCAAATAATAAATTTTATGCAGGTCGCCACTCCCAAGTGTCCACCAGGCACTCTCCAATGGAGGTACTCCGGAACTTGATTTTCTAGCACACGTATCCAAACTCCAACTTCATTCGTCCATCCGAGCGCCAATTAGAAGTCCAGATCGTTCTTCGGATCTTTTCATATACTTTAAACGTACCAACTTCCAGTATAAATCTGGTCCTTCAGAACGACGATAGTGGCTGCAGTCTTCTAGTCAAGATCTTCTGGACACATAGTATCAGCGTTTCATAAAACTAGCAGTAGCACCATTACACAGCTTCCTTTTTGGGAGCCCGATTTTCTTCCGTTTATTTCTTACTAATCTTTGGATCGGACTTCTGACACCAATGTTGCGTTTCTGGAATAGTTTATTTATTTATACAATATGTACATTATTTACACTATTTACAAATCACGTAAACAGGCTCGTCTTTCCACTTGACTCACCAATCTTAAACCCTAATCTCCACTACGTCCTCCAAAAAATATATCGGTTGCATCCTTCTAAGGGTCTCTATCGACGACATCATCAAGCTCTCGATGCATATGGAATTATTTCAGACCTCCATTTCCAGAACATCATGGATGACATCATGCTCTCTATGTGTACGGAATACTCCAGACGGCAATGTCAGACCATCTCCAGCATGTTGTACCAGTGAGACATTAATGATGTTAGTATTTTGTCTTCTTGAAAGAATTCCCTATATTTGTTTTTTTCTTTTTGTCTTATTTGCTTAATCTTTTGATGTTACGTCTTGTTTTCTCTATATATTGTTATAAATTCTTCCCAAAAATAATATAATACACACAATAATTAATACTCTTCTGAAATAAAAGAAGAAGATCAAATTCTTGATATTAAAAACAGGGTTAGAATAATTGTTAGTTATACTTTATTGTTATCAAATATTACTGCTAAAATTTATAAATTGTACTTGTTTTATTTTATTCTTACTTCCCAAAATATTTTTAAATTCTGGCCAATATAAGACCATTTACACCATACTATAACACCTAAGAATCAGTTTTATGCAACATTCCTCTATAGTCAGTTAGCGAATAACGATGACGTTTTGACTTACATGTCTTCAAAAATGCTTTTGATCACTATTATTATCAGAAATTTGGAAGAGTCAAGAGAATCGGAAACATCAGAAGAACCAGGACAATAAGGTGAATAAGGACAATCACGAGCATCGGAGGAAACAGCAGAATCGGAAGAATCAGAGGAATCAGTAAAACCAGAAGAGTTAGGAGAGTCAAGAGAATCAGGATGATCGGAAAAAGTCCATGTATTAAATTGAAATGGATTAAAATATTAAAACAACAGCAAAAAATCAGAGAACAACAAGGGAATAAAAGGTAACAATGATGAAAAAGAGCCCTAAACTATTGAAGAGAATTATAAAAACCAGTAAAATTAGGAAAATCACGAGAATCAGCATAATCAGAAGAATAATTAGAATAAGGTGAATCAGAAGAAGCAGGAGAGTCAAGAGAATCAGAATAATCGGAAGAATCAGAAGAATAAGAAAAATAAGGTGAATTAGGAGAACAAGGAGAATCACCAGAATCAATGGAATCAGCAGAATTGGAAAAATCAAAAGAACCGGGAAATCGAAAGAATCGGAGAAATCAGAGGAACCAGGAGAGTCAGGAGAGTCAAGAGAATCGGAAGGAAAACAAAAACAGAATAAGCAGAGAAATCAAACAAAGCAGATGTATTAAACTGAGATGGATTAAAATCTCAAAACAGCAACGAAAATTTATAAAACAACTAGAGAATTAAAAGTATACAATAATGAAAATCCGGGAACAATTGAAGAGAATCAGAAGAATCAGGAGAATTAGGAGAATCACAAGAATCGGAAAAATCAGAAAAATCATTTGAATAAGGTGTATCAAAAGAATAAGGAGAAGCACGAAAATCAGAGAAATCAGTAGAATCGGAAGAATCAAAAGAATCGGAAGATTCAAATCAATCAGAAGAACTAGAAAGTTCAGAAGACTAAGAAGAGACTTTCACTTTAGCATTGTTGGATTAGTGAGTAACAGACATAGTAACCTGGTTGTGTGACTTACTCATATAAGTGAAAACCAATAAAAATAGGAAAACGTCTTCCAATTCAAAAAAGATTGTCACGAAATTTTGCTCATTCATTATGAGAAATACGTCAAGTGTAAATGTAGGATAGTATAGGTCAGTCTTTCGACTTTATGCCTCACACAAAAGGTTATCGCTCTGCAGTCATCAGGCAGCGGTGCCAACCCCCTTATAATCCTCTGATGTAGCGATCGAACGGATTTGAGAATTTCTGATGTCAGCTTGTACGTAAGAAAGCAGAGTGATTAGAAACATGTTCATAAATCAAAAATACTAAACGCAAAGTGTGACTGCGAACAATAATAAACTTTTTTGAAAATTAAAAATCAAAATATTTAAAAAATATGACCTTCAGGAAAAGCGAGAGTCCATTGAGGAGTTATATGACGATGAAGTTGACAATTCTACAAAGTCACACGTCTCAACTCGTCACGAGATTAATACACCATTTACACAATGACACAATCAGTAATGTAGATTACACCAAAAAACAGAATCAAAGATAAAACGGAGAAAACTTCGATAGAAACACCTCCACAAAATACATTTATGACATTACGGCTGTGTGGTGAAGACAAACCTCCTCTTTCAGTTCAGATAGATATATATATATATATATATATATATATATTGCGATATCTTTGGATAACATCCCACAGTCAATGCTTTAATATCAATTAATTATATCTCGAAAGAATAAATTTAGCATTACATAATTTAAGTGTTTTCCTCCACAATACCAGTTGTTAACGCCATAATGGCCCCAAGTGAAACTGAAGCACTCTGAACGCACCTTTACCACATCCGAAATAAAACGGATAACAAAATTGGCTTTTATTATAGCCACTTCTAACTTCTCGAACAATTCACTAGAGACTTCCGCAACCAGTTATGTATCATCTTATTAAATAAAAATAAAAAACAACTTTTTTTTCTCAATATTATACCTACGCGGTTGATTAATTTCGTTTCGGCTGGACGAGGCACGTAGAGCTTAATCGCACAATTTCCGGGACAATCTACGTTTAAGTCGATTAGGGGGGCCCATTAATGGCGGCAATGGTGGTGCCCACAGGGCCTTATTAGCGCTTGGCTTTACCTAATAATAATTGTTTTGCATTTTAAGAGGTAGCTGTGACGTACACAAATGTGGCGGCGCACGACGCCGCCCCCAAAGGCCGCGCGATATAAAAACACCACCACCGACACTACCTCAACAACAGTCCAAATTGCGACAAGACACAGGTACAGGTAGTCACAATGAACACTTTTCGCTGTTGTGGTGTGCAGTTGTGCGTTTTGGTTATTTTCCTGGCCATAGCCGTTTCTAGTGGTGAGTAGCATTTTTTTTATTTTAAATTTAGGACAAAAGTAATAGTAAGAATTTTTTTTTCAAAATGTGTTGCCATCTTGAGCTGGTTGTGTACTGTAAACAATTTGTTTCAAAAAAATTACCTTAAATTTTACCAAATTCGATTGTTTATTCTTTATAAAGATACTAGTTGGGAATTTTCTAGTACCTTTCGCTTATTAGATAATTCAGGGAAAAGTGTAATTAACAATTTTCTCTTTGATGTTGCTGTTTAATATTTTAAATTGGTCACTGGACTAAAAATTCAATTAAAGCACTTATGTAAAACAGCGGCCGCCGTGTTTACTGTACAATCAACACAAAACAACTTTTATTTGAAATTCTAAATTTGAGCAAATGTGGATGTACAGCAGTATCGTGAAATTGTCATAACATTGGCTTTAATTTGTTTGTTTTTTTTTACCCGAGAACACCATCAGGATGAAGGTTATGCAATTATTATTATTTATGTCAATAATCCATAAATATATTTCTTCTGATATGCAGAATAATATCTAAAAATAACAGTAGGCAACTTGAATTATTTTATCCTTTATACATAAATCAGTTTAAAACTTTGGTCTATGAGAGTCCCGAATTGAAGAAAACAATTCAGAGCAGTTAGTAGTCTCAAGTTGCAAGGACAATTATTTCCAGTAATTCCTGTCAGTTATTGATTTAAACCAAACTTATACTAGCATATATTAAATGCTGTGTGAACCTGGTGGGGCAAATTTTCTTATTCTCCTATAGAAGCATCATTATCGGTAATTAAACCGTTTTGGGAAATTTTCTTGTATCCATTACTTCTTTTATGAATTTATTATTTGTAAAATTGTTGTCCTAGAGTATAAATTAATAACTTCATGTAGGAACAGCATTACTTGAGGGTATATCAAATCCTTAATTTAAAAAAAAACATTGAAGCTGAAAAGCCAAAAACAAATATAACAATTTATCGGACTCTTTGTTTTTTTTCGATCCAAAACTGGACCTTGGTCTGGTGGATCAAATACATTTATTTATTTAAATATGCAGTACATCAATGAAATTGACAAATGTAGGTAAAGAAGAAAAACTTATCGTTTAAACAGGGGTGCCACGGGGTTGCGGCTGAGTTGGATGCGGCATCCTAGTATTATTTTCTTTTAGATATTAAAGGTGGCTCCGGTTAGGTCTATGTCTGTACTTCATAACAAAATTTTCCGTATTCAATATATTATACGTCGGCTCGGACTATCCTGATGGCATAACATTTTAACATTTAGTTTATTGCGATTACTTAACTGGATTTTAAAACAACCAATATGTAATTCGCAAAATATACAAAAACATGTTTTCTAGTATTTCCCAGAAGACTTGGCAAATTGTGTTGTGCAGAATAGTGCTTTGATAAAAGTGGCCCAAAAATTTAAATTAAAAGCAAAATTGTCAGTAAAACGCAGTTATATGCTCAAATTATATGGTGTGAAAAATATAATATTAGCTAATACCGACACATATTTTATACCAAGTTATTTAGGCTTAAAATTATTATCACAACATGCAAATTAAGTAATATTTATGGCCAGAATAGTCTGAATCATTTTGTATGAACCCATACGAAGCTGTCATAATTTTAACATTTGTAACTTTTGCTTATTGTTACAGACTGTAAAGAGCCTAAACGATCCAAAATATCTTCAGACTTTGGACTAACACCATTCCTCCGTTCCGGACGAGGCTATGATCGCACTTGGGACCTTAATACAGGTTTGTATTATATTAGTCCAAATTTTCAGCATTGTTAAAAATATTTAATAAATTAATGCATTCACCTTCTCTGATTAAACTCATTTTGCAAGAAAGAGACCACTTGATGCTATGTAATTCAAAGAGGAGAGCTTGTCACTACCTTTTTGTTGCTGCCTTAATTTAGACCGTCATTGGTGGTACACAAAAGCAGATGGACCGATACCGTCATACAGGGTGATTATAAATGATTTTCCATGAAGTTGGCTTTGGAAAATATGTCAAAGCCAACTTGATGGAACATAATTTATAATAACCCCGTACATATTGTATACGTTTCCTTTTCGACTCCAAATATGCTGTGTCTATTTAAAGACTGTGTACATAATTATTTCAGACGTGAAACGGCGGATAGGAAAAATGGTCTCAGCCTCCCGTCCCGTACGCACCGACCCTGACAGCGACAAGGGCGTCAAAAGACCCCCCACCCCCGTAGGAATGTGGTTTGGCCCCAGACTTGGCAGAGTCCAGAAACGCAACATCGACGAGTTCACCCCCTGGACATACATCATTCTCAACGGCGAAGGTCCCGTCTCCAGACAGGTGCACTACACCCCCCGATTGGGACGGGAATCCGAAGAGGCCTACGACGAGATCATTGACTCGGAAGCGGACTCGGCTTAAGCTTTCGGTCACGTAATCATTATAGTGGAGGGCTGGACATTATAATGACTATTTTTATGCACTGTTCATTGTGAAAATAAAAAAATAAAGGCTATTTGTATTTTTATTCGAGGGTTTTATTTTTTAATTAGTTGTACAAAACGAGATCTCCCGTAGAAATCTGGATAAGTGTTAGCGTGAAACAGCCCCAAGCTGCGATTCTGCAAAAGATAATCTTGAAGTAAGCTGGGATGTCGCGGCTCCACTTCCAAAAATAGTTTTCCGTTCTGTTTTAAACACCTGGAGGACAAGTCTAAAACCGCCTTGATCACGTCCAATCCGTGCTCACCTCCATCTAATGCTTGCAAATCCTCGTACCTACAATCCACTGAATTAAAGAAGAATTATAAAGTTGGCGCACTACATTTTAATTTCTGGTTGGAGTGTTTCTAAATCCTCCCTGAAGATATAGGGTGGGTTTGAGACCACCACGTCGAAGGCTTCTTCGCACTTCCAGCTTTCTACATGGCTCTGAATGACACGGATGCGTTCGTGTAAACCATTCTTTTGTGCATTCTCTTTTGTTAAAATACACGCATTTGCCGATTGATCGACGGCGGTGGCTTTTATCTAGAAAATGAATGAGCGAGTGCAATCGACCGAATTTGTAATTTTTGTTAATGACGGGTTGGGGCAAATTGACCCACTTATTAAGCTACAATCGCCAAATGTTTCTCTGGCTCGAGTTCGAGATAGAAACAATTTCGAATAGAAATACTGTGTAAATATTTCTAGAAATTAGTAAAATGAACTGATTCTTTAGAAATTAATGAAATAGCCCCGTTATAAAGAAGTAAAATTATTATCTAAATTCCTAAACTTTGCTGGAACTGGAAAATAGGTTTCTAAAAGACAGGGAAATATTATAAAAAACACAGCCAGAAACTTTCATCTGATCGTACATTATTCTAGTTTCCCGAGTCTAATGACAATAAGTCCAACTAACTTTTGACTACTGTTGTTGATAATACGATGCCTTCAAAAGCTCAAACGAGATGGAATTTAGTAACGTTGAAAGCAGCAGTCTTTGGCTAGCCACAGCCGGTGGATTTATCCAAATTTCCCACCCCCAAGCATACCTCACTGTGTTCCTGCAACAAAGACAACGCTATGGCACCGCTTCCGCAACACAGGTCCAAAATATGCCCCTCTTTTCTACTGGCGATTTCCGGTAAGATGAGATCGACGATTTGCTCAGTTTCCGGGCGAGGAATGAAGACAGGCGGAGACATCTTCAGGGTTAATTGCCGGAAGGTCCATTCGCCCAGCACATATTGCACGGGCAGGCTTTTGTATTGTTGGTATTAGTGTAACTGTTATTTTTATTATGTACACTTACTGCTGCAGGCGACATGAACACAGGAAATTCACTGTTTGAATGTCTTGCGGCGCAACGAGTGTATTTTTATTTTTGTAAACATCTGAAATCTTTTACACGATCATAATGGAATCAAAAAAATTATGTGATGCTATACCAAGGTTGTCTTCAAAACGTGCGCTAAAATGTGTTCAATTGATGACGAAGGTTCCGAGACAGAGTTCGTTTCGAATTCTTGCCGCCACTTTTCGTACAGCGCGCCAAACGTGACACTACCAACCGCGGAATAATTATCCCTAGTGTCATTTGCGACGCCGGAGACTAACCTAACATTTTGCTGTTTGTGAAGTGGTGATATGGGCCCAATTTTCGAGACGAAATTAGAGAAAACGGATGTACAATTACGTAAGTACTTCATTTTACTGGTATCTGTATCACATGGTTATAATCGGGACATGAACCTGTCCGCCACGGGGTTTATCACATAAAAAACTAGATGTCGCACGGTACAAAGATTCTGCGGTTTGTGTAAATTGAAAAGCGGGGAAATCTTAAACATTCAAATTGTTTATACATTTGTAATATACGGGGTGTTTAAAATAATTTTCATCTAGTTAACTTTGGATTTTTTCTATGCCGCCTTATTCGTTTGGATTTGCTAATTCTGTCAATAACGCATTGGCTGTCAAATGATAAACGTCATTTAATTAAATTAATCCAAGGAAGGTACGGGACTCATCGGAGGCCCCGTAATCGGAATGAGTACACTTCATTGACGTGGGAAACCTCACCAGGGGTGGAAAACACGGCGGCAATGGATCTTCCTGGTATAACTATTTTCATACAGCGGCATTTTTTATTTTACATCAGGCGACTATACTCCGTTTTTTTTTTTTAAGTAGGAAGTAGATGGCAGCAGTGGTACACGTCCCGTGCACATGAGCGATAAATGGAACAGGCAACCCATAATTCACCGGCGTATTATGGGGGTGGCTCTAGCCGCCGCATCGTCCATGTACTGACACGAGTGACATTAAGGCATGCAAAAGTAGGGTGTAATAAAAACCAGCGAAATGTGTTTAGAAATTTTTAGACCGTATTTTATTGACACAAACACACGAGCTGTTTAGTTGTTGCGTTGGTTTGTCGTGCGCCAGTGTAATAAAGCGGACACGTCACGTGGTACAAAATGGTAACCTCATATTGGTTCGTTGAAGTCCCTATCTTTCACAATGGTTGTTTCTAAAGAAAAACGGACTATAAATTAAAATCATTTTGTAACACCTTGTAGATGTGGCTGTCTTCGGTATTTTCAAGACATTATCGTGTGAGATCATTTGACCAAAAATAATTACACTAAATAACAAATTTTAACCATGAAAAAATCCATTAAGGCTGCGTTTTTGGCTAAAATGGCGGGAGATTAATACCCAAATCACACTTTTATACAAATTTAAAAATTTATACACTTTTAAACGAAATTTGATTTATCAGGCACGTTGTAAATAATTATTGTGAGACACCTTTTCAACCGTTATGTCTAAAATTGAGCCAAATTCCCAAATTTTTTTTATAAAAGTTGCAAAAATTTTGGATCAGCTTTGGCTATAATTTTATACAAGTTCGATGGAGTATGAAATTATAAAGTGAATCCCAAATTGTAAGGAGGAGATAAGCTTTGGTTTTGACAAAATAGCCAAAATAAAATAGGACTTGACAGGTCCGACATCTTGCTTATTTTAGTTGAGCCTGTTGGTCACCATATTATGCGGTGGCGCTGTATAACAATTTGGCGGAAAATTTGTACAAATTCAAAGATTTACACACTTAAATAAAATTTAAATGCGAAAGTTTGGATGGATGGATGTTTGTTGCTCAATCACGCCAGAAGTGTGTTTATTGAAGAACAATGCCACGTCTTCGTGGACGAGGAGGAAATATTGGCGACATACACGGAATGTACAATAAGTCTACACCCGTTATTGGTTAAATAGAACGGCAGAAGATCAATTATTTACCTACAATGCAAATTTAAGAGACCGGGTTGCAAACACAGGTGCAAATGAAAGTCAAGAGCAACGCAATGAACGACTTCGAGCTAATGTACTGAGAGAAAGACAAGGGCGTCATTTTTTTGTACTTAGAGCGTGACCTGGATGGTTCTTAGCTACAGTTGGACTCGCTGTTGTCGAGATCCAATTTTTTTTTTAATTTTCTGGCCGATTTTGATGATTTTTTCTGTACTGTACTGTCACCTGATGGTTCTTAGTTACAGTTGGACCCGGCAGGTGGCGCTGTCAGATATAGTTTTTTTTCTCTTTATTTTTTTTTCCCCAAAACTCCCGACTGGTACTCGAACCCAGAACCCTTCGATTAGATGTCGAGAGCTCTTACCCAGTGAAGTCATCCGAGCTTATACAAATTTACTTCCACTTTATCGATATCCATTGAGTCACACCGTACGGTAATATTTTTAAATTTAAATGCTGTAAAGCGGGAAAGTACGCAGACATACATATTAAACACGTGTATCTTTTATTATATAAAAATTTTAAACGGCTGTACCGATTTGAATTTTTTTTTTGTTTTGTTCGTCATAATACAGGGATGGTTTAAAACTATTTTTCACATGGACAGAGGGGGGTGGGGGGTGTCTCTTGGGCTGGACCGATTTTTCGGGCCGACCGAATCTTATAAATTTTTTTTTGTATATTTGGTAGGTATGAGGATAGGTAGTAAACTATTTTTCACATGAACATGGGGGCCCAGGGGGTCCTCTTGGACTGGACCAAGTTTTATGATATTTGATTTGTTGGATTTGTCTCCGCTCCGAATAGCAGAATAACTATTAAAACATGGATATGGGAGCCCAGGGGCGCCCTCTTGGGTTTCAACCCTAAAGTTCAGCAGAAAAATCGAAAAATTAAAAATAGGTAATTTTGTATGGGAATCGCTACTTCAGATTACTTTTAATTGATGGCGTCCGTGGTGGAACTATCAGACGATGTACAAAACTGTCATTTCTTCTTGAATCGCTACTTCGGATTACTTTTAATAGATGACGTTCGTGATGAACCTATCAGACGATATACAAAACTGTAATTTCTTCTTGAATCGCTACTTCGGATTACTTTTAATAGAACGCGATAGTAGGTGATACGAAGTTCACCGGGTCAGCTAGTATCTTTATATATATGATGTGGGGAAAAATGTGGAAAACACATTCAAGCCTAAATTTATATAATAAAAATAAAATGGTGTTCGTCGGTAAGCGCATCACTTGAGAACAGGTGGATCGATCTGGATATTTTTTTTAGTATTCGTAATTTAATTTTTTTTAACGATTTAATTTTGTTCGTTATGATCCTGGAAAAGTTTTCAACAGTAATAGCACGAGAGGTCAAAATATTGACCAATGAGATGTTTCAATTTCAAAATAAACAGCCAATCGGATAGTGGCAATTTTTTGATAAGCTTTATTCCAGCGACAATTTTTTTGTAACTATTTGCCATTACAATTTTCAAGTAAAAATTGACGGCAATATTTAGACCTCGAGTCCTATTTGGCTCTTCAGATTGATTCGTCTCTGTTGTTTGAGAAAATAATGACTCGTGCAAACACTCGTCATTATTTTCGTCGCAACAGAAACTCGTATCTGAATCGCAAAAATTATTGTCGGCAATATTTTGACCTCTCGTGCTATTACTACTACTAACTGAGGATAGGAAAAAGTTTAATCTCATGCCGTCGTCTTGATAACGAGTAAGCCCGATGGCTGCCGAAGTGTGAGGATGATTAGGGAATTGAATAATTAAAGAATTTGGCGTTCGGTCGCCATCTAGTGGCCAATTTAAATCCATAGTTCTCTAAATGGCCGTTGTGGCGTAGGGACTGTTAAAGACTGCTGATAAATTAAGTTGTAGATTTAACTTAAATTTAAACAAGACAAGTGAAAATATAGATAAGGAAACAAGAAGTTTGGTGACTGGATGTATAAAAACATGATCAAAGAAAAAAGTTAAGAATTAACACCAACAACGAAACAGACATGTTGTCTCCCACGTCGATACTCATTTTATGATCTGCCAGAAGAATAAACGTAATAATAAAAAAATTCACTCTGGCGTCTCTTTATGGCCATGCTTCTAATGAATGATCCGCGCTAGTGTCGCTGAAGTACGGTAATCAAGGCCACGACTTGTCTTGCAATTAAAATTCCGGCCGATAAAGCAGTAAACTGTGGTGTCAGTTTCAAGTTTGTTTCTTGCTGACATCGTAGTTCAAATAACGGTGTGTTCGTATTTCCACAAATTAAACACTTTCTAACTATTTTAAATCACGGAAAAATAGAACACACGCCAAACAGAGGTTCGAATTTGAAAAATTAAAATAACCACAATATGTATTATATTCTCAACTTTGTCCGCAAGAGGGGGGTGCTTACTGTACTGCGTGGATCACTGTTAGACCGACTAATTGAAATTAATTTGAAAATTGGCAAACTTAAAATTAAAGAACTACAAAATGTTAAGATTAATTAGTGTACCAACTGTTCTATTTGTTTAACCCTTATGTAATGATACACGTCCTAGCTCCCGACTGAGGTCGATCTTCCCCCATCTTTACCGACTGGTATAAACACGAAATCGCGAATGGGTTGACAAGGCTATCCTTAATTAAAAATAATGTAATTTGTCCAGTGAACTGTTAAAAAATAAAGGTCAACTTTGCATTTTGGGATGACAGCAAAGATGTTTTTAACTAGTGGAGAGTATAGAACCAAGTATACCAAGATTTATATAGTGCGAACGTAAAGTATGGACCCAATTCGATAAAAAAATTCAGGCAACTTTCAGCAAGAATTCCTTGAACAGGTCAACTTTGGTTTTTAAATTGCCACTTTTTCCAATAATTTTCATGCTTTGTTTTTGAGCTATGACGTCATCAACGTTTTTTAAATGGCAACTCATATTTTTTTAATGGAATTAGATACAGTATATCGTTCTGAACACGGGAATATAAGCATCTTTATCCCTAATATTAATAGATCCCGAGATAATTGGTTCCAAACAAAAAAAATTGAATTGAACCTGAATTTTAGGATTTTTGTAGGAAATTTTCAATAGTAGGGGACGAACAAGTTTATGTTTTAAGTAAAATTACTTGTAAAATATTACGGAAGCGTTGGAAACAAAAGACAATCTTGACAGAATTATGGTATCCATTTTGTCATAACTACGAGTATTGTTGATGTTTCATTTTGATTATATCAAGTTAAGTAATTGTCAGAAAAAGAAAGAATAGAAATTTTAATTATTATTGGTTATGGGGATAGGGTTCGTACGCATGAAGAAGTTACTCATCTTTTTAATAGCAGATATCCGGATCGGGAACCAATTCAAACATCAACTGTGAGTAAAATAGAGCGAGAAATTTTTAGAAGTGGGTCACGTGAGAAATCTGCCTAAAAGTGGACGCCCAAGAGTCGAAGAAGAAACTCAGTTAAATGTTCTATCAGAACTTCAAGAAAATGTCCATTTATCCACCCGCCAAATGGCAGCAAACAACGAAATTTCTCAAACATTTGAAAATGGAGACCCATACGCAGTTTCCACAAAAAGTTAACGTGTGGGCTGGAATTATAGGAGACCGTATATTTTGGGGCCATATTTCATTGAAAGGAAGTTAACAGGCGCAAAATACTACTAGATCTCCCGATTTCACTCCTTTGGACTACTTCTTTTGGGGTTATTCGAAAAGCAGTCTACTTCAATAGACCGGCTACAATTGAAGAATTAAAAAACAGAATTCGCAATGAAATTAGAGCAATTCAGCCTGAGACCATCCGTAAGGTCCTTCAGGAGTTTCAGTGACGGCTAGGCTATTGCCAAGAAATGATTGGAGGACACCTCGAACATTTATTGTAATTTCTTGAGAAATTGTTTGCATAGTAAGTTGTTTTCTATAATTTAAGGGCATTCTGGTGTCTATGTTCCTCAAAATAATGAATAAAATCGAGAATAAAATGCAAAATTGTGTTTTTTTTTTGTTTAGAACCAATTATCGCGGCAACTATTCATTTTAATGTTAAGGATGCTTATATCCCAGTATTCAGAATGATATACTGTACCTAATTCCATACAAAAAATATGGGTTGATATTTAAAAAAAGTGTGGATGACGTCATAGCCCAAAAACAAAACACTATCTAAAAATGAAAATTATTGGAAAAAGTGGCAATTTAAAAACCAAAGTTGACCTGTTCAAGGAATTCTTGCTGAAAGTTGCCTGAATTTTTTTATCGAATTGGGTCGATACTTTACGTTCGCAGTGTATATCGGTGACTTTGTGGCTTACATAACTTTTTAAAATATCTGGTTTTTAATTTTTTTTTATACCACTGACTTCCCCTGGTGCTATTTTGGACGGCTTCGTGGTGTATCTCTTCATAGATTAATAAAAAACACTTTGAAATGTATACGTAATATTCTCATTATGCAATAAATAAATTAAGTAATTCATTCCTAACTATACTAATATGTACTTTTCTAATACTGTTAAGTCGTCAAAAGTCTATCTGTTACTTCAACCGGCTCCTGTGTAGTTTGTCGTTTCGATTTCCTTCTCCGAATTATTCCTTCAATTGTCCACAACACAATTGTAGTGAATGTAATAGCATTCAAAATCACAATACACAAACTGTAGGTTCCCGTAACGTCCCGAATGAACCCAATCACGGGACCTCCTATAAGGATACATCCTCCATTGACCATCATCTGGATCCCTGAGGCTGACGGCAATTTTTCTATGGGTACGTAAGTGGGAATGACTAGTGACATGTAAACGGTTCTAAATCCTTTAGCAACTCCCAATCCTAGAGCCACTCCCAGCAGTACGATGAAATTGGTCGAAATTAACAGTGCTGTAATAACAACAACAATGAGCGTTTTAACTGTTTAGGACAACTTACAAAATCGTGTCAACATTAGTAGAAAAAGCGTGGCCATATAAGTTTGTCGTGGTGGCAGTTTCAACCACTCTCCGATGAACGGTGCAAGAAATCGAAAGATAATATCGGAAATTCCTTGCACTGATAAGAAAGTGGCGATCTGGTTGGTGTTGAGACCGAACTCGGCCAAAATGAATGGTGTGAGAAGCGAAAAGTTCATTTCGGCAAAGACGGCCAAGGATAGGCCGAACATGATGTTGAGGTATATGGGATCTTTCAGGAGGTCGAGGTCGAAGAAAGCCACCAAGCGATCAAGGAAGAGTTTCCATTCAGACTTTTTGGGCTCGCTCATTTCAGGGTTGTAGACGCTGGTAGATCTGGATAAATTTTGAACAGATGCTCTTTTCCACGGTTCGGAAACTTCAGATGGTTTTCTGTTGCGTATTGCTGAAAATAAACACTAAGACAATGTCAATAAATCACCTGGGATGTATACCGGAGTTCACGGACATCATGCTTTCGTGGAAGGGTGAGTCCAAACCGTAGACTGGTGCATTTTCCATCTCATCCCAAGGCGTGGTGGCTTCAACAGACCTCTGTCTGCGACTCTCGAACATAGACACTATGGAAATATTTTTAAAAAAATTTGGGTTTTGCTTGGTTGTGTCTTACCGCTTCTGAATACTGGAATTTGAACCTGTGGTCTATCACGAACTTCTTTCGTAGCAGCAGCCCTTTCATTAATTTCAGTCATTTCTGTATCTTCCGCAATTGTGTCAAGTTTTTCCTCTTCAACAGTCACAGTTTTTTCGTGCCATTTGATGGGTTGAAGCAAACTCGCTGCAACGAAGCCGTTCCCAGCGATAGCCCCAAGAAGCAACGTCACATCTTGGACGGTATACATTAACATCAAAACAGTCATCAGTTGTGGCACAAAAACGGACCCTAAACCTGTTATGGTCATGCCATAACCCACCGCTTTACCCTTTTTCTCTCGGAAGAAGCAGTTGACGGCCAAGCTGTAGGCGGACATGTTCAAACCGAAACCCAAAGCTGAAAGAGGTGTGTTTTATCACTGAAGATTATAAATTAAATTTACTTACATGTTATGATGCCCCATGTGATAATGAAATGGGCAAAAGTTCGGGCAAAGGACGTTGCAATGATACCAACCACAAGCAAAAATGAAGCAGCCATTGCAACTTTACGGTATCCGAAGATCTTGAGTAAAAATCCGTTGACGAGACCCATTAGCATGCCGAACGCTGCGTTTAGGTTTATGATCAGGGAACTTTCTGTGGCTGAAAGGCCCATTTCAGCGAATGTGTCTTTGAAGATGAGGCCGAAGCTTTGTATTAGGGGTAGAATAATCAGCTAGAGAGAAAACAAGTCGTTTTACTTTTAATTTCGTTTAATTTATTATACAAAATGTTTTAAAAACTAGAAGAATGTTCTTAAAGCCCAGTGGAGTAAATTTAAATAAAAAAATTTAAATATATCTAAGTCGAACTCCACAAACTTTAATCAGCGTAAAATTATAAATGGAACATGTTTCGGCAGAACACTTCTGCCATCATCAGCCCTTAAAGAATATAAAAAATTATGACATTGACGTAATTTTTAAAATTGTTCCATTTATAATTTTACGCTGATTAAAGTTTGTGGAGTTCGACTTAGATATATTTAAATTTTTTAAAATGTTTTAACTTATCTGTTCACTCAAGTTTGTACGCCATTTCTACTTTTGCAACACGCAGCCTTATTTCTGTGTACCAAATATACAGGGCGTTTCAATCGAAACGGGCCACTCTCAATCTTTGTAGGAAAAGAGATTTGAGCAAAACCTAAAAACCGGTCAATTTTTATCTCGAGGAGGACATGTTCTGATGCAACCCCTATTTTTTTAAATAGGGAATATAGGGGTTGAGTGACATGTTGTTTAAAAGGTCTTTTAATTGTCTTTTCAGCCATATAATTATTTTTTTATTTACATAGTCTATAAGTTAGTAATAATTAAAAAAAAAAAACAATTTTTTAACGGATTTGTTTTGTATTTAGGCATGCCTGCAATAAACATTATTAGACAATTTCTGTTTTTTGTACAATTATTTTCCGATTTATTATCTTGTCTGTTTTTGGCTAGAGCTAGAGAACGAATTGGTCTTTCAACAGGACGGAGCACCCCCTCATTATACTGCACCAGTATGGCAGTTCTTGGACAATAACTTCCCCGACCACTGGATTGGTAGACAAGGTCCTGTCGAATGGCCAGCTAGATCGCCCGCTTTCATACCCCTACATTTTTATTTGTGGGGGTACCTCAAGTCCAAAGTTTATGCGACAGAACCAGCTTCTCTGGAAGATTTGTGACAAAAGATTATCCTGGAATGTCGAAAAATAAAACCGGAATCGTTGCGTAACCTAAAAAGGTTAATCGACTGTATGAGTGCATGGAAGTCGATTGGAATCATTTTGAGCATTTGATATGAAATCAAATTTAGTGTTCAATGCTACAGTTGCTTTATAGTCAGGAAATTAAACACTTAAAATTATTTATTTACTTATTGTTAAAGGTGCGTAATTAATGTGGCGCCATCATCCAACTTACGGCGAATTGCAGAAATGCATCTTGGGTAGTTAGGCTATCGAATTAAAGAGGTAGCCACTGTAGCGTCGAAATCGTCGAAATATCACAAATTTGTGTAAGGGGGAGCATGGCGGTAGTGGGGGAAATTCGTGACTGCAAATACGAGAGACGAGAACCGAATTAGATCTGGTGTAAAATTGGAAAGATTCTTCCGTCGACCTTTTGAAATCTAGAAAGGGACTTTAGTTGCAAAAAGTTCTAATTCAGTAGTTTACAAATTATTATTAAATAAATAACACCTAATACATTTGTACTTTATAATTTTTATTTTATTATAATTCGATAATAAATATTATCCAAGTTTATTTGCGAGAAGAAGCCCGTTTAACGCGAGTGGATTAATTCTTCGAGCGAATAAACAGGTTTAATTTAGGTGTTTTATACATAATTTAATTCAATTTTGTTTAAATTGTTACACTGGAACATTCGAATCGAGACGCAGGCCGGCAAAAATTGATATTCGCGTATGCACGTGCAGGCGGCACATTAAAAAGAACTTGAAAAAAAAAATGATTTTAGCATATTAGTTCCTTCTTTATTAGTTGTTTGTGTGGCTGTGTGCCGATCAGTCGAATATGGGAAAACGTAATATAACGCCTCAGAATCAATAACACAAGGGCCCAAGGGGCGTCCTGAGGCCCCATATTCATGTTTTAATAGTAGAATAACTATTAAAACATGCATATGGGGGCACAAGGCCCCCCTTGGGCCCCCGTATTATTGATTCTGAGGCCTTACAAAGTTCGCCGGGTCAGCTAGTATATTATATATTAGAAAATATGGCAACAAAATAATTCAAAAAAAATGTAATTAGTCCATTTGTTTAAAATAATTGTTTAATTTTTTATGTAATTATTATTAATTGTTTTGTAATTTTAAATTCGGTGCCCCATAAAACATAAGATTATACATTTTATGGTAATTCCAGACTTGGTAATACATTCCGTTAGATCTATCTATTCGTAATATGTATGTATGTGTTAATATTACGTGGTTTAGGTTGGATTTACCGACAGATGAATATTTTATAGGGTAATTTTTTTTTCGGCCACCGTCTCAATTTAGTTATTTTTCGGCCTCCGTCTCAATTTAGTTATTTTCCAATCGTCCAAATCGTCTTGAAAACGATATTTGCCTAAGCTAGAAAATGGAAATAGGGATTTTTCAATGCAAGCTTTTATGTTCGTTGGATTTTTCTTTGGCATGTGGAGCTCTTGAGACAGGGTGCCTAAGGGGCTCTTTGAGACACGAGGGCCCCCATGTGTTATGAGGGCCCTTTAGATTTGTGGGGGCCCCTGCAACATGGGGGCCCAAGGGTACCCTTTAAGACACGATGGCCCCCATGCGTTATGAGGGTCCCTTTAGACTTGTCGGGGCCCTTGTGACAGGGGGACAAGGGGGCTTTTTGAGGCACGGGAGCCCCCATCTGGCATGAGGCCCCCCTACAACAGTGAACAATGAAAATCTTTTGTCGGCCGAAAAAGTTTCGTTTATCACACGGCCCGAAACTGTTTTGCAAGTGCTCTTTACGAATCTGTTTTTTTAATTTTTTTACCATTGATAGTTTTCAAGTTATTTGTAAAAAAACCTTTTTTGGGATTCTTTAATTGTTAACAATTTTTGCAATTGTTAATGTGCGCGTTTGAAACTTTTGCACATTTTTCTAGAGATGATTTCGAATCCAATGAGCTATCACACGTATCGTAACTGGCAGTAGCAATACGGTTTTTAATTTCTGAACCAGACTACAAGATAATTCGCAAATGTGAATTATTGTTGTTGACATCAGCCGTTGGCTCCGTTGGATTAGAGTCTACGTCGGCTTGTTGTTGGGCGGCCTCTATCAGAGACTTGCTAAACTAAACCTCTACGCCAACCCCGATTTTTGCCCGATCTTGGCAACCACACAATCTCAATTATTTTTAGAGGAAATTGGCAAAACGTGAAATAAAAAGTGGCTAAAAACTACATAGATTGAAAGACAAAGGTATTATGCACTGCTCAAAAGTATTTTTTTTCTAGATTGATCAGCTAATACTATGTTTAAACTACGTTGAAATGTGTTTGACTTTACGCCTAAATACGTGATGTTTATTATTTTTTTTCCTTATGCAGGACGCTCTAATTTGAAGAACTGAGTAAATTGGGCTATTTGGTGAGCTTTATTTTAAGTTGTGTAAAAATCTCAACTCGATTGCTTTCTTGTGATCCGTGTTTTCCTCTAACAAAAACAGCATGTTTTCGTTGTAAGAATGGTTGCCTAAATCGATTTCATTCGCCTCCTTAGGGATTGGTATAAATGAGTATGGATGACGACAAATTTGATTACAACATTCTTCAAACCAATAATAAATTGTCTAATAATGTATAATATTTTTTTAATATTGGAATCTTGGCAATCCTAACATGATCCTAACCTGTGTCAAGTCCAAGTCGCTTTCAACGGCTGTCAATGCGAATTGGGATTTGATTGCCGATGGCTGATGACTGGCACTGATGGCGCTTTCAAGACTGTGATGCTATGGGTCAGGAAATGTTTGAGGGTGTCTCCGGTGATCACGCGGATAAGGGGGTTCCACTTGTTTGTGCGGCGGGATTTGATTCTAGATATTTTGTGGAAGGGGAGATTGAGAGTTTCCAGGGCCGGAAGGATATCACGTTCGACCTTGTTATGTCAACACCGCGGATCACAAAGAAAAAGAACGGGTCTGTGCGAGTTGTTTGCGGTTTTTTGGGCGTTTGTTACGGAGATTATTGTGAGGTTAGGGGCTTCAGTCATAACTGAGACCGACATTTTTGGAGGCCGTATGGAGGTCCTTCGGGATGGGTTAAAACTCACTACCACGTTTTTGATACATGTGAAAATGTAATGCACCTAGCAAATGTAGCCAACCGCCGCAGAATTCCCTAGATTGTAAAATTTTATTATTTTGTAAAAAAAAAGTGTCAAAGTAAAAAAAATACTGTATGATAACTCGTTTATAAGGCATTTTGTCGAACTTACTAAAACCCGTGCGTGCGACAAAATGCTTCTTATAAAACTCATAATATACTATGTATTATTGCAAGCTTTTTATCGTTAATGGCAAGCATACCTAAATACAAAAAAATCCGTTAAAACCTTGTTTTTTTTAATTATCAACTATAAATTATGTAAATAAAAAAATAATTATGTGACTGAAAAGACAATGTTACTCAACCCCCATTCCCTATTTAAAAAATCAGGGTTGTTCCTGTCAGGGATATCGGGTTGCACCAAGCCTGCCTACTATTGCATCAAAACATATCCCCCTCGAGGTAAAAATTGACCGGTTATTAGATTTTTCTTAAATCTCTTTTCCTGAAAAGTTATTGAGGGTGGCTCGTTTCGATTGAAACGGCCTGTATAAATTGTAATCCAAAAATATTAGATACTTGAATTTTTTTAACAGATTTCTTTACCATGAGGAAAAAAAGGAAAGATGGAATGTTTCATTCCCCTAAGTGGGGCGGGCCGCTATAGACTTGGGCGCCTTTTCAGCCAGTGATAGGATAGGGATATGTTTATACAAGGATGGGAGTGTAGAAGGAGGCGGAGAATGTTACATTTCCCACCATTCGGCTAATTGTAAAGGAAAACTTTGCAGGGGAGTCGGCCGGCGCTGGGAATCGAACCCCGGGCCTCCCGAATGACAAGCGCGGCCGAAGGCCGTTGAGCCAGTGTCTCGGCTTTGCCATCAGTAATAATCTATTAATACGCATATGCAGGGTGCCCAGCATAAGGTTGGGTTCCACTAATTGTTAGGACACTGGATAAAAAAGAAAATCTAATAAATAACTAATCAGTGTTTATGACAAAACATTGAAAAACATTGTATTTTGTCAGATAATATACAGATAATAACCGAATTACGGAATGAAAGCGCATGCACTCAAGCGAGGTACTCGTCAAGTAATTTGCTAACTAAGTACTGCACCCAGAAACTGCACTTTATTTTGCAATTGGATAGAAAAACGAATAACGTACTAGTACCACTCGTACGTATAATCTAATTGTCTCGTGGATCAAATAAATAAAATCCAAATACCACTGACTCACTCATCACGAAATCTCCGGATTCACTGAACCGATTGCAATGAAATTTTGCACACTTATTTTACTACGTAGGCGCTCACTAAGAAACGGTTTTTCAAAATTCCATTCCAAAGGACGGTGTATTTAATCTCTGGATCCACTAAACCGATTGCAGTGAAATATTGCACACATTCTTATTTTACCACGTAGGCGGGCACTAAGAAATGGTTTTCCAAATTCCATTCCATCTAGTACATACATAAATACGTTTCTCTAGCAAACATTATCTAAACTTTGAGGATCGGTTGGTAGTTTCACGCATGGATATACTACATACTGGTTGTGTTAAATTGATCGATTCCGAAGCCACACCCACAACTGCTTAAAAAATTGTATCTATAATTATTTCTTACATTGCTAAGAGCGAAAGCCAACACGATAATCCAGCCATATCCGCCATCCGGAGGCACTTTTATTGTCGACACCATGATCACTTTCAGACTAAACCGTTTTTGACAGAACTGTTTTTAATGCAGATAAGAGTTAAAAGCCGTTAACTTTTATATGGAATTATGTACTGGTTATCTCGCAGGATTTTTTAAACGAACAGTGACGCAGCATCTTGCATGTTTGTGTATCTTTCAAGACATGTTAACAGTCATAATTGGGTTGACTAATTGTTAGTTCTTTTTTTGTTTGTGAACGCATCATTTAAGCCCTTTCGGGCTTAACTTCTCAATACGTTTTATTGTGCGTTTTCACTATGACTTGAAATTTCTTTCGAGTAGTAAACAAATAGTCATGAGTGACATCGTAAACTTATCGATTGAAGATAAGTAATTAAATAGTAGACACATGTAACAGCTATATTCACTAGAGATAATAACGGTAAAAACGGGTTTCGTAACAAAAATAATATATTAAGTACGCGCGTGTAGGTATCCCAGTAAGCAGTCTTGAACTCATGTCGACACTTGCGGTTTCTCTACCGTAGATTTTTTCTTCTTCGTCACGTATCTCTCTATGGTCCACGATATCGCCGTTAAGTATGTCAAAATATTGAGGAGGTGCAACGTAATCACGTAATTCTTAACGGCGTCTCTGATCAACCCTGAAATACGGTGAGATTTAACAATTTCTATCGTTATAACTTACCAACAAAAGGGCCCACGGCTAAGAAGAACAATCCGCTAGTGGCTAGTTGCAGTCCGGAAGCCGCCGGCAGTCGTTCTAAGGGCACATATGAGGGAATGACTAGCGCTATAAAAATTGTCCGAAGACCTTTTCCAGCGCCGATGATTATGGCAACCAGTAGGCCAAAGCCGTAAGATTGCGTGTGTACTAAAACTAAAGCACATATGAAGAAAAGAAAAGGATGGAATTAAATAAGTACTTATTCGACCGAAGGCCATGCTGAGTACTCCGACCAGAAAGAAAGTTCGGTTATCCCAGCCGATTTTTCCTGCTACGAAAGGAATAAAGAAACGCACTACAATGTCGGTTGCGCCTAACAAAGACATAAAAGTAGCTATCTGGTACTGGCCGAAGTTGAACTCTTCAAGAACCATTGGAGTGATAATAGAGAAATTGATCTCCACAAAGTTAGCGATTGTGAGGCCCAACAAAATATTGACGTAGATAGGATCTTTGAAGAGATCAAAGTCGAAGAAGATGCACACTTTTTGGAATACTGACAGTTTCTGCGGTGGTGGATGTTCTTCTTCCACTTCTTCTTGGTGTTCCTGCTTGTACTCCTCCAATTTCTTAGCTGCAGTCTTTAAAACATCTTTTTCGTGGTATTCGTTGGGTAAATTTAGGTGGTTGTGGTTCTCGTGGTGTTCTTCCTCCTCCCGGATTGTTCCCTTGGTTTGCGACATTCTGCGTTCCCTCTTCCGCTCTTTTCCGTCTTGTACCAGATTCACAGAGGAGTTTCTTTTGGAGCGAGCCTCCGATAAATTATTGTATGAGGGTCTTTTGGACATTATAACGGAACTTTGACCAGATGGATACCGCGAGGCGTTTTTAGAAGTTGCCTTGTTGGTTTTATTGGAAGAGAGTGAAACTCTTGATCCAGCCAAGGAACGATTTTGGGAGTACCAACCATCATTGGCTTTAACCATCATTGGGTGACCAGGATCGATGATTTCGTAACCGGTGGCGTGAGGATCATCTTCGTTGTAAAGGTACTGACTAGATAATACACTTCTGGATTTTGTAGATTTCTTCAGTTTGCCGTTATGTAGGCCGTTTTCCGTGTCTTTTCCCAAAAGTGGTTTGGCCTGTGGATCCGGATTACCGTCTTCTACTTCTCTGAATTTAGTGTGCCATTCCACTGGGTGAAGGAGCAGCGAACACATGAAAGCGTGCAAAGAAAAAGCTGCAAACACCAATAGGGTTCCTTCTGGTCCATACACGTTTATAAGACCCGTGATTATGTAAGGCCACACGATTGGTCCAAGAGCTGTAGTAGTCCATGACAATCCAGTTGCTATTCGTCGTTTCTCCTTAAAAAAAGTATTCAGAGCTAACGCATTAGCTGCTTGCGTGATACCAATGCCGGAGCCGTAACACATAGAGTAAAAAATCAGATAACTCCAAAAGGCCTCGCACATTGTCGACAGAAACAAAGCAGTTGCCACCAAAAGTGACCCGAACATGGCCACTTGCCGGTACGTGAACTTTCGGTAAATGGGGCCATTGAGCAGTCCTATGGGAGGAATCAGTGAAAATTAAACCACAAAATCAATGGAACACCTACCTACCCACGCAGGAGTTAAAGGCTTGATTTAGATTGATCACGGTAGTAGTTTGGGTGTTGCCAATGCCAAGCTCACGGAACTTCTGACGGAACACCAGTCCAAATTGTTGGAACATGGGAAATATACTCAGCTGAAACAGTTCTGAAGAGCACTCGAAAGGCAGTTTTGGTTAGCTTACGTTGCTGAAGCCGCAGGCGAAGACCACAAACCACCCCCAACTGCCGTCCGGTGGCACAAAATCGGGGTCACCGACTCGGAGGCGGCGACGTTTCGGTCTCTCGGAGTCGATTTTCACAGTTCTGCTTTTACTGAGATCCATAGTTTTAACTTCCAGGTATTTGACCCTGAGTGAATGCAGAGATCATGTGAGGCTCATAAGAATAGTTATTGTAATGCGTTTGCGGTTATGGAAAGATGTTTCCAACTCTATTGTTTAGGACAAATTTTGAATAAAGTCTGTATCAGTAATTGATGTGACACATGATTGATTTATTATCACGATTGTTATCGACATAATGTTGAAAAAAAATAAATTATTCAGTTAGTGAGGGACAAATTTAATAACGTGGCAACCCAGAAAATATCTAAAATAGATTTGTCGCTTAAAATAAGTTTTCGACTCAAAATCCATGGTTTGACTGGATGGAAATAATTCTCGCAATTTTTAACACACTTGCAGCCGCGGCATTATCGACCTAGCACTTTTGTTATTTTAAGACTCACCTTTACATGAACAAGTAACAATGCTTTCGGGTCGAAAATCACATCACTGAAACCCTTCCTGTCTGAAACACTTTTCCGTCTGTTCGAGCGAGTTGCGAACCGTCTACTGTTTGTGCGTCAAGTGGACCGCGAGTAGATTTTTAAAACGGCGATAATGCTTGATCGACATAAATGGGTATTATCGTTATTTACTCAGAGAATTTAATGGTACCCACCGTAATTTACATCAAAATGATCAATCTCGTCCTTGACTATCCTTTATCTATTAATTTCGGCCAATATTCGGGTCGTGTTTAATATGCAGATAATTTGTTTTTTCGAAAATTTGTTTTGCCACTTGTGGCTCTGGTCACCGGGATTCCACGTGCCAGTAACAATTAAAATTTATTGACGTTATTAAAGGATGTCATAAATGATGAAAAGTACACGCTTTAATTTCGTGCATTGTTACTTCGAACATTACTTTTTGTTGGGAGGATTCCAAGTTGGTTAGCGGACTTTGCACCCGCGGATACAAATTTTAGCTGACAAACATACGCATGTTCTTAAATAGATCAAAGTGGATCGATTAAAATTAAACAGATGTCATTGTTCTTTGATAATTGGTGATTCTGTCTTTCTCACTCATCAGAGTACCGATCAATACACATCCATTGATAATCCAGATTACACATTTACTTAACAGCTATTGTATCAGTTTTGCATTTAATACTCATTCTAATTATGTTTACTTTGCTGTGATAAGATAAACACTAGCACTTCTAAATTGTGCAATAAGACCGGCCTAATATTTACCCATCAATGAGTGAGAACGAGAGATGTTACCTGATTCCAAAACATGGAAAGAAAGAAGAAATTCACGACTGTATTTTATTAACGCACGTGATTTTGTTGAGCAACAGTTTATTTATCACATATTTCGTTGACAAGTTTTATTGTGCAACAATCAGATGTTTATCACGTATCTGGTTGTTCTTCCTTGTTTCTTTCGTAGAGGAAGTAGTGGACGGTCCAGAGGATGACGCAGAACATAGAGAGGAGCGAAGCAGCGTGAAGGGTGTACACGTACGAGCCTGTGGCGTCATGGATGGCACCTGCGGAAGATATTCCAGTACACAAAATTACCACCGGATTTAACTGATTTAACCTTAGTGTGTCAATAAGATTAGGTTATGTAAATTGGGTTCTAGAGCGCTTACGTGCGCACCGACTTATCTGTACCTACATATTTTATGTAAAAATAGGAATAATTAACAAACGTAAATACCTATTCAAATTTAGTAAGAAAAATTACGTTAAAATTAAATTTAAAAAATATGAAATAATTCACATGCATCTCAACGGAATAAATTGTCATTTGGTCTAGTCATGCAAAAAAAAACGAGAATTTTTACTCGTAAAAATTTAAAATAGAATAAAACGTAAATATGACGACAAAACCACACTTTATTCCTACGCATTTTTAAGAAATGAAAACAACTACAATGAAATGGAACAAACAAGAAGCAAGGACACGGATATACAAGTCCTTGGATTAATTAATTTTAGTCGAATTTTACCATATATTTTCATTTTCCATTCCTTGAAATATCAGCGCAAGCAGGAAGTTTTTTTTTGTAATAATTATACAAATTTATTTATCTAACTTTTATGAGCGGTGGTCTATCAGTGTAAAGCGACTGTAATGTATATTTGAATTTTTTTATTATTATATGAAAATTAATTTAATTTCGCGTGATCCCAGACAAGATCACATAAATATGCCACAATAATTTATTCAGCAGAACAAAACAAAATGTTAATTATGTACAGGAATCTACAGGCTGTCCTAACTAACACACGACCCCCCATGCCATTTAAATTTTTTAACGGGGTGGCTCCCCTGGCTCAAGGGGTGAGATCTAAGACTTGAAAGTTTGGTACAATTTGCCCCCCCTTGATAACAAAATTGACCTGTTCGAGCGTTTTCTTCTGAGTCTTTCGAAAGTGGAATTGTTGGGGGGTACAAATTTTAGTTGGGACACCCGATATATGAATGAAGGAATTTCTGAAATATGATTGTGCAGATCCACAATATACAAGAAGCAATACACAACTGTATTTAATAGGCAAATGTATTCGTAACAAGATGCCACAATAAATTATTGCTCACAAATGGGTGTAAGTAGGTTTATAAAATACCAAAGAAAAAAACTGGATAGAACAACATGGTGAAACAAAAATTAGAGAGACAAAAACTAAATGTATATACATACTTTAAAAAGCAAATGATCTATGTAACAATCCAGTAGTGATCAAATGATGAGTACATGAGTATCCAGGTACAGAAACAAGCTCAATCGTTTCCAATCAATCACACCTCATCTAGATAAAACTAGATTTTCCAAAACACAATACAAAGGTTATGCTCTAATCTATTTTATTGTTCGATGTTTACGATCATAACCAATCGGAACAATAAGTCAATTATGTGAAATTTAATCAGTTACATGAACATTATCGACAAATCGTAAAACGTGTTTACGTTAACGTGTTGTTTCATTAAGCAAGTTTATCATTAAAAATTTTCAGCACTATACTCGAGCCGCTGAAAAGCGAGAGCTATCACGTGAAAGCGGCGTGCTGTAGGCGAGGTGAAACCGAAACCAAGTTTACACGCAACAATACGTTTTGTTGATTATGAATAAGTGTGGAATTGGGTTGTCTTCGCTGCACTCTAGTGTGCAACGGCCAATAGCAAGCGATTACGCGTCTTTACAACTCTCTCTCTCTCTTGAGCGGCTCGAGTATAGAACTTTGGTACCAAATTGTTTAGGGCGAAATTTGTTACGAAATCGACGCAGTACAGTATTGCGCGAGACAGCTAACGTAACTAGCAATACATAACCTCCTTTGAAAATTTATTAACATAGGTACAGTCTTTTACTATTTTTGAGTGATTTTACAATATGCCGCAATGTTGCATGCACTGCAATTGGTTTTGGATGCTTAAAGACATACAAAAAGAAGTATGCTCACCAAAACCATTCAAATGATAGTGAAGACATGCGAGCCTAAATCATTATAAAATCATATAGTGAAATAAACAGTGGGATGGATGGGATGATCCTAAACTGATGAGAGAAATATTTAATGAGATGATAAAGAACGTTCACACTAGTTCTTCTTATGACTGGCTCATCAGCCAGAACCATTTCATCAACCCCCGAAATATTTTGCAATGAAGCATATGCTAAGGGAGATGGAGAAGGTTGGAGGAGGTGTCATGAAAACAGCATTGTATGTTCTATCCAATCCAAAATTGTAGACTTTTTAGTTAATAAATTTTGTGATGTCCAAGTCCGAACTGTCTATCCTGCACACTATACATAATAATTCTTACTTTTGATCGAGATTTCAGTCAAACATAAAGAACCATGTTTTAGTGTTAACTTAATGTTTCAAGGTTAATTAATTCAACTGTTCACTTCATAAATTATGTTACGCGGAGTGGTCAATTGACGTCACATGTCGAACATTCTCGAATTCAGGTTTGGGATGACCTCTTATCCGACGTAGTTATTTATTGTCATGTTGAGATGATCGTGTTACAAGAGAGTGAACATTCGGTTTGGTTGATTTATGTAATGAAGGATGATACAGCAGTTATTACGAAAGAGAACACTCGGCTTCCGTGTCGTACTTCAAAAGTTCGCCTTCCTCCTTGAAAAGTGACAGCGCACGAGTATTGAACATCAGCGCTTTTTGTATTCGTTCACGCAAAATGAGAAAAAAGATCAAATTTTAAGGTTAGGTTCGACAGCTTATTGTCAAATTAAATACACTAGTGATCGCCAGTCAGCTTACTTCGCACCATTTACTGACAAATTCATTATAAGCCTTTGCATACAATAACTGCGATTTCTGTTACATTCTCCGCCGCTATCTCAATTTTCAATTCATTTTCATAATTTTTTTATTTGTGACACCGCTTTTTTCACTTTGTTTGCTGTGCGTTTGTTATATCCGTGACAACGTATAGTAAATCGACTACTGCTATTTTTGAACTTCTTTTTACTTTTAATTACGCTGCTATACTACTCCGGTTATGCAAAAAACATTGTATGTATTTCCGGGGATGTGTCGGGCTTCAACCTTGCACCGCGGGTCAAAAACTATATTATTTCGCTACAAAAATAGCTATTTTGGGAGCCAAGATAACACACCGTAAAATTTCTGAAGACATAATGCCCCTAAAGTTATAAATCTTTTTTAATGATAATTTATTACTGGAATCCCCTTGATCTCTTTCCACGAACGTTTATAACACCCCGAGCATCCAGAGGTAAATACTGCAGTGAGGTAAATGATGCCAAGTCTCTGAATCACTTACGCGCAGAAACCTAAGGGGAGGGGCCAAGCTGTTAGTTCGCCAGCTTGTTACTTAAAACGATTCTCGCTCATTGAAGTTTGTCACTGAAATGGACGGGCATCCGTGGAATCCGTGGAAAAATTACATGCAAATAATCAATGAACCTGTGAAATTCTATCAAAATCTATACAGGGTGTCCCAACTAAAATTTGTACCCCCCAACAATTCAAATTTCGAAAAACGCTCGAACAAGTCAATTTTGTTATCAAGGGGGGGCAAATTGTACCAAACACCCGGTATAATATATAGAAGTGAATGTTTGTCTGTCTGTGTATGTTCCACAAAGGCTCCTACACCGATCAACCGATCGTTATGAAATTTTGACCATACAACTTAGGGGGTTGACGGCCCCAATATATCACCCCTTTTTTCTAAAATATTAAAGTTCAAACCGGGCGAACTTGAGTACTCTTGTCACATAAAAATGTCACAGCGACATGAGCCCAAAGACTAAATGTTGCCGGGTTAATTTGGAATGTCCATGTTTCTCACATAGCCAGTTATATTATGTTGCTTGCTCCAGAGTGGGAACACCGAAAAACTTATTTATGTATATGCCAAATGGGAAATCTAAAAATATTGTTTACCCGACTGCTAAGGGGTAAATAAAATACATATTTCAAGATGCTGTTCACTAAAAATTAATGTGTTTTATTATTTATATGTTTGTGTGTTTCTATGTTGCGGGGTGCATTGATGAAAAAATTGCTACAAATTTTCAAAACCGGAGAACTGTATTACATATTACATAACCTGAAAAGGTAAAAATCTGAGAATCTGCAAACATTAGAACCTGAATGAAGAACTCAAGAATTTGAAAAAATTGAACTTGAAAAATCTAAAGAGATGAAAATCTAACACTTGAGAATCTGTACGTATAAAATACTAAAATAGAAGCTGCTGAGAAAGATGGTAAAGAGAATAAAAAAAAAAACAAATTGAGGATCGGCGGAGAGCTGAAAGCTGAAAACCTGTAGTCATGTGGACCCGCGGTGTGGTCTAAGTGTCAGTGAGGGGAGTCAATTCCCTCACACCCCTCAAAGAGAAACAGTGAGATCTGATTCTAAAATTAAAAAAAAAAAAACTAGAAAGCTGCGGAAATTTAAAACCAAAAATATCTTTTTCATTTTGCAACTGAAATTAACCGTAAACCGACAGCAGTACGGTGGTGACATCTACGTCACGACGGCTCTTTGCGTCTATCCGGCCTCGACACCGTATAAGGTAACAAGGTTAAGAGGTGCTGATTATGTTATGAAACTTTTTGGAAAAATTTTATTAAGGGTTCAACATCAGGGTAGCTTCATATTTCTCAATGCCCTATGCCTTTATGCATTACTCACTGCTATTGATCTACACATTTGGCAAATATGCTCTTGCACCCCGTTCGGACTTCCGCGTATCTCTTTCTGCACTAAACTCGTAGAGTATTTTGTAACCTTACATTGTGATGTGCAGTCGATCTGAGTCGTTCAGTGCAATAACAGTCGCCTGTACGTGCACATTTTATAACATCAATATCTGAATATCAAAATTTGTTTTGTAATGTAAATAATTATGGGAATATGCAAACCGGATATAGTGGTCGCCTCGTTGTCGGTCCCTTTGGATTTTTATGATCCTTTTAAGGTTTATGGATGCAAATAGCCGGATTTTTGACCATCGGGAATCCCGAGGCTTCCGACCACCGGACGCTTATTGTTCTATGTTGTATAAAAGATGCAATTTTAGTTTTAGAAAGTAGTTTTAGCATGAATAATATGTTCCGTCTGATACGTAGAATAAATATTTAATTTTTATGTCTTTCTTATTTCGTTTTTGCTGAAAAAAGACTGGGGTGCACCTCACCCCAACCGGACCGATTCTTAATATTTGGAGCTCGGCCCGATGAAGGTTAAAAAAAAATTCTTTCACTTTGCAATTGAAATTAACCGTAAACCGTAAAGTATTAAATTCGTCAGAAAAGTAGGTTTTGCACGTCGTGCTGAAATCAGGGAGAAGTGAGATTCTGGAGAACTTGATTCAAAATAGAGCCGGAGAGGGAGATTTTGGAGATAGGAATAAATACAGAAGAAAAGAGAATGGGGGGGTAGAGAAATACGTATAAATTTGAGATTCTCAAAATTTGAAAACCTAGAAACTTAAAAAAAACAAATTCTCGAATTCTAAAATTTTTACGTTGTCAAATTCAGGAAACTGAAAGGATAAGAACCTAGAAGACAGAGAATGTGAGAACCTGAAGACTAACAGCGATTGCATGTTGATTTGCGACTGATCGCAAGTGCCGGTTGCTATGGAAACGTCTTAACTAAAACCCAGGCAGTAAGGATCAATTTCATGTGCAATGAAACATGAATTTGAGCCTTACTGCCTTCCTGTGAAAATGCAAGAATGATGTTAATGTTCTATCCCCAAAACCTCTTTTCTGATGATCATAAAGAGACACTCTCTTCGGAAGCTTTAATATTTCGCACGCGTTGTCATTGACCTAGAAGCAACACGTCCTTTTAATCGGAAGTAGCCACAAGCGAATGAAACGTGTGTAACGAAGGAATGATAATAATATTTTGGAACGGCGACGGCCCACGTGTTTTCACAAGATGAAAATTAAATCTTTGCTAACGGACCGGAACTTGAACAACCAATGCGAATTTTTGCTAAAGCTACCTACCAATGGCCGGTCCTAGTGCTAACGACACCGTTCCCGTTAACAACATATTAAGTCCATTGGCCGCCGGCAGCTTCTCCAGGCTTACAAACTTAGGAATAATCACCGACTGATACACAGCCTTGGTCCCTTTCGCCAACCCGATCAAGCAAACGCACATGAAAATTGCTCCTCGCGAAGAGTAAAAGATTGCCATTACTGCAAAAGCCAATTTAAGAAACAACAGGATAAATGACAGATATACTTACAAGTTCTACCAACTGTGGATGTCATCAAAGAACTCGCATACATTACCCTGGGGGAAACACTGAAATAGTGAGCGGCCAGGGGAACGAGTAGTCGGCCGATAATGTCAGCGATTGATTGTACCGATAAGGCGAAAGCTACGTCTTCTCGTTTGAATAGGGCGAGTTCGGGAAGAATGAAGGATATCATGAGGATTATGTTGAGTTCTGAGGCGAAGGATATGGACATGCCGATGATGGCCACTACGTAAGGTCTCTCACTAAGCAGTTCCAAATTGAACAGATCGTGGATTTTCTTAAAGAGGGTTTTGTTCTGTATTGGTAGTGTTGTGGTATTGTAAACTTTATCACTGACATTGAGAAGCTCGATTTCCTCTTTCGCGGTTTTGGAGTCTTGGGGTTGTTCGTTGTCTTTCCTTTCCGGTTTCTTGATGGGCTTAAGCAGACAACAACAAGCTATCCCGATGGTTGAGATAGCAGACAAGACCAAAATTGTAGATTGTGTGCTCTGGAAGTGTGTTAGTAACTTATGACAAACTGGAGGCATAATAATGTATGAAATACTAGCTCCGGTGACGGAAAACGACACCGCCAAAGTAAGTCGCTTCTTAAAGTAAGTGTTGGTGGCTAAGTAAGTAGCTGGTAACATAATACCCTGGCCCAAACCTGCAGCCAAGTAATTACCGGTTGCCTACATTCAAGCGTCACTCACCGATTAAAAGCGAAAAAGTGCAAATCAGCACTTCGTAGCTCCTAGCAAAACTGCTTAGGAAAATACCCGTACACATCAATACTGTGCCTGCTAGCGCCACCCGACGGAAATCATACTTCTTTAATAAAGGACTTCCCAATAAACCTACGATTCATGTTAACAGGATTATACCGCTTTTATTTTAGTTATACCTAAGCTGCAGTAGATAGCGCTATGTAAATGTAACAAGAATGACGTCCCTGCCGACGTTATGCCCATTCTTTTGAACTCTTCTTGGAAGATAATGCCGAAACATTGTACCAATGGAAGGAGCGATATCTACAGGTAAATTAGTTACTGTTTAGCGGGTTGCAGTGTTGATACTTACATTCAAGAACGTAGTTGCTAGAACAATGACCCAACCGTAGCCGCCATCTGGAGGTGTGAAATCCGTCGTCTTCTCCATCGCGACAACCACTCACATATCTTTCAGATTCAGACGCAGCAGAAGAGTCATATGGATTTTCAAGTTAAGGTTTTAATGCCTCCAACAGCCACATGCGGCACTGATAAACAATGCAAATAGTGTTAATGCTTATAATAGGGGGAAGGTCGCAGTGATTTGTGTTTTATGAACACTTTTCGTCAGAATGACAGGAATAGACACGTTCGAATAATTTTTTGCACCGCTTACCAATTTTATCTAGTTAGACAAGGAACTCCGCTAGACACGGTATCTAATTTTTTTGATTCAGATAACATGTCGTTCCCCATTGTTTTGTTTTTTCACCGGAACAAAGTTGTTGACTTGGGGAGTGACATATCAAAACTATTCTTTGTCCGATAACATTTCAATTGCGTCAACATTGCATGTAAACAAAATATTCAAAACTCTGTAATGTATTCAACCATCTTAACGTGATGTATTCAAAGTTGTCTATGTGCGTTTTAAAAATGAAACAATACGTATTATTATTATTATTATTATTGGAAAATGTTTTTTCACACGTGTCTTACGTTACCGCTGCTTAATTAATTCGTCCTGTTTATGTTGGTTTGCCACGAATTAATTAGAACGTTGGTCAATTCAATTAGGTGGGTAAACGGACCACGTTTGAATCTTTGATAATAATAATTGTTCAAATTCCTGAGTGGGTGAGAATTTGAAATTTTCAGCACGTAATTATCGGGTTTTGAAATGTAAGTGCTTTATAAACGTGCCCATATTAGAATAAGTAGCTGGGAAGATACAGGGAGTTTAAAAAAATTATATTCTATCATCTTTTTCAATTTTCTACCATCATTTATTTTGAAAATAAAAGGCTAACTTGATTTTTTTAAAAGGCACGAAGGGTAAAATTTAATGATTTTTAAAAGAGCATTTTTTTCTGAATTCAGTGATGTAACATATGCCCACCTTTATTTTTATTAAAAGGTAAAAAAAAAAATTCTAAAATTTAATTCTGGAAAAGTAAGTAAGCCTTGAAAATGCGGTTTGACCGAAGAATCGAAATTTGCGAAGCTATGATGCACAGAATACATCACGATGATAACTATTAATTGCGTCCTCTTCTCTGATGAGTCAAATTTTTGTCTAAATGGACATAACTGTGATAATGTTTAGTGTGGCATCATTGGTCGGAATATCGTAGGTCCTTTCTTCATTAATGGCAATTTAACGCCTGAAAGATATTTGCAACTGTTACAAGAACATATTGTTACACGACTTACGGAAATAGTTCCAAACCACGGCAATCAAAATATACCAGTAGAAACCATATGGTTTCAACAAGACGGAGCACCGCCACATTTTGGTCGTCAAGCGCGCGCATACTGAAATATGAAATATTTCTCGGTAGATGGATAGGGCAAAGGGGCTATATTGAATGGCCAGCTAGGTCTCCCGATTTGACCCCACTTGATTTTTTCCTGTGGTGTCATGTAAAAATCAGGTGTATGTCAGCAGACCATTACCAATCGAAGATCTACAAGAACGAATAAGATTTTTACAGATCACTGCTTAAACATTTCTTAGCCTAAACTTAACATTTCCAAGGCTAACAAAATTTGACATTTTTCAACATTTTATTAGTTGGAGAATTTAACTTGTGTTTTTTTCAACCAATGAGATGTTTCAATTTCAAAATAAAAAACCAATAGGACAATTATTTTAGTGGCAATTTTTCGACAAGCTTTATTCCAGCGACAATTTTTTTGTAGCTATTTGCTATTGCAATCTACGTCAAATTGTCAAGCCAAATAGGACTCTAGGTCTAAATATTGCCGCCAATTTTTGCTCTTCAGATTGACTCGTTTCTGTTGCTTGAGAAACTTCGTCACAACAGAAACTCGTATCTGAATCGCAAAAATTATTGACCTCGTGCTATTATTAATGATAATTTTTTTTTAAGTTTTGATTAAAATAAGGTCTGCGTTATATCACAGATCTCAAAAAAAATGCTCTTCTTAAAAACATTAAATTTTAATTAACCCCTCTTGCCATTAAAAAAAAGAACAAATGGAGATAGAAATTATTTTATAAACATCTGAGACGATGGAATTTAAAATTAATACTTTTAAGCATATGTAAACCAAATTTCCAAGTTTTTAGCGACCCTGTGTATTTTTTATTCTGGGTGACTGATAAAAAAACCTTTGTTGATTCGAACACATGATACATCAAATCATTTAAAAATAAAACATTAAACTAGTTCTTTTATCCAAGACCGGTTTATTATGAAGTCATAATAATGGCGATTTTGAATATACTATGTGGTCTATAAAACACTAGTGGACTTAATATATATTTTTCTGCATACAAAGAATACGTTAAAAGTAATAAATAATTTAAAAACAATTTTTAATCAAGTTACCGAGATAAACCTTCACAAATAACCAAGTAAGCCATGAGTGGTTATCAAATATTATGCAGTTTATCAAAAAAATAATGTTTTCAAACTACGAGAATGTCTAGGACAGCATACGTGGAGTTTTCGAACCCCAATAGATGTTTTATTCTCTTCGTAGGTTACTGGTCTTTATTTATTTTTTGTTCGAAATATATATTATATAAGAATGAATAGAGTAAATATATAGACTGGAATTTGAATAAATTTGAAAAATATTTTTTTTTGAGAAAAGAAAAGAAACTAACGACTATTGCATTAATTTATAAGATTAACACAGTTTTACTAAATAATAATGTATATAGTCGTACGTTGATTTAAGTTGTTAAATTGGATATTCTCAGGGTAGGACTACTGTTCGTAACTTTTTATTGACTTTAAATTTCAACGAACAAAAAAAGACGAATGTCAAAAAGTAGGCAAAACTTTTTAAAGCGACAAAATTTAAAAGGCTGACGTCATTAGGGGCTATGTCCACTGTTTTAACCTATATTTTTCCCTCATGTCAAACGTCAATCCGGTGTTGCCGGTTGTATTTTCTAGGAAGAATGCAGTGTTGGTGGTTTTTTCATTTTGGAAAGGACTATATGAAAGATGGTTTTGGTATATTTACAGTAGATTTACTTTCTGCAAACATGCCAAATAATTATTTTATTTGGAAGAAGTTGTAATGGCGTGTCAATGATTATTATATAGAAGTATCTTTTAATTACAACATGGAGCCGCAATATATTAACATTAATTATATTTTTAAATGGAGTGAAAACGGAACAAAATATTAATGATTTAGACGATCTTTGAGGTCGTTAAACTATTAACTTGTAATCCATAATTTCAGTAATGGATACTTTAAAGTCCGTTTACACCTCGTTCCATCCCATCGAATAGGATATCGAAAGCAAAATATTTCTGTCTACATTATTCTATTTAAAATTGGCAGTGTCAAAATAGTGTTTGAATAAAAAATCGATTTTTAAACAATATTGAAAAACAGTAATTCAGCATTACTCTTATCAAATTTAATGTGTACGAAAAACAGTTACAAAAGTTTTGGGCATTGGCAAGAGTATTGACAGATGAGAATCGGAGGGCTGCATAGAAATCATAAAATTAATAAAATAATATTTATTTTGATTTCTATGCCTGGTTGTCAGTTGAGGAGGTTGGCGCTGACTGATTGCGCATGTGCCACGCAGAGTATCGAAGGTAAAATCGAATGAAAAAGTTGAAAAACTAACCTTACTTGTTACTTAGCTTAGTCTTGTTCATCGCAGTATATTCGTTGCCTCCCAGATCCTGGAAAACCTGTCAGTGTCACTGATACACCGATACCACAGGCATTGTTGACAAAATAAATTCAAAGTGCCATAATTTTAAATTTACACGTCGCCGTCGGTGTAGTACATTTTCATTTAATTCATAGCGTTTAAAATAAGCTGAGAGCGCAGACTCAACAAGAAAATGGAAATGTCACCAAATGATGACGCAATTAAAAGCTGAGATCAAACAAATTTTAAAAAGCAGAGATAACATTATGCATCTCAGACGCTGATAGTAAGAACATGATGTCCTCAATACATGAAACATTAAGATAAAGATGTCGCGGTTAGTACTTGAGATGGAAAAAAGACATATCGGATAAAAACCATCACGTTTTGTTTTCTTGGATATATAGCACTAGAGAAGTATATGAGGAGGTTATTCTTCTCCACCCATTGGCAAAAATGAGTTTTTTAACTAAATTTTCTCACGGAAAAATATAATTCGGCAAATCTTAACATCAGAAATTTCCAATTTTTTTTGTGTAAACACTGTCATGCAATAATAAAATGACAAGTAAACGTTACACTATTTTTATGGTTTGTTTGAGTGGTGATTAATTCACTAATTTAATTTTTTACCACTCAAACAAACTTACCAGATTCTCTTTGATCCATTTTTAATTTTTACATTTTATACAATTTTGTTTTTACGAAATCTTTTAAAAATCATGTAACCCTTTGAAAACGTCAAATTTAATTCAAAATTACGTCAATCTCATAATTTTTTATATTCTTTAAGGTAAGAACCCCTCTTGTAATTCATCAATTGTATCATTAATCTCTTGTTAAATTAGGGCTGATGATGGCAGAAGTGTTCTGCCGAAACATGTTCCATTAGTAATTTTACAGTTATTAGAGTTTGTGGAGTTCGACTTAGATATATTTCAATTTTAATTTCTTTCCATCGTAGTTTTTTTATTAAATTTCTCATGTCCGTGATCAATAATATGTAAGAAGGACCAAAATATGTACATCTTGCATAATATCCATAATAATAAAACAAAAATAGATTGCGGCAAAGAAAAAGCAATTAACGGTGCAGAAAACATAATTTTTATAGCTCTGGCAGAGAATTTTACTATCGTAGGTAAACAAATATACCAGCTGTCCCAGAGGTGATGGTCCACACATCATTTGCGCCCTTATTTTGAAAGATATCAAAACGGGGTTTTCGGGGAACTATAGAAACACGATACCTTCACAATTTTAAATTATTAGAGAGTGTTCTAATATTAGTAATATTATACCAAAGTTATGTGATTTTTAATGGAATGCCCTATATATTAGTGGGTGAATTAAAAGAGCAATTAATGCTGAGCAAAATGATACTACAGGGTGTAGGGTTTCGCAAAATGTATAACTTTTTTTTTTCAAATGGAACACCCTATATTCCGTTATACCACCAAATAGCATTTTTAATAAGCTTTCTGTCAATATATGGTTTGCCTCGGAAAATGTTAGTACTTTAGATAATTTTTACAAAGAACGTAGAAAACAAATTGCTGAAATCGTGTATTGAGATCATATCATCTTAGACTGGTTACCATGGAGCCGTTTGTTCTTGTTGACAGTTATCCTGTAACAAATAGTTTCCTTTTGTGATTTTTTACAAAATGAATTTTACGAAAGAAGAAATGATGAATATGGTAGGTATAATGCAATAGGACAAGCCGAAAGAAATCCCTTTTTGGTCACAAGAATTTACAACATTTTGAAAACACTGGAAACGTGGCCTACAACAAAAAATAATTAATTGGTAGAAGAGTAGGTAAAAACATAAGCGACCTTTAAAAGAGTAATGGGCATGTCAAGAGGCATAACATGCACTATTACTGAAATTACAAAAAATCCCCATTATGGTTATTATGTTATTGGTCCCTACTTTTTTTCAATGGAAGGCTAACTGGGGAAATGTATCTTATTGTTATTAAGATACATGCTACCAACGCTGTTGGAAAATGTTGATTTGCATTCACGAGTCAACATGTGGTTGCAACAAGATGGAGCTCCTGTACATTTCTATAGGAATGTAAGAAGATATTTAAATGACTGGATGCCGAGACGTTGGATTGGTAGGGGCGGTCCTGTCAATTGGCCAGCAAGATCACCCGATTTAACGCCTCTAGATTTTTTCGTTTGGGGTTATGTAAAGGATATCGATATTCTTACGTACACCTAAGCCTGTCTACCTCAGGCGATCTGATCTTAGTACGCGATTTTATCTATTTCGGGAAACTTTCTAGTTTTTTGTAAAAATCACCTAAACATTTGCCGAAGCAAACCATACATTAAAAAAATATACGAGTGTGCTTTAGACCATTTCATTTCGCTATTGTGAAAGCGCTCTTAATTTATGTAAGTTTATAAATGGAGCTAGAGAATCCTGAATTAATACCGTCTGCAGTATTGGATAGATAATGCATGTTTCAGTTTGTCGTCAGAGAAAAGTCGGCAATCATGTGTAGCGATTAAAATAAGTAGCGCAATTGCATACAAAACTGACACACGCAAATGGCTGAATGTAGTGAAGCGAGAACTCACAACCTAAAGACGCGGGTTCGAATCCCGTTAAGGCAAACATTTTTTCTATGAATTAATTATTATTAAATCTTCCGTTCGCTTCGCCCGATCACACTTTTCGTAACGCTCTCGTCAGGCATTCACCAGCTTACTCCCCAAGTCAAGTGTCCGTAAAGAAGTATTTACTTCAAAAGCTTATTAAAATGCTATTTGGAGCTATAATGGAATATAGGGTGTTCCATTTGATAAAAAAATATATATTGCAAAACCGTACACTCTGTAAAGAGATATCAATTTAAATGACTTTCAATCAGTGTGTATTAAAGTTTGGATCTATAAAAAAAAAATGACAGAAAAGTATTCAGTTATCTCTGTTGGAATAGTTTCTGCAGGATATTCCATAAAAAAAAAACATAGCTTTGGTATACATGCTACTAATATTAGGACACTGGTTATAATTTCTAATAATTTTCAATTGTGAAGGTATCGTGTGGCTGTCGTCCCCCGAAAACCCTGTTTTGATATCTTTCAAAAGAAGGTCGTAAATGATAGTCCACACATCTCTGGGACACCCGGTATATAATATATTGTTTGAAACTCGGTACAAAATGGTTCATTATTCTATTTTGTAACGAAGGAAAAAACAACTACTTAATTTTTTATCTAAAAGGAACATTACATTGGTATTCAGTAAAACACATAATTATTTTATTTATTTGAGTTTCTAATTTGTTGCACTAAAACCCACCATTGTTTAAAACAAATAATCTAAATTAGATACTATTATATTTTAATAGAGGAATATAAATTCTTGCGTTTTAGTGTATGAAACTTTTTGCCTAATAATACATTATGGCTTCGCCAATCTAATATTTAAGAATCAATGTTTGTTTGTTTGTTCGTATGTTATGCGCGCCTAAACCGGTGAACAGATCGTTATGAAATTTTGCAATGGAGAGTAACATGGGGGTTTGACGGACCCAATGTGTCACCTATTTTTCGCAAAAAAAGTACTCTTGTCAGATAACAGCTTTCGAAGTGGGCGCAACTTTAAGTTCTTCTTGGATAGGGCGCGCAATCGGCAAGTAACGCTAATGTGCTGTTCACTAAACGTCTGGAAGAAATTCAGTTAAGAGATTTCAGATCAAAAGCTGCTGACACACTTGAACAACATAGCGTCAATTGAAAAGGCCATCCTCAATGGAAAATGTAAGGGGAAGATGTGCTCATCCCACGCATACCAATGGTTCCACCGATATAGCTTCATTTTCGAGTGCGTCTTGCTTTCGCAATTACCATCAACAAACCAAGGATGTGTTTTACTTAATTTTTGGCGAGTAACAACGCGCGCCGGGTACCAGCTAGTCCTTTATAAATTTAAGTAATCCTTGGAACATGGAGGCATTCTTCTTCTATCCAGAATTCGTGCAGTGCATTTTAAAAAAATCAAAAATGGTTTGTGGTGCATAATGACATGTCAAATCAATCAATTTAATTAAGAAAAACTGAAAATTTGTGCTAAATTGATGACTTTGTGACTTTTGAATAACACGAGTGGTATTTCAGTATAATTGGTATTTCTGCTAAATGACGTTTCTGATTTGGAGGTTAGATTTGGAAACTTTTGATTATGCAGACACAAGCTGTACTGTAATGTTTACATCTAATCATGGAACGAAAGTCATTTACTTCTCTTTGGTTTATTGTCGTTCACATCTGTCATATGGCGCGATTAGTTGACGTTTATAACGTCGTTGTCAAGACAAGAAAAGTTACCAAAAACAGAATTATAATTTAGATCATTATGATTCTGTTTTTGGTGTTATAATTTGCAAATTATGAAACCAAATTCGAAAAAAACATATTTTTCAGTAATAAACAGAAATAACCTCTTGTTAATATATACATTTAAACAAATTCCTTGAATCTCCAGAAATAAGTTTCTCATATATTTCCAAATTAGACAAACTCGATAACAACATTTAGAATATGTATAAAAAATAAAATAAAATGAACAGAAACAGTGATTATAAATAAATTAGCATTATGTGCATGAAAGTGCTCTTGTATTTGGTTTTGATTTGCGTTCTGTAATTATTTCTATGCCTGCTTCTCGATATGACTAAAGATTACCCATCATATACATAATGATAACTATCATGATAAGATAAAATAAATAAACAAATAAATAAATAAGTAGAATTGCATTTAAATCTTTTCCACATTCTTTCAGAGAATTACATCGCACTAACAATAAGTAAACAAATCCCAAAGATCCGTAGATACCGGCAACCGATTCTTTTACCGTACCCAAAGCTTTACTGACTTCTGGCACCGCATATCCAGTGACTCAATATTTAGGCCCAATTTCATGAAATTTGGGATATTCGACTTTATTCATTGTTTTTTTTTTTTTTTTTTGGAAAATAAGATTTACATGTGTAGTAGATTTACATTTTATCGGCCAATTTTTATGACGAACATTGGTGCCATTAGAACTGTTTTTCAATCGAAAGTAATTCATAAAATAGATCGTCATTATTTCGATTATTTAGACCTTTTGTTTTCCATTCAAGGTATTTAGAGTATGTATGTAGCTTCGGACTGATTAGAGTAATGAACGTAAGTTTTTATTCGTTCGGTGTATTTTTAAGAAGAACAACAGTTTTCAAGACGTCAGACTCAGTTCACATTTTGACCACATCGTACGCTGTGATCGATTTTCGAAGCAATTCTGGAACTTAATTTTTGAGGCCTTTGAGGTATCATAACGGAGTTAACCAGCAGTGAAAAGGCGTTTCCTTTGGATTGCTTGACGCATACGGCATAGAACTTCCAGGTAGTACTCCTGGTCGAAACGTCAACGAGGATCTGGAAGGCCAAGGAGTACAACAGTTAGATAACAACGCCACTTGAGAATCTGACTCTGCAAGGGCCGTGGCTATGTCACAGGCGATCAATGGCATCCGTATATAGCCGTATTTGTAGTTTTGGACTTCGTAGTTACCGTTCATTTCTACGCAGAATGGCAGCGTATAGTGTTCACGGAGGAATCGCGCTTCTGTTTATGGACCCATGATGAAGGCAGGAGAGTTAGACGTCGGCGTGGTGAAAGACCGAATTTAGCATTTCTTGTACAACGTCACACTTCACTTACACCAGGGGTTATTTTTTTTTTACCTCTAGTTTTTATTCCTGGCAGTTTGAATGCCATTCGTTATATTGCCAACGTACTGCAGGCAGTTCTTCTGCCTTATCTACAGCAACTGAAAAACCCTATCGTCCAGCAAGATAACGCGCGTCCTCACACGGTAAGGTTAACTAGAGACTTCCTTGAAGAAGAGAGTCCATATATAGGACATGCTCGGATTCAGACTGAATAATCGATACCAGTCATATAATTATTAAATATTTGCTGTCGTCTAATACTATAGAAACTTTTCAGCCTAAAAGAAAGTCACAACAGCTAACACCGAAGAATAACTTTTTGTAGTGATTGTGAAAGGCAACTGGTATTAATGGTGATAAATGAAAGAAGCTTAGTTTTTATCATTGTAATTATACGAATGTACCAGAGGAGCTGCTACACACCATTGAATATTGTGGGATTGGCTAGGAAGCTTACAGACTCACTTACGGAGTAGAAGATTTAGAATTAATTGTACCGAACCCTAACATTGCAATAATTATTAAGTTGTTTTTATTTTAACAAAGGTGATTTTTTAGATACATATTAGAATGTTAGAATGAATACAATTACATGTACTTTTTTTCTTCTTTTGAGCGGTGGTCGAAGGAAAAGACACACGTCTGAAGGATGTTGGTGTCAAAATATAGTAGACAACAATGCAGCGCAAATATCTATTGCAGCCTTATTCACAGAATCAGAAAGCAAGCAAGAGACGTACCTCCTTATTCGAAGTAACTTCTGCTCTTCATCACCTTCAACTGGGAAAAGTAAACTTACGGATATGCATTAGCGGAGTTAAGTGCGGAAGAATTAATTTTTAATCAACTAATCTATATTAACTTTTATACTGCTTTATATTTTCACCGGAAGTTATCTGATTTAACGAGGACGTTAAAGTTACTACCATGTGATTTAAAAGAAATCACCTAAAGGTCGGCCATGTAGAACAAAACACGAGACATCGTGATTTACGTCATTGCTTAGGTGTCACTCACACACTATGACAGTGACAGACAGCTGTGCATTGAATAAGAAGGAATTAATCAGTGTGAATTTTTAAAAATGTTTTACATAGAATATACGCAATGAATAGATGCGGCTGAACAAAGTAGGATAACTCTTGGAGCCGGTAATTTATATAAATAATTTGCTACTGGGTCATGTACCAGTGCGAGCAGAATCTACTGGGACAGGATGTTATTTTGCAGACGCTCCCAAAATTCACCGTTTTCAATAGTGTTGTTCGAAATCGTAACAACTATCGTTCCATTGTCAAAAGCTGTAGCCATACACAACACACTGACATCAAAAAAACAATTACCTCAATCGGCCCAAAATTTTGCGCCCCAGTATATGTTTAGATTATACCCTGCTGAAAAAAATTGTTAAATTGTTAGCTCTACGTCATCGAACTATTTGTTTGAACACCATGATGTTTGGCATAGATCTAATAATTGAAATAACAAGCAGATTTAATTTGAAAGTTTAGAAAAAGGAGTCAACAACAAATTAGGGTGCGTATATCGGTTCAATTGCAACTTTTTCACCAAATTGACACCCGTCTTTCCTTTTTGGGAAGTTTCAGTTGACCCTTTAAATAGGATATTTATTTCCAAACTGCACTGATATGTTAATGGTTTTGTACTAAATTTCTTACATTTTATTTTCGTTATTCCTGGAACTTGCCCTAATTTGTTTGATCGATGAAACGACGCTCGCCCCCATTGTGTACTTCTTCGACTGTCTCAAAACAGATGATCACGTTTAAGAGATCTGGGTAAAAAAAATCAATTTGAATCTCTTTCGAAGTTCTTGTTCAGGGTAAGTCAGTTTTCAACCACTAGTTATGATTTAAGGTACCATTTAGTTTTCGAGGAGCCTCCATTACTTTTTCGACTATTATTCGGAATTAGTACCTGTCGTCCAAGATAATTTAGAAAACGAAAATACAGAAAACTTATGTGATAATAAATATGAAAACGAAGAGTAATCACAAGACGTACCAATGTACGCAGTGACTCATTCTTGAAACTGTTAGTACCTACTGACTGTGATTTAAAATATGTTAAATTATTCAAAATCGTGCAAATACGCATTTTATGGTAGCACTTGCTAGCTACCGCCACTTTCTCTCTTGATCTCTGGTTTCTTTGTTCTCGGCGAAGTTTCCGCGGACTTCAACCTTTAATACCGTCAATTCTGTTTGAAAAAACCTGTCTATGTCTATTCAGCAAACACATTTGCACAATAACAAAGTTACCTATTTAAAATTAAATCCGACTGCTGACCTTCTTAACATGGGAAGAAGACGGTGCTTGGTATTCATTGCGGCATAATTTGTCACAAAGCACGAACAGTTGTCATTTGGGACTAATGGTTTTTATTACGTGTACCACTTTGAGCTTGATACTGAGTTTATAATAATCGATACAATATTTAATTATCGGGACAGTTGTAATTAATTGTTTAATCGAACGTGACGTCGGCGTCAGATTTTTGATTCGACTCGATCAAAAATAGATTTGTGGGTTGTTAGTTAACAGTTGTATAATAATTGTACTATTTGTTGGTTCTCATTAGCGGAAAGTGACGTGCCAACAAATGGTAAATAGTTGCCTACATCTAAAAATTAAAAAAGTTTTGACTTTTTTCCGATAATATAATAATTACTAATCGTTAATTGTGAATAAATATAACTAAAAAAGTGATCTTCTGCATGATCCAATTCAGTGTTCGATCGGAACGAGTTTGTTGTGCAATATTGATAAGCACATTTTGAGTACCACTGCCGAGACTTAAATAAAATGAACCGCGATGTTTCCGCAGTAGTCAGTGTCAGTGGTGCAGAGGTACCACACCAGTTAGCTCCAATATGTGGTCAATATTGTGATACTCGTCGATTTCAGAAACTTCAGGTTTGTACCTTTTTAAGTTATCAATGAAATCTTTAGCACGACAAAAGTTACCTATAATATTTTTGTGTGGATTACTAATAAATTGTGAGCTATGGCATTTGAACCATTGCTTTTGTAGTGACTCTATTTTGCAATTTTTTTAATGGTATTAATGGGAAATTTATTCTTATTATTTGGCGACTGTCACGGCTTGCTCGCATTGAAATAAGAGTCCAATGCCCCTGCCGATTCCTCAGACAAAGATTCACATCAGGCCACTGTCTTTGGGACGACTTTAGTCTGTCGTGCTGAGTATGTATTACAAAACGTAAAGTAATTAGACTATAAATACATAGGTTTATATTAAACATGTATTCAAGTTTGTGGTTTATTTTTGGTTAAGCTTTTGTCATCCAGTTTTGGCACTAAACCTACCGTTGGGGATAAAAATCACAGTACTTCCTTCGCGTTATCTGGACCTTGGGTACTTTTTTCTTTGTAGTCCTTTATTCATTAATAATGAATTATTTTGAGTGCTTCTGTCGGCGTTCAAATTAAACAAATCGCGATGGTTCTGTGGCAGTGTTGGCGGTGAAGAGGTACCATATCAGCGAGCTCTAATATTATATTTTTGGGAGATATTTCTGTTGTAACCACTCGTGGTTGCCACGCTCGCATCAAAACAAAAATGTTAAAGCCCCCATCGATCCTTCCCAGTCACTCACCTTGCACAATGGTCTTGTCATTGGAAATTTCCACCACCTACCCCAATTATTACCCTTCAATGTTAATCCAGCCAGCAAGGGCGGTGGTGTTCCAATCCATAAATTCAAGGATGTGACAACAATGATCGCATCGCCCGGATCAGATATTTCCGCTCATTTCTTGAATTTTGATAATCAGCTGTGAAAATACACGAGCACGTGGTCTGCGCGTGAACAGAACGGCGTCACGTGACGTCTTTGCATGGGATCGATGATGGGATGGAATTCCGTCCAAAGTCGACCGGCCCAGAGACGACACCAAACGCAAAGTCCGAACGGTTGTTGAGCAACTTTGCCAAGTGCCCTCACGTGAGATGAGTACGTACAACATCCAATTTATTATTATCTATGTTATTTTCTGCATGACGATTTTTTGCCATAATTCTTGTGCTTGGCCTCATGACCCGGTTACGATGATGGCCTATTCGCGAACTGCGGCATCGTCTTTTCAAACATAAGATTCCAAATTTTCGTTAGAAACACAGCCGAAATTAGTTTTCTAACCCAAACGTCTGTCCTGCTTCTTTTGCTTTTCCGGGATTTCCGCCGCTGCTCCCGCCCCCACCCCGCGGGATTGTTGACCTCGTAGCTCCTCACAGGGAACATCGAAAATTTGCCATCGCCCTCGGCATGTATTCGCAACTGTTATACACTTGCCCGGTTTTCGCAACTTACCTTGACCTTGCCGTCATCTAGATCAAAAGCTCCGCTATTTTAAGCTGCTTTCATTCATACCAGCCGCGATGGCGTGCTTTTCTTTCATTCTGCGCTTATCTTTCAGCAGGTTGCACCATTGTTTCGTCGGATGA